>OY856409.1:1319828414-1321028414 GCA_963693085.1 Alisma plantago-aquatica | reverse complement strand
AACCAAAAATAATTATCAAATTTTAACATACTAAACTGAAAAGCTGTAAGAAAATAAACTTTGCATACCTTTTGAAATTTTTGGATCTCTAAACTTCTATCCATGTCGATACTAATCTATCTAATCCTCCTTTGTACTTTAATTCTCTTTTAGTATCACATGTGCCACTTTACTGTTTGTTCATTTCATTGTACCTAAAACGCCGACAAACAAAACGTCGGTCAGCCATAGCTGGTATGTGGGGGAAACAATAATCTTGCAACTATGATAACCATGTAATCATTCAATTAATCATTAATCAGTCAAGATTACATTTTACATATAACATCCGCGATCCACGAGTACCCTATCCTCTGTACTATCCCTACAGTGGACTTGGATCCTACCTTCCTTATGGTAGATCCCCATTAAACCCCTCATGGTCCCACCCATAGGTGAACCAGTTTCTAGGGTTGAGTCACATGGCACTACCCGTAAGTAGCCCACTCCTTAACTCATGGCAGGCTAATGAGTCGCATGGCACTACACGTAGGTAGCCCAATTTCTAACTCTCGATAACCTAGACCTTACTCTAGGATTACCCCTTTTTAGCCCTTTCAAAGTAACAAAGGTGGACCCGGATCTAGCCAGTTATATATCTACTCATTTATAGTGATAATCATAGTCACTTTATAGTTGCATGAAATAAATAAACATCCAATAGTTTAGTTGCATTCAATGCGATTAAACATTCGGGAATCCATCGGAAAACTAACTCGGGTAGTCATAAGCGTAACCACATACCTGATTTGATAAGTCATGCAGATTATTCAACATTTACTTCATGTATATGCAATCCACCCAATCAACAGATCCAAGCAAGTAATTAAATCATCACATAATTCCTGAAAAGAATATGTACTCTATTTATTACACACTTTATCAAGAATCTACTCTATTTACTTGGATTCACTTTCTAGGGTTTTGTGTCCATTTTAGGGTTTCATTTTGCAATTAGGGTTTCCCTTCATCTTTCACCACATTAAACCCTAATTTTATGCGATTACTCTAAAACCCTAGTTATCTTATGTATTCTTCAATACTAAGGTTATCTCAACAACATATAACCCTATTTTCATATTTAAAGGCACATTAATCATCAATTAATTTCATTAAACTTCTTTTAAATTAAAGCTACTATTTTTATCCCTTTAATTCATGACAAGATCATTATGTGCATCTATCATTAATTCAAAGTTCATTAGGGTCTAATTAACATATGAACTCATTTTGCCATCAATTTCACCTTTTATTCATGAAAAGACCTTAATTACTACTTTTAGGGTATTTATCCAGAATTAAGGACTTTCATATACAAATAACTTAGAACTATCATTTAACAATCATATTTTCACATTTTTCAATCTAAATATGATCTTATTTTCTTTTACCCTAAATTAGGGTTTCTATATTATTTAATCATTCTCATATGAGGTATAACCCTAAATCATGCAATTCTACATATAGATCAGGTTCGAATCTAACATTATTATTCAACAGGTTATTAACACTTCAATTAACCCATTAAGCATCTTAGATTCAACCTTTAATTACAAATAGGGTTTTTAACTCAACTTTAATGCACTTTTAATCAACTTATAGAACTTTTGCAATTTGAAACATATTCAGTATTTAATAGTAATTTTATTGGATTCCTCTCGTTCTCCTGATCAAAATTCATATATTATTTGTATTGATCCGAGCTACGGTTTTTGAGATATGAATTTTGCAAATTTAAACTTACTTGAGCCAATCTGGGAGCGCCACGTCATCTGCTCCATGCAACGTTGGTTAGTTGAAAACATTTCGAAATTACACGATTGTCCTCCACTTAATCAGTGCGTTCTTCAGCCCGCGGAGGGGCAGAACGGTCCAGAGCGACCTATCCTTTCTTCAACCTCGGGCAGGCCGCGTTCTGCTGCCCTAGCCGCCGGTTTGCAGTAGGTCCGCGTGCGCCCCTTCTTCTCCGAAGGCTGGTGACTAGCAGGGACGAAGCCCCTACCTCCGGCGCCCCTCCCCGCACTCAGTGCGGTACTCAGATCGCGTCCAGGGGGTTCGGTTCAAGCTGGCTGTGTCCGCGACCACCAGCCGCTTTTGCAGAGCTTCGGGGGTCCGCCCCTCCTGTCTGAGGGCTCCAGAGTTGCCGCCGACCACATCCCTACCTCCGCCTCCCTCATCCGTGTTTCGGGTGCCACCAGACCATGATCATGGTGGTTGGGCTGAGACGAACAGGCCTGCAACTTGCAGCCGCAAGTGCAGACATACAACTGCTATGTCGTGATGTATAGGACATGGTGCTGCTAACTTGATCTCGCTCTGGCTTCGAGGCATCTCTAGCTCTCGACGAAACTCCACATGGGCTCCTTTCTTCCCTAGGGTTACGTTGTTTTCCTTGCTAGGGTTTTGAATGAAAAAGGAAGGGAGATGGGGAAGAGAGAGAGGTGAGGGATCTCTTTGGAATTGGAACCAGGGCTCTACCCCTTATGTAGGGGTGAGAAACGAAGCCCTAGGTTGGCTTGTCCTCAATTCAAAGAATCATTTTACAATCATGAAATCAAAACCTTCCATGAGAAAAACCTTCTCTCTCTTCTTTATCTTTTTTTTATATTCCTTTTTCTCTAAGCATTAGGAATTCAAAATTCCTCTCCTTCACTCTCTTTATTTGCCTTTTAATCCATTGGCCACTAGTATATATATATATTTATATCTCCTTAGGAAAATACTTCCTTTTATCAAAAATACATAATTAATGGATTATGTATTCCCACTATCTCTTTATTTTATAATTATGGTATTTTCTCTTCCTTTTCCTTTATTGGGGCTCCCTAGGAACCCAAGAAACCTTATTATTTCGAAATTCTCTTTATTGGATATTTATTATCCTTCTAGATGCATCATTATGTATTATTTCACATTATCTTGTTTATTTCACATTAAAACATCTCTTTTTGAGGATTTCTTTTTATTTCTCTTTTATTTTCCTCATTGGCATTCCTTTTAATATTAGCAATCTCATGGATACGAAATTTCACCAAGAAATCTCATTTATGCCTCTTTCCACACATTTTCCACATTTTATCATTATTTTCCAATTTCTTTCTTCATAAAGAAATACTTAACTAATCTTTTCTTTTCTTATTGCTTTCTTTTTGGAACCTTGGATTCCTTGGTACCCAAGGAACCCAAGAGGCACGGAATCCTCTTTGGATTTTCCTTCTAGAGGTTTCTACATCTTTCTTTTCTTAAAAATTCAATTATCCCTTTATTAATTGAATTTCTTTGTTATTTGGGCCCAATAGCCAATAAAGCCCACAAAGCAACCAATCAAGGCTATTGTGAAGGGAAACCATTCATTTCAAAACAAATCATATCATTATTTGTTCAATTAGCTTTAATATGAGAAATTACATTTCTCACTATTTGAACCCAAAAATTGGGGTTATAACATCCTTCCCCTCTTATAGGAATTTTGTCCTCAAAATTCAGGCAAGCAAACAAACAATTCAGGATAAGACTTTTCCATGTCCATCATTGGCCCCTATGTGGCTTTGTCGTACTCATGGCATTTCCAAAGAACCTTTATTGTCACATATTCTTTTCTATGAGTCCTTTCATCCTGGCGTCTATAAACTACACAGGTGACTCAAGTCATTTCAGCCTCCCTTGGGGCTCACTAGGTTCATTGCTCAGCACATAGTCGGAGTACCTCACATAGTGCTCTAAATCGGACACATGGAAAACATCTCCCATTACTCTATCCTGAGGGCTAGGGTCAAACCTAACCTTCTCCACCCATCCATCTCTAATGGACCCATGTATCGGGGACTCAGCTTTCTCAGCTACAGCTCAGAGGGTCGGATTCTCATATTATATTCTCCCACAGTGCACTGCATGTTAGTCTACTTTACATCTGCTCACGACTCTCGTCGTCTCTAGGCTCCTTTCAGCCATTGCCTGATTAAAGTGACTTTATCTACACGCATTGTGGTCCCTTTTCTAACCATCATGTGGTCCTTTTCTAACCATCATGTGGTACTTTCACCAGCATCACCTTACTGAAGTGGTGACCGACACAACCTCCCTTACAGAGCTTCTTATGAATCCCGATACTGGTTATGGTGGTTATCTTCACATCTTTCATAGGACAAGAACTGTCTCTAGCTATCACCCTGAACGAGCACATATGCTCTCATCAGACCCTTTAGCCTGAATCATACTAACCATAGTTAGGGGTGATAAACTATACTAACATTGAGTTCTTCATGCACCTACTTCCATCTTTTGGAAGGGAACCTTTAGGTCAAACTCAAAAACCTTTGAACTCGCTTCATAGTCGAACCATCTCTCCCTCATGGGTAGTTCAACTAGATTTGTCCCTTGACAGAACTCCTTCTTTCACATGTCATCTAGGTAAGGCGAACTACCATAACCCACATTGCACCTCGACCTTTCTTGATCTAGGGGATACTTACAACATCATAGTGGGGACTCTTTATCCTTTGTATCCATGCACGGGGTTACTGGTGTTTGTCCCCTACCCTTGGCTTGCATGGCCATATACCACATGCAACTTTATTTAAGGTACCATTATCACTTATCATCTTGGTAGTACCATGGTATCAAGTCTTGACCTCTTGTATTATCATGATCCCTTAAGATAGATTCCTCAGAAACCCTAAACCACTCTCATCAGGGTTCTCATTACCTTCCTTTCCAAAGAAGTGCACTTGAGGTTCTACCACCATCCTTTCATCGCATCAAGGACTAGACTGGCTAACCAAACAACTCTTAACTTTTCAACGTATCTCGTTACATCTGAGTGTTATCCAAACACCTCTTCTTTCCAAACTTAGGGTTAGCCAAACAACCTCTTCTAGCCAAACGAGGCAGATATATTTCAATTAGAGCATCCATTACTGCTTCACCTTCTTATGTATTAGGTAACATTGAAGACATACACCTCCATGTGTTTCACTTATCATATTAGCTCAAACTCTATTAAGAACACTCTCTAATTTCATCATCATGGTGATCAAACTCAACTTGGTATACTTGTAAGTTCCACTTAGCTCAGGATAAAAACATCCTCATAAGGTGACTATCTCATTCCCTTAGCAAACCATCCATGTATCATTCACTTTACCAGGATAGGTTATCTTCTCTATCCGCCATCCCTCGTGGCAACGTTCCAACCTACATCATCTCTTATCCTTGGTGTATGGCATGCGTAATGTCCTATCTCTCACCCCCATAACAAGAGGAAATAAGCATTTGGCTGCAGTCCAAATACAGAGTTCTTCTTGTTCCAAGAGTAGAGATGGTACATCCCACCTTGCCAGTACACCTTTAAATCTAAGTTGTAACGTGCCACATATGTCCCTATATCACAACCATTTTGATATCAAACTAGTCTTGAATCTACTAAGGTTTATATCCTTGGTCATCTCCTCTAGGTTTATAGGGTATCGACTCTTTTGAGGTCATCCCTCTTCCCTCATGCATCAAGAGAGTGCCCTACTCATCTGCCCTTTGGGTCCCATGAGTTCATGAAGGTGATCAATCTCCTAACCCATGGCCCTCAGACAATGATAGTTATTACCTCCCGACCCTATGGTCATGTGCAACTGGGGAATTAGGCAACTACTACTTCATCGGTCTTATCCCTACCTGACCCTAGGATAGACTTAGGATTCTCCATAACAGTACATGTTCACTTAGAACCTTACCCAAGTCTTCATTATCTCTCTTTCTGCATTCATGGGCTGGCTGTCATCCGTTCATAGGCATCATTGCAACATGCCTGCCTTGGTCAAGCCCCATACTGGTTACCTTTATGGTAACACATTCATATGCAATTAGAGATGGATATCTATGGGTCTACCGGTTCATTCTCCTACCATGTACCTTTCACATAGCTTCTCAAGATCCTATGAGACCTCTTTAGGTTACCTTGAACCAACAACACTGATATACACCCTACAAAATGGGTCCCTCTCCCAGGATGGGAGGAAAACTATCTCTTGACAACAAGGTCACAAAAACTCTTAGGTCTAGGGTTTACATCCACACGAGCCTACTTAACCCTAGCAAGCTATTAAGGCATAAGCAGATCACCTACTGTACTATGCTAGGTCATACTTGTTCTCTTTGCTGGATCAAGATCACACTTTCTTTTATCATCAACCTAGTTATGAGGGGTTCATCAAACATACCTTTAATATTAAGGAGTTTCCTTTTTCCTTTACTCATGAGGCATACCATGCTCGAAACTTAATTCTCATCATGAGCATTAGGTATACCACTTCCCCTCTTAGGCCTAGGAACCCTAGGTTCACCTTTAGGTGTCCAACTACATGCTCCATCTCTTAGCTACGAACCAAGCATGAAAAGGCATGACATGCACTTCTGGTCATCCTTCAACTCGAGCAACACTTAGGGTTGGGTCCTCCTTAAGGACAACCAACAAGGTATAGGGCCTCATAACCTGTTACTAAACCTTTCTAGGTCTAAGGAACTCTTCTTCCTACCTCAGAAGGTAAACATCCCTACCATGGGCACGTAGGTACCAGAAGCTTCATCTTCTCTCAAGGGTTTGGTCCCTCTAAGGACAACCAAGGTATCAAAAACTTTCAGGGACCGATCATGAGGCAACCACTATCATCCATTGTTCAGGGTTTTAGGCTTCCAACCTTCTTGATGGGTTTCCTGCTCTCTCTAGAGCTAACTCTACATCCAACCTCACCATTAGAGGTCCTCTCTTCATGAAGGTTCAACCTCAAAGGCATGCTCTACATGGGTGAAGCCTAGGTTCGAACTTATGGTTGCTCAAGATCATCCATAACCCTTTATGCTCCATCATGATTCCTTATCCAGGGTTTCATCCTACCATCAGCACTATGACGTGCCCTAGGTTCCAGCTATGCCCTACTGGTACAAGCCCATGGGGTTTCTATGGTCCTTCACTAACATCATCATCTAAAGAGCTATCATGTACCCTAACATGCACGACCCTTCCCAAGGTTGGGGTTGCCAAAGGTGTTAGGTCACCCATGGATCCTATGGCATCCCAAAGGCATGTCCTTTCAAACACCTGGTCCAACTCATCTCTCTCTAACCTTCACTTAGGGTTAGGGTTAGGGTTAGCATCATCCCCCGAGGATGTGCCAGGTCTCTACTTGGAATGGAGATCTCTATCTCCAAGACTAACTTATCCTCCTGACCAGAAGGTCTATCCTCAGGTCTCTTCTGAGGACATGACATCTTATGTCATACGGCCTAAGCATGTATCTATTATTAATTTTGCGCTTAATCTATTAAGATTATGTCCATGACATCTTATTTACATGCCTTTCATTAATTTAGTGGAGGATTCCTTAAACCTTATTAACCTTACCCATACCACAAGAGGGTGAGGAGAAGAAAGGAAACCCTAATCCTTTATGTCCTTATTAGAATTTTGTGATGAGAAGGGATGAATAAGATGAGAAGTCCTAAAGGTATCTTATTTCGATTCATACCCTAAGACTTTAGCCAGGCGGTCACACGGGTCCGGGAGTCCTCGTATTCCGACTAGCGGTGCGGAGGAAAATCTTGCCAGCCCCCGGTCGTGATCCCTTTCTAGACACCTCCGTCTTTCGGATACTCCTCTAATAACTCCCTTGGGTTCTATGGAGTTTGTAAAATTTAATAATTATTAATAGTTAACTGAGGAACCTATGCTCTGATACCAAATGTTACGACCCCACCTCCCGATAACCCCCAATTAAGGGAGACCGAGAGGTCGAAGCCGCACCCATGACTTCCGGATCAAAGGTTCGACAATTAACCAAAAATAATTATCAAATTTTAACATACTAAACTGAAAAGCTGTAAGAAAATAAACTTTGCATACCTTTTGAAATTTTTGGATCTCTAAACTTCTATCCATGTCGATACTAATCTATCTAATCCTCCTTTGTACTTGAATTCTCTTTTAGTATCACATGTGCCACTTTACTGTTTGTTCATTTCATTGTACCTAAAACGCCGACAAACAAAACGTCGGTCAGCCATAGCTGGTATGTGGGGGAAACAATAATCTTGCAACTATGATAACCATGTAATCATTCAATTAATCATTAATCAGTCAAGATTACATTTTACATATAACATCCGCGATCCACGAGTACCCTATCCTCTGTACTATCCCTACAGTGGACTTGGATCCTACCTTCCTTATGGTAGATCCCCATTAAACCCCTCATGGTCCCACCCATAGGTGAACCAGTTTCTAGGGTTGAGTCACATGGCACTACCCGTAAGTAGCCCACTCCTTAACTCATGGCAGGCTAATGAGTCGCATGGCACTACACGTAGGTAGCCCAATTTCTAACTCTCGATAACCTAGACCTTACTCTAGGATTACCCCTTTTTAGCCCTTTCAAAGTAACAGAGGTGGACCCGGATCTAGCCAGTTATATATCTACTCATTTATAGTGATAATCATAGTCACTTTATAGTTGCATGAAATAAATAAACATCCAATAGTTTAGTTGCATTCAATGCGATTAAACATTCGGGAATCCATCGGAAAACTAACTCGGGTAGTCATAAGCGTAACCACATACCTGATTTGATAAGTCATGCAGATTATTCAACATTTACTTCATGTATATGCAATCCACCCAATCAACAGATCCAAGCAAGTAATTAAATCATCACATAATTCCTGAAAAGAATATGTACTCTATTTATTACACACTTTATCAAGAATCTACTCTATTTACTTGGATTCACTTTCTAGGGTTTTGTGTCCATTTTAGGGTTTCATTTTGCAATTAGGGTTTCCCTTCATCTTTCACCACATTAAACCCTAATTTTATGCGATTACTCTAAAACCCTAGTTATCTTATCTATTCTTCAATACTAAGGTTATCTCAACAACATATAACCCTATTTTCATATTTAAAGGCACATTAATCATCAATTAATTTCATTAAACTTCTTTTAAATTAAAGCTACTATTTTTATCCCTTTAATTCATGACAAGATCATTATGTGCATCTATCATTAATTCAAAGTTCATTAGGGTCTAATTAACATATGAACTCATTTTGCCATCAATTTCACCTTTTATTCATGAAAAGACCTTAATTACTACTTTTAGGGTATTTATCCAGAATTAAGGACTTTCATATACAAATAACTTAGAACTATCATTTAACAATCATATTTTCACATTTTTCAATCTAAATATGATCTTATTTTCTTTTACCCTAAATTAGGGTTTCTATATTATTTAATCATTCTCATATGAGGTATAACCCTAAATCATGCAATTCTACATATAGATCAGGTTCGAATCTAACATTATTATTCAACAGGTTATTAACACTTCAATTAACCCATTAAGCATCTTAGATTCAACCTTTAATTACAAATAGGGTTTTTAACTCAACTTTAATGCACTTTTAATCAACTTATAGAACTTTTGCAATTTGAAACATATTCAGTATTTAATAGTAATTTTATTGGATTCCTCTCGTTCTCCTGATCAAAATTCATATATTATTTGTATTGATCCGAGCTACGGTTTTTGAGATATGAATTTTGCAAATTTAAACTTACTTGAGCCAATCTGGGAGCGCCACGTCATCTGCTCCATGCAACGTTGGTTAGTTGAAAACATTTCGAAATTACACGATTGTCCTCCACTTAATCAGTGCGTTCTTCAGCCCGCGGAGGGGCAGAACGGTCCAGAGCGACCTATCCTTTCTTCAACCTCGGGCAGGCCGCGTTCTGCTGCCCTAGCCGCCGGTTTGCAGTAGGTCCGTGTGCGCCCCTTCTTCTCCGAAGGCTGGTGACTAGCAGGGACGAAGCCCCTACCTCCGGCGCCCCTCCCCGCACTCAGTGCGGTACTCAGATCGCGTCCAGGGGGTTCGGTTCAAGCTGGCTGTGTCCGCGACCACCAGCCGCTTTTGCAGAGCTTCGGGGGTCCGCCCCTCCTGTCTGAGGGCTCCAGAGTTGCCGCCGACCACATCCCTACCTCCGCCTCCCTCATCCGTGTTTCGGGTGCCACCAGACCATGATCATGGTGGTTGGGCTGAGACGAACAGGCCTGCAACTTGCAGCCGCAAGTGCAGACATACAACTGCTATGTCGTGATGTATAGGACATGGTGCTGCTAACTTGATCTCGCTCTGGCTTCGAGGCATCTCTAGCTCTCGACGAAACTCCACATGGGCTCCTTTCTTCCCTAGGGTTACGTTGTTTTCCTTGCTAGGGTTTTGAATGAAAAAGGAAGGGAGATGGGGAAGAGAGAGAGGTGAGGGATCTCTTTGGAATTGGAACCAGGGCTCTACCCCTTATGTAGGGGTGAGAAACGAAGCCCTAGGTTGGCTTGTCCTCAATTCAAAGAATCATTTTACAATCATGAAATCAAAACCTTCCATGAGAAAAACCTTCTCTCTCTTCTTTATCTTTTTTTTATATTCCTTTTTCTCTAAGCATTAGGAATTCAAAATTCCTCTCCTTCACTCTCTTTATTTGCCTTTTAATCCATTGGCCACTAGTATATATATATATTTATATCTCCTTAGGAAAATACTTCCTTTTATCAAAAATACATAATTAATGGATTATGTATTCCCACTATCTCTTTATTTTATAATTATGGTATTTTCTCTTCCTTTTCCTTTATTGGGGCTCCCTAGGAACCCAAGAAACCTTATTATTTCGAAATTCTCTTTATTGGATATTTATTATCCTTCTAGATGCATCATTATGTATTATTTCACATTATCTTGTTTATTTCACATTAAAACATCTCTTTTTGAGGATTTCTTTTTATTTCTCTTTTATTTTCCTCATTGGCATTCCTTTTAATATTAGCAATCTCATGGATACGAAATTTCACCAAGAAATCTCATTTATGCCTCTTTCCACACATTTTCCACATTTTATCATTATTTTCCAATTTCTTTCTTCATAAAGAAATACTTAACTAATCTTTTCTTTTCTTATTGCTTTCTTTTTGGAACCTTGGATTCCTTGGTACCCAAGGAACCCAAGAGGCACGAAATCCTCTTTGGATTTTCCTTCTAGAGGTTTCTACATCTTTCTTTTCTTAAAAATTCAATTATCCCTTTATTAATTGAATTTCTTTGTTATTTGGGCCCAATAGCCAATAAAGCCCACAAAGCAACCAATCAAGGCTATTGTGAAGGGAAACCATTCATTTCAAAACAAATCATATCATTATTTGTTCAATTAGCTTTAATATGAGAAATTACATTTCTCACTATTTGAACCCAAAAATTGGGGTTATAACACCTTAGATCTGGAAAGAATGGAAAGTTAGCTCCTAGATTTATGGGGCCTTATCCAATCATTGAACGGATTGGAAAGGTAGCCTATAAGTTGGAGTTGCCACCTGAGCTGCATAAGTTGCATCCAGTGTTCCATATCTCCATGCTAAGAAAGTGTCATCTTGCACAGAGTTAGTTTTGCAACCTGTGGAGGTAGAATTAAATGATGATATATCATATGTTGAAGGACATGTGATGATCCTTGATAAAAGAATTAAAAAGTTGAAAAATAAAGACATATGTCTTGTAAAAGTTCTCTGGCATCATTGTGGCATTGAAGAAGCTACATGGGAGCTAGAGGAAGAGATGAGGAGGAAGTACCCTTCTCTTTTCTCTTGATGATTTTAGGGACGAAATCCCTGTTAGGGGTGGATAAATCTGTAACATCCCTGAACTGGGCTATGCTTAAACCCCAGATGTTTTTTTTAAGAAAGATAATTATATGCTTTCTCTTATCTTTTGAAAAGTAATTAAGGCTCAAGAGGAACTTATGTTTCAATTTTAGTCTTTTTCAAATAATGTTGAAACAATGTTTTGCCTATTTTGGATGAAAGTGCAAATTTCCCAAATTAAGGGGTTAACTTGCAAATGTTGTTTGATAAAATGTTCTTCAAGTGTTGAAGCATCATAGGAATGAGAATCATGAAGATGTATGGCTTGTGATAGCCTGAGCACCAAGAAAGAGCTTATTAAGCAATGTTGAGCATTAAAACCTAGTTTTGGTGTAATGTGCAATTTACCCAAAATCTAGGGTTCAATATGAAAAATACCACTTCTAGAGAGTCTGTAATGTTTCTTGTTATTAAATATTATTGACAAGAAAATCAGAGGAGTGTATCATTTGAATCTCTTTAGAGGAGAGAGAATCTTGATATTAAAATTATCAAGATTTAAGCATAATTGAAACCCTAATTCAATGGCTTCAAGTCTTGCTACATGTGCATAAGTTTCATGAAAGTCTATTTCTTCTTGTTGATTGTACCTTTGTGGTACCAACCTAGCCTTATTTCTCACTACTTCCCCAACTTCATTCAATTTGTTACGAAAAATCTACTTAGTTCCAATAGGAACTAAGTCCCTATTATAACCTCAAATTTCCAAAGTATGTAATGAAAGGTGTAATTCTCTTTTAAAGAATAAATGAAATCTATTTTTGATTTGTGATGGATTTCATGTGAATGGCCTTGATTGATTGATATTGGACTTTGTTGGCCATTGAGCCCAATTGTAAAGAAAGGAGAAATAAAGAAGAAAATGATTTAATTAATAAAAGGAGAAATATAATTTTTTAAGAAGATAAAGGAAAATAGATATTTCCCAAGGTGGGAATTCATGCCTTCAGGTTTTCTTAAGGTCCAAGGGACCCAAAATAACAAGATAATGGCAAAAGGAAAAGAAATATGAATTAATTTTGGATTAAATGTTGGATAACTTGGGAGGGAAGGAAACCTTCTCATCTGTTGGAATTTGTTTCCCAAACATCATAAATATCTAGATAATGTCAAGACGAACTTTCCTTTAAAATTTGAGATACAAAGGAGCTATGGTTTAGGAGATATGATTTTCTCAAATTATCTCCAAAATATAGCATTATTTTGCAAATAGGAATATGTTTTCCCTTTTGGATGAATGCGTGCAATGAGAGCCGTTAGCTCTTGATCCAACTCTTGGCACTCATCGTCGAGTCCCACAAGGACTTGGACTCTGCCGAGTTGTAGATGGAATTTCCCTCTCAGATTTCTCGCGATCTAGAGTTTGTGCAAGGTCGTTGTTGTTTCCTTTGGACTCAGGAGAGGAAACCGAGGAGAACCATCCCTACTTTGTAGGGATTTGGTCATTGATTGGGAGAATACCCAATCCAGCAGGGACCTACCTCCAACCCTATATATAGGGTAGGGTTCATGAGGGTTCCAGCATGCAAACCTACCAACCCACAACCTACAGAGAGTTGCAATGAGTGCTCTCATGCCTCCAATTGATCATTCTACCCTGACCTGCACTCTCGTCACCTCTGCAAACCTCACCGGAGTTCGGCGAATAGGAGAGGGTCGCGGCGTGTTCTTGGTATACAATTGAACCCCTAGTCGAGTTTGTCAGCTGAAGGTGAAGCTTCCAGACCCGTTGGCGTGCTCACATGTGGGCTGGATCAAGAAGTCAACTGCAAGGTTGACCATCACAATAGCAAGAGAGTCGTGAGGTTGAAGAAGAAGGAGACCCCGTAGAATTACCAGAGTACCCCTCACTTCCTTCTGTCGAGTTAAGGTTAGTTTGGTCTTTTGCATATTTATGATCATAGAATAAGGTGTGCGCATCTTAGGTCATTGGATCCTGAGTGGACCAGCGGACCATAGAATCCAACGATCCTCATTTTTCTAGAATTAACAAATAAATCAGAAAAAGGATTTTCCTTACAAAAATCATATCTTTTCCTTAAAAAACTCAGATGAGAAAAGTTTATACATGAAAATTGATCATAAAAATATGAGGAATAAGTTAAAAAAGATTTGGAAGCCTAAATCAGTATCTTTTTGCAAAAGTGTATAATTTTGATGGATAAAGTATTAATTTGTGGTTAGAAACCCTAATTGATGATAAAGGGTAGATTTAATAGTACAAAAAAGTTAATTCGAGCATGGTTAACTTGTTTAATGATGAAGGTGAATATTAACCTATTTTGAAGATGAATTGCAAGATTTAGTGTTTTGAACCTAATATGATGGTTAATATACTTAGAAACCCTAAATAGGAGAAAAAGGAAAGAATTGTGAATGTAATCCGAAATAAGGGTTTCATGTTGCTAAATGATGATCTGAGGATCTTTTGTGAAAGAAAAGATGAGATAATTAGGGTTTGTGAGTAATTTTATAAAATTAGGGTTTAAAATAATAAAAATAAAGTGAAACCCTAATTGTAATAAAAACCCTAAAAAGGACTAGTAACCCTAGGAAACAAATAAGATTAATAGACCATGATGGTATGATTAATGATAGAAAATTTGGGTGCATATTTCAGGATCAACCTGTGCGTGATTTCTTGGTTTCTTGATTGGTTGAGTTAATTCTACATTCAAAATAGCTTGACAGGTATGTGGTTAATTATGATTAATTGCATTAGTTTTTCAAATGTTTTCCAAATGATTAATCACATTGAATGCAACCTATCAGTTTGGATGTTCATACTTGCAAATTATAAAGTCACTATGATTATCACAATTGTAATATAAATTTGTATTCTCGCACCTACATGCCACCCTGATGGATGATGCAAAAAGGTCAAGCCCAGGAGGGAAGACCAATTGGCACCATGAGTGGTGACCCCAGGCACCGAACTCGGGATCGAAAAGGTGGCCTATGATATTGCATGACTAAAGGGCACCTTGAAATGTGACCCCAGACACCAAGCTTGGGATTGAGAAGGTGGCCTTAAGTCAATATCAAAAGAGAAACCCTAAAGGGGGTATTCCAAGGTTAGGGCATAAGCGATGGAGAATACACATTGAAAACGTAAATTGGCTTGTTAATTATCTTGATTGTGATAATTAGATTGTTAGTCATATTTGTGGAATTTTGGTTGCCCCCACATACCGGCATATTCTTATATGCTGACTGATGTTTTGTTCGTCGGCATTTTAGGTTCAACCTTGAAATGAACAAACAGTAATGTGACACATTGTGAAAAAAAAAAGAAATAAAGTGGAAGGAGGATTAGATAGAATAGATCCAAGTTGTGGATAGAAGTAGATTTCCAAATTTTTTAAAAGGTATGCAAAATTTTACTTTATACCACATGTCTGTTTAGTTGGTAGAATTTCATAATTATTATTGATTAATTGTCGAACCTTTGATCCGGTTTATTAGGATAACAACTCTGACCTCTTGGTCTCCCGTAATTGGTATCAGAGCATAGGTTCCTCATTTAATCTTTAATAATTATTAAATTTTACAAATTCTATAGAACCGAGGGAGTTATTAGAGGATTTTCCGAAAGATAGATGTGTCTAGAAAAGGATCACGTCCAGGGGTTGGCAATATTTTCATCCACACCGCTAGTTGGAATGAGGACTCCCAGATTGTGTGACTTCCTGGCCGACGTCTTAGGATTTGACTCAAAATAAGATACCTTTAGGACTCTCTCATCTTGTTCATCTCTTCTCAACTCAAATGATGTTAAGGATTAGGATTTTCTCTCTCTTCCTCACCCTCTTGAGGCATGGGTAAAGTTGATAAGGTTCAAGGAATCCTTCACCAAATTAATAAAAGATACGTAATTAAGATGCCACCGACATAAGTATAATGAGTTAAGTATAGACTAAAGGTCTGTTTGTGTGCTTATGTAGATGGCTCGTACAAAGATTGTGGCTATCCCAGTTGCCACCAATGGTGGTGGGATTCCCCGTAAGGAGAATGGGTCTTCTGAGAAGAGGAAGCGGAACCATGGTGGTGAAACCTCAAAGAAGAGAAAGAGGCCTGAAGAAACTGCACATGAGGCCCCCAACCCTGAACCAATACCCTTCAGCAACCTTGAACAAGAGGGGGGACTGGGATATGAGGAACAACATGTGTATGAGGAAGTAGCCCAGATGGAGGAGGACCAGGTTGGTGGTCTAGAACCAGGTATGGTAGTCAACACTACGGATGTGGTGTGGATGAAGCAACATAAATGGCTAACTGAGGCTATCCATGCCTTAGCCCTCAGGGACATAGATAAAGATGAGAATGGCGAGCCACTACATGTTCATCCTCGACTGGGAGCCACCATCTTGGACTTGGTCAAGCTGAACATCAAGAAGTTCTGGGGAGAAGATAAGTCTGAAGTGGTCGACAAGGCAGAGGCTTGGCTGCTTGCAATCGAGAATGGATTTTATATGCTTGAAGTACATCCAAATAAGAAGGTTCTTTGTGACGTCCCTGGATTTTGATTTCTCTAAACCCTATTGTGAATGAGATGTCAGAATCCGAAAACATCATCCAATCATATCAGAGAGTGATGCGAAAGCATAATACGCATACATGAACATACAACCATAACATTTCTCAACAATAACATGTATATTTACAACATGAATTATTACAGCTTGGATTACATTTACATATTAAAAAAAATTACAAGTCGATGAACATGTATGCTAATCAGGATCTACACAATAGGTAACCTGAACAACTTTCTCACACCTTGTTCTTTTTCTCCCATGCTATCTCTGAACCTAAAACATACGTGAAACAAACAAATCAACAAAAGTTGGTATGTGGTAAAAGATACACTACAAAGGTTGCATAAAGGAAAATACTTGAAGATGGAAGAAAGAGAGAAAAACCATTTCTTAAGGTGAAAATCAGGTAAACATCCTTTTTATTACATTTAATTGATGCGGTTGTACTACACTTATCTGCACTTGACTTACATCCAGTATGGGCAAAAATTATATCATCATACATCTAACATGAGCCAAAGCATCATACATCCATGTTAGGCAACATACATCCATACCAGGCTAGGTAAACTAGTAGATACAACCCATCCATTGTTCAGTAAAGCGGTATGCGGTGTACGGGTGGAGAGGGTACTGCATAGAGTATATGCGGTATGCGGGAGTGTATACGGGAGTATATGCGGTTTTCAATTTTTTATTTCAATAAACTAATTATATATAAATTAATATATCGAGATCATAAATTAAAATATATAGAGTAGGAATGTACATCTATTTACTTATAAACATATTATTATGCATGTATGATGTATGATATGCTTATATATGTATATATGTCTATATATGGAATGTGTTTGTAATATATGTACAAATACTAAAATGTAGGTAAATCAATGTAAAAATATGTGTAGAGTGTGTATAAATGTGAATAAATCAAAATGTATATATAGATGCACAAATGTGTGATTGTATATTTAGGTATATTTTATATGTATCTATACATGTTAATATATCAATAGGTATTCGAATAAATGTACAAATGTGTGTGGAAAATTTTTATATGTATTACAATGTATACATATAATTTAATGATTATATATCTCAATTTAAATATATAATGAAATGTGTGTATATGTATGCATGTATGTACGAAATGCATGAACATATGTTGTGGGCTTTTAGAAAAGCGGAGTTTAATCGGCCGCTTAATCAGCCAAGCGGGAGTATATGCGGCCCATGACCGCTTAATGGACCGATTAGTAATATGTGGTGCGGTAGGGTGACTGAATAGGTATATGCGGGAGTATATGCGGTCGTGCAGACTGATTTCCCGAACAGTGAACCCATCCATATCCTTTTATGTTATATTAGATTTTGGTGAAGTATAACTCATTATAGTTCAACCAAGCAATGAATATCCAAATAATAGCATTCATGATATTACATATATTAAGCAACCAAGAAATTTAGTCTTATACTTATAAGACCACGTACCTGCTTGTGTAGATCAGATATCCAAGGATATGAATTAATCACGAAATAAGGCACCCTACAAGGGAAAGCAAGGGTACAATATCATTATTGGTCCATGTAACCAAGACTAAGATATGTTTTTAGTTATTATTACTTTTATTCTATCTAATTTGGATTAGGGATTACTCATCTTTTATTTGGGTTTTGAGACTTTATCAGGTCTGATCCATCATAAAAAAATAGTTTGATTAAAAGACAATATTTACTTAATCCATTAGAAGAATTCCGTAAACTAGGGTTTCTAAGATGGTTGGATAAAAAGGGAAAGCAACCCTAAACATATTAATAATTTCACAACATTAGGGTTTGTTTAAGGGTTTAGGACCATTCATGATCACTAATCATCATGTAATGATATTAGATTGAATATAAAGATGTACCTTTAATTTTATGTAAAGAGAGAGAACTAGATTTAGGGTTTCTTCTAGTCATTTCATCATTTATCAACTTAGACTACTGTTTCAAGTTATGTAGAAAATAGGGTTTCATCTAGGGTTAAAGATATTGTAGAAAGATAGATATCATCGATGAAACTGTTATTAATAATTAATTATAATAAAAATGTAATATAATATCTAGACAACTATTTTTGAAAAATAAAACTGATATGGGTCTTGATCATATTTTATTTGGATAGAAAATATTTTTCTGATCAAAATAGTATATAGGTTCAATATTTTCTGATAATCCTAGCATTTACTATGATTTTTCTAAGTTAAGCTATTTTCTTGAGTAAAAGAAAAGGAAAAAGAGAATTTTACCTAGATCAACGACCGGATCCGACTGGATCAACGGCTCAGATTGATCCAATACTTGCAAGATCGATCCCGGGCCACCGACGTGGTGTTCGCTGATAGGTCCAAAAGGATTTATGTTGACACCTCCTCTTCCTCTGATGCTGGTTGCTCGAGCAGTATGTAGGTACTTCGGTGAGGCTCCGCTCGCTCTAGGGTGACGCTGGAGACTGGATCAAGTTGCTCTCACCTTCATGGGGCTGTCTCGATTGGAGGAGTGGGAATTTCTGGTAGTGGCTCCCTCTAGATCTTCAGTGCTACCATAGGATGGGTGAGGTCGCCGATGTGAGAGGGGTTTAGGAAGGTGAGGGGTTCTGGGATCCTATTTTCTAGCCGCACATGCTCTAGGCAGGTTGGCGAAGGTATTGGAGGGGTAGGATTTGAGCAAGGAGTGTTGTGGTGGTCTGATGGTGAAGGGAACCGAGGTTGAAGAAGGTGGATTGGGGAAGCAGTGATCATGGTATTTGTTCTTGCAAGTGAGGGTGTGAAGTGAGGAAAGGGAGTATGGCAGACCTAGTGGATGTCTTATATAGGTGTGAGGGAGGCTAGGCGATGAAGCCCTAAAAGCTCTGCCACCAGAGTGAGAAGGTCAAGCTAATGGGAAGTTGGGAGGCTGCAACATCACATCAGACTCGGTCAAAGCCGGTATGGTCGACCACGAATTCACGAGACGAAGATATCTATTTGGGTGAAAGTTTGAGAAAATGAGCAAGGTGGCATCTGGTTGGAGCTCAAGCTCGCTCTCTCCTCCCCGCCCATTTGCGGGAGGTAGAAGACAAGCTCTTGACCCTTGGATCCTCATGCAATCCAAAGGGGGGATCCTATGGTTAGAACATGTGGACTAGCAACAGAAGCCGCGTGACACATTTATGTGTCACGGCCTGGTCATTTAATCCAAACTTAGGTCCTAAGATTGAGAACAAAGAAAAAATACACATAACTTCAAATGCTTATATCTCCTAATTGGGTGGTCTAATTAAATTGAAATTTTGAGGAGAGCTTCATGACCTTATTCAGTGACTATGGTATAATTTTGGGGTCCAATTTCGAAAGTTTGATATGTTTATTTACTAAATACATTATCACATGTATTTTAACACCATAACATACTAGGGTTTGTATTTTTGCAATTTGTGACACATCTTTGTTCAAGTGAGTGAGGAAAGTATATGAGGGTATTTTGGTCAAAAAAATTTATAAGAAAACTTTTAAGAGAGAGAAAATATAAAAACTCACTTTGTCACATTCTCCCCTCCTTTTAAGAATTTTGCCCTCAAAATTCAAGCAGCCTGAAAGAGATGTGGATATTTCTTCTCGACTTCGGACTTGAGTTCTCATGTGGCATTAGGTTGATCATGGTGGCTCCAGAGAACTTTCACCATATCTATACGCCGATTACTGTGAAGCTCCTTTGTCTTGAAATCAAGGACTTTGACTGGTGTCTCAGCATAAGATAGATCATCTTTCAGCTCAAGAGGCTCATGATTCAGAATGTGACTGGGGTCTTTGACATAAGGCTTCAGATTATATACATGAAAGACATTATGCATGGCACTATACTGAGGTGGCAAAGCAAGATTGTAGGCACATTATCCACCTCTTTCAAGGATCTCAAAGGGTCCCACATAATGAGGACTGAGCTTTCCCTTATTCTTGGCCAAAGCTCAAATAGGTCGGATCTTTAGAAAGACATGATCACCTTCCTTGAACTGACGTTCCTGTCAGTGAGCATCTTCATAAGATTTCTACCTATCCTGTGCTCACTTCATTCTCTACCTGATCAGTGCAACTTTATCTGCATACAGTTGTATCTCCTCAGATTTCATCAAGGTGTGTTTTCCGACATCATCCCAATGTAATGGAGATCTGCACGGTCGACCATAGAGAGCTTCATATGGTGGCATCCCAATACTCTCCTGATAGCTATTATTATAGGTGAACTCAGCCAGAGGCAGGTAATGGTCCTAGGAGCCTTTCCAGTCAAGAACACAAGCTCGTAGAAGATCCTCCAGAATCTGCACTATCCATTCTGACTGTCCATCTGTCTGTGGATGATAACTGTACTAAAGTTCAACTTGGTGCCCAATTCTTCATGGACCTATTTCCACAACTTTGAAGTGAAATTTGGGTCCCGGTCTGAGGCAATAGACGTTGAAACTCCATGCAGACATACAATCTCCCGTATGTAGAGGTCGGCCAACTCAGACACTTTCGCAGTGGTTTTCATAGGGAGGAAATGAGCTGACTTTGTGAAACGATCCACTATGACCCATGCAGTGTCGTATCATTTCCTGGTCCTGGGTAATCCTACCACAAAGTCCATGGTGATGTGTTCCCATTTCCATTCCGAGATCTCGAGGGGTTGTAGTAGACCGCCTGGTCTTTGATGCTCAGCCTTGATTCTCATGCATGTCAGACATCTGGACACGAAATCAATGATATCGCGCTTCATGCCTCTCCACCAGAATTGACGTTGTAGGTCCTTGCACATTTTCATTGTTTAGGGATGAATGGTGTACTTAGACCCGTGTTCCTCAGAAAGAATCTTCATCTTTTTAGCTGACTGCTCTGGAACCCAGTTACGGTTCTTGTATCGAAGACCACCATCAAGACCCACCGACAGATGTGATTGAGGCTTAGCCAGGAGAGAGGAG
Organism: Alisma plantago-aquatica; assembly: GCA_963693085.1. Taxonomy (NCBI): domain Eukaryota; kingdom Viridiplantae; phylum Streptophyta; class Magnoliopsida; order Alismatales; family Alismataceae; genus Alisma; species Alisma plantago-aquatica. Next base: position 1,321,007,119 of record OY856409.1, on the reverse strand, counting down.
AGCTCTGCAAGCTCGGGACTAGCTTTTTGTGCCTCCAAAAGTTCAAAATGTAGGTTGGGTGTGATAGAGATGTTATTGACATGCATACGATTTTCCAGGAATTGTGGTCTCCAACTTGCTAGGTCCTCCATGTTCGTACATTCGGGTACAGACAAGATGCACCCATAGCTCTTTTCCTACTAAGAGCATCGGCAGCTACATTGGCCTTGCATGGGTGGTAGCCAATGGTGAAGTCCTAGTCCTTCAGGTACTCGATCCACTGTCATTGTCGCAGATTCCGATCCTTTTGCGTCAGAATGTACTTGAGGATTTTGTGGTCTGTGAAGATATCAAATGTTTCCCCGTACAAGTAGTGCCTCGAGATTTTGAGAGCATGTATGATAGCATCTAACTCCAAATCATGTGTAGGATAATTCAACTCATTAGGTTTCAACTGTCTGGAAGAGAAGGCCACTACTTTCCCGTTCTGCTGTAGGACACACCCTAGTCCATGTCGGGAAGCATCGGTGAATATAACAAATCCTTCTGTGACGTCCCCAGATTTTCTAAAACTTAATCTGATGTGTGACGTCCAAATTGAAACCCTCACCTCGACGGGAATCACAATTTAAACACCACACACTAGACTAAGAAGAAGAAAATCAAGGGAGTCAGAAGGAAACATAGTAGCACATGTACATGAACAATAATAAAACCATACACATATGTTCACCATTCCACATATAATTACAACATGAATTGTTACAACATTTGATATTACATATTGAATAGCAAACTTATGCATATACATGTACTACCACTAAACTACAGGATCTTAAGACAACAAGTCCACCTGTACATCAACTCGCCACACAACTCTCAACTATCCTGGTCTTCAAGAGCATAACCACAACCTAAACAAAAGATTACATGCGGTACACGTCACCACAATATTCAAGAATATTGTACTGAGTACGCCTACGTGTCTTTTATATACCTCTCATCATATCTTGGCAATAAGATAAAACTAATACTTGGCAGTAACAGAAGAAATATAAGAAAATCATATACTTGCACAAAGATGTCCATCAACAAAAGAGAACACATATTTTAAGCATATTTTCCATTATATCATCCATGCATTTACTACCTGAGAGTTGAATGCATTAAGGCCTTTATGATCTACTATCTAAGAGTTGGATCATTTCACAATGTGATCTACTACCAAAGAGTTGGATCACTTCCAAGTACTTTACTACCAAAGAGTTGAAGTACTTGTTTTCCAGCACTTTACTACCAAAGAGTTGAAGTGCTTAGATATAACGGAACAAATATATTATGTTTCATGTGTTCATAGCAATAAGTATGGAAAATCATGCAACATATCATACAAGAACAATCATTTCATCCAATATCATATGCCAAGTATTTTACTACACATATAACACAAGCATATTGTATAATAAGCCAAGTAAGAGGTAATGGTGTACCTTAGATCAAGATATCCTAATCATCATATCCTCATGTCATCTATATCTTTGTCAACCCTGATTAAGACAAGATCATGTACTATCATCAGATTCTCATCATCTTACATCTCATCTTAACCCTAGTTATGTCCATTAGGGTTTCACTAGTCTTATGATATTCCCATATTACTTGTCTTATCTTCTTAGATTATCGTACTGATGTCATTTTCTAGATTACTTCTCGTTATCAAAGTTCATCATCTAACATATTAACATTATGTCACACATTAACCCTAGGTTACATGCATTACTCAAATTAGGGTTTATATCACATTAAGAGCAAACATCATTGTATAACATGGATTGTGGGTATCATCCTGATCTCATATTTAATTTTGAGATTCCAGATACTAATATGAGATAACTTTGTAAATGTCATCATTTATTGAGCATGCGTGTATTTATTGCATTTTATTTAGGGTTAAAAGCCATAATTAGCCATATGGAGTAAATTACATGATTTCGTGCATCATCATCATAATCACTGACATCCACCCGATTATAAGCATGAATATTGATTTACTGACATATTCTCATAATTTTAGGCCAATGATTGATATTTATTATCCATCAATTAAGCATTTCACTACTAATAAGATATCACTATCATTTAAGAACAAAAAGGCTAATATTATGGTTCCATCTTGTTCTAATCATTTTTCTAAGAAAAAGGGTACCTTATTTGTATTTTTCTGACATCATATGCATTTTATACAAATTATACAAGATCCTAACATATTTTGGGATTTTACCTTTTTAAGCCAATCAGGCGTCGCCACGTGTCCTTGAGGGTGTGCTGCTCCTTTGTTTGGTTCACTTAAGGCTAGCCACCCGGTCTGGTTCCTGTTTTCTGGGCCGCCCACTCTCCCTTTCTCATTCTCGCATGTCCTACTGCCCTCGTGAGTCTCTACATGTGTGGGCATTGCCCTTCCGCCCAAAGCCGCCGCCTTAAAGCAAGCCAACGATGAGGTACCCATGGACGATCCCTCCTCCCCGTGACCTCTTTATGCTTGGCAAGGGCACCACTGTATGCTTCACCTCCGGCGAGCAAGCAACCGCCCTGGGATCTGTGCGAGTGCCGCCGTCAGGCAGATTTTTGGCGAGGACTTGGTCGTCGCCTGGTACTGCTCGTCCACCGATGGCATCTCCTCCATCTCTGCTTGATTTGGCATTGAAGCTTGTTCTTCCCCAGGTCAAGGTGGCTATGCCTCAGGATCCTTCATGACCAAGAGCTTCGGCTGCTCTTGCTAGGAGACATTGTCGTGGAGCTGATCTCCGGTGAAAGATCAGTGTTCTTTGCTTGCCAATTGTGCTCTGTCCTTGGCAGCATAGATCTTCCTACTTGCCTCCAGATCTCCTCCAGCATGTGGTGTTGGCACTGACATTTACCAACTGTGATTGTTCCTCCTTGACGTGCGATCGGCGACCAGACACTTCCTCGCCATCACCATATGCATCCAACAATTCCTCACACATCTACTATCAGTGCTGGCCGCGAAGCTGCTACTACTAGAAGCTTCTCCTCCAAACCTATCGCTGCTCACCATGGTGAGGACCAGAGACTAGAGGAGTCAGTCTGTTTATTTCTCTCCCTCATGCGTCTCCTTCACGTTCTCTAAGCGAGACATTTGCCTCATGCCATAATAATAGTTCTCATCAAAGCAATGAATGTGTTAACCCCCACGATCTGTGTAACGTGGCTGTGTGGATAGTTTCTCGCTTTCTTCAACTCAACTACATAACCACATTGTAGTTCGTTCACTTCTAGCCATCCAAGGATTAAGAGAGGGCCACACACTGAATCTATGGCTCCCCAAGTCATGGGTGTGTGACACTACATACTGGACCTGAACTAAAAGCAACCATGTACCTTGGTCCATCATACTCAAAACTACACATGATTTAAATATATCCAAACCTAAATAATTCCATCTAGCAGACTCAAATTCCACCAAACTTTAACCATAGTTTTACTACCCCTCAAGTTACATTCTACTCAAATTTGGTGACGAAACTCAGCTATTGGACTATTCAATTAAATTCCTCAAAAATGCATAAAGTTAAGGATCTTTAATCATGATATTAACATCAATCAACAAACCTATTTTGTCAAGTGCTTGGAACCCTCAATCTATCTCAACCTTATTCTTTCACTTAAGTCATTGGATATTTTAGGATTCCAAAAGTCCACTTCATCACATCCTACACACCTTAAAATATATTTCGTCCTTGAAATTAAGCCAGAAAACCCACTTTGTCACATCATGTACATCTTAAAAGAACTTTCGTCCTTGAAAGTAAACAATACTCATACTTCTAGGGAAAACCTTATCATGCCTTCATCCACATGTATGCACTATTCTATGTGGAACATATCTACAAAGGATACATAGAGCCATGTATCCAAAGCACTATTAGGGAGGTTTACAACCATCTTGGGTGCACAAACACTCCATTCAAGGTTGAACTCAAGGTTTAGAAGCTTAGGTTATGTCATGACATATCTCATGTATCAGGGCTGCATCCTTATCTTAGCCTATGTGTTAGGGTTCCCACATCATATTACCATGTTCCACATGAGCTAACTAAAGTTAACCCATGCATCAAGGTGTGATAATCATTATGTTGTAATATTTGTCAAACTATATTTTTGACTTTATTATGCACTAAGATTAACACCTCATGTAACATGTTTCATGTATACAATCATATTTTGTTGTCCTTAATAAGTTGCAACATTATAGTGACTTGATCACAAGATTAGCCAATAATTTCACATTATCATCATCATTCATGTATATGGTTAATCATTTATGCATCCATATCTATTAAACCATCTCTAGGGTTCCATCATATCATGTCTATATATCACATCTTGAGATTAGATCACATGCTTACCTATATTATATCATGATTGTGCCAAACAAACTCATTCATCTGGATCATATATCAAAACTTTATTTAGGCCAAAAGAGGTTCCTCTAAACCGTACCACGAGGGTAGTGCCATGCTCGGTCTCACTGAGCTAACTCAACTCTATGTGTATCACATATGATTATACTTTATCTTTCCTCTTGGTCTAGGGTTCTCAAATTACCTCATTGGCACTAGTGATAGCCTTACAAGATCTAGCCACATAAGCACAAACCAAAACATGCTATGACATACTCTTCATAGGCCGTCTACCCATGAAACATCTTACCCAATGCTCTCTTATATACACCACTAGATTCGTATGTGGGAAACCACCAACCCAAGCATGAGGCTTCACAGAAACTAACATAGCTACCTCCTCCAGGGTCTTGGGCTCTCTCCCTCACCCAGATGGTAGGCATTCATATTGATGTTCACATACACATATAACCAGCCTCTCTTTGTCTCTAGGGTTTCGTCCTCCCAAGGACATCTAGGGTTTAACAAGACTATAGGAATCATGCATAAAGCAACTCAACTCATTCACTCAGGAGTATTCTAGTTTTGGACATATCATAACACATATTTCTCGTCTTTCTCATATCTTGGAGTTTAGGTTCTCTGACCTTCTCCTAGTGGGTCTCACTCTCTCTGGAGCTAACCTTGAAACTGGTCCTAAAACTAGAGGTCCTCCTTCGTAAAAGAGACTGAGGCTCTTGCTGACTCACAACTTGTCTTAACTTAGCATATCTTATCTCGTAAAAGACTATTTACTTGCATTATCAAAACTTATCTCAAAACCTCAAAACTAAACTTAAGTCCTCGAAGACAGACATAGATCATCATAACCATCTTATGTCATCTATGTAAGATTTACATCGTACATTCAAAACTTATTTAATCTATTTCATCTATCATATATATATATCAAAAAGGCTCTAGACATCTAATCTAGAACTACTCTCTCTTCTAGACTGATGTCATACACTTTCACTTAGGTTCCATGAACACCTCCTACTCGTACATGTGTGGGGACACATTTTTGTAATACATATATATAATAAAATATTATATAGTTTTTCTCCGATAAAACAAACGTCAGAGAAACTATCAAGGTTAGATCTGTTTGGAATCAAAAACCAAATCCTGAAAACGAGTGTCCCACACATAGTAGAGAGTCCAATGTCATGAAAACTAGTGAAAAGGGTGAGAACAAGGGGTAGACTAGTGTAGCTACTCTAGACAACATGCACAATATGTCTAGGGTTTCTCTTCCTTTTATGCACGTCATTTCCAAATAGTGCAACATCCCATACTGCTACACTACAAGGAAAGAACGACATCTAAGGACTTTCAACTCATCAAGCACCAGTCTAGACTTAGTTCTCAAGCATCTAGGTGCTAACCTAGAGGCTAGGGCAGATCTAGTCTCTAAAAGATGACTAATCTAACCCTAAAGATTATTAAGTTCAAGGTTCTTTGGTTTTAAGTTTCATAATGAGAAAATATCAAGCTTTGCTATTGTTCATGCTCTGATACCACCTGTGACGTCCCCAGATTTTCTAAAACTTAATCTGATGTGTGACGTCCAAATTGAAACCCTCACCTTGGCGAGAATCACAATTTAAACACCACACACTAGGCTAAGAAGAAGAAAATCAAGGGAGTCAGAAGGAAACATAGTAGCACATGCACATTGATCCAACCCTATTCTAGGGTTGTATCTTATGTCATTTTGTACCTATATCACATTCAAATGCATTAGAATTACATGTTATTCTCCCCAATGTGATTATCCTTGCAAATATGCTTATGGATGTTCTTTGCACTGTTTTTTAGGTACTTGGACCATGCTTAGATGGAAGAGAGAGAGAGCATGTTCTAGGGTTCCCCCACTCAAGGAGGGACCCAAAGAAGGCCCCAAAGTCTCCCTCAACCTACCTCTAGTGGCCAAGAATCATCCCCGAGCAAAGACATCCAAAATTGACAAAGTAAGAAGCAAAATCAAGAAGTCAAGCCTCACCACGGCCGTGGCCCTAATGCCACGGTCGTGGGTTTATTGCCAAGTTCCAATAGGTTGCAACAGGGAATTCCTTAGATCGCCCACGACCGTGGCCTCCTAGACACAACTGTGGCCAGTGAAGATAACACGACTGTGGCCATCAGCACGGTCGTGGTCAGGAGAAGAGAACACGACCGTGGAACCCTGCCACGGTCGTGGGAATAAATTGTGAAAAGTCAGTTGCCAATAGGGAATTTTCTTGGAAAGCCACGACCGTGGCCAAGTCGCCACGACTGTGGCCGAAGCTAATAAAAAAACCTGTGGCCCCTCCCCACGGTCACCTCCAACTCCTCCAAAACGGTTGTGTTACCCAACACGGCCGTGGTGCATGCTACCCACCAAGACCGTGGCACTCCGCCACGGCCATGGACACCACCACTTCCTTCACACCACAACCGTATTCACCCCCCACGGCCGTTCCCCGCTACCCTCACCATGGCCGTGGCACACCCACCATGACCGTGGTGATCACCTACCCTACACAACTTTTCACTGTTTTTCCTATTTTACCCCCACTTAGCCCTAGCTCCTATATAAGCACTAGCTGCTTCTAGGGCTCGGGAGAGAGCACCCCTAGCCACAACCTAGCTGCTTCCTTGCCTCCATTACTCCCATCCACCTACTTTCCTTGCATTTGATCCCATTTCCACTCACTTTCCACTCATTTCCACCATAGAAACCTAGTTTCTCTAGGATTATATCCATTTATTCCACCATTTCCATGCTCTTGGGCACCATTGGAGGAGGAGGATCGTGGCTGGCAGCAAGGAGGTGAAGAATTCAAGCTTCATCAAGCATCCATGGCATTTCCTACTGTCTTTCCCTTCTCCTTTGTTTCTGTTTTGATCATGTATAGCTAAGCCCCCCTTGAGTGGGCTGTTTGGGACAAAAATGTGACTTTGATACCATGTTGGGGGAATATAATTTGTAATGAACATATTTCACTTCTATGATGATTGCCTTTGCTTGTATCTCATTTCCCATTACTTGTGCATGTTCTTGTTGTTTAATTACATTAATTGCTTGCCTTGTGGTGTTTGAAGACATTTGCCTCTAGGATGTTTTGGTCTCTATGTAGCTATCATAGGATTGGCTCCTAGGTCCCTAATTCGGATCCCTAGCTAGCCCCCTATCTTCCTACATAGTCACCTTCTTCCTACATGCAAATGTGTGTTCTAAGTGACTAGTACAAGTATGATTAGTGCAATTGCCTAGGATTTCCTAAAGGCTGAGGTGGCTAGTGGCATGAGGTCAAATATCCTCATCTCTACTCCCATCCTTACCCTTGGTCCTCAATTGACTAATACCACTTATCCTAGAGACCTAGACTTGGTAAGTCCTATGAGAATTACACCTAGCCCTAGTTCTCCAACTAGTAGCATAGTATACATCCTCATAGCACCCACCTTGTTGTTTGGTTTGGTAGTCTAGAATGAAATATGCTAATTGCTTGTTATGGAACTACTACAGAACACGCCTTTGGCGTCGGTTATTTAACCCCCTTTAGCGACGGTTTTCAAGCGACGCATATGTGGGCACCGCTAAAGGTCGAACCTTTTGGCTTCGGTTTTCTAACTGACACCTATGTGATATATAGGCATCAATTATATATAGTTGGCCGACGTCTATAGGGTTCGCGCCGCAAAAAAGAGCACTGCCTAGGACACTTTCTGCGTCAGTTAACAACTGAACAACCGACGCCATACTCCTAGACGACACAGCCATGTTTCACTGCACGGCCGTGTTTAGTACTATAGGTGTTGGTTTTATACGAATATGCGACGCCTTTTCCACCACGACCGTGCTTTCCAGCACGGTCGGGTTGTTTATTATATTAGGCGTCAGTTTTTATCCAATAATCGACGTTGTAGGCCTTTGATGACAATGTTCTATAAATAAATGACGCCTGTACTTTAATTTTTTTTCTTATCAGTTTGCAGGCCTGCTGTGGCTGGTCAGCAGGATGAGAACCTATAGTTCAGTTTTCTGAACTGTAGGTTTACGACATCCATTGATATCAGCCTACAAACAGGCCACAAACCTGCAAAATCAACAAATATTTTTTCACACAAGTAGATACATTCAGACATCAATTCAATTCTCACATTCACACATGTAGAAACATTCTAATATATGTAGAAACATTCAAATAGATGTGGAAACATTCAGACATGTATAAACATTTAGAAATATTCATTTACAAAATATCATTCAGCATCACTATCAACATCCCATTTATATCTTACAATCGCCACTGCTTGTATGGCTTTTGCCCGTTCTTCTCTGACTACATTTAATGCTTCCATCGTATATGGAGCATATACATTTTTTAAGCGTTTACCTATAGTGTGGTCAATTTTAAACACCTGCAAAGAGGATGATGTATATATATAAGTAATAATATAAAAATAAGATTGATATATTTGATACTAACTAATGAGACTATATATAATACCTCATGTATGCTATTAATATCCAATGTGGCATGTCGGATAATCATCTGCATAAATCGCATCACATAGTATGTGCATGCCCAACCATTGTCTTGTGTAGCGCACTATAAATTGAAACATACAAAATATTAAAAAGTACAACTAAGAATAGTTCACATAAATAATATATACATTTTAGTCGGGAACTTACTTTTACGTTCTCCCAAATTATTGGCTGGTTCTTTCTCCTTGGGATATTTCCTCCAACATTTTTGAATGCATCTAAACCCCTACATGTTAATGTAACACAGTAAATTGCATAATTAAATAGTAATGTAATAACAGATGTTAACAGATATAAAAATGAAATATTTCTCACCAGAATAATGACATTCTCAATGTGTGTCCAATTTTAGTGTTCAATGTACTTCCCGCATGATCTAGATAATAAACAGTGAACGTCCCGGGGACAATAACTAGTAACTCCCAATGTCTAGCGCTATAGGTAAAAAAGTTAAAAAATTAATAACTCAAAATGCACAATAAAAATGTAATTTTCTTAAGTCCAAAATATAAATAAAGTAAACTTACTTGACATTGAATGGAGCTATTATTATCGTCTTCTTTTGCTGACTTAAAATTGTAAAAGCATCTATACAGTATTGTTGAACACTATCAGGGTCTTTAGCTACCATACTAATCAATGATGGAATCAAAAATCCCACATGATCAAATGCAAATTGTTTGCATTGATCTTCGACTAAGTAGCTGCAAAACATGTATTACGTATGCATTAATATATTAGAAACCAGATCACCAGATCTTACTCAAGGTATATGGATGTATAAACAAGATCTCACCTTATCCATGTCTCTATCATTTATGTATTCAACCAATCATACATAAACAGCTCAATAATATCTTGTATAAATAAAGAGCTATCGTATGATTGACCTGCATAATTTGCTTCTAAAGAAACAACTATAGGGCAATGTATATTATGTGCCCATAGCCAACCTTCCATTCCCCTACAAGACAGACCTAACGGGTATTTTAGGTCAGTTGGAACCCAACTTGGTAATGCGTGAAGTGGAGGTGGAGGCCTAGGTGCTCCGGGTGTCTTCTTTTTAACTTGTATTTATAATTTCAGATCAGTTGACCTCATATATACACATTAACAATCTAAAGTAATGTAACTTTATCTTACAATTTCAGTAGTGTAGACGACATCTGCTTTGGGCCACAATATCACCCCGCCTTCTGCCTCACCAAGTGTATCAATATCTGGGTGGGCATATGGCAATGCAACTTCCCTCCAATCGGGTAATACACATATCGGGCTCACACGAACGTAGCCCTGCGGCATTGGAGTCCCATGAAACGTTGCCCCAGGAAGGGACAGGTAAGTCTGCACCTATGCAACAACATAGTCTTGCATTCTTAAGCGGCATGGCTCGAATGCCTACAAATTTACGTAAAGAATGTTATACATATATACATATCATCTTGAAAACATATCATCTTGAAAAGACTAGCTACAATGTCATAAACAATACTTACAGGAGACGTGCTAGGCGATGGGTCTCTAGGATTACTCGCAGTCTGTGCATTAGGAGAAGAGTGGGTCGCCATAGGATGATTGGAAGCCTGAGATGCCTGCCACCGCACTATTTCTTCCTTGACCTTCTCAGCAACTATATCATTGACCTTCTTAGAAACTATATCCTCGACTCTCTTATTCTCCTATACATGGATAAAAGAAACATTAGCTTCTTATTATTGAATTCCCTTTTGCAGTAATATTCTAAAAAAAGAATAGGTTACCTCTTCTTGTGAAAGTCTCGCTCTGGGTTTGCACTGGGATGGCCCAAAGAATGCTTTGATGCCCACACCAGTGCCTGCACCCCTAACACGTCCAGGATGCTCTAGGTTACCCAAAGCAACTGTCAATTCATCCCTTGTGCCCTGAGGGATGAATGTGCCTTGTTTCCTCTGCTCGTGCAGCTCCCGCTAATCACCATCAACAGAAATTGGTAAGTTAACACCACAAATAATTAATATTCAAATGATTGCTCTAAGAGTTGTATTTTACCATTTTCGCAGCTGCCTCAACAGTTACATGCTTCTTTATTTCACCCTTCTTGTTTTGCCTCCCAGCTATCCAGATATCATGGAGAGGCATGGGTGTGACAAACTCCTGAGTAGCAGCAGACTCCTGAGTAGCCACAGCCTCTCCCTGTAGTCTTTGGCGAATGCTTGCATAGCCCTTTGGACCCATAGTGTGGTCATGCACATTCAGTGCACGCCTTGCTTTTTGCGCGTCACTGAGGGCCTAGTTAGTATGCACATTAATGATTTGGTTAGTAGCACTAAATTTTAATCTTGAATAGGTGAATACAACATATATTAATTAAATTGGGAGTGACGCCTAATACCTTGAATTCTTCAGATTTTCTTGAAGCAACAAAATTGTCCCAATCTTCTTTGTCCAAGAAGTTCCACTACTCAAGGGCTGAATTCTTCTTCTTATCACCATGTTTTATGTATTCTTTGTTCATATTTGTCCTATAGTTCCTAAGCATCTTTCCAGCGCGTTGCATCACTCTTTTACGATGCATCTTCTCATCCAATGCAAACAGATTCTGTAAAATAGAATTCTTATTAACTAGTATCCAAAAATAGAATTGCAAATAATATAATTTGTAATCTGCATAATAGAATTGCAAATAATAATAACTCACGCATAAGTCCTTCCATATCAAGTCTTTATTCGCCTGAGGAACTTTATGCCAATTATCATACTTTAAACCACAATGGCTTCGAGTGACACACCCAAGATAGTTTACAAAATTATTGCAGTTCACTCCAATTGCATTTCCTCCATTATCAAACTCAACAACCAATTTGGATCCACTACCACCCAACTCTATTAACTTCTTCAACATAGTGATGCCCCTTTTCTTGTTAAGTGTTTGGTACTGCGCATCAAGTTGCTCCAGTGCTTCAGTGGGTACATGTGCATCATCAACCTCAAATTTGACAAAAATAAACACACTGAATTAGCCCAATATAGAAATATAGGATATATGACATAACTACAAGATAATGAATTTTATAGAAATACAGGATATGTTTTTAGAACTAACATTGGTATCCTCGCCATGCTCGTCATGGACAACATGCTCATCATGGACTTCATGCTCATCATGGACATCACGCTCATCATGGTCAGCCATCTGAAAATGTCACTAAAAAGGCAAACATTTAGCATTTGTATTAACTAGAAAAAGGCAAACATTTAGCATTTGTATTAACTAGAAAAAGGAAAAAATTTAGCATTTGTATTAACTAGAAAAAGGCAAACATTTAGCATTTGTATAAACTAGAAAAAGGCAAACATTTAGCATTAGTATAAACATACATGTCTCTAAAATTGTGATCTTTTATCAATTAACAATCCTTCATTGTGATCTCCGCGCACATATAAGTCATCATTAGCTTCAATATTTTGTGGAGTTGGCAACCCAACTGAGAATGGACTGGAGTCATCATACTTATCATAGTAATCTTCTTCATCTATAGGATCTTCAATGAACTATCTTTTACCATGAAGAACAACTGACCATTTATCATTTGCATGATCATCGATATAGAATATTTGTTTTGCCTGTGATGCCAATATGAATGGTTCACCCTTCTCGCCAATCTTTTCAAAGTTCACCAAAATGAAACCCAATTCATCCACTATAACTCCTTTGGTGTTATCAACCCAACTACATTTAAAGAGTAGAATTCTAAAATCTATGTAGTCAAACTCCCATATGTCTTCAATGACAACGTAATATGACATTTTAGCTTCACGTGGACTCTTATCCTTTACACTTGAAAAATACATAGTCGGCGCTTGAGGAGTGACCCCACTATTTTGGACGACACTCTTATCATCTTGGCGCTTTGTGTAATATGTGAAGCCATTAATGTCAAACCCTTCATAAGACATAATATTCGGTTTTGGTTTAAAGGTGAGGCATTTGATAGTTTCTGTAATATCATTTGGTGTTTGAGATAGTTGATGTAAGACTTTATCTACAAACCACTTAGTAAAAGTCTTATTATGCTATCTAGCAAGCCACATTGAACTTGCTTGAGGATTTTATCTCTTGATGAAATTGGTATGTTCCTCGATATAAACACTCAATTCGTCCATGTTGTGTAAAATATACAAGTGAGCTTGTTCCAACTGCTCACGGCTGATTACTTTCACCCGTGATCCCAAAATTCCTTTGCCCACCTCAATATTCTTGTCATTAACATGAGTGTTATTACCACTCAGAAAGTCATTGCAAAAATCCATAACCTCTCTCGCCACATAACCTTCAATAATACTCCCTTCAGGCTGATAATGGTTTCTAACATCACCTTTAAAAATGCTCATGTATCTTTCAAAGGGATACATCCAATGCAAGAAAACTGGTCCAACATTTTCACTTCCCTAGTCAAGTGGACAACAAGATGTACCATGATATCAAAGAACGAAGGAGGGAAATACATCTGAAACTGACATACGGTAACAACCACTTCTCTTTGCAAATTATCGAGAGTATTAGGGTCAATAACTTTGCTACATAGACTGTTGAAAAAGAAACAAAGTCTGGTGATTGCAAACCTTACATGCTTCGGCAATATAGATCGAATTTCCACGGGCAATATTTGTTGCATTAGAGTGTGACAATCATGAGATTTAAGACCTATCAACTTCAGATCTTTCATTGATACCAATCTACGGATGTTGGATGAGTAACCATGTGGCACCTTAACATTTACCAATCATTCACAAAAAGCTTTCTTCTCCTTTCTAGAAAACGTGTAACAAGCGGGAGGTAAGTATGTTCTTTTATTACCCATTTCACGTAATTCTGTTAATTCTGACCTTATTCCCATTTCACGTAGGTCCAGTCTGGATTTTATCCCATCTTTAGTCTTACCTGGTATATTTAACAGAGTACCAATGATGGTATCACAAACATTTTTCTCAACGTGCATTACATCGATACAATGTCTGACTGTCAAAGAACTACAATAAGGAAGATCCCAAAATATTGACTTCTTCTTGAATGAAGAACTGTCACTCTGTGTGGCCATACTACATTGTGATTTCTTACCAAATTCATTGACAATGTCTTTTACTCTTTCATAAACAACATCCCCTGGTATAGGTTTAGGTGCACCCCGTTCATCATTCCATCCATTGAATGCTTTGCGCTTCCTACGATACAGATGGAATTTAGAAAGAAACCTTCGATGACTAAGATATATAGTCTTGCCGCCATGTTTTAGTCTTATTGAATCAATGTTTTCTTCACATATAGGACACGCTTTAGCTCCTTTGACACTATATCCAGACAAATTCCCATATGCTGGAAAGTCATTAAATAGTGCAAAACAACATAGCGTGCAAACGCAATGTCTCTCTTCCTGAAGCATCATAGGTCATCACACCTTCAGCCCAAAGTTTCTTTAAGTCATCAATCAGAGGTTCAAGATAAACATCGATATCATTTCCGGGTTGTTTAGGGCCCGATATCAACAACGACAACATAACGTACTTATTTTTCATACACAACCAGGGAGGAAGATTGTATATAACAAGCATGACTGGCCAAGTGCTATGTTGGCTGCTCAATGTCCTGTACGGATTCATCCCATCTATACAAAGCCCAAGTATTAGATTCCTATCTTCTTCACCAAATTTGGGGTACAATAGATCAATCTTCTTCCACTGTGGGGAATCAGATGCATGTCGTAGGATCCCATCATTATTTTTCTTAACATCTGCATGCCACCTCAAATTCTTCGCATCTTTCAGATTTGCAAACAAGCGTTGAAACCGTGATATTATAGGTAGATACCACAACACCTTGGCAGAAGAACCAGTTTTGGACTCCCCTGAAGTCATCAATTTATATCGTGACGCACCATATTTTGGACAATCTTTCAAATCTACATAGTCCTTTTGAAATAATACACAATCATTTGGGCATGCGTGTATCTTCTTGGCCTCCATTCCCATTGGGCACAACATTTTCTTTACCCGGTATGTTGAGATTGGCAGCTCGTTTCCTTCAGGAAGCATTTCTTTCAACAAAGTCAACAATTCAATGAAGCTTTTGTCGCTCCATCTATTGTTAGCTTTCAACTTATACAATCTCAACACAGCGCTAAGCTTCATAAACTTAGCACAGCCTGTGTATAACGGTATCTCAGCATCATGCACAATGTTTCTAAAAATATGAGGTGGATCGGTGTGCTCTACCCTACAACTATCCAACATCGCATCAACGATGTCTACTGGAACTGGTTCGTTCACATCTACGTCATCTGAGGCAATTTCTTCTTCCACCCAAGCACTGCTATCAGAGTTTGAAATCTCTCCATGCCAGTGCCATTCTGTATAGCCTTGTACAATCCCGTTGCACATGACATGACTTTTTATTTCCTCACCAGTGTTGACTTTCAAGTTGTTACCGCAATGCCTACATGGACAGTAGAACCTATATGTAGGTTTTTTCCTATGTTCCTCGGCAAATCTAACAAACTGATCAAGACCAGATATAAACTCTAGGGTGCTTCGATTGTGAATGGACATCCATGATCTATCCATTCTATGATCAAAGAGAAAACAAGTATATATTAGGACAGGATTAGGGTATACACTTACATCCTATCCAAGATTTACTCCTATTATCTACAATGAAGCCATACTCCATACAAACATTATATAATTTAGTGATTGTTCATTCTAATTTATACCAATGTACAAGTAATATAAAGAACAACGATTGTTCACTTTCTAGGCCAACAAACACATGTAATTTCATTCTTATATATAATAAATATGTACCACCTATCCCATCCTTGAACACCTAATCTCACTAGTAAGTGTATAATGTGTATTGGGTTTTCAAGAAAATTTCGGCAGCATTTCCCCACTGTTCTCTAAGTATCAAAAACCCAATACACATTATACACTTACATCCTAAATGAGATTAGGTGTTCAAGAACAGTCCCAAACCGGGGACTATCCAAGATTTACTCCTAATGAGTAAATCTTGGACGTGTTTCTAGGCCAACAAACACATGTGATGTCATTCTTATATATAATAAATGTGTACCACCTATCCCATCCTTGAACACATAATCTCACTAGTAAGTGTATAATGTGTATTGGGTTTTCAAGAAAATTTCGGTAGCATTTCCCCTCTGTTCTCTAAGTACATATGTACTTGGAGAACAAACAGGGAAATGCTACTGAAATTTTCTCGAAAACCCAATACACAATATACACTTACATCCTAAGTGAGATTAGGTGTTCAAGAACAGTCCCAAACTGGGGACTATCCAAGATTGACTCCTAATGAGTAAATCTTGGACGGGTTTCTAGGCCAACAAACACAATAATAGATATGTACATGTTAGGGTTTCACCACGATTAATGTTAGGGTTTCATTACAATTGATGTTAGGGTTTAATCAAATCAAATTAGGATGCTACAATTGACAAGTTTAAATCTTATTTCAACATGCATCAAAATTTACTGAATCAGGCCAAACATTACGAGTAGAAGCACAAATATATGAAAAATATATGCAAGCAAAAGATTTGTTCATATCCTAGGATTTACATAAAGCATTACATAAAAATTTGTTCATATCCTTACCAATAGCAAGCACGACAGTGGCTGTGTTGGCCTACCACGGCCGTGGTTGTGTTGGCCTACCACGGTCGTGCTGTCCAGCACGGCCGTGATAGGCCAACACAGCCATGGACGTGCTTGTTGTTGGTAAGGAGCTAAGGAGAAGGAAGCAAAGAGGCTAGCCGACCTGGAGCTAGTGTGGAGAAGAGTGGCGGTGAGCGGCGGCAGCAGTGGCAGCGAGCAGACGAAGAAGCTGAGGGGTGGGCGGCGGCCAGAGAAGCAACAGACGGCCGGAGAAGCAGCAGGCGCCGGCCGGAGAAACAACAGGCGAAGAAGCAGAGCAGTGGCGATGAAGAAGAAGCAGCGCCGACGAGCAGAGCAGCAGCACCGTCGGCGGCGATGGCGAGTCGAGGCGAGGAAGAACAGGCAGCAGCTAGCGGGCGATGAAGACAATGAAACAGGTACCGATGCGATCGATCGATTGTGGTTCTATTAAGTTCATAAAGGCGTCGGTTATCAAATACAAATGACACCTAAAGTCTTCGGCGTCGGTTGATAGTAAAATATCGACGCCCAACTAGACAACCTTTACCCTAAATTTTTTGGCGGGAACCATTATCAGCGTCGGTTATCGAAGGATAACCGACACTGAAAGTGGGACTTTTCGCGCAAATTTTCATTTTAAATAGGCGTCGGTGAATTGTTAAAACACCGACGCTGTAGGTGACCTAAAATTTTTTTGCCCGAAAATTGGATTTTGCGGGAGATTTTTGGTGTCGGTCTGTTATAACCAACCGACGCTGAATACAAAGCGGTACCCGTATCTGGCTGGTCTTCAAATATAGACGTCGGTTTGCATAAATAATCGACGTCTAATATTAGAGGTGTCGGTTTTCCTAAATAAATGACGCCCAGAAAAGTGACACTGAACGTTGTTTCTGTAGTAGTGTGGTGACATCCCCCGATTAATGTCAAGGTCAAATTCCCAAACGGCCCACCTCCTTCATCTAATTGCTTAAAACCTTAATTGCCTAGTTTGCTTGTTAATTCTAGTGTAGTTCAATTGCTTTAGTTAACTTAGTTGATTGCCTAGTTTTGCCAGCTAAGTGTTAATTTAGGTCTTTGATCTTGATTAGTGGTTAACTTAGGCTCTCAATTGCTATGCTTACTTAGTCTAGTGTAGTTTGTTCTTGCTCTTGTTTAGATAGTTTGTTGACTTAAATTGCTAATTTAGTTTTTTGATAACTTAGTTTCATATTGCTTTTCCCACTCCCTCTCTTAGCTTAATCAACAACCAACCAACCTTTAAACCTAAAAACCTTAATCTCTACAAAGGGAACGTAGCTTACGCCTTCTAACTCTAGTGCCCCCTCTATCTCCGTGAATCGACCATGTACTTACCGCCTCCCTATACTACGACACGACCCCATGTGCTTGCGGGCGTAGTGTCTTAGTAGACGTAGGTAGTTAGTGTAGGTCTTACAAATTTCGAAATCAAAGATCCCATCATCCCGTGCCTCCTGACCTCGTGGATTGCATTCGGCCACCCTAGTTGGCCGATGTTCTAAGCCTCTAGCGGGAGCACACCACACATGAACAATAATAAAACCATACACACATGTTCACCATTCCACATATAATTACAACATGAATTGTTACAACATTTGATATTACATATTGAATAGCAAACTTATACATATACATGTACTACCACTAAACTACATGATCTTAAGACAATAGGTCCACATGTACATCAGCTCACCACACAACTCTCAACTATCCTGGTCTTCAATAGCATAACCACAACCTAAACAAAATATTACATGTGGTACACGTCAACACAATATTCAAGATTATTGTACTGAGTACGCCTACGTGTCTTTTATATACCTCTCATCATATCTTGGCAATAAGATAAAATTAATACTTGGAAGTAATAGAAGAAATATAAGACAATCATATACTTGCACAAATATGTCCATCAACAAAAGAGAACACATATTTTAAGCATATTTTCCATTATATCATCCATGCATTTACTACCTGAGAGTTGAATGCATTAAGGCCTTTATGATCTACTACCAAAGAGTTGGATCATTTCACAATGTGATCTACTACCAAAGAGTTGGATCACTTCCAAGTACTTTACTACCAAAGAGTTGAAGTACTTGTTTTCCAACACTTTACTATCAAAGAGTTGAAGTGTTCATCCTCAAAATTAAGCCAGAAAACCCACTTTGTCACACCTTCATTTCCAGATGGTATCTCTGAACCTAAAACATACGTGAAACAAATGAATCAACAAAAGTTGGTACGTGGTAAAAGATATACTAGTAAGGTTTCATTAAGGAAAATACTTGAAGAAGGAAGAAAGAGAGAAAAACCATTTCTTAAGGCGAAAATCAGGTAAACATCCTTTTTATTACATTTATTTGATGCGGTTGTACTACACTTATCTGCACTTGACTTACATCTAGTATGGGAAAAAATTATATCATCATACATCTAACATGGGACAAAGCATCATACATCCATGTTAGGCAACATACATCTATACCAGGCTAGGTGCACTAGTAGCTACAACCCATCCATATCCTTTTATGTTATATTAGATTTTGGTGAAGTATAACTCATAATAGTTCAACCAAGCAATGAATATCCAAATAATAGCATTCATGATATTACATATCATAAGAAACCAAAAAAATCTAGTCTTATACTTATAAGACTACGTACCTGCTTGTTTAGATCAGATATCCAAGGATTTGAATTAATCAAGAAATAAGTAACCCTGCAAGGGAAAGCAAGGGTACAATATCACTACTGGTCCATGTAACCAAGGCTAAGATATGTTCTTAGTTATTATTACTTTTATGCTATCTAATACAGATTAGGGATTACTCATCTTTAATTTGGGTTTTGAGACTTTATCAGGTCTGATCCATCATAAAAAAAAATAGTTTGATTAAAAGACAATATTTAATTAATCAATTAGAAGATTTCCATAAACTAGGGTTTCTAAGATGGTTGGAAAAAAGGGAAAGCAACCCTAAACATCTTAATAATTTCATAACATCAGGGTTCGTTTAAGGGTTCAGGACCATTCATGATCACTAATCATCATGTAATGATATTAGATTTAATATAAAGATGTACCTTTAATTTGATGTAAACAGAGAGAACTAGATTTAGGGTTTCTTCTAGTCATTTCATCATTTATCAACTTAGACTAGTGTTTCGAGTTATGTAGATAATAGGGTTTCATCTAGGGTTAAAGATATTGTAGAAAGTCAGATATCATCAAGGAAACTATTATTAATAATTAATTATAATAAAAAAGGTCATATAAACTCTAGACCACTATTTTTGAAAAAGTAAATTGATATAGGTCCTGATCATATTTTATTTGGATAGAAAATATTTTTCTGATCCAAATGGTGTATAGGTTAGATATTTTCTGATAATCCTAGCAGTTACTATGAGTTTTCTAAGTTAAGCTATTTTCTTGAGTAAAAGAAAAGGAAAAAGAGAATTTTACCTAGATCAACGGCCGGATCCGACTGGATCAATGACTCAGATTGATCCAAGACTTGCGAGATCGGTCTCGGGCCACCGACGTGGCATTCTCTGATAGGTCCAAAAGGATTTATGTTGGCACCTCCTCTTCCTCTACTGCTGCTTGCTCGAGTCGAAGGTAGGTACTCCGGTGAGGCTCCGCTTGCTCTAGAGTGACGTTGGAGATTGGATGAAGGTGCCCTCACCTTTGCGGGGCTGTCTTGATCACTTGAGTGGGGATTTCCAGTAGTGGCTCCCTCTAGAATTTCAGTGTCACTGCAAGATGGGTGAGGACACCGGCGTGGGAGGGGTTTAGGAAGGTGAGGGGTTCTGGGATCCTATTTTCTAGCCACACATGCTCGCGGTGGGTTGGCGAAGGTGTTGGAGGGGTAGAATTTGAGCAAGGAGTGTTTTGGTGGTCTGATGGTAAAGGGAACTGAGGTTGAAGAAGGTGGATTGGGGAACGTGTGATCGGGATGTTTGTGCTTGCAAGTGAGGGTGTGAAGTGAGGAAAGGGAGTATGGTGGAGCTAGTGGAGGCCTTATATAGGAGTGAGGGAGGCTAGGTGATGAATCCCTAAAAGCTCCGCCATTAGAGTGAGAAGGTCAGGATGATGGGAAGTTGGGAGGTTCCAACATCACATGAAACTCGGTCAAAGCTGGTATGGTCGACCATGAATTCACGAGACAAAGATATCTATTCGGGTGAAAGTTTGAGAAAATGAACGAGGTGGCATCTGGCTGGAGCTCATGCTCACTCTCTCCTCCCGCCCTTTGTGGGAGGTAGAAGACAAGCTCTCGACCCTTGGATCCCCATGCGATCCAAAGGGGGGGATCCTATGCTCAGAACATGCAGACCAGCTATAGAAGCCGCGTGACACATTTATGTGTCACGGCTTGGTCATTGAATCCAAACTTAGGTCCTAAGATTGAGAACAAAGCAAAAATACACATAACTTTAAATGCTTATATCTCATAATTGGGTGATCCAATTAAATTGAAATTTTTAGGAGATCTTCATAACCTTATTGAGTGACTATGGTATAATTTTGGGGTCCAATTTCGAAATTTTGATATGTTTATTTACTAAATACATTATCACATTTATTTTAACACCATAACATACTATGGTTTGTATTTTTGCAATTTGTGACACATCTTTGTTCAACTGATTGAGGAAAGTATATGTGGGTATTTTGGTCAACAAAATTTATAAGAAAACTTTTAAGAGAGAGAAAATATAAAAACTCACTTTGTCACATTCTCTTTGCTGCTCACTTATTGGAAGGTGCAGCCAAGATATGGTGGGAGAACCATATCACAGGAAGAGACTTGAGC
The DNA here is from genome assembly GCA_963693085.1 of Alisma plantago-aquatica. Classification (NCBI taxonomy): domain Eukaryota; kingdom Viridiplantae; phylum Streptophyta; class Magnoliopsida; order Alismatales; family Alismataceae; genus Alisma; species Alisma plantago-aquatica. The sequence continues at coordinate 1,320,985,619 of OY856409.1, read as the reverse complement.
GAAGAACCTATGGCATGGACCGATTTCAAGACCATCTTCACCACCAAATTCATCCCCGTATCAGCCAAGAAGGAGAAGGAAAGAGAGTTCACTAACATGACTCAAGGAAGCTCGTCAGTTACAGATTTTGGTCACAAGTTCCACATCCTGGAACGTTTTGGACATGTGATGGATGAAGAGAGGAGGGTAGACCACTTTATAGAGTGTCTGCACCCTACCATCAAGCCCCATGTGATGGCTAGTAAGCCAAAGCCCTTCTCAGAAGCCTACAACACTACCTTGGATATGGAAAGGATGGTGATGCCTACACAGAATCTTGGGTTTCACAAAAAGAGCTCAGGGGCAGAAGAATGAACACAAGGAGGGACAAGGATGCAAACACAACAAAAGCAAGCATGGGTACAAAGGCAAGCCCCATGGTCACCTCCAGTAGTGTCTCACCTGCGGACGGACACATCCTGGGAAGTGTTGCTTTGAGAAGAAGGTGTGTTTCAGATATCATCAAGAGGGACACTTCATCACCAATTTCCCTCATCCCGACCCAAGAGGACCTTTGGGGTCACAACCCGTGGCAGCACAACCAGTGGCTGCAACACCTACAACAGGAGCACCAGCCGGAGCACCCCCCAACTGGAGAGAGGAGGCAAGCTAGAGTGTTCGCCATTGATAATGAAGAAACTCAGGAAAATGCTAATAGGCTGATCGAGGGTAATAACCCCTAGAGTTTTCCTTTTAGTTTAATAGATCATGTAGTAGTTTTATGATATGGCATAAACTATGTAGGCCGATTGGAAGTCATGGGACAAAATGTAAAAGCACTCTTTGATTCTGGTTCTACTAATACTTTTATTTCGAGAAATCTGGCAACTATTCTTTGTTTGGATATCAAGGATTTGGGTTATGTTTTGGATGTCACAACCCTGAGTGGTCATATTTATACATCTCTTTTGAAAACCCCCATCTTTCCAGTAAAGTCTATGAACCATGAGCTTCCCACTGACTTCATCCTTCTCGATATGAATGATTTTGATGTAATCATTGGTATGGATTGGCTTTCCACCTACAGAGCCCAGATTGACTATAGAGAGAAGAAGATTCTTATTAGGAAAATCGGCCATCCACACTTCACCATTCGCGGGAGGAAGGATGTGATAACCGACCTTTATGTGTTTACCTTGAAAGTCAAACGTATGCTATCCAAAGGTTGTCGAGCCTACCTAGCCATAGTTACTATACCTGAGGTCAAGGGGCAATCCTTAGAAGAGATAGAGGTGGTTTGGGAGTATGCTGATGTATTTCTAGATTATCTACCAGGCATTCCCCCTGAGAGGGACGTAGATTTCTCCATTGAGTTAACTCCTGGGACTAACCATGTATCTAAGGTACCCTATAGAATGTCCCCTATAGAGTTGCTTGAGTTAAAAACCCAGTTGCAGGAGTTGTTGGATAAAGGCTTTATTTAACCTAGTACATCACCTTGGGGAGCACCAATCCTCTTTGTGAAGAAGAAGGATGGGTCGCTTCAGATGTGTATTGACTATCAGATGATGAACTAGGCAACCATTAAGAACAAGTATCCTTTGCCTAGAATAGATAGCCTATTTGACCAACTCAAATTAGCTCGAGTCATTTCCAAGATCGATTTGAGGTCAGGATACCACCAGATGAAAGTAAGGAGTGAGGATATACCCAAAATGGCTTGTCGAACCTGATATGGTCACTATGAGTTTGGTCATGCCATTTGGATTATCCGTTTGGTTCTCATGAACAATGTGTTCCAGCCTTTCCCTGACTCTTTTATCATAGTGTTCATAGATGACATCTTGGTGTACTCAGATGACAAGGATCAACACCGTGACCACCTGGGTAGAGTCCTTGATATCCTGAGAAAGCATAAGTTTTTCAGAAAGTTCTCGAAATGTGAGTTTTGGTTAGACCATGTCATGTTTCTTAGACACATTATCTCAGGAGGAACGATCATCGTAGATCTAGACAAAGTATTGGCAGTTCGAGACTGGCCGGCAGCAAAGAACCCCTCTGAGATTCACAGCTTCTTGTGGTTGGATACTACTGTCGCTTCATCAATGATTTCTCAAAGACTGCTTTGTCGCTGACCATGTTAACCAGAAAGGATGTGAAGTTTGTGTGGTTTGACATATGTGAAGCTAGCTTCTAGGAGTTGAAGGAGAAGCTGACCACCGCCCATGTGTTGACTCCACCTTCTGGCAATGAGGGTTTCATGATATTCACCGCTTGGAACAGAATCGACACATGGTTGCATATGCTTCCTGATAGCTCAAGCCCAATGAGGTTAATTATCCGACACATGACCTAGATCTAGTTGATATTATCCATTCCTTGAAGATACGACGACATTACTTGTATGGTGCTAACTTTGATATCTTCACCGACCATAAGAGCTTAAAGTACCTGCTGACACAGAGAGACATGAACATGCGACGGAGACGATGAATGGAGTATATGAAGGATTATGACTTCACCATCACCTATCATCCTGGTAAGGCGAATGTCGTAGCAGATTCTTTGAGTCAGAAACAACTTAAATGTGCAACTATTTTGTCTAGTCAGTGGAATAGTTTGGAGGAGCTGGTGGAGTGGACTCTACAACCGCTAGAAGATCGAGTTCTTTGGCTAATATCCAGATTCAATCTAAGTTGTTAAGTGAGATCATAGAAGCACAGTTGACCAGTGAAGAGCTAGATAAGATGAAAGGTTTGATGATGAAACCACAAACTCATCTATCCATGGGAGTAAACTAAGGAATTAGATTTGAGAATCGCATATGGGTTCTGACAGATTCTTCGATAAAGGAACGTATCTTGCAATAAGCTCATGGATCCAAATACACAGTGCACCCAAGAACTACTAATATGTTCATGGACCTACAATAGTTTTTCTAGTGGCTAGGAATGTAGAAAGACATAGAGGCATGTGCGGCCAGCTGTCTTATGTGCCAGATGGTGAAGGCTGAACACCAACGACCCGACGGGCTTTTATAGTCAATAGAGATTTTGGAATGGAAATGGGAGTAGATCACCATGGATTTTGTGGTAGGTCTACCCCGAACCAGGAAAGGTCATGATGCGATATGGGTCGTGGTAGATCGTCTTACCAAGTCAACACACTTCCTTACCTTAAAGACCACTACTAAAGTGTCAGACCTAGCTGAGTTGTATATCTGAAAGATAGTGTGTTTGCATGGTGTGCCTGATTCCATCATCTCGGATAGAGACCCAAAGTTTACTTCCAAGTTGTGGAAGTAAGTTCAAGAGGAACTTGGTACCAGGTTAAAGTTTAGTACCGCTTATCACCCCTAGACGGATGGTCAGTCAGAAAGGACGATATAGACATTAGAAGATCTATTGAGAGGTTGTGTGCTCGATTGGGGTGGCTCATGGGAGAAGTACTTACCTTTAGTTGAGTTTTCCTAGAACAACAGCTACCAAGCAAGTATTGGGATGCCTCCATATGAAGCTTTCTATGGGAGACAGTGTCGGTCCCCACTTCACTGGGATGATGTGGGTGAGAGGACCCTGCTGAGGTTAGATGAGCTCCAAGTGTATGCTGATAAAGTTGCTTTGATCAAGAAAAGGCTAAAGAGAGCCCAGGATCGATAGATGTCGTATGTTGATGTAAAGCGGACTGATGTGTGTTTCACTGTTGGAGAGCAAGTGTATTTGAAAATCCGACTGCTCTGAGCTATAGATAAGAACAAGGGAAAGCTGAGTCCCCGATATGTGGGTCTTACCCGCCCATGTATAAAGGGTAGAGCCCTCGTTCGAGTCTAAGAGAAAGAGAGAGAGATCCCACACTCTCCTCCTTGTTCTTTTCATGAAAACCCTAGTCGAGATTAGGGATCTATCCCTGGAGCAATGAAGGTTGGTTTTGTAGTCTTGATGGAGGTAGGGAGATTCCACGACAACCTAATATCGATCAACTACCAACCCAATGCCCTTGTCTTTGCGCACCTCCCACTGTATGTCTACAAAATTGTTGTGATTGCAGCAGCAATCAAGAACTGGTCTCGCTTGGGAACGGCCATCCTGGAGGCAACCTGGGGGTGCCCCACATGTGCCAGGGTGCAGCGGAGCTAGGGCTCTAATTGGTGGCGGTCCTCGAGCCTCCAAGAGGGAGGGGTAGGCCGCGGGAAGGCAACTGTCGGCGGCCAGTGTAGGATGCGCGAGGTTGAAGAAGAAGGTAGGGGCGTTGGACCATTTTGCCCCTCCGCGGGCTCAAGAACCAACTACTTACTCAAGGGTAAAATGGACCTTTCATTATGTTTTCAAGCAAGCCGAGATATATTGCATGGACATGACACTTGGCACTCTCTGATTGGCTCTAGTAAATGACATCTTGCAAAAATTGTATTTAAATATCGGTAGCTCGGATGGATACACATAAAATATGAAAATTGCTCAGAAAAATGGGAGGAATTCATTAAAAATGGTTTTCGAGGCTAAATACTCTTGCTATTATAAAAGTAGTGTAATTTATCAACTTTAATGTATTAATGATTCAGAAACCCTATTTGGAGATAATTGATGTGTTTAGTAGGGTTTAATGGATGATTAAGGTTAATATTAACATGTTAATTGTAAAAAGGTATACTGAGAACAAAAAGGATGAACTTTGCACGTAATTTCTTTAATTTAGAAATTCATGTGCATTAATATTCTTTAATGGGATTAGTAAATGTGATTCATAATGGTTTTAAATATTCAAAATTGTGAACAAAGTTGAGATATGATAATTCCAAGCTATTTCAAGTATAAAAGTTCCTAATTGTGGATAAATACCCTTAATGTAGTAATTAGGTTTTTCTAATGGATAAAGGTCGAATTAATGACAAATAGAGTTCATATGTGAATTAGACCATAATGAACTATGTATTGATGATAAATGAGCATAATGATCTTGTCAGGGATAAAAATGGTAGAATTAATGTAAAAGAGTCTTAATGCACTTAATTGATGGTTAATTGTGCCTTTTATCCGAAATTAAGGTAATATGTTAACCTTAATATCTTTCATGAAGAATAGATGAGATAATTAGGGTTTGCAAGTAATTGTATAAAATTAGGGACTAAAAGAGTAATAATGAAGAGGAACCCTAACTGCAATGGAAACCCTAAAAGTGTATTAGAAACCCAAGGGAGCGAGCTAGGTTTAATAGATCTCGATGGCATGATCAATAATAGGAAGTTGGATGCCTATTTCAGGATCAACTTGGTGTGTGCTTGCTTGGTTTCTTAATTGGTTGAATTATTTCTACAATCAAGTCAGCTTGACAGGTATTTGGTTACTTATGGTTAGTCACATTAGTTTCCCAAAGAGTTTCCCAGATGATTCATCGCATTGAATGAAATTTAATAGGTTGGTTGTTCATACTTACAAAATCATAAAGTCACTATGATTATCACAATAATAATAGAAGCGTGGATTCTCACACCTACATGCCACCCTGATGGATGATGCCAAAGGTCAATCCCAGGAGGGAAGACCAATGGGCACCATGAGTGGTGACCCTAGACACCAAGCTTGGGATAGAGAAGGTAGTCTTTAAAGAATGACTAATGGGCACTATGAAGGGTGACCCCAGACACCAAGTTTGAGATTGAGAAGGTGGCCTTATGTCATTGGCAAAAGAGAAACCATGTGGTGGGTATTCCAGGGTTAGGGCAAAAGTGGTGGAGAATGTCATACTAAAAAGTGTAAATTGGCTTGTTAATTAACTTGATTATGATAATTATATTTTTTAGCCATATTTGTGAAATTTTGGTTGTCCCCACATAATGACATATATATTTCGATATGCTATCCGACGTTTTGTTTGATGGCGTTTTAGGTGCAAGATTGAAAAGGTCAAACAGTAAAGTGGCATATGTGGAATTAAATAAGAACTAAAGTACAAAGAAGGATTAGTTAGAATAGACTCCAGATGTGGATAGAAGTAGACATCAAAGTTTTCAAAAAGGTATGCAAAGTTTTTTTTCACTACAGCCTTTCAGTTTAGTTAGTAGAATTTGTTAATTGTTATTGATTATTTATCAAACCTTTGATCGTGTTAATTGGGATAATGCCTCTAACGTCTTGGTCTCCCGTAATTGGGGGTTACTAGGAGGCGAGGTCATTACAATTGGTATCAGAGCATAGATTCCTCATTTAATAATTAATAATTATTAAATTTTACAAACTTTGTAGAACCGAAGGAAGTTATTAGAGGATTTTTGGAAAGATAGAGGTGTCTAGAAAAGGATCACATCCGAGGGATGGCAAGATTTTCCTCCGCACCTCTAGTCAAAATATGAGGACTCCCATATTAGTGTGATTGTCTGGCCAGTGTCTTAGGATTTGACTTGAAATAAGACACCTTTTGTGGCATCAAACTTATAAAAACAAGATTTTGCTAATGCGGAAGCGATCACTAACAAAAATATACTGAAAATCACTGAAAATTAAAACCATTTACAAAGAGATCCATTCTCAAGAAAACTCTTCAAACAAGAACCATAGTATTATATTTACATACTGGTTCACAAAGTGCATTCACTGTACCATCTCTTCTCAAGGAATATATATACATCATTGCTTTGCTAAGAAGCACAAGTAACAAAATCCTCGAGGCACTCAAAGCAAAATCTTAGATCGATTATAAAAACATTATCCACTGACTCCTAGGACTTGAGAGTATAGAGACTACACATAAGACTTCATATACAAAGATTGATAGCCAGTATTTCCACTTGAAGGATTACTACTGTCCCTATAGTTGATGCTGTTGCTCTTCCTCAGTTGGAGGGTTCCTACCTATTTGTTGGAGTCTACCTAAAAATGTCGGATCCCACGGGGGTAAGGCAATTTGTAAATTGCCCCAACGAGAGATATAACTCTCCGCCGAAAACATTATTATTGCAGTTTAATAGAAATAAACTGAACAATGGAATCATATATTTCAATAGCAGATAAATCAATATTTATGCAGATTAGAGCAACATTCCTATTCAAGTATTTTAGCTATAACTTGATAAAGCAGCATTTCTCTTATTCAACACGAAATTAAAGAACATAAGTAGCATTTATGTATCAAGGACATGATAAGAAAGATAACATCAACCAATGGTTCTCGCATTTCAATCTTATGCAAATACGCTACACGACTGCTTACATTTTACAAAAATGCTTAAGCTCTGAGGAGATGAGTTATATCGCTCATACTCCAACCGACCATTGTTAAGTTGAAATTGGTACCATACAAAGTTAATGGAAGAGCCGGCTTCCATGACCTCCCACATCTCGGTCAGTGTGAGATCACATGCAGGACATCTTGTGTCTCTACTAAATAGCTTTCCTGGATATAGAGGCATCTTCTCTATAGAGTTATAGTGGTGGTTGTACTCACTTCGTGATCGAGATATTTCATGTTTACCTCCATCAATCCAGAATTAACATCATTGGGATATTCATGATACATCCATCCCAACACGTATAATAAAGGATTGAGAGGTTTAATGTTTACCTTCCATAAACTCCCCCATTAGGACGTACACATATTTTCTCCCATCGACCCCCACATATTCAAAAATATGCGAACTCTAGGAGATCCCGTAGGAAAACTTGTTTCACCATCACCAGCTACTAACGATGACGGATCTATGGTCAAAGTACTACATGAAAAGATTTCACTTGATTAATTAAGTACATTATCATATTCTTTAGCCATCAGTCAAGTTTTCAAACATAACTTATTAGGACAAATGCTATAAAGAAACATGGATTATTTTTCATTAGTTACTTCTCAGTCTTTATAAGACATTGGGATCTCAGTCCGTCATTTAAATACTGGGAATACTCATCCCTTCACAAACTCAATGCCATAATCATATGGTTCTGGGTATTCAAACCCTTAACTCATCACTGAGCATTGTTACCACTTTTTCAGGTAACTATCACCTTCAGGTCATCTGACCAAGGTAAACATGATACTTGTTTCACAAGCATCTCTTATGGCACTTAAGTCCCATTAATTCTCTTATTACCTCTTACTAGGCAACAAGGCATATTATGGCACATAAGGCCCAATAACAATTTAAATAAATAAAACATCATAGCTCATACTTGGCTATGTTCATCATCTCATGATACCTGCATGGTTAGTACATATGATAATAGTTACATTAACTTCATATCAGCACCATGCAAAACAAATATAGCATCACTATTCAAGGGTAACACCACTATTCCCTCACTAGGGTTAGGGTTTCCCATTTTAGGTCAATTGGGGATACTCAACCAATTACCCAAATCAGGGTTATGGTTTATCACCATATTGCACAAGATTAGGGTTTCATATAGCATTACATAGCATTACCCTGGATTTGAGTTCCAAATCACATTAATATACCAGGGTTTTACATAAATTCACCCTAAATTAATGTTCCACATAATATCACCCTAGATTAGGGTTTACATTCAATATCCCACACACTATTCATCCCAATTAGGGTTCCATATTCAATTACTCATAATTAGGGTTTACTATTCATCTCAATTAGGGTTTTACATTTCATAACCCAAAACTTAGGATTACTCATGTCATTTCCCTCAATTAGGGTTTCACTATTAACCTAGATTAGGATTTCACTCAAAATTTCCCTGAATTATGGTTAGGTTTCATGAACCTTCTTGATTAGGGTTTTCATGATCTCTTCACTAAGTATCATACCCTAATAACCACATGATTAATACTCATGTATGAATTCCTTTCTATCATCTTCTCCACTTGATTAGGTTACATCAACCCTTCAATCAAGTACATACAATTATAATTGACATAGTATACTAAGATATTGCTTTCATAACCTTTTAGGGCTAATTAATCTAAAGGTACTGATCATCTAGGTACTTTAGGGTTTAAACCTTTGTACCTAAGATTGACAATCATAATTAGATCAATGGATCAATTATCATCTTAAATCTTCAAATGATTTGATAACATTGGACCTCCATTCGGTTTTGGGGTTTCAACACCAAACGATTTTGAAACTGTTTGATTCCAAACGGTCCTGAGACCATTTGACCCCAAACGGTTTCAAGACCATTTAGACTCAAACGGTCTCAAGACCGTTTGATCCAAATTAGATTGAAACTGAAAGGGTTCAGTTGATGATTCCTTCAATCAATTAAATTAGGGTTTGCACCATCGATTTCTTTATCAATTGAGTTATTGATGTCCATTAATGTATGATCCCTGGATCCGCAACCCTCAATCACAACCATTGATCATCCAAATGGGTTTGGTTGAATTGGTCCAAATGGTTTGAAACCATTTAATGGTCCAAACGATTTTGACCTAAAAGTCCAAGCCGTTTGAAACTATTTAAGGCTCCAAACGGTTTTGAACTTATTTGTCCAAACGGTCAACCCAACTCCAAATGGTCAAATCAAGTGTGTTCAAACTGTTTGAAACCATTTAGGGCTCCAAACAGTCAACTACCCCATTTGGTCAACATGCCCAACTGGTTTGGGGTTCAACCTCCAAACGGTTTGCAAACTGTTTGATCACCAAACGATTTGGTGAAAACCAATTGGATCATTTTGTTGAAACCGATTGCAACTAGATCTTATTGAGATGTCTGCTTAAGATGATTTCATCATCATCAAGCTTCAACCCTGGAATTCTACTGCCATTTCCATGGTAGTTTCATCAATTAATCAAAGAAATTTCAAGAAGAACAATTGAACCAAATGAATTGAAGAATTGAATTCAATAACAATGATTAAGGGTTCAAGTTATATAACCCGCCTTAAATTGAGCTTCAAAGCTTGGAGCTTCACATCAAGAATAGTGGATGAAGATTTCTCAAACCACAAGGTTCGTTCCTCAAGCTTTTGAGTGAAAAGGATTGGCTAGAATTGAAGATTGATTGAAGAAAATAAGAAATCAAGCATTGATTTGAGATTTCCACCACGAATTTGAGGTGAAGGAAGGTCAAGAAGATTACCAAAAGGTTTGGGAGTCGTCCTCCTATTTCTACAAAGCTCCCTTGGTCGTTTTGCAAGCAAGTAGTGAAAGTGGATTCAAAATTACCCTTTCAACTCATGGATAAAGGAGCATATATATGAATTTTATTGAAAATTCATTTAAGAGAGAGAAAGTAGGGATTATCTCCTCCATTTCCTTTCCACTTTCCCCCTTACCTTCCTTGGTTATGAGGCTATCCCCTTTGCCTCTTATTCCTCTCAATTATCCATGATTTAAAGAAAAGCAAATTCAGCACCTTAACCCATATAATAGTAATATCCATAAGTTAGTGGATATTTCTTTTTATTTTCTTAATGTGAGTGGGTTCTCCACTCACTTTGATATTTCCATTGCCTTTAGAAGGAACAAGGACGTCCATATATATGGATTTGAACCTCTACAAATTTTGATTGAAGGGCAATCTATTTAATATATTTATTTTTGCATTAAATTGAATTAGGGTTTCAATTATGCTTAAATCTTGATTATTTTAATATCAAGATTCTCTCTCCTCCAAAGAGATACAAATGAGACACCCCTCTCATTTTATTTGCTCTACATGATTCCAAGAAACATTAGGGACTATTTTGAAGTGGTAATTTGCATATTGAACCATGGGTTTTGGGTAAATTGCACATTACACCAAAACTAGGTTTTGATGCACAAACATTGCTTTATCAGCTCTTTCTTGGTACTCAGGCTACCAAAATCCATACCTCTGCATCATCATCATTATCATGATACTTCAACACATGAGGAACATCTTATCATGTAACATTAGCAATTTAACCCTTCAACTTGGGAAATTTGCACTTTAGTCCAACACAAGCAAAACATTATTTTCAACGTCATTCAAAAAGGACTAAAATTGAAATATAAGTTCCTCTTAAGCCTTAATTACTTTTCAAAAGATATTGTCAAGCATATAATTATCTTTATTAAACAAAACACCTAGGTTTAAAGCATAACCCAGGTTAGGGATGTTACAAATTATCCACCCCTTACAAGGATTTCATCCCCGAAATCATCAAGAGAAAAGAGAAGGATACTTCCTCCTCATCTCATCCTCTAGCTCCCATGTAGATTCTTCACTGCCACGGTGATGCCAGGGAACTTTTACAAGACAAATGTCTTTCTTTTTCATCTTTTTAATTCTTCTGTCAAGAAACAACACAGGTTCTTCAACATATGATATATCATAATTTAGTTCTACCTCCACAGGTTGCATAACTAATTTTGTGTCAGGATGACACTTTCTCAGCATAGAGATATGAAACATTGGGCGCAATCTATGCAACTCAGATGGTAACTCCAGCTTATAGGCTACCTTTCCCATCCTTTCAATAATTGGATAAGGCCCCATAAATCAAGGAGCTAACTTCCCCTTCTTTCAAAATCTCAGGATACCTTTCCAAAGTGAGACTTTGAGGTATACTATGTCTCCAACTTGGAATTCTAAGGGTCTATGACGCTTATCAGCTTAAGATTTTTGTCTATCATGGACAACTTTCAATTGTTGTTGTATGACTTTAATCTTCTCAGTTGTTTGCTGTACTAGCTCAAGACCCAAAAGTTGATACTCCCTTGTTTCATACCAACATAAAGGAGATCTACAACGTCTACCATATAATGCCTCATATGGTGCCATCTCAATACTGTGCTGATAGCTATTATTATAAGCAATTTCTATCAAGCTCAGGTGTAGATCCCAACTTCCTACAAACTGAAGGACACATGCTCTAAGCATGTACTCTAAGGTTTGTACGGTCCTCTCAGATTGTCCATCTGTCTGTGGGTGAAAGGTTGTACTAAACCTTAACTGCGTACCCAAAGCTTAATGGATTCACTCCCAAAAATGACTCGTAAACTGGGGACCTCTATCAGAAACAATTGTATCTGGAACCCTGTGCAAATGCACTATATCATCTATGTATATCTGTGCAAGCTTCTCAGCTATGTAGGTTGTTTTGACAGGAAGGAAATGTGCTGCCTTTGTCAACCTATCAACTATCACCCATATGGAATCATGAATTTTTGCCGTTCTTGGCAAACCAACCACAAAGTCCATGGTTACATGATCCCATTTCCACTACGGTATAGGCAGAGGTTTCATGTTCCTGCGGGCTTATGATGTTCAGCTTTAACCTGCTAACACACCAGATGCCGCATAACAAACTTAGCTACATCTTTCTTCAATCTAGGTGACCAATACATATCTTTTAAGTTATGATACATTTTAGTGCTCCCTGGATGCATGGCATACATTGAAGAATGAGCTTCTTCTAGAACCAACTTCCTTAAGTCATTGCCATTAGGTACTACCATTCTACTATAGTAACAGACTACCTAATCCCATTACTCATGGAAGCCATCTCATTTCTCACTACCATACTCTGATCTAATCTGTTGAATCACAATATCATTCTGATGTGCTTCTTTAATATGCTATCTCAAAGTAGGTTTCACTTGCATCTTAGCAAACATCCCGGCTAATAATGATAGTTTAAGTTGTATATTGTCTTGCCTCAAGGAGATAAGCATATCTCTTTTAAAGCACACTAAAGAGTTTAACCATGCTTTACCTAAGGCTGGTGTTGCTGGTTTTCTACTTAGTGCATCACCAACTACATTAGCCTTCCCTGGATGATAATTAATTGTACCGTCGTAGTCCTTGATTAATTCCATCCAGCGACATTGCTTCATGTTCAACTCATGCTGTGGGAAGATATACTTTAGGTTCTTATGGTCTGTGAAAATCTGGAATGTCTCTCCATAGAGATAATGTCTCCATATCTTCAAAGCATGGACCACAATAGCTAGCTCTAGATCATGTGTTAGATAATTCTCCTCGTGTTTCTTAAGTTGTCAAGAAGCAAAAGAAATTTCTTGCTTATCCTGCATCAACACACATCCTAAGCCATTCTTAGATGCATCACATAAAACTATGTACCCCTTCCCTTGCTCAGGTAACACTAGCACAGGTGCACTTGTTAACCTTTCTTTTAGAAATTGGAAAGAATGTTGACACTTGTCATTCTAGACAAAAGGAATCTCCTTCCTTGTCAACTTGGTTAGGGGTAAAGCTATAGAACTGAAGTTCTTAATGAACCTCCTGTAATAGCCTGCTAGACCTAGGAAACTATGTATCTCTGTCAGTGTCTTAGGTTGTTCCCATTGTAGGACAGATTCTACCTTCTTAGGATCAACATGAATACCTGAGGCAGATACAACGTGTCCTAGAAAAGAAACTTCTGGTAACCAGAACTCACATTTGCTAAACTTAGCATATATCCTATGCTCTCTTAGCAAAGTCAAAGCCTGACAGAGGTGCTGCTCATGTTGTTGAGCATCTCTACTGTATATTAAAATGTCATCTAGAAGACGACTATAAACTGATCAAGAAAAGGTTGAAAGATTCTATTCATGAGTTCCATGAATGCAGTTGGTGCATTAGTTAGTCCAAATGACATAACTATGAACTCATAGTGACCATATATTGTTCTAAAAGAAGATTTAGATATGTCACTCTCCTTAATACGCAACTGATGGTATATCGACTTCAGATCTATCTTAGAAAAGATGGTTGCACCACACAACTGATCAAACAAGTCATCAATCCTTGGCAGAGGATACTTGTTCTTTATAGTTACTTTATTCAACTGCCTATAGTCGATGCATAAATGTATAGACCCATCTTTCTTCTTAACAAAAAGAATAGGATCACCCTAGGGTGAAGTGCTTGTTCAGATAAAACCCTTCTGAAGAAACTCCTACAGTTGTTTCTTGAGTTCCGCCATTTCAGCAGGTGCCATTCTATACGGCATTTGTGCTATTGGTTGTGTACCCAGAATTAGATTAATCTCAAAATCAATCTCTCGGGACGGACGAACACTTGGAAGTTCTTCAGGAAATACATCTTCAAATTCCCTGATTACCGGAACTTTAGAAGGATGATGACTCTCCATTATGGTATCCACCACATGTGCCAAGAACGCAAACCAACCTTGTCTCATCAAATTCTCAGCTACCATAGCTGACACAAGACATGTTGGAAGAATGTTTCTATCTCCCTGAAAGATCCATGTGTCATCGTTGTCTGTGAACACAGCCTGCTAGGAACCACAATCCAAGACAACCTTATATTTCTCTAAGGTGTCCCTCCCTAGAATTATATCGAACCCGTGCATTTCAAGTGGTATGAGATCCACCTGAATGCGATGATCAGAAAAGGAAAGATTGCAGGGAGAACACACCTCCCGCAACACTACAGATCCCAGCAAACGGGTTTCTAGCATCAAACTATATGTTCTATGACTGAAAATCATGTTGTAGTCATGAATCACTTCTCGAGTGATAAAGGAATGTGTAGCACCCAGATCAATTAACACAGATATGAAGCAGGACGCAGATATATCAAAATAAAATAGTTCCATCTGACTTGTCACAACCTGAGGGTTCACTACTGCTTCAGGCTTATTCATAGCATAGAATCTAGTCGTTGCTTGTTGTTGAGCATGTGCTCGATTGTTGGGTGCTGACGATCCAACTTGTGATGCTTGTCTATGTCCTCTGGCGCCACTACAAAATTATCTCTTCTGTGAGCCTTGTTGACTCTACCTCTGGGGTTGAGTTACAGTTCTAACTTTCTGAGGACAATCTCTCATCAAGTGTCCTGACATCCCATACTAGAAGCAGTTGTAGCTTCCCAAACTCTACCTGGGTGGTCCTTTCACTGATGTTGATGTTGTACTGGGAGCTCTAATTAGAGGAAAACTACATCCCCTACCCCTACTTGACGTCCACTACGTCGTGGTATTAAAGCATGGTGGTGGTGGTGTAGAGAACCTCAGCTTCTTAAAGCTCTCATACCATTGTCCTTGAAACTATGTGTACTCTTTCTAACCACTAGTATGTCACTTCTCAATCACAAACATTTGTATCCATCTCACGGACTCCACAAAAGTAGAAAACCTCTCCCTATTTTGGAAAGCAAACATCAGAGTGGTCAATTCAGCGTTCAACGCTTTCTCGAAATGCCAAATCCTCTCCTCATCTGTAGATGCCATATGCAGACAGAACCGCAAAAGCTGCATGAACCTATATTCATACTTGCTAATGTTCATTTTTCCTTGCCTCAACCTCTCACATTGAGAGATCTTCTCATCTAGATACGTCTTAGGAAAGTATCTAGCAACAAATTCATGTCAGAATT
This sequence comes from Alisma plantago-aquatica, assembly GCA_963693085.1. Classification (NCBI taxonomy): domain Eukaryota; kingdom Viridiplantae; phylum Streptophyta; class Magnoliopsida; order Alismatales; family Alismataceae; genus Alisma; species Alisma plantago-aquatica. The sequence continues at coordinate 1,320,970,366 of OY856409.1, read as the reverse complement.
CATCCTATCCAACTTCAACACCGGGTTTTTTTCATTCCTCGATGGTCCACAAATGACCAACACTCCCTTTCAATAGGTACACAACATATCTCACCTTCTCATCTTCAAGAATCATAAGGATTCTGAAGGCTTTCTCCATCTCAGTTAACCAAAAATCAGCATCTGCTGGGTCAGCTGCATCAGCATACTGTGTGGCTCCTACCCTCCGAAGCCATTCAAAAGTCTTGCCAACTCCCTGTCTTTCATTGTGGGTTGGTTCCCTTGGTGCAAGTAGTGACATTCTATCTGTCATATGAGTCATAGTTGCCATAAACTATCCAAACATGGCTTGGAAGGCTGGGTTCCCTATATTAGCTTCATTGAACTGGGGTTGTTTAGGTACGGGCTCCTCCCTATTCTGGCCCCTTGCACCTCCTCCTGGGGAAGAAATGCTGCTCTCAGCAGCATGTTTATTATGTGATCTAGACATCTTCAAGTTCTTCTCCTCCTATATGAGAAGAAGACGCTTATCAGATAAACTAGAAGACACTAGAACAAACTCAACAACCTTAATCCTATGTCTCTGTAGACTTAGCGAACCTAGAGCTCTGATACCACTTAACCTGTGGCATCCAACTTATAAAAACAAGATTTTGCTAATGCGGAAGCGATCACTAATAGTGGATTACTAAAAATCACTAAAAATTAAAACCATTTACAAAGAGACCCATTCTCAGGAAAACTCTTTAAACAAGAACCACAATATTATATTTACATATTGGTTCACAAAGTAAATTCACTGTACTATCTCTTCTCGAGGAATATATATACATCATTTCTTTGCTAAGAAGCACAAGTAACAAAATCCTCAAAGCACTCAAACCAAAATCTCATATCGATTATAAAAACACTATCCACAGACTCCTAGGACCTGAGAGTACACAGACTACACATAAGACTTTATATATAAAGCCTTACAGCCAGTATTTCCACCTAAAGGATTACTGTTGTCCCTGTAGTTGATGTTGCTACTCTTCCTCGGCTGTAGGGTTCCTACCTCTTTGTCAGCATCTACCTAAAATGTTGGATCCCACGGGGGTGAGACAATTTGTAAATTGCCCCAGTGAGAGATATAACTCTCTGCCGAAAACATTATTATTGTAGTTTAATAGAAATAAACTGAACAATGGAATCATATATTTCAATAGCATATAAATCAATATCTATGCAGATTAGAGCAACATTCCTGTTCAAGTATTTCAGCTATAACTTGATAAAGCAGCATGTCTCTTATTCAATACAGAATTAAAGAACATAAGTAACATTGATGTATCAAGGATAGGGTAAGCAAGACAACATCCACTAGTGGTTCTCATATTCCAATCTTATACAAATACGCTACACAGATGATTACATTTTACAAACATACATAAGCTCTGAGGAGATGAGGTATACCGCTCATACTCCAACCGACCATTATGAAGTCGAAATCGGTACCATACAAATTCAATGGAAGTGTCAGCTTCCATGACCTCCCACATCTCAGTCAGTGTGAGATCACATGCAGGACATCTTGTGTCTCTACTAAATAGCTTGCTTGGGTATAGAGGCATCTTCTCTATAGAGTTACAGTGGCGGTTGTACTCTCTTTGCTATCGAGAGATTTCATGTTTACCTCCATAGATCTGACATTAACATCATCGGGAGATTCGTGACACATCCATCCTGGCACATATAATGAAGGATTGAGAGTTTTAATGTTTACCTTCCATCAATTCCCCCATTAGGACGTACGAATATTTTCCCCCATCGACCCCCACATATTCAAAAATATGCAAACTCTAGGAGATCCCATAGGAAAACCTATTTCACCATCACCATCTACTGACGATGATAGATCTATGGTCAGAGCACTACATGAAAAGATTTCACTTGATTAATTAAGTACATTATCATATTATTTTAGCATCAGTCAAGTTTTCAAACATAACTTATTAGGACAAATGCTATAAAGAAACATGTATTATTTTTCGTTAGTTACTTCTAAGTCTTTATAAGACATTAGGATCTCAGTCCCTCATTTCAATATTGGGAATACTCATCCCTTCACAAACTCAAAGCCATAATCATATGGTTCTGGGTATTCAAACCCTTAACTCATCACTGAGCATTGTTACCACTTTTTTAGGTAACTATCACCTTCAGGTCATCTGACCAAGCTAAACATGATACTTATTACACAAGAATGTCTCATGGAACTTAAGGCCCATTAATTCTCTTATTACCTCTTACTAGGCAACAAGGCATATTATGGCACATAAGGCCCAATAACAATTTTAATAAATAAAAGATCATAGCTCATACATGGCCATGTTCATCATCTCATGATACATGCATGGTTAGAACAGATGATAATAGTTACATTAATTTCATATATGCACCATGCAAAACAAATATAGCATCAGTATTCAAGGGTAACACCACTATTCCCTCACTAGGGTTAGGGTTTCCCATTTCATGTCAATTGGGGATACTCAATCCATTACCCAGATCATGGTTATGGTTTATCACCATATTGCCCAAGATTAGGGTTTCATATAGCATTACATAGCATTAACCTGGATTTGAGTTCCACATCACATTAATATACCAGGGTTTTACATAAATTCACCCTAAATTAATGTTCCACATAATATCACCCTAGATTAAGGTTTACATTCAATATCCCACAATTAGGGTTTACTATTCATCCCAATTAGGGTTCCATATTCAATTACCGATAATTAGGGTTTACTATTCATCTCAATTAGGGTTTTACATTTCATAACCCTAATTTAGGATTACTCATGCCATCTCCCTCAATTAGGGTTTTACTATTAACCTAGATTAGGGTTTCACTCAGAATTCCCCTGAATTATGGTTAGGGTTCATTAACCTTCTCAATTAGGGTTTTCATGATCTCTTCACTAAGGATCATACCCTAATCACCACATGATTAATACTCATGTATGAATTCCTTGCTATCATCCTCTCCAGTTGATTAGGTTACATCAACCCTTCAATCAAGTACATACAACTATAATTGACATAATGTACTAAGACATTGCTTTCATAACCTTTTAGGGTTAATTAATTTAAAGGCACTGATCATCTAGGTACTTCAGGGTTTCAACCTTTGTACCTAACAATGATAATCATCATTGGATCAATGGATCAATTATCATCTTAAATCTCCAAATGATTTGATCAGATTGGACCTCCATTCGGTTTTGGGGTTTCAACACCAAACGGTTTTGAAAATGTTTGATTCCAAATGGTCCTGAGACCATTTGACCCCGAACAGTTTCAAGACCATTTGGACTCAAACCGTCTCAAGACCGTTTGATCCAAATAAGATTGAAACCAAAAGGGTTCAGTTGATGATTCCTTCAATCAATTAAATTAGGGTTTGCACCATCGATTTCTTTATCAATTGAGTTATTGATGACCATTAATGTATGATCCCTGGATCCTCAACCCTCGATCACAACCATTGATCATCCAAAAAGTTTTGGTTGACTTGGTCCAAATGGTTTGAAACCGTTTAAGGCTCCAAACATTTTTGACCTAAAAGTCCAAACGATTTGAAACCGTTTAAGGCTCCAAATGGTTTTGAACTTATTTGTCCAAACGGCCAACCCAACTCCAAACGGTCAACTCAAGTATGTTTAAACGGTTTGAAATAGTTTAAGGATCCAAACGATCAACTATCCCATTCGTTCAACATGCCCAAACGGTTTGGGGTTCAACCTCCAAACGGTTTGGTGAAAACCAATTGGATCATTTTGTTGAAATCGATTGCAACTAGATCTTATTGAGATGTATGCTTAAGATGATATCATCATCAAGCTTCAACCCCTCGAATTCTACTTCCATTTCCATGGTAGTTTCATAAATTAATCAAAGAAATTTCAAGAAGAACAATTGAACCAAATGAATTGAAGCATTGAATTCAATAACAATGATTAAGTGTTCAAGTTATATAATTCTCCTTCAATTGAGCTTCAAAGCTTGGAGCTTCATGTCAACAATGGTGGATGAAGCTTTCTCAAACCACAAGGTTCGTTCCTCAAGCTTTTGAGTGAAATAGATTGGCTAGAATTGAAGATTTATTGAAGAAAGTAAGAAATCAAGCATTGATTTTTTATTTCCACCATGAATTTGAGGTGAAGGAAGGTCAAGAAGCTTACCAACAGGTTGGGGGGTCGTCCTCCTATTGCTCCTAAGATCCCTTAGTCATTTTGCAAGCAAGAAGTGAAAGTGGATTCGATATTACCCTTTCAACTCATGGATAAAGGAGCATATATATGAATTTTATTGAAAATTCATTTAAGAGAGAGAAAGTAGGGATTATCTTCTCCATTTCCTTGCCACTTGCCCCCTTCCGTTCCTTGGTTACGAGGCTATCCCCTTTTCCTTTTATTCCTCTCAATTATCCATGATTTAAAGAAAAGCAAATTAAGCACCTTTTTTTTTAAAACCAAGGCCTTTTATTTATTGATCTTGTGCCCTAGTACATGAGGAAATAAACGCAGTTGTTGTTTGAATATTACAACTGAGCCAGGTAGGCTGCAGTGATGAGGAAAGGGGTTTCCTAGTTCTTAGAACATTTTTTGCTATGCTATCCGCAATTACGTTATGATTTCTAGGGATGAAAACAAGCTTGCCTCAATCTTGTCTTATAAGATCCCGGTACCTCCAGATCAGTGGTATAAATCTGCCTTCACCTTTGTTGCTTCTTGTCAGACAAGATACGGCCAGTTGGGAGTCCGAAAGGATGACATAGTCTTCTATGTTCTTTGAGGTACAGATGTGCACAACATGAAGGATCGCATGGACCTCAGCTTCTAAGCTAGGGCAGATTACCGAGGGAAGACCTGCGAATAGAGTGTGTTGTCCCCCAGGGTCACTTATGAAGACGCCAAGCCTAGAGTGGGCCTGGTATGATGCATCAACCATTGCCATGTATATGTGCGGCGGGATGGCAGTGATCTCTCTTGGTAATCTTGGTTGCTTCTGGGTAGTCCCCACTTTCTGAATTGAAAGGGAGCGTTCGTGGATGAACTTGACCCGACTGGCAAGCGGGACAACAACATGTTCATGGATGAATTTGTTCCTCAGGGTCCAGTTGTGCCAGCAAGTAACTGCAAAGACAGGCGCAGCTGGAGTGTCGCGTGATGACGAATAGATACAAAAACCTATCCAATCATTTTCAGATAATTCAAAGTGTGAATTATCCACAACTAGCTTCTTCTAGGTCTGCTTACATTGTGGGCAATCGCGTAGGGCATGAAGAAGAGTCTCATCCGCATTATTAAGCACCTTAACCCTTATAATAATAATATCCATAACTTAGTGGATATTTCTTTTTATTTTCTTAATGTGAGTGGGTTCTCCACTCACATAGATATTTCCATTGCCTTTACAAGGCACAAGGACGTCCATATATATGGATTTGAACCTCTACAAATTTTGGTTGAAGGGAAATCTATTTAATATATTATTTTTTGCATTAAATTGAATTAGGATTTCAATTATGCTTAAATCTTGATTATTTTAATATCAAGATTCTCTCTCCTCCAAAGAGATACAAATGGGACGACCCTCTCATTTTCTTTACTCTAAATGATGCCAAGAAACATTAGGGACTATTTTGATGTGGTAATTTGCATATTGAACCCTAGGTTTTGGGTAAATTGCACATTACACCAAAAATAGGTTTTGATGCACAAACATTGCTTTATCAGCTCTTTCTTGGTACTCATGCTACCACAAGCCATACCTCTGCATCATCTTCATTCTCATGATGCTTCAACACATGAGGAACATCTTATCATGTAACATTTGCAATTTAACCCCTCAACTTGTGTAATTTGCACTTTAGTCCAACACAAGCAAAACATTATTTTCAACGTCATTCTAAAAGGACTAAAATTGAAATATAAGTTCCTATTGAGCCTTAATTACTTTTCAAACGATAATGTCAAGCATATAATTATCTTTCTTAAACAAAACACCTAGGTTTAAAGCATAACCCAGGTCAGGGATGTTACACCTTTAGGAATCTCTCATCTTGTTCATTACTTCTCAACTCAAATGTTGTTAAGGATTATAAGAATTAGGGTTTTCTCTCTTTTCCTCACCCTCTTGAGGTATGGGTAAGGTTGATAAGGTTTAAGGAATCCTCCAACAAATTAATAAAAAACATGTAAATAATATTTTATGGACATAAGCTTAATAGATTAAGCGTAAAAGAATAGATACATGCTTAGGTCGTATGACATAAGTTGTCATGTCCTCAGGAGAGACCTGAGGCTAGACCTTCTTTTTAGGAGGATAAGTAGAGAGAGTTAGTCTTAGGGGTAGATAAGTCCATCATAAGTAGAGACATGGCACATCCTCTGAGGATGATGCTAACCCTAACCATAAGAAAATGTTAGAGAGAGAGATGACATGATGAGTTAGATGTCATGGTGACTAGGTGTTTGGATGGATATGCCTATGGATGCCCATATGAGCCATGAGTGGTTGTTTGACCTAGTACCTTTGGCGACCCAACCCTGGGAAGGGTCATGCATGTTAGTGTGAAGGATAGCACCTTCTTTGATGAGGTTAGAGAAGAACCTATAGAAACCCCATGAGCTTATATGAACATGGCATAGTAGGCACCCAGAATACGTCAATAGTGCGAGTAGTAGGTTGAAACCCTAGACAAGGGAGTATGTTGGATAGTTGATGAGATAAGCATAATGGGATAGGTATAACCTTAAGCAAACATAAGTTTGAACATAGGATTCACCCACGTAGAGGTATTCTTGTGAGCTTGATCCATCTTCATGGAGAGAGGACCTTTAGTATAAGGCTGGTTGTGGAGTTAGCACTGGAGAGAGAGAGCAGGACCCAAGCAAGAAGGTTGGAAGCCTAGACTCTGAGATATGAGGAAAAGTGGGGAGTTGAGGATGATGTGACCTAAGTGGATGGTTGTGGTTTCCTCATGCTTGATCCCTGGAGGCTGATGATGTCTTGGTTGCCATGAGAGGAAACAAACCCTCAAGAGAGGATGAGTCTGTTGGTACCTCTATACCTTTGGTATAGATGAGAAGAAGAGTTCCTTAGACCTGGAGAGGTTTAGTAATAGGTTGTGAGGCCTTGTACCTTGTTGATTTTCCTTGAGTAGGACTCAACTCTGAAGTGTTGCTCGAGTAGAAGGATGAGATGAAGTGCATGTCATGTCTTATACATGCTTGATTCATAGTTAAGAGGTTTAGCTTGCACTTTGACACCCAAAAGTGAACCTAGGGTTCCAAGGCATACGAGGGGAAGTGGTGTACCTGATGCTCATGATGAGATTTGAGTTTCTATAGATTCAAGCATGGTACTCTTCATGGTTGGAGGAAAGGGAAGCCCCATAAGTTTAAGGTATGTTTGATGAACCCCTCATAGCTAAGTTGATGACATGGGAAGGTATGATATTGATCCAATGCTGAGGAATGAGAACAAATATGACCTAGCATGGTTTAGCAGGTGGTCTGCTTGTGTCTTAGTACCTTGCTAGGGATAGGCATTCTCATGTAGATGTAAACCCTAGACATAAGGACGTTTGTGACCTTGTTTTCAAGAGTTGTAGTTTCCTCCCATCCTGGGAGAGGGACCCTTTGGTAGGGTGTATACCAGTTTTGTGGGTTTTGAGGAAACCTAAAGAGGTCTCATAGGATCTTGAGTAGCTAAGTGAAAAGTACATGGTATGAGAATGAACTTTTAGACCCATAGATTACCATATCTAGGAGCATGTGGATGTGTTACTATTGAGGTAACCGGTATGGGGCCTAACCAAGGTAGGCAGGTCGCCATGACCCCTGTGAATGGATGAAAGTCAGCCCATGAATGCAGAGAGAGATGATGAAGGCTTGGGTAAGGTTACCAGTTGGACATGTACTACAATAGAATCCTAAGTCTATCCTAGGGTCATGTAGGGATAAGACCGATGGAAGTAGGAGTTGACTAATTCCCAAAGTTGCACATGACCATAGGGTTGGGAGGTAACAACTATCATTGTATAAGTGCCATGGGTTAGGAGATTGATCACCTTCGTGAACTCATGGGACCCAAAGGGCAGATGAGTAGGGAACTCTCTGGATTGATTAGGGAAGAGGGATGACCCCTAAAATGCTGACCAAGGAATGTGTGTGGACCCAAGTAAGTTTGATACCAGTTTTTAATGGAAGTAACTTTGATATCAAGATGATTGGGATGTAGAGGCATAAGCTACACATTTAAACTTAGATTTAAAGTTGTACTAGCAAGGTGGGATGTACCATCCCTACTCGTGGAACAGGAAGAACTCTGTATTTGGACTGTAGCCAAATGGTTATTTCCTCTTATTATGGGAGTGAGAGATAGGACAATACGCATGCCATAGACCAATGATAAAGATGATGTGAGTTGGAACGTTGCTACGTGGTACGAGGACAAGGATGATAACATACCCTGGTGGAGTGAATGATACATGGATGGTTTAAAAATGCTAAGAGGAATAAGGCAGTCGTCTTATGAGGATGTTTTTATCATGAGATATGAGTCATACAAGGTTGAGTTTAAAAAACCAAGAGAATAAGCTTAGAGTTTTCTGGATGAAGATAGACTTAAAGATGAGATGAGATAATAAGTGGACTACATGGAGGTGTATGTCCTCAATGTTACCTAACACCTAAGGATGTGAAGTGGTAATGGATGCTCTAGATGGGATACATCTTCCTAGTTTAGGTGGAGTCTAGAAGAGGTTGTTAGGTTAACCCTCAGTTGGAAAAAGAGATAAGTTTGGCTAACAATCAGATGTAACAATATTGGTTGATCAAGTTAATGGTTGTTTGGTTAGCCAACACAGGGCATGTCATGATAAAAGGATGGTTGTAGAACCTCAGATACACTTCCTTGGAAAATTAGGTGATGAAACCTTGACTAGAGTGGTTTAGTGTTTCTGAGGAATCAATCTTGAGAGATCATGATATACATGAGATCATGATTTTAAGATCACCATACACCGTAATATGAAGATAGTAAGTGATAGTAGTACTTTGGATGCCTAAGATAATGTTTCATGTGGCATGTTTCCATGCATGATAGGAGGTGAAGGATGAACACCAGTAACCCAATGAGTTGGTATAGATGATAAAGAGTCCCCGAGAGAGAATGGGAGTTCATCACGATGGATGTGTAGTATGTTTCCCATGGACCAGAGAAGGTCAAGATGCAATTTGGGTTATGGTAGATCGCCTTACCTAGATGACATGAGAAAGAGAGAATACTGTCAAGGGACATATCCGGTTGAATTACATATGAGGGAGGGTTGGTTCAACTACACCATGATGTGAGTTCTTGAGTTTAATCTAAAGATTCACTTCCATGTGGTGGAAGTAGATGCATGAAGAACTCGATGTTAGTATAGTTTATCACCCCTAACTAATGGTTAGTGTAAACCAGACTAGAGGGTCTGATGAGAGAATGTGTGCTCGTTCAGGGTGATACCTAGAGACAGTTCTTGTCCTCTATAAGATGTGATGATAACCACCATACACAATATCATGATGTAAAGAAGCTCTGTAAAGGAGGTTGTGTCGGTCACCACTTCATTGAGATGATGTTAGTCAAGGGGCCTCATGAAGGTCAGAAAAGAACCACAATGTGTGCAGATTAAGTCACTTTGATCGTGCAATGGATGAAAGAGAGATCAGGGGTGACATGAGTCATGAGCTGATGCAAAGCAGACTCACATGTCATTTACTGTGGGAGAATATGTGATGTGAAATTCTGACCCCTCTAAGTTATAGCTAAGAGAGAGCTGAGTCACAGATGTATGATCCATTTGAGATGGATTGGTAGAGATGGTTGTGTTTAGTCTTACCCCTTAGGATAACATGATGTATAATGTGTTCCATGTGAGTCTGATCTAGAGCACAGTGTGAGGTACGCAAGCCATGTGTTGAGCTCTGAACCTATTCACCTTTTGTCCTGAGTCACCTCTGAGGGTACGATATACCAAGGTAAGAAAGAACTCAGATGGAAGAATATGAGATGATGAAGGTTCTTGGGAAGCACCATGGATGAAGCCACATGGGAACCTTGGTGGACATAAGAAAGGCTTATCCTGATTTGTTTGTTTGTTTGATGGAATTTTGAGGGCAAAATTCCTATAAGAGGGGAAGGATGTTACAACCACAACTTTTGGGTTCATTTGGTGAGAAATGTAATTCTGCATATTAATGATATTGGAACAAATAATGATATATTTTGTTTTGAATACATGGGTTTCATGTGCAATAGCCTTATTGGTTGTTTTGTGGGATTTATTGGCTATTGGGCCCAATAACAAGGAAAAGACAAAAGGAACTCCATTATGAATAAGAAATGGAGAAAAGAAAAAGGAAGAAACCTCTATAAGGCAAAAGGATGTAATCCAAATATGGATTTCGTGCCACTTGGGTTCCTTGGGTATCAACGAGTCCAAAGTTGCAAAGAGAAAGCAATAAGGAAAGAAAAGATCAATTAAATATTTCTTTATTAAGAAAGAAATTGAAAACAATGATAAAATGTGGGAAATAAGTGAAAAGAGGTATAATTGAGTTACCCTTGATGGATTTTCGTATCCAAAGGATTCCTAATGATAAATGGAATGCCAATAAAGAAAATAAAAAGAAAGATAAAGAGAAATCCTCAAAAAGAATTATTTTAATAAGAAATAAACAAGATAATGAGAAATAATGAATATAGATGCATCAAGAAGGATAATAAGTATCCTTAAAAAGGAATTTCGAAATCTTAGAGTTTCTTGGGGTCCAAGGAGCCTCAATGGAGAAGAAAGAAAGAGAATATACCAATAATAAAAAATAAGAGGATAATGTGATACATTATTAATGGATTTTGTGGTATTGATAAAAAGGAAGTATTTTCTACTAAAAGAAAATATAATTTAGTGGCCAATGGATTAAAAGGCAAGTACAAATAGAATGAAAGAGGTAATTTTAGAATTCCTAATATATAAAGAATAAAGAATATTAAAGAGGTAATTAGGAGAGAGAATCTTGCTTCCTAATGAAGGAACTTGGATTTCTATTGGGAATAGAACTAGTTGACCCATAGATGATCATATTAGGGCATGGATACCCACCCTTATATAAAGGGTAGAGCCCTGGTTTGAGTCCAAGATAAAGAGAGAGATCCCACACTCTCCTCCTTGTTCTTTTCTTGAAAACCCTAGTCGAGATTAGGGATCTATCCCTGGAGCAACGAAGGTTGGTTTCGTAGTCTTGATCGAGGCATGGAGCTTCCACAACAACCTAGGACTGATGACTACCAACCCAATACCCTTGTCTTCATGCACCTCCCACCGTATGTCTGCAAAATCGATATGATTGCCACAACAATCAAGAACTGGTCTCGCTTGGGAAAGACCATCCTGGCCGCAAACAGGGGGTGCCCCGTGTGTGCCAGGGTGCAACGGAGCTAGGGCTCCAACTCGCAGCGGTCCTCGAGCCTCCAGGATGGAGGGGCAGGTTACGGGAAGGCAACCGTCGGTAGCTAGGGTAGGTTGTGTGAGGTTGAAGAAGAAGGTAGGGACGTTGGACCATTTTCCCCCTCCATGGGATGAAGACCCATCTACTTACTCAAGGGTAAAATGGACCTTTCGTTATGTTTTCAAGCAAGCCGAGATACGTTGCATGGATAGGACACTTGCCGCTCTCTGATTGGCTCTAGTAAGTTATATCTTGCAAAAATTGTATTTAAATATCGGTAGCTCGGATGGATACACATGAAATATGAAAATTGCTCAGAAAAATGGATGGAATGCATTAAAAATGGTTTTAGAGGCTAAATCCTCCTGTAATTTATCAACTTTAACATATTAATGATTAAGAAACCCTATTTTGAGATGATTAATATGCTTAGTAGGGCCTAATGGATGATTAAGGTTGATATTAACATGTTAATTGTAAAAAGGTATATTGATAACAAAAAGGATGAACTTTGCATGTAATTGGTTTAATTTAGAAATGCATGTGCATAAATATGCTTTAATGGGCCTTGAAACCCTAATATTAGTAAATGTGATTCATAATGGTTTTAATTATTCAAAATAGTGAATAAAGTTGAGATATGATAATTGCAAGCTATTTCAAGTATAAAAGTTCCTAATTTTGGATAAATACCCTTAATGTAGTAATTAGGGTTTTCTAATGGATAAAGGTAGAATTAATGACAAATATATTTCATATGTGAATTAGACCATAATGAACTATGAATTGATGATAAATGAGCATAATGATCTTGTCAGGGATAAAAATGGTAGCTTTAATGTAAAAGTGGCTTAATGGGCTTAATTGATGGTTAATTGTGCCTTTTATCTTAAATTAAGGTAATATGTTAGACTTAATATCTTTCATGAAGAATAGATGAGAAAATTAGGGTTTGTGAGTAATTGTATAAAATTAGGGACTTAAAGAGTAATAATGAAGAGGAACCCTAATTGCAATAAAAACCCTAAAAGTGGATTAGAAACCCTAGGGAGAGAGCTAGGATTAATAGATCTTGATGTCATGATCAATAATAGGAAGTTGGATGCCTATTTCATGATCAACTTGGCGTGCACTTGCTTGGTTTCTTAATTGGTTGGATTATTTCTGTAATCAAGTCAACTTGACAGGTATGTGGTTATTTATGGTTAATCACATTAGTTTCCCAAAGAGTTTCCTGGATGATTCATCGGATTGAATGAAATTTTACTGGTTGGTTGTTCATACTTTAAATCATAAAGTCACTATGATTATCACAATAATAATAGAAGTGTGGATTCTCGCACCTACATGCCACCCTGATGGATGATGCCAAAGGTTAAGCCCAAGAGGGAAGACCAATGGGCACCATGAGTAGTGACCCCAGACACCAAGCTCGGGATCGAGAATGTAGTCTTTAAAGAATGACTAATGGGCACTATGAAGGGTGACCCCAGGCACCAAGCTCGGGATTGAGAAGGTGGTCTTAAGTCATTGGCAAAAGAGAAACCCTAAGGTGGGTATGCCATTGTGAGGGCAAAAATGGTATAGAATGTCATACTAAAAAGCATAAATTGGCTTGTAAATTACCTTGATTGTGATAATTAGATTTTTCATTGTGAAATTTTGGTTGTCCCCACATACCGGCATATTTCGATATGCTGACCAACATTTTGTTTCATGGTGTTTTAGGTGCAATATTGAAAGGGACAAACAATAAAGTGGCATATGTGGAATTAAATCAGAACTAAAGTACAAAGGAGGATTAGTTAGAATAGACTCCAGATGTGGATAGCAGTAGACATCCATGTTTTGAAAAAGGTATGCAAAGTATTATTTCATTACAACCTTTCAGTTTAGTTGGTAGAATGTATTAATTGTTATTGATTATTTATCGAACCTTTTATCATGTTAATTGGGATAATGGCTCTGACCACTTGGTCTCCCTTAATTGGGGGTTACCGGGAGGCGGGGTCATTACATTAAGCTATTTCCATATCTTCATGTCATGTCATCCAAGTCCTTCACCTAGGGTAGGAAGCATACCCCAGGAAGAAGAGAAAAATATATGACATGAGTAAAGGCAGGTATGTTCATACTAAATTGGAATTCAACAATTTATAAAGAAATAAGGACATCAAAATAGAAGGCTTCCCATAGAAAAGATAAGAGCTACCCAATCGAGCATAAAAGAAATGATTTGTATCAAGAGATAACAAATAGAATTACTTTCCTTGAATAAACAATAATGTTGTGCCACATAAGCATATATCATATGTTTAGGGCACATAACCCATCATCAAGTATCATCGTCCTGCATGCATGTCAGATAAACATATCCCTAGAACAATATAAATAACAAAGGCGGCCAAGCCTCATAAACATTGAAACCTGATAGATATTGGCACATAACCAAACTCCCAATAAATATAAATGTTGGCCAAACCTCATAAATTTTAAACCATGGTATGAACTTCCATCCCAAAATATAAATAAGGGAACATAACCCAAAACCATTGCAATTACACTACTCTAGTGCTACTGAATCACATGACATGTTTAATATAGAGGCAAGTAAAAAGGTATAGTAAGATTAAACAAAAGTTGCCATCATACTAATTGTCAACATAAACATCCACCAAGTGGGCAAGAGATATCACATATCATCAATTAATATTCTTACATGAACAATGTAAGAGAAAGAGAAAGAGACCAAAAGAATGTTCATACATGATCATGAGATCAGTACCAAATAAAGTAGTTCACATGAACCATAATTTTCAAAAGAAAGAACATTGTGTAGGATATTATCGTCCATATGACCAAGAGAAAGATGAAACATAGGTTAATTGCTCAAAAAGAATAATTAGGGATGGAAACATACCTCTCTTCAAAGTCCAAATAGACCAAAGCTACTTCTAGATCCAAATCTAGGCCTCCAAAGAACCTATTAATCATATATGTAGCTTTTAGGTGAATTTCACATTGAGTATTCAAACCCTAAAAATTGCCTTTTTCAATATTAGTGATTTAGGTTATCAAAACCATTCGACATTTTATATTATCTTTTTCAGAGTCCCAAACATATTTTATCATATTTTTCTAACTTATAAATATTTAGTTATTAATTTCACAAGTTATTATCTAATTAGATTAATCCATTAATATCCACTTTAAATTAAACATTATATTCAGGAGTCAACATCAACACCAATAGGTAGATCTTATTTTTCTTTTTTTATTGACTATTTATTTATATTTTTCGAATCAGTTTGGAATTAGTTATCAACTTTACAAAATGGACCAAAAGGAAATTCCATGTCAGCAAACCAGAGGCGAGAGAGATGAGAGAGAGGGAGAGAGTTGTGGCTCTGAGTTGGCACAGTCAGGGCTGGCCAACACCGTCGGCCTCTCATCCACCTCAGCCAAACTAGGCATAAAGCAACAAAATGAAAGTGATGTGAAATTACAAAAATACCTTGCTTGAAAAAGAAATCAAAAGCGAAAAATAGAGTCGTGTGCGCAAGACTTTGCATAGGGGATTCAACTCTACAATTCATCCACAACATGGATAAGGAGCATAGCCTGAAGCTCAAACCTGGGAAGCTACAATCAGTGAGAAGACCTCCAAACAAGCCGTTGAAGAAGTTGTTGGCTTTCCAAGATCAAGCCGCACTAAAGTAATCTAAGAACGACCTAAAATAGCGTAGAAAATGTTGAAGTGAGCTTCAAGTTCATAGTAGAAATCGAAGAAAATGGAAACAAGCTTTACCGCAAGGGGGAAGAATATGATGATTGGGAAACTTTTCCAGACATCACCGATCATAGGGGATCAATCCCCGTGTTGCATCGACGTTGGGTGTTCAGTGTCGAGGGTGCTCTGGTGACCCTTCAACCAAGGACCAGGGAAGGACAGTCTTGAGCAGCCCATACCAAACCAAGAAGCTGAGAAGAAAGGGGGTGAGGCAAGGACGGTTGTGGCAAAAGTAATTGAATACTTAAGGTGAAAAGTGTCCATGGTGTCCTGTGAAGGAGGTGCAGGTAAACTCAGCAGGATAGAAGTAGTGGTTACAAATTGCGTTTAAATGAGGGTGGAAGAGGTTCTAGTGGATTAGTGAAACATTTCTGGGTGGTTACATTCCAAAGGAAGGTGGTAAAAAGGATTCAACAAATCAGGGAATAGCTGGTTGGAGAACGAGATTTGGGGTTTCTTTATATAGATCCCTTTAGGTTCTCTATTTGGCCTTATTGGAACTGAAATCGAAAAACGAATTTGTTGGAGCAAAAATCGCAAGTGAATATGGAGTGTAGGCCGAGAAATCCCAAGCAGAAGGTTCTGTGTGTGAACAAGCCAGTTTCCTATTTTGTCAAGAGGTAGAGAATGAGTTGATAGCAGTCCTATCAAGAAATGAATGGCCCTGATCGGAACGCACTTAAACCACCATGTGACAGATTAAAATTAAAGAAACTTATACAAATTGAAATCCAATTAGAGTGGAAATCCAATTAATTTCATATTTTCTCTCTATTCATTAGAGGGTGCAAACAAATACCAAGTTTGATGAAATTTTGCATAGAGGCTAATTAAAGCATTTAGATTTTGATTATGCATTTAGTTTTTCCTTTTGGAATCTTTTAATGTGTTACATAAATCAATTATTTTTTTCTATTTCCACCTTCATTAATGGTTATAAGATTATCCAAATTTGATGAAACTTCACCAAAAAGTCATTTATAATGTGTTGGATACGAATTTCCATTAATTTTACATGTTGAAGAGGTTTGTATATTTATTTAATATTTTGAAAGTTCTACACACTCTCTCTCCTGATATCATCTTTTAATCAAACATTTTCCAAATTGGATGGAAATTCACCCAAAGGCTATATTTATTATGTAGATTATGAATACAAGATTATTTTCCTCTTTTGGAGTTATTGTTTTTTTGTTTGATATTTTGGGGAAAACTTAGATCTGCTCTTTCCAAATTGAATTAACTTAATTATTATTATGTGAATAATGTGAAACTTGACTCCCAAGGTAATTGCGATCCAAGGAACATGATTTTTAACTTAGATTTCAATTTTGAGATTTATTAATTAATATTTTTGCACCTTATTATCACGTTATTTCATTATTATCACTCTTCCCCATTCAATTATGTTTCATATCTTAATATTATCATAAAAAGAATTATGTGTGATTATTTGCAAAAAAATATATATAATTCTTTATTATCTCTTATGATATGTTTTATGTTTTGATTATTGGCCTAATACTAATGTA
The DNA here is from genome assembly GCA_963693085.1 of Alisma plantago-aquatica. NCBI lineage: Eukaryota > Viridiplantae > Streptophyta > Magnoliopsida > Alismatales > Alismataceae > Alisma > Alisma plantago-aquatica. The sequence continues at coordinate 1,320,953,516 of OY856409.1, read as the reverse complement.
AGAGCATTAGGTTACATTAGGATGATTTATACATGCATTAATTCATTAAGGTTATACTAAACTTCACCTAGATCTATCCTCAACCTTGTTTCTCTAAGTCCAAAAAGATCAAACTTCTAGGGTAGGGTTGAGATCTAGTATGTTACATCCAACGTGGTGACGTTCCATGATGGAGATGTTTTTGGGATCTACCAAGGAGATATGAAGGTTCTTCCTACATGTTTGGTGTCAGCTATGACAGTAGAGAGGTTGATGAGATAGGGGTGAGAGGCTTTCTTGGCACATGTTTTGGACACCAAGAGGAGGAATCCTAGCATCCATGTCATGTCAATAGTGGTAGAGTTTGAGTATGAATTATTTTTTGAATAGTTTCTTGGTGTTACTCCTCTTAGAGATATTTATTTCCAGATCAATCTTGTTCCTAGAACATAACCCTTAGCACAATCACCCTATAGAATAGCACAAACAAAGATGTAGGAGTTGTTGGACAAGGATTTCATCAGACCGACCACTACCCTTTGGGGTGTCCCCATCTTGTTCCTGAAGAAGAAGGATGGTTCCATGAGATATTATATAAACTGTTACCAACTGAATAATGTCACGATAAAGAACTAGTACCTGTTGTGGAGGATTGAATGATCTGTCTGATCAGTTGATGGGTTAGGATATCACTTGCTAAAGATCAAGGTGTATGGCATACCTTAGGTAGCTTTCAGGACTAGTATGGTCACTATATGTTCGTGGTTATGTCGTTTGGGATGACCAACGCACCAACATATTTCATGGACCTGATGAACTGAGTGTTCAAACCTTATTTGGATCAGTTTGTGGTAGTGTTCATATATGATATCTTGATGTACTCTAGGGATAGACAACAACATGAACAACATCTTTGCCAGGCATTGACATCATTGATGCAACACCAACTATATGCCTAGTTTAGCAAGTGTGAGTTCTGGTTGACAAAGGTATCTTTTCTTGGTCACATCATACCTACTAAAGGTTTTTGTGTGTACTTGAGAAAGGTACAGTCAGTGATGGAGTAGTAACATCCCAAGACACTAACGGGGGTCTGGAGTTTTCAAGATTTGGTAGGTTACTTTAGGAGATTCATTAAGAATTTCAATGTTATAGTGTTACATCTAACCAATTTGTCCAGGAAAGGTGTTCCTTTGTCTGGGATAACAAGTGTCAGTGTTCTTTCTAGTTGTCGAAGGAGGAGATGACAAGTGCATCGGTGTTAGTGCTTCCAAAGAAAGGTAAGGGTAACATCCAGTGGCGGAACCAGGAGTGTGTGGCTGGGGGGCACAAAAATTTAATGCTCAATATAGGATTAGAACTCATGACCTCAAGTACAAAACAAACACATTAACTGATACACCAAGTAAAGTCATATGCTTTTTTGTGTCAAAGAGATTACATATACAACTGCATTATGCATGTATTGCGAAAAATGAATAACACAAACACAAGGATTAAAACATGACACCTCCCAGATATGATTGCAGCTAAAAACCACTCTACCAAGTCTATGTTTGTGACTAGTAATTGGTATACATAATATATATTATCAATACAGAATAACAAATATATGTATATACACTATATTTTAATTTTTTTTTGGGAGGTTGTGGCCCATGGTCGCCCCACCTTAGGTCCACCGCTGGTTACATCATCTTTTGTGATGCTTTGTAGAATGGCTTGGGATGCATGCTGATGCAAGACAATAATGTGATTTTTTTTCCTTTGTCAACAAATTAAGAAACATGAGGACAACTACCCCACACATGACCTAGAGCTAGCGACTGTGGTCCATGCCTTTAAGATTTGGAGGCACTATCTATATTGAGATAAGTGTCAGATCTTCAGCAACCACCAGAACCTTCCATATATCTTCTCAAAGTAGGAATTGAACATGAGGCAGAGGAGATGGATGGAGCTGATCAAGGACTATGATTGCACAATGAACTCCCATCTAGGGAAGGCAAATGTGGTGGCTGATGCATTGAGAAGAAATTCATCTTTGTCATCATATGTAGACAAGACATAATTACATTCTATCCTATTTCACAAGAAGGATATGTTATTGTTACTTCTCCAGATGAATGTACAACTAGAAGTATCTCTATTGGAAAGTTTGTTAGCACAATTGCTAGTGAATCCTACCTTAGTATAGCAAATCCCGCATGCACTATAGAAGGACATTATGATACAAAATATTAGGTCAGAGTTTGGCAACAAGAAGTATGATGGCTTTCATGAGTCAGAGGATGGGATCATATTTCACAATAGGATAGTGGTTCCAAATGTCGAGGCTTGAGGAAGATGTTACCCGAGGAGGCTCATTCCTCAATTTACATCATGCATCCTGGAAGTAGCAAGATGTAACATAATGTGAAGGACTCGTACTAGTGACTAGGTCTGAATCGTGATGCGACAAAATTTGTTGCTAAGTGTCCAGTTTGTCAACAGGTTAAAGCAGAGCATTAGAAGCCTTTAGGGACATTAAAACCTTTGGTGATACCATAATGGAAGTTGGATCATATCACCATGGACTGGAGGTTGGTCTTCTAAGGATATCCAAAGGTCATGATTCCATTTGGGTGATAGTGATAGGTTGACTGAGTCAGCTCACTTCCTTCTAGTCAAGATGACATATACAATAAAGAAGTTGGCACAAATATATGTCGATAATATTGTCCATTTGTATGGTATTTTGGTGACCATGATATCTAATAAGAGTCCACCATTTATGAGTCATTTTTGGGAATGTCTTCATACAACCATGGGGTCACAGTTAAGGTTCAGTACAGCTTTTGATCCACAGACAGATGACCAGTCTAAGAGGACCGTTCAGATTTTGGAGGGCCTTTTGATGACACGTGTTATGTAGTTTCTTAGTAGTTGGGTTGTGAATCTCAATTTGATAGAGTTTGCCTGGATCATTTTGACTAAATTAAAAAACATAGTAAATTGATGTGGCTTTGACACCACTATAGGGAAATATGGCATCAAATATGACAATGTAAACAAAAAATTTACTCACCATATTCCACATAAACAATAGATCGCATCAACAACTATGTGATGGGAAAAAGGGTTGCAAGGTTATACTTGATACCGAAGCAAGTTCAACGACAATTTTCTTGCAGTAGTGTGCAACTTTCTTCGAGACACACATGGAGGCTATCTTTGTTAGCCTCTTGGTTAGATACCATGGATAATGGTTGATGGCATCCTCCTAAGGGGAAAGGACCACTGGGAACTCATATTATTCTAAATGAACAAATAGAAAGGAGTTGTCCCTTCTAGTCAAAGTGCTAGCGTCAACTCACTCTCCCACAATTATCTCTCCCTTATTTTTCATCCATTTATCGGGAGAATTTGATTGGGATCTCTTAGTTAGCACAACCAGAGAAGACAACAACTGTCAGAACATATTATTGTGTATCATAAGGCCCCAATACCCCACTATTTATATGAGGGTCAGGGTCAGGGTTTCCAGTTGGTATAGGAGTCAAAGAGATGGAATTTCAGGAATTTTCTAGAACCTACAAATGTCGAACCATTTGGTTCACCACATTATGGTTTATTCAAAACTTGAACATGTCGTTTAACTATGTTTCCTATTCACTATTGTATTAGCAATTAATATTTGATAAATTCACAACATGATATTCGCATCAAACCTTGTTCGATCTCATTGATCAACCAAATGACTGGTTCACAACTTGAGTCGATTGGATAATGTACCTGAGCCAATCGGTACACTTGCTGAACTGATTATTTCAGAGTGGAGATTGCGAATATTGTTTAAATTGAATACCTAACACTTTAGTAATCAAATATAAACACCATCCATGAATAAACTCCTATTTCAAGAAAATTGATGTATGTGTGACTAGATAATTCACAAAGTGAATGTTCATAACTATTGTATGAAATCACAAGAAATGAATGACATCTACAAGACATCATTATTTCCCATGTAATTCAAAAAGTTGGAGAACAACTTCAACCTACAATCTATGGTTGGTGTTATAGTGAATGTGTAGTTCCTTTGTCTCTGATATCTAGATTGAACTCGAGGAATGGAATCGTCATCCTCTTCAACATTCCATCCATGGTCCTTGAATTGGTGCATACTTTCTGAGATATATGTGAACTCGATATCATATATTGATTCACATGCGCATGGAAATTCTTTTCTATGTCTCTCGTATCAAGTGGCCATGATATTAAACTCCTATAGGAGGGGAAAATCCCATCTATATTACTTGCAATCATTTCCCATGTGTCATAATGCATTTGAGCATCATCTTTATGGAAACCCTTAGTGAAGGTCATGTTTGATGATGATAAAGTACATCAAATAATCATGTGATGAGTGCGGTAATTTTAGGTATAAGAACCACAATCACCACCATCACTATGAGAGTTGATTATAATTACCATTCTATGGTTTCCATGTATCACTTTCAAGGTGTGTATGTCTGATACACTATTTTATAACAAATATTGATGTTTTTGGTTTGATATTGCATATCATGACTATTGAGATTTTTTCATCACCCAACACGCACTCTAGTCTTATGTGTCATTGTTGTCCAACTTGCTTCCACAATAACATCTAACTAGGAACATTTCAAGAATGAATATACTTTTCACATATGTATGAACGCATTGTCCAGATCCTCAACCCGAAGACATACATCATCTAGTAACATCATTCTTTAGAAATTTATTACGTTACATCATTATCTCATAATTGAATAAAATAGAATAAATTAGAAGATTGCCTTTAACGATTCATTTTAAAAGTTATGCCATTAAAATTGTCATATGATTGGACTCTAGGCATACATACCAACAATTATACGCAAAAAACAATTATGAATACTAGATAGTAATATTCTATTAAATAGAGGGGAACATACTAGATGAAAATATGTATATTTGCAATATAAAATTGTTTCGTTTTTAGTTCTAGAATAAACATAATTAAATTAGTCACCTATTTGATGTATTTGAAGTGAGTGCTAGTGATAAGTTTATAAATTGAAATAGTTACATTAATAAGTAATATAAACTATTATTAAGATTTGTTTGAGGTGCTCACTGGTGCGATTCCGCTAGTGGTGCTAACACACTACTCGATTGAATAGATGCGCCCCACGAGGTCGGAATGCACGGTGGATGGGGGTTTGCTTTCAAAATTTATAAACCTAAACTAGCTACCTACGTCTACTAAAACACTACACCCGCAAGTGCACGGGGTCGTGTTGTAGTACAGGAAGGTGGCAAGTAAAGGGTCGATCCATTGGGAAAAGAGGGGGCGCTAGAGCTAGGTTAGTTTGGCTAGGTTCCTACTGCGGAGACTAGGGTTAAGGGTTTAAAGGTTGTTTTGATTGTTAACTAAGGATGAACAAAAAAGCAGTTAAAGGCAAGAATGAAATCTAAGTTATCCCTAAGCTAGATCAGAGCTAAACAAGCAAGGAAAGGCTAAGCTAGGTATGAAAATGAAAATTACACTAAGGCAAGCAAGAGCGAAGCAAAAGAGAAATTAAAGAACTAAAATAGCATAAACAAGGCAAGAGCAAGGCAAGAAGCTAACTAAGCAAGAAAAGAACTAACAAAGCTAAGCGAGCACAAAACTAGGGTTTCAAGCAGTAAAGAGATGTGTGGGTTGTTTAGGGGTATGAACTTATCACTTAAGTTGGGGGTGACATGTGAACATTATGGTTCCATTTAGATTATCCAAACCAAACAACAAGTTAGAGTCTAATGAATTAACCTAAGCTACTAACTGGCCATGGATATGCTAGGTTGTGTATAGGGGAACTAGTCCCTAACACCCCCTACTACCCTTACGAGGCTCAATCGGGTTAGGGGTTAGATTCAATTCAATTAGAGTCTAATCAAGTCTAGGTTTCTAGATTAGGCATTCCTAGGGCAATTAGGGGCCGAGGGTAGTAATGGGGAGGTGAGACTAGGGTTTTGGACCCCAATTCCCCCACATTCTAGCCTTGAGAAGGCACCATGCTAATTGCACTAGAATTATCTAATCTAGCTACTTAGATCTCTCAGTTAGGTTTAGGGAGATTGATTAAGATGTAGGAAGATGGGAGGCAACCTAGGGATCCAAGAATTGGACCTAGGGGCAAATCCCAAAATTCACACATATAAGCAATTTGCCTAAATTCCTAGGTGATTTCACACACAAACCAACAAGCAATCCATGGAGAAAGTGATGCAAATAGAACATAATCACTTACACATGAAATTACAAAGTTTACATGCAATTTTACCCCAACATGGTATCAAAGTAACATATTTTCCCCAAAACATCCCACCCAAGGGGCCTAGCTACTCATAACAAAGAAAAATACAAAAAGAGAGGAGAAAGAGGTAGAAGAAGCCATGGAGCTCGGTGTAGATGAAGAAATCCTCATCTCTAGCAGCTGCAGGGACGTCCTCCTTCTTCTCCTTGGATGCAATGGTGTGGAATGATGGAGGGAAGTGGATGGAAGGCTTAGATATGGGGGGTTATGTGGTGGAAATGGTGAAATGGAGTTGATTTGAGGTGGATATGGGGTGGAATGGAGTGGGTGGCGATTTGGGGAGCTAGGAAGGGGTAGAAGGTAGCCGGCCTCGTGCTCCAGCCGCCACCTAGGTATATATAGGTGTGGGGAGGAAGCACTAGGTCAAGTAGGGGCAAAATGGGAAAAATAGTGAAAACTAGGTGAGTTTTGTGAGTAGCACGGCCGTGGTGGGTCACCACAATCGTGGTGGGTAGGGTAGGCCACGATCGTGGTGTATGGGCACGGTCGTAAGAATTAAAATGGCTAAATGTCAGGTTGGTGGTCAAATTTGGGCTGAAAAGGCCACGACCGTGGTGGTCACCACGGCCGTGGTGGGTTGAGGGTAGCACGGCCGTGCTGCGTAGCATGGCCGTGGTGGGAGTTGGTAGCACGGTCGTGCTGCGTAGCACGGCCGTGGTGGGATCTGGTAGCACGGTCGTGCTGCGCAGCACGGCCGTGGTGGGTGGTCGCAGCACGGTCGTGCTGCGTAGCACGGCCGTGGTAGAGTATGCTCTACAGCTGCTTCAAAACTGAGATTTTTCATGTGATTTCTTCATTTGCAGCACGACCGTTATGTGTTACCACGGCCGTACTGGGGGCTTTTCTTGCACTTTGAGCTTCAAACTTTGTTATCCATGGACTTCTTTGCTAAAGCTTGACTCTTGGCCACTAGGGGTAGGTTGGGGGAGCTCTGGGGCCTTCTTTGGGCCCCTCCATCTCTCTCGTCCATCCAAGTGTGGTCCAAGTACCTCAAAAACATGCAAATAATGTCCATAAGTGCATTTTACACAAGTATGCATATTAGGGGAAATAACATGTAATCTAATAGGTATAGATGTGATTGAAGAGCAAAAAGACACAAGATTAAGCCCTAAAATAGGGCTGAATCACTCACTACAATTTGAAATTAAAAAAATTAGATTGTGAACCTGCATAAAGATTCTCCCAACTATTTTAATGTGTTCAATGAAAGGAAAATATGATTTATTATGATTCATATAATGTGTGATTTATCTATTATATTATGCGATTATTATTTATTTGTAAACAAATACTATTTTCAACATGTAGGAGAGATTAGTTTTGTATTTTTTATCCTAAGAGGAACATATGGTATTAACTTGATTGTTTTGAAGACCAAGTAAGCAAGGAAATGAAAGTATCTTCCAAATCATAGTTATTTATTTTCGTATATTTCCAATATGTTGTACTTAAATGGTGTGCGTGTGTTGTTTTAAACTTGATGCTTGACAATAGTTTAAACTCAAAGTTGTTGGAAACACATGACAAAGGATATTAAATAGAGACAATGAAGGTTAGATTTAAATTTTTAGTGTGTCTGTGTCTGTGTCTATGTAACTTTTTTCCATATGTATGCATAATTAGTTTTTCAAGAATTTTTTTCTTGTGGGATGTAGTTGAAACTTATAGTTTATAACTATGTATTGTCTTAAACAAACAATTAATGAAATGTTTGGCTACTTTTTGACAATATACATAAAAAATAACATAAGAAAAATACAAAAACACTTAATGACATACTTTTTACTTAATTAAAAATACATATATATACATTATATAGGTATTTTATCAGATAATATGTGTCTAATAGTTTCATATTGTTCTAAATGGAGGCTAAGTGATGTGTTGGGAATTGTAGTGGAGAAATGTTGATACTTAGAAAAATTTAAACTGTGAGATCTAACATGAAAAACTCTCCCAAGATGAGATGAAACAAAAACATAAGACAATATTAGAAAACAAGAACTCTATATAAAGATTACACTCACACTACCCAAATCATTTACCTCACAGATTTTGGTATCCCCTACTTGAGAAAAAAGATAAAGAATGAGAAAATAAGACATGAAAAGTATGAACCTTCTTTACCCTTCCTCCATAGAAGATCAGTGTCAACAATGTGGATCAAACAAATGAACATTTTCAAGCTTGATGGGATGCCCCACTCCTAATGAGATATCATACTTTTCTATCACTTATGGTACTCATTATCATCATCTGCTCTATAAAATAATTATGTTGTGCCACCTACAACCAAAAACTCTCTCTTCTTGAGAAAGAACATGCATGTAATATGTTGATTGAACAAACCTTCCATTGTTGAAGAACCAACTATGTGGCATCAATGAAGGGTGAATATGCATGTCTTCCTTTTATTAGGCAAGAATGTTTTTATTCTTAATGCACCACCAATGTGAAACCAATTGAGAGAAATGTGCCATCGAATATTAATCACTACGTCACCTTCCTAACTCATTTGTAAGAGAGCTTCACTTTCAACACCAATATACCACCGACTACCAACTACTACTTTGTCTCAAGTCTACGTTTTTGGCCATCTATAACCCATATAAGAGATTCAATATTAGTGCCCCAAATGTGTTGTGGACATCCAACCACTACTTCACCTAAAGGTTAACTTGTTGACCCTCTCTCATCCATGAGAGAGATTCACTTTTGATTCACTCAATGCACAATGGACTCTCGAATTCTAGTTCACCTCAAGAAATTGGTTAACCCTCTCTCATTCGTAGGAGATATCCACCAATTATTCATGTTTTTGGCTCTTTTTATATAGAAGATAACCAACAATAAGTAATTAATGGGTTGGTCTCATTGGTCTCCCCTAGGGTCTCTTTATATAAGCCTCCATATGTGTGATTGCAACTAGGACTACTTGTTAAAATTACTAGTTCAAATCCAAATAGTAATCAATCATGAAAATTGGGAGCCATTGTCTCTCATCTTTGAGTTGACTTATTAGGATTGGCACAACACAAGTCTAATTCTTATTAATTCAAAACCCAAGTAGAATAGAGTTAGAATTCTTTTCCTATCCCAACCATCTTCTAACCATGAGGGATATTTTACTTAAACGAGCATTTTGAGTTGCTCCTACACTCCATCACCCCCTTTGTTGCATTCTAATAGGTGTTCATTATCCTCAAGTATGTCAAAATCCCAGTACTATAGTTCTTCTCCATGTCCTTACCAAGAACATTTTTATCTCCCCTTAATAAATCAATTTATTTATCTTCGATTAAAAATATCATAATTATAGGGTTTTATGGGACAGAACAAGCAGCAGAAATAAAAAAAATTATCTAACCACAAACCCATAACCAGTAGATCACATCAACAACTATGCAATAGGAAAGATGGTTTAGTGAGTTATACCTAGTCCTAAGGCTTGCTCAACAACAATACCTCACAACTAGTGTTGCCTTCAACCACCTAGTCCTTGAGGATGTCTATACAGTGCCTGATTTTTACTCAGACTACAGTTCACGGTCATCCTCCTGAGCGGCAGAAAACTCCCACCTCTATAGATAGTCCACACAGAACACCAGAAACTCTAGTTGTCCTGATGGAAAGACTATAAGGAGTCATCCCCCTCTGTCGACGTACTAGTCACCGACACACTTTCCCACCACCAGTCACTTTTCTACAGTTATCTTTCCCTCCTTGTTCCTCCCTGGATGGGTAAAACTTGCTTGGGCTGTCTCAGTTACCACAACCAGAGAGGACAACAATTTTGAAGAGCAACTAATGTTCAGAGTTGTGTGTTCTGAGAAGCCCCCTGTACCCCTATATTTATAGTAGAGGATAGGGTCAGGGTTCTCAGTCTGTGCGGGAGATAAATGGTCTAGATTTTCCATGAACCGATTGTGTTGCCGAAGACAAACTGATCATTTCATACATGAATCAATCATTTCGGTAGGTGAGTCGATCGGTTCATTAATGAAATGGTCATTTGGGTAGGTGAGACGATCAATTCACCAGTGAACTGGTCATTTTCCTTTCCAGACTTGCCCACAATTGACTTTCCTTATTCATTTCTAATTAATGCAAAGATTAATTCTTGTCTCAATTGAATTGAACAAGTGGAATGAGAATATTTTCTCATGAATTGGGAAACCCAACACTTGCTCGTTTGGTCCATGTGAATCGATCGGTTCACTAGACTAAATCGGTCATCTCACTGACCATGAGCCGATCAGTTCACCCAGTGAACCAGTCGGTTGGTGGTCCAAGTTCTGCAGAAATCTGTCAATGTAGTTCTCAATCAATCTAACACTCTAATCAGTTTGTTCAACACTTGAAATTTATGATTTTGAGTCAATTCTTTTGATTGAATGTTTAATTGAGCACCTAAACACTTTAGTAATCAATCTCAACATCATTTGTGGATAAACTTCTCTTCCAGGTTAATCCTATGTGTGTGACCCTATAGGTCCCATTTTACATTGGTAGTGAATGTCCATAACTAACTTATGACATCACAAGCAAAGAGTGGTGCCTAGTCACACATCAATGCTACCCAAGTGAAGAGGAAAGTTGGAGAACAACTTTCATCCTAAAATCTATTATTGGTGTTACAGTGAATGTATAGTTCCTTTGTCATTGATTTTTTTTTTGGTGAACCAAGCTCTTCCATTACTTTTTGTAAATTTTTGTAAACTGTACAAGAATATGTACACTCTCTAAGCAAAGAACAAAAGAGTGTAATCTAGGGAGGCAGGAGAAGAAAAAGAGAACACTATACAGCCAAACACCTCCCACAGAAGAAACAACAGGAAGCGCAGACTTCAGGGACCCAACACGCCCGTGTGATCCAGAACACGGTCGTGGTCATGGAAGAACCATTAGGAAACACTGATAATAGGGACCCAACACAGTCTTATAACCATAACACGGTCGTGGTCGTGGTATAAAAAACCATCAGCAACTCACACCAGAAAAATCAGCAGAACTGAAGTTTCAACAACTCCATCCACTCAAGCGATGATCCACTGAATATCATCCCAAATAAGCGCCCACAGGCTCAGAGTGTCCCTTTCGAAATTTCTGTGAACTCTATCATTCCTCTCCTTCCAAATCCAATGAAGAACACAAATACAAACCATCAGTAGAGACTTGCCATGGAGGAAACACAGGTCATCCACATTATCAGGAATCTCGAAATCATAAGAAGAACAAGCAAAACTCCAAATGGACCGAGTGAAAGAACAACAGAAAAAAAGATGATTCAGGTCCTCTTCGTCAGATTTGCAGAGAGGGCATCTAGAAGCAAGACTTATGCCAAGTCTCTTAACATAACTAGCAATAAGAATTCTTCCATGCCCTATCTTCCACCTCGTCATATGAAAACTTCTGGGACCATTATAGTTCCAGAGCCATTGGAAGAAAGGAATGGGTCTAGCATCATTATAAGCTCTTAAGCTATCCATAACCAGCCTAAGGTTCGCTTCAGTCTTCCCTACAAACTTAATACTGTCACAAGTACCCGAGGGAGGGGGAAGAGTTTGTAGAATGTTGTGCAACCTAGCATGAAGCCTAGAAACATCGAAGAACCACTCCCCTTCATGAAAAAGACTACCAACTTTAGCATTCCCAGGGATACCAAGCTGAATAAGGCTTTCCCTACCAAGAACATCTATAAGAAATTTATAATTAGGGAGCCACGAATCCAGCCACACAAAGATATCTGAACCATTTCCAATAGTGAGCTCAGTAAATCTCCTAAGAACATCATGTTCCCTCAGGACTCTTCTAAAAAGCCACGAAAAGGAATCATTGAGCAACATAGTCCAAAAGGAACATCTACTTAAGTACTTTTCATGTATCCATTTCACCCAAACGTTGTCTTTTTTCTTGGTGATATTCCAGCCATTAAGAATGATGGAAGCTTTGACAACTTCTCTGATGTTTTTGATACCAAGACCTCCTTCAACTTTAGGTTTGGTAATAGAACTCCACTTGACAAGATGAACTGTACTTGAATTATCTGTGTTCCCCCAAATAAAATCACGACATAACTTATCAATATCTTCGCAGACTGAAGACAGAAGGGGAAAAATAGAATCCCAATATTGGTAAGTAGCAGTGAGAGTAGACTGAACTAATTCCACCCTACCCACCATAGACAACTGTGAGATCTTCCCACTATCAAGCCTCCTTTTGATCCTATCCGTTAAGGGATAATAATGAATCTTGTTAAGACTACCAATAAAAAGAGGAATCCCCAAGTATCTAATCGGAAGAGAACCTTCTTTGATCCCCAAGATATCACCAATGGTATTCTTGTCCACTCCCGAGCTGTAGATAACCACACTCTTATCATAGTTAATCTTCAAACCAGTCGACAAATACAACTTATCAAGGACATTTTTAATAGCAGAAGCACATTGAGTGTCAGCTTCAGAAAATATCATAAGATCGTCTACGAAAATCAAATGAGATATCTCCAAGGAGTCAGAAGCCCTCAAAGGTTTAAGTTTGCCTTCTTTCACCTCTTTATCAAGCAATAGAGAGACCACCTACATAACAAGAACAAAGAGGTAAGGAGCAAGGGGATCGCCCTGCCTTACTCCATTACTGGGTTTGAAAGAACCAGTATCTTCTCCATTGACCAAAACCTCATAAGACATAGTGTCAAAAATTTCCTTTAACCAAACAATCCAACAGTGGGGAAACCTCATGGATCGAAGAATGAAGAAAAGGGCATCCCAAGAAACAGTATCATAGGCCTTAGTGATGTCAATCATGAGGCACATCCTGGGTCTAGAACCTTTCTTATTAAAATCATGAATGAGCTCATTGGAAAGAAGAATCGCATCCTTGATGCTTCTACCATGCACAAATGCACATTGACTAGCATTAACAATGGAGGGAAGTACACTCTATAGTGTAATGGCCAACACCTTGCAGATAATCTTGTAGAAGACAGTGCATAAAGCAATAGGCCTTAAATTCTTCAACTCATTTGAGTCCATGGCTTTAGGGATAAGAGAAATAAAAGTATGATTAGCTTCCCTAAGAAGTCTTCCTGAACTAATGAATCCAAGCATAGATTCAACCACCTCAGGACAAATAACACACCAGCAGTCCTTATAAAACTTACCATTAAATCCATCAGGACCAGGGCATTTGTCAGAATTAAGACCCTTAACAACATCAATGACATTCTTGATAGTAAAGTGTCTATCCAGAGTAAGAGAATCCACTTCACTGAGAGTGGGAAAGCAAAGACTCTTCATAATATCCAGATTGGCAGTATGAGAACTGTTGAACAAGTCAGTATAGTAGTCCACAATATGCTTCTTAATGATAGACTCGAGGCATGGACTTTTCATCCTATACAAATGTTCAGTCCATGTTTCTTAATTTAGAGTAGACCGTCCGAGATATATGTAAGCTCAATATCCTATATTGACTTACATGTGCATGGTAATGCTTTTCTTAGTCATACTCTTCAAGTGGCTAGGATATCACACTCCCTTAGGAGGGACAAATTCCATATCTATTACTCATTGTCAAGTCCCCATGTGTCAAAGTCACCCAATCATCACTGTTATAACAACCCATGTTTCAGGACTGTGTTTGATGATGTCAAAGTGTACCCAACCCCATGTTATGAGTGTAGTGATTTTAGGTCTAAGAACCATGGCCACCACCAATACTGTAAGAGATGATCCTGACTAACCATGTGTGGTTTCCATGCATCACTCTTACGATGGGTCTGTCTGATACACTATTCTCTAACATGTATCTATGTGCTTGGTTTGATATCATATATCATGACTGATGAGATTCTATCATCAACCAACACACACTCTAGTCTTTTGTGTTATTGATGTCTGTGGTTATTTCCACAATAACAACTGACTAGGGACGATAATGAGAATGTACATACTCTAAACATTTGTATGATCTCATTGTTCAAGTCACATACATGAAGACATATGTCATTGAGTATTGTCACTCTCTATACATCTAACATGTTATACTATTATCTCAAAATAGTTAAAACATATAGACAGAAATTGCCTTTATTATTATCAAATCAAGTATCACATGCCTCATTGCAATCATCATATGATTGACTCTCTGGGAATACTATACCAACAATAATGACCTCTTACATCATGATAAGAGAACTCATTGATGATGCACCACCTATCTATGTAACTTTGTATCAAAATCCTAACCCTCCACTTCAGATGTAATAGATAAAAAACCATATATGTCTACTATTCCTCACATGCGTAGTCATATGAATAAGGATTTGGAGAAACCTTATCTAACTTGCATACATTATTCCTTACCTATTCGTTATTTAAAAATTTACCTATCTACCATTATGAACATCTTTGGGATAATCCCACATATTGAACATACAACATACCCAATGATTGCTTCTTACTAATGTTCGCCTAGCTGTCTTCAAACCCATCTCTACTCCAACTAAACTTTCAATGTGTTGAAACCACTTGTTAGGAATTGAGATGTAAGAGAAGGGAAAATGAAATGCTCTACAATACTAAAAGTGCAAAATTTAATGTGGAGAATTTTCCCAATATGATAAGAATAAACCATGAGGCAATACTATCAAATAAACACAATGCAACATAGATTACAACTCACATTTCCCATATTTAATAATCCCTAGTAGCCCATAGCATGAGAAAAGACAAAGAAGAGAAGAATCATGCCAACATAGTACAAAACCTATTTCTTAACCCTTTTCCTTCATATTACAACTTTTTCTACTGGGGATCAAACACTAATATTTTTCCTTGCTTGTTGTTATATACCCACTAACTAGTTCACTTTCATCAAAGTTTCCTACCTCACTACCTCTTTCATTACTTATTGTAAGTGGATCCTCCAAATTGAACTCTAATGTTCCACCACCAACTAGAATCTCTCTCTGCCTAAGGGAGAAGATGTACATCCTCCACAAATCAAACATGCCTTGTCACTTCCAAAGTACCAACAATTTTCCATCTTATGGGGGATCAAATGCACATCCTCTACTTATTGGAAGATGAGGTACATCATGTAGACACCACAAATGTGCCACTGTATTGGAGATGTATGTCCTCTATTGACTAGCCAAACCATAACTATTATTAATACCCAACAAAGTGCCACTAAATTACATCTACTACTCCACCTCAAGGAAAAGTAGTTGGACGTATCCCATCCATGAGAGAGCTTCACTATCTATGCACCCAATGTGCCACCAACTTCCAACCACTATTTTCCTTAAGAAAAAGTGGTCACTTATCTCTCACCCATGAGAGTGTTTCACTATTCAAGCACTTAATTTGCCATCAATGTCCAATTCCTACTTCACCTCAAGGAAAATTAATTGTTCCTCCCTAATCTATGAGAGAACTTTACTACTGATTCACCCTAATATCGCACCTAATGTTAACTACTGTACTACCTAAAAGCAAAATCTTTAGCCTTGTCTCATCTATGAGAGAGTTTCACAAATGATACATATGATGTGTCATTGAATACCAACTTCTACTTTACCTTAAGTCAGATTGATTGGCCCTCTCTCATCCATGAGGGAACTCCACCAATTACTCTTGTTCTCTAGCTCTAATACCATACAATATTTCCAATAGTGATCAAGCAGTGGAATTATCTCAATGGGCTATATATACAAGAATTCACACCTTGTGGTTTCAACTAGGACTCCATTTTATGAGTCTTGATTGAAATCCAAACAATAATAAATATTGCACATATGGAGCCATCTTATTTTGGATTTAACTCCTACTAGAATTGAAAAAACACAGTCCCAACTTCTATTCATTCCAAATCCAAGTAGGCATACAAAAAATGATGTTCTAATACCAAGATTACAATCCAAAGGTTAGTGGAGTCTGAGAGTTGTGGGCACTTCTAGTTAATGTATTTTTGAAAACATATTCTATGATAAAAAAACCAAAAACCTATCTTCCTTTTTGGCTTATTCTAGGTTATTTTTAAACATATTTCATAGCAACAATCATACATTGTTCCTCCATCTTGTGCTAGTGATGATAGATTCTCGAGACACTTCTCTTGATCAATTTTGATATACTTTCATAAAGTTCAAATATTGTCTTTATATATCATGGAAAATGATATATATAGTAGATTGATAATTGGATATGATTGATTACTCTTTCCTAATAATTTACTTAAACTTTGTATTGGATTACTCGATCAAACATGATTTAGAGACTAAATTGAACACTTCTTCAAATACGATATTGGATCTTTTAGTTAAATCAATCAAATGTGTTCCATTTGATGTTTTACTCAACCATTTTAGTATATCTCAATCAAATCATGATGAATAGATAGTATTACATATTCTTTTCCATTGCAACTAAATGTACTATGGGTAATGGACAAAAGGTAGTCAGATGTACAATGAAAATATTTACTCAATAAACGATACCTTGACATGGAAGTAAGAAAAAAGAGATTTTATTGTGTTTATCATGTATTTAAGAAAGCATTGTTACTTGTTCCATTCTATCATTTGTATTTTATTAAAATTGTTTCTTATGTTATATTGTAGATATGACCCCTAAAAGAATTTCTTGTGCAGAATATGTAAAAAATATCTATTATGTTCTAAATGTATGTATTTTTATTATATTACCGAGAAATGCATATATAATGATAAGATATCACTTTTGATCGTGCATAATATTATTCGTATAAGTAATCACATCCTCGTGTTGATAGTGGTTATGTGGAGTTTTAACCTTTTGTTATCTACCATGTGGTTGTTTTGTTAGTAAACATATGTATTACGTTACTTTGTGCTCGATATTCTAGTTTGAATACACTTACACTCTCTTGATTTCAATCTTGTATTGTGTGGCAAATGACAAGTGGTTCCTAATCTAGATTGCAACTAATGGCCAACTGCCATGATGTTGAGTTTTGATATTCTATTATAAGAGCAACTGGTGATAGTCAAATGTAATTAATGTTTCTTTATGTTAATGAATATATAGTGTAATGCGTGGTTTATAATCAATCATAACAATTATATTCTCTTTCTTTTCACTTTATGTATTGGAAAATCATAAGAACATGAAACATCAAGACCTTTAAATATAAGATGACAAAATATATTGTTGTTTTGGTAATATGTTGTGCTATTTGTATCATCTATATCATTTAGTTTTTTTATTATACATTGTAGAAATGGTTATTTTTCATTTTGTCTCTTACATTTTATTTCAAAACATCATAATAGATATTACATTGTGTTTGACACAAAAAGTAGTGGAAGGTTGCCCTCATTTTATTATGTTTACATTGAAAATTATTAATGAATAATTCTACTCTTTGTCATAGTGCAGAAACTATCAATATATTTTCACTGTGCACATATTATATGGGCACCTGTGGGTGACCTGCAACCCGCTGGGTCAGGTTTGGGTGTGCTACTTCTCCACCTGTTTAACATTGGGTCTTTTTGACCCACACCCACGAGATCCAAACCCGCAATGACCCAACCCAAACCTAACCCACCCACCCGTTTGACAGGTCTAATCATATGTGTGTTCGTAGTCATGGACTTGTTCTGTGACCACTGTATCATCAAATCAAATGTAACAAGGAATAATATATATATGGTGTCAACCAAATTAGTCGGGGAGGAACAGTTTATGTGCTTCATCACAGTCACTACTACAGAAACATCGTTCAGTGTCGCTTTTCTGGGCGTCAGTTATTTAGGAAAACAAACACCTCTACTATTAGACGTCAGTTATTTATGCAAACTGACATCTATATTCGAAGACCAGCCAGACACGGGTACCACTTTGTATTCAGCGTCGGCTGGTTATAACAGACCGACGCCTAAAATCGCCCGTGAATCCAATTTTCGGGCAAAAACATTTTAGGTCACCTACAACGTCGGTGTTTTAAAAACTCACCGACTCCTATTTAAAATGAAAATTTGCGCGAAAAGTCCCACTTTCAGTGTCGGTTATCCTTTGATAACCGACGTTGATAATGGTTCCCGCCAAAAAATTTAGGGTAAAGGTTGTCTAGTTGGGCGTCGGTGTTTTACTATCAACCGACGCCAAAGACTTTAGGTGTCGTTTGTATTTGATAACTGACGCCTTTATGAACTTAATAGACCCATGATCGATCGATCGCATCGGTACCTATTTTATTGTCTTCATCGCCCGCTAGCTGCTGCCTGTGCTTCCTCACCTCGCCTCACCTCGCCGTCACCGCCGACGGTGCTGCTGCTCTGCTCGCCGGCGCTACTTCTTCTTCGCCGCCGCTGCTCTTCTTCTTCACCTGTTGCTTCTCCGGCCGGCGCCTGCTGCTTCTCCGGCCGTCTGTTGCTTCTGCGGCCGCCACCCACCCCTCGGCTTCTTCGTCTTCTCACCGCCACTGCTGCCGCCGCTCACCGCCGCTCTTCTCCACGCTATCTCCAGGTTGGCTAGCCTCTTTGCTTCCTTCTCCTCAGCTCCTTACCAACAGCAAGCACGGCCATGGGTGTGTTGGCCTACCACGGTCGTGCTGGATAGCATGGCCGTGGGTGTGTTGGCCTACCACGACCGTGCTGGCCACGGCCGTGCTTGCTATTGGTAAGGATATGAACCAATTTTTATGTAATGCTTTATGTAAATCCTAGGATATGAACAAATCTTTTGCTTGCATATATTTGTCATATATTTGTGCTTATAATCGTAATGTTTGGCATAATTCAGTAAATTTTGATGCATGTTGAAATAAGATTTAAACTTTTCAATTGTAGCATCCTAATTTGATTTGATTAAACCCTAACATCAATTGTGATCAAACCCTAACATTAATCGTGATGAAACCCTAACATGTACATATCTATTATTGTGTTTGTTGGCATAGAAACCCGTCCAAGATTTACTCATTAGGAGTAAATCTTGGATAGTCCCCAGTTTGGGACTGTTCTTGAACACCTAATCTCACATAGGATGTAAGTGTATAATATGTATTGGGTTTTTGAGAAAATTTCGGTAGCATTTCCCCGTTTGTTCTCTAAGTACACCGAAATTTTCTTGAAAACCCAATACACATTATACACTTACTAGTGAGATTAGGTGTTCAAGGATGGGATAGGTGGTACAAATTTATTATATATAAGAATGACATCACATGTGTTTGTTGGCCTAGAAACCCGTCCTAGATTTACTCATTAGGAGTAAATCTTGGATAGTCCCCGGTTTGGGACTGTTCTTGAACACCTAATCTCACATAGGATGTAAGTGTATAATGTGTATTGGGTTTTTAAGAAAATTTCAGTAGCATTTCCCCATTTGTTCTCTAAGTACATATGTACTTAGAGAACAGCGGGGAAATGCTGCCGAAATTTTCTTGAAAACCCAGTACACATTATACACATACTAGTGAGATTAGGTGTTCAAGGATGGGATAGGTGGTACACATTTATTATATATAAGAATGACATCACATGTGTTTGTTGGCCTAGAAAGTGAACAATCATTGTTCTTTATATTACTTGTACGTTGGTATAAATTAGAATGAACAATCACTAAATTATATATTGTTTGTATGGAGTCCGACTTCATTGTAGATAATAGGAGTAAATCTTGGATAGGATGTAAGTGTATACCCTAATCTTCTCCGAATATATACTTGTTTTCTCTTTAATCATAGAATGGATAGATCATGGATGTCCATTCGCAATCGCTGCACCCCAGAGTTTATATCTGGTCTTGATCAGTTTGTTAGATTTGCCGAGGAACATAGGAAAAAACCTACAGATAGGTTCTACTGTCCATGTAGGCATTGCGGTAACAACTTGAAAGTCAACACTAGTGAGGAAATCAAAAGTCATGTCATGTGCAACGGGATTGTACAAGGATATACAGAATGACACTGGCATGGAGAGATTTCAAACTCCGATAGCAGTGCTTGGGTGGAAGAAGAAATTGCCTCCTATGATGTAAATGTGAACGAACCAGTTCCAGTAGACATCGTTGATGCGACGCTGGATAGTTGTAGGGTAGAGCACACCGATCCACCTCCTATCTTTAGAAACATTGTGCATGATGCTGAGATACCGTTATACACAGGCTGTGCTAAGTTTACGAGGCTTAGCACTGTGTTGAGATTGTATAAGTTGAAAGCTAACAATAGATGGAGCGACAAAAGCTTCACTGAATTGCTGACTTTGTTGAAAGAAATGCTTCCTGAAGGAAATGAGCTGCCAATCTCAACATACCAGGTAAAGAAAATGTTGTGCCGAATGGGAATGGCGGCCAAGAAGATACACGCATGCCCGAATGATTGTGTATTATTTCAAAAGGACTATGTAGATTTGAAAGATTGTCCAAAATGTGGTGCGTCAAGGTATAAATTGACGACTTCGGGGGAGTCCAAAACTGGTTCTCCTGCCAAGGTGTTGTGGTTTCAACACTTCGGGGGAGGTGGCATGCAGATGTTTTGAAAAATAATGATGGGATCCTACGACATGCATCTGATTCCCCACAGTGGAAGAAGATTGATCTATCGTACCCCAAATTTGGTGAAGAAGATAGGAATCTAAGACTTGGGCTTTGTACATATGGCATGAATCTATACAGGACATTGAGCAGCCAACATAGCACTTGGCCAGTCATGCTTGTTATATACAATCTTCCTCCCTGGCTGTGTATGAAAAATAAGTACGTTATGCTGTCGTTGTTGATATCGGGCCCTAAACAACCCAGAAATGATATCGATGTTTATCTGGAACCTCTGATTGATGACTTAAAGAAACTTTGGGCTGAAGGTGTGATGACCTATGATGCTTCAGGAAGATAGACATTTCGTTTGCACGCTATGTTGATTTGCACTATTAATGACTTTCCAGCATATGGGAATTTGTCTGTATATAGTGTCAAAGGAGCTAAAGTGTGTCCTATATGTGAAGAAAATATTGATTCAATAAGACTAAAACATGGCGGAAAGACTGTATATCTTGGTCATCGAAGGTTTCTTTCAAAATTCCATCTGTATCGTAGGAAGCACAAAGCATTCAATGGATGGAATGATGAACGGAGTGCACCTAAACATATACCAGGGGATGTTGTTTATGGAAGAGTAAAAGACATTGTCAATGAATTTGGTAAGAAATCACAATGTAGTATGGCCACACTGAGTGACAATTCTTCATTCAAGAAGAAGTCAATATTTTGGGATCTTCCTTATTAGAGTTCTTTGACAGTCATACATTGTATCGATGTAATGCACGTTGAGAAAAATGTCTGTGATAGCATCATTGGTACTCTGTTAAATTTACCAGGTAACACTAAAGATGGGATAAAATCCAAACTGGACCTACGTGAAATGGGAATAAGGTCAGAATTAACAGAATTACATGAAATGGGTAATAAAAGAACATTACCTCCCCCTTGTTACACATTGTCTAGAAAGGAGAAGAAAGCTTTTTGTGAATGCTTGGTAAATGTTAAGGTGCCACATGGTTACTCATCCAACACCCGTAGATTGGTATCAATGAAAGATCTGAAGTTGATAGGTCTTAAATGTCATGATTGTCACACTCTAATGCAACAAATATTGCCTGTGGAAATTCAATCTATATTGCCGAAGCATGTAAGGTTTGCAATCACCAAACTTTGTTTCTTTTTCAACAGTCTATGCAGCAAAGTTATTGCCCTTGATACTCTCGATAATTTGCAAAGAGAAGTGGTTGTTACCCTATGTCATCTTGAGATGTATTTCCCTCCTTCGTTCTTTGATATCACGGCACATCTTGTTGTCCACTTGACTACTGAAGTGAAAATGTTGGGACCAATTTTCCTACATTGGATGTATCCCTTTGAACGATACATGAGCGTTTTCAAAGGTGATGTTCGAAACCGTTATCGGCCTAAAGGGAGTATTATTGAAGGTTATGTGGCGAGAGAGGATATGGATTTTTGCAATGACTTTCTGAGTGGTAATAACACTCCTGTTAATGACAAGAATATTGAGGAGGGAAAAGGAATTTTGGGATCACGGGTGAAGGTAATCAACCATGAGCAGTTGGAACAAGCTGACTTGTATATTTTGCACAACATGGACGAAGTGAGTGTTTATATCAAGGAACATACCAATTTCATCAAGAGACAACATCCTCGAGCAAGTTCAATGTGGCTTGCTAGAGAGCATAATAAGACTTTTACTAAGTGATTTGAAGATAAAGTCTTACATCAACTATCTCAAACACCAAATGATATTACAGAAACTATCAAATGCCTCGCCTTTAAACCAAAACCGAATGTTATGTCTTATGAAGGGTTTGACATTAATGGGTTCACATATTACATAAAGTGCCAAGATGATAAGAGTGTCGTCCAAAACAGTGGGGTCACTCTTCAAGCGTCGACTATGTATTTTGCAAGTGTAAAGGATAAGAGTCCACGTGAAGCTAAAATGTCATATTACAGTGTCATTGAAGACATATGGGAGTTGACTACATAGATTTCAGAATTCCACTCTTTAAATGTAATTGGGTTGATAACACCAAAGGAGTTATAGTGGATGAATTGGGTTTCACTTTGGTGAACTTTGAAAAGATTGGCGAGAAGGGTGAACCATTCATATTGGCATCACAGGCGAAACAAATATTCTATATCGATGATCCGGCAAATGATAAATGGTCGGTTGTTCTTCATGGTAAAAGACAGTTCATTGAAGATCCTATAGATGAAGAAGAGTACTATGATATGTATGATGACTCCAGTCCATTCTCAGTTGGGTTGCCAACTCCAAAAAATATTGAAGCTAATGATGACTTATATGTGTGCGGAGATCACAATGAAGGATTGTTAATTGATAAAAGATCACAATTTTAGAGACATGTATGTTTATACAAATGCTAAATGTTTGCCTTTTTCTAGTTAATACAAATGCTAAATGTTTGCCTTTTTCTAGTTAATACAAATGCTAAATGTTTTCCTTTTTCTAGTTAATAGAAATGCTAAATGTTTTCCTTTTTCTAGTTAATACAAATGCTAAATGTTTGCCTTTTTCTAGTTAATACAAATGCTAAATGTTTGCCTTTTTAATGACATTTTCAGATGGCTGACCATGATGAGCATGATGTCCATGATGAGCATGAAGTCCATGATGAGCATGTTGTCCATGAAGAGCATGGCGATGATACCAATGTAAGTTCTAAAAACATATCCTGTATTTCTATAAAATTCATTATCGTCTAGTTATGTCATATATCCTATATTTCTATATTGGTCTAATTCAGTGTGTTTATTTTTGTCAAATTTGAGGTTGATGATGCACATGTACCCACTGAAGCACTGGAGCAACTTGATGCGCATCACCAAACACTTAACAAGAAAAGGGGCATCACTCTGTTGAAGAAGTTAATAGTGCTGAGTGGCAGTGGATCCAAATTGGTTGTTGAGTTTGATAATGGAGGAAATGCAATTGGAGTGAACCGCAATAATTTTGTAAACTATCTTGGGTGTGTCACTCGAAGCAATTGTGGTGTTAAGTATGATAATTGGCATAAAGTTCCTCAGGCGAAGAAAGTCTTGATATGGAAGGATTTATGTGTGAGTTATTATTATTTGCAATTCTATTATGTAGATTACAAATTATATTATTTGCAATTCTATTTTTGGATACTAGTTAATAAGAATTCTATTTTACAGAATCTGTTTGCATTGGATGAGAAGCTGCATCGTAAAAGCGTGATGCAACGCGCTGGAAAGATGCTTAGAAACTATAGGACAAATCTGAACAGAGAATACATTAAAGATGGTGATAAGAAGAAGAAGTCAGCCCTTGAGCAGTGGAACTTCTTGGACAAAGAATATTGGGACAATTTTGTTGCTTCAAGAAAATCTGAAGAATTCAAGGTATTAGGCGTCACTCCCAATTTAATTAATATACATTGTATTCACCTATTCAAGATTAACATTTAGTGCTACTAACCAAATCATTAATGTGCATACTAACTAGGCCCTCAGTGATGCACAAAAAGCAATGCGTGCACTGAATGTGCATGACCACACTATGGGTCCAAAGGGCTATGCAAGCGCTCGCCAAAGACTACAAGCAGAGTCTGCGGCTACTCAGGAGTCTGTTGCTACTCAAGAGTCTGCCACACCCATGCCTCACCATGATATATGGATAGCTGGGAGGAAAAACAAGAAGGGGGAAATAAAGAAGCCCGTAACTGCTGAGGCAGCTGCGAAAATGGTAAAATACAACTCTTAGAGCAATCATTTGAATATTGATTATTTGTGGTGCCAATTTCTGTTGATGGTGATTAGCGGGAGCTGCACGAGCAGAGGAAACAAGGCACATTCATCCCTCAGGGCACAAGGGATGAATTGATAGTTGCTCTGGGTAACCCAGAGCATCCTGGATGTGTTAGGGGTGCAGGCACTGGTGTGGGCATCAAAGCATTCTTTGGGCCATCCCAGCGCAAACCCAGAGCGAGACTTTCACAAGAAGAGGTAATCTATTCTTTTTTTAGAATGTTACTGCAAAAGGGAATTCAATAATAAGAAGCTAATGTTTCTTTTATCAATGTATAGGAGAATAAGAGAGTCGAGGATATAGTTGCTAAGAAGGTCAATGATATAGTTGCTGAGAAGGTCAAGGAAGAAATAGTGCAGTGGTAGGCATCTCAGGCTTCCAATCAGCCTATGGCGACCCACTCTTCTCCTGAGGCACAGACTGCGAGTAATCCTGGAGACCCATCGCCTAGCACGTCTCCTGTAAGTATTGTTTATGACACTGTAGCTAGTCTTTTCAAGATGATATGTTTTCAAGATGATATGTATATATGTATAACATTCTTTACGTAAATTTGTAGGCATAGAAGCCATGCCGCTTAAGAATGCAAGACTATGTTGTTGCAGAGGTGCGGGCTTACCTGTCCCTTCCTGGGGCAACGTTTCATGGGACTCCAATGCCGCAGGGCTACGTTCGTGTGAGCTCGATATGTGTATTACCCGATTGGAGGGAAGCTGCATTGCTATATGCCCACCTAGATATTGATACACTTGGTGAGGCAGAAGGCGGGGTGATATTGTGGCCCAAAGCATATTTCGTCTACACTACTGAAATTGTAAGATAAATTTACATTACTTTAGATTGTTAATGTGTATATATGAGGTCAATTGATCTGAAATTATATATACAGGTTAAAAAGAAGACACCCGGAGCACCTAGGCCTCCACCTCCACTTCCTGCATTACCAAGTTGGGTTCCAACTGACCTAAAATACCCGTTAGGTCCTTCTTGTAGGGGAATGGCATGTTGGCTATGGGCACATAATATACATTGCCCTATAGTTGTTTCTTTAGAAGCAGATTATGCAGGTCAATCATACGATAGCTCTTTATTTATACAAGATATTATTGAGTTGTTTATGTATGATTGGTTAAATACATCAATGATAGAGACATGGATAAGGTGAGATCTTGTTTATACATCCATATACCTTGTGTAAGATCTAGTGATCTGGTTTCTTATATATTAATGCATACGTAATACATGTTTTGCAGCTACTTAGTCGAAGTTCAATGCAAACAATTTGCATTTGATCATGTGGGATTTTTTATTCCATCATTGATTAGTATGGTAGCTAAAGACCCTGATAGTGTTCAACAATACTGTATAGATGCTTTTACAATTTTCGGTCAGCAAAACAAGACGATAATAATAGCTCCATTCAATGTCAAGTAAGTTTACTTTATTTATAATTTGGACTTAAGAAAATTCCATTTTTATTGTGCATTTTGAGTTATTAATTTTTAACTTTTTTACCTATAGCGCTAGACATTGGGAGTTACTAGTTATTGTCCCTGGGAATGTCATTATTCTGGTGAGAAATATTTCATTGAACACTAAAATTGGACACACATTGAGAATGTCATTATTCTGGTGAGAAATATTTCATTTTTATATCCGTTAACATCTGTTATTATATTACTATTTAATTATGCACTTTACTGTTTTACATTAACATGTAGGGGTTTAGATGCATTCAAAAATGCTAGAGGAAATGTCCCAAGGAGAAATAACCAGCCAATAATTTGGGAGAAAGTAAAAGTAAGTTCCCGCCTCAATGTATATATTATTTATGTGAATTGTGCTTAGTTGTATTTTTTAATATTTTGTATGTTTCAATTTATAGTGCACTACACAAGACAACGGTTGGGCATGCGCATACTATGTGATGCGATTTATGCAGATGATTATCCGACATGCCACATTGGATATTAATAGTATACACGAGGTATTATATATAGTCTCATTAGTTAGTATGAAATATATCAATCTTATTTTTATATTATTACTTATATATATAGATCATTCTCTTTGCAGGTGTTTAACATTGACCACACTATAGGTAAACGCTTAAAAAATGTACATGCTCCATATACGATGGAAGCATTAAATGAAATAAGAGAAGAATGGGCAAAATTTATACAAGCAGTGGCGATTGTAAGATATAATTGGGATGCTGATAGCGATGCTGAATGATATTTTATAAATGAATATTTCTGAATGTTAATACATGTCTGAATGTTTCTACATGTATTTGAATGTTTCTAAATGTGTGAATGTGAGAATTGTATTGATGTCTGAATGTATCTACTTGTGTGAAAAAATATTTGTTGATTCTGTAGGTTTGTGGCCTGTTTGTAGGCTGATATCAATGGATGTCGTAAACCTGCAGTTTAGAAAAATGAACTACAGGTTCTCATCCTGCTTACCAGCCACAGCAGGCCTGCAAACTGATAAAAAAAAATTAAAAGTATAGGCGTCGGTTATTTATAGAACACCGTCATCAAAGGCCTACAACGTCGGTTATTGGATAAAAACCGACGCCTATTATGACAAACAACCCGACCGTGCAGGAAAGCACGGCTGTGGTGGAAAAGGCATCGCATATTCATATAAAATCGACGCCTATAGTACTAAACACGAATGTGCAGTGAAGCACGGCCGTGTCGTCTAGGAGTATGGTGTCAGTTGTTTAGTTGTTAACCGACGTAGAAAGTGTACTAGGCGGTGCTCTTTTTTGTGGCACGAACCCTATAGACGTCGACCAACTATATATAACCGACGCCTATATATCATATAGGCGTCGGTTAGAAAACTGATGCCGAAGAGTTCAACCTTTAGCGGCGCCCACATAGGTGTCGCTTGAAAACTGTCGTGAAAGGGGGTTAAATAACCGACGCCAAAGGCGTGTTCTGTAGTAGTGAGTGTTCCCTCCTTCAAAATGATGTCAATCGTTCACGAGGACCAACTGTGTGCTTTTGACTTGTTCTTGGGTATGCAGTACGTCTGGGGTCCAAGAGTTTGATGCTGTCAGAGTGGATCACAAAGGGCGGTCCTCTCGATGATAAAAAAATGTTAAGTAAATTATTTGAAGGAACATCGGTGGTCAATGTACAACTAGATCATTGTTGACATGAAAAAAAAAATTAATATAGAGATGGGATTCTTTTTCATTTGTTGTTAATAATAAATTTTACAGCAATCACCAATAATTTATAGAAACGTAATTAGAAATAATGAAACTCGAGAGGAAATTCACTCCTTACTTCATAGAAATTGATATTAATTGATTTGTATATTAGTAAAGAGCAAATAAAATTGTGAAAACATACAATATATGGCTTGTTTTACAACTTTCATAAAAACTAGATTGCTCCTTCTAGAATGCATTCTAGAATTCTTTAATTACCATTCTAGGCATGTCAATGAGAAAATAATATTGTAAATAAAAGCCATATATATAATGTATAAACATATAATTACTATGATGACAGCAGTTAAGTTAATGTGATGGTTTACAACAACAAAGATCCAATAAAAGAGCATACAGATCAAAACTATAGAGGAGATCATACACTTACCGTAATCAAGTATTTTGTTAGGACTTCATTAGAGATGATAGTTCGGAATTGTATGATTACATGGTCTCACTTCATTAGAGAAGATAGTTTGGAATTATAGGTGTGCTTACATGGTCTCACTTCATTATAGAAGATAGTTCGGAATTGTAGGTGTACTTACATGGTCTCCACTAAGACAACGTTCACGACTTCAAGACACATCAAGTGGCCATGACTAACTTACATGCTTAACCGGTCTCAAGATCGCATGAGACCAAACAGTCTCAAGACCGCATGGACTCACACGGTCCCAAGACCACATGAAGCCAAACAGTCCCAAGACCGCATGGAGTCACACGGTCCCAAGACCACATGGAGTCACACGGTCCCAAGACCGCATGAAGCCACACGGTCCCAAGACTACATGAAGCCAAATGGTATCAAGACCGCATGGAGTCACACGGTCCCAAGACCGCATAAAGCCAACTGGTCCCAAGACCACAAGGAGTCCAAATGGTCTCGGGGTCCAAATTTTTTAGAGTCCAAATGGTTTCAGAGTCCAAATGGTCTCGGGGTCCAAACGGTTTCAGAGTCCAAACGGTCTTCAAAACCGTTTGGATCCAAAACTTTCCAAACCATTTGGACTTCACTTAAGGCCTATAAATAAGACCCAAGGGGTCCTCCCAAGGCATCAAGTTTTAGACGCCCAGAGGCTGCCTCCATGACTCCAGAGCTATTCCAACTTCCATCCTCTACCCAAAGGCTGCCGGTCTGAGATCCACATTCCATTCTGAAGCTGCTTTCTCTCTCTTCGCCAAAGAAGGTGGGAAGAGGAGACCTCATCATCAAGCAACATGTGAAGTTTGAAGATCATCACTCTCTCTGTCTCTCCAAGGGGTTGACTTTCCTCTCTCCTTTGTCAGGATGACACACTCTCTCTCTCTTCTCGCCTCCTTCTTTGTCCTAGCCATGATCGAGTAGTCTCTTTCACTAGGGTGCGGGGAGTTGCCCCGCTACCCATGTTTTCATTTCATGTAATATAATCCATAGTTTGCAATATAGAGTTCTTTCTTTTCAGTTCAACATCAATCGCTTAAGGAATGCTTGTTGCTTGATCACCAACTTGTGTTACCTTTTATCTTTTATTATGATTTGTCTATGATTGTACTACTAGATTTGAAACTCAATTGAATGTTGATTCTTGATGCATGTATCCACCATGCATCTGTTTCGGTATCTAGGAGTGTTTTTTAAGAAGTGGAGTAAACTCACTACCAATGTTGTACTTTCATACTATGAAATGGAATCAGTTGACGTATGAAAGTATAGCCTTGGTAAGTCGAGAAACTCACTTTGTGAAGGGAATGATGCAAAGTAGGTGACCATTTGTTCGGGGATGGCTGACTTTGCAACATCCCCGCATCCCTCGTAGTTAGCTCTCTAAAAGGAAGCTAAATCTACAAAGATACTAGCTGTCTGGGCTCTTTTTGCAGGTTGTGTTTTATGTTACATGTTTTGATCCGTGTGTAGCGGCGGTGAAAACCGATCACATCCTAGTGACTTTCTATCATTGTTGACATCCTTAAATTTACTTCTTTGCTTTACTTTACTTGCTCTTAGCTTAAAAAGAACCAAACCAAACTTTTTATCTAAGTACCTACTATTAAGAGATTAAGTGAAATTCCAATGTTTTCCATCTTGTTGCTCTGAACAAGACCGTTGTCCCGTGGATTCGACCCTTAACTATACTAAATACTTCCACACGTCTTAGCATATGTGGGTGGAGTTCTTGATATAGTATAAGCAAGGCTAAACTTAAAGATTTACCATCTTTAGGATATTTAGTGGTGCACGCAATTCCACATAAGTGGAAGCTCCATCAAAAAATTGGCGTTGTTTCCGTGGACAACGGAACATTTTGATTTCATTTACCATATTGCTAGTCAGTTAGGGTTTTTCACTTTTCTTTAAACATTACTCCATATCTTCTTGATTTCATCACACCTTCCACATTATCTAAAAAAGTGTGTTTCTTCCTCTACTCAGGTAGAAGACGTGTATGCAACCATCGCATAACCTCAGATTCTCCCCTGATCTAGAGTACGACTCTAAAGTAGAGAGAAGCTTCCACCACCGCATTAGACTCAACTGCCAAAGAGCCAGGCAAATGGCTGAAGATGAACGACAAGTTGTGTTAGTTATGGAAATGGTCAATGCCGCCATAGCTTCTCAAAGAGCACAACTCATTGCTGACACTCATGTTCAATTTCAAGCAAAGATCCGAGCTGCAGAACAAGCTCGCATCTGAGCTGAAAATGAAGCTGCCCAGTTAGAGCTTATGAACAAGAAACTGTGAGACTATTCCGTCCCAAAGAACTACGAGGATAATCACCCAGTTCGGCCACCCATCATCAACATACCCCATTTTGAGATCCGGATGCAATGGATTCAAATCATGCAAGGTATTTCATTCTCCGGTAGTTCTGGAGACGACTGCATGGATCACTTGAAGAGATTCAAGGCACTTTGTTGACTTGTCCCACAAGTCGGAGTTGCCTTCGACGCAATAATGCTACATCTTTTTCACTTCACTCTATCTGGAAGGGCCTTGAGTTGGTACAACTCTCTTGATAGGGAGCCAATCATCACCATCTGGGCTCCCTTGGAAGAAAAGTTCCTGGAGAATTTCTTCCCTCCTTCATTGACCTATGAAATTAGGGGATAGATTAACCACTTTGCCCAACTTCTTGGAGAAACACTCGCAGAAGCATGAGAAAGATTCAAGGAGCTTTTAAGAAAGTGCCCCCATCACGGTATCTCCTAGAATCAATTGATAGAAACATTTTATAGAGGGGTGAGTGATGACATCAAACAATTTCTGGATTCCTCATCTGGAGGAAATTTTATGAGGAAGAACTATGAAGATGCTTGGAAGATCGTCACTCTTGGAGCTGAGCACCAATCCAATTGGGGACGATGATCTGGTAAAGGAGTCCTCAAGGTTTATAAAGTTGAGGAATCAATGGAAATGAAGGCTGTTGCAGAAGCTTTAAAGACTATCGCTAACAAACATCAGGCACTTGAAGCTTCATTTGGGGAATATGATAAGAAGAAAAACCCTCAAATTCAGCAAGTTAAAGCTACTATGGGAACCTGTGATGCTTGCCACGCATATGATCACCCCACGCTATCATGTGGGTTGCTTTACAATGTAATGATGGATATGCAACCGCCGCAACAGCACTATGAACCAATTTCCGAACAACCTGAAGAACAGATACTCGAACAAGTTAATTCCATTCATTCCATACCAGGACAAGCTTACTATAACCCAAGCCAACCAAGAAACCACCCCAGGTTTCAATATGGAAATCCTGTGGGGACTGCCAATCCACAACACCAAACGCAAGGGGGATCTTCTAATAGACTGCCACCAAGATTTCAAAGCAACTTAACTAGAATCAAGGGAATCTTAGAAATAACCTTACAAGAACCAAATATCAAAGGAATCCCTCTGCTTACTACCAATACACCCATCCTCCTCTGCACCCACAACTACCCCCTTAGATGCAACAATCGCAGCAGCCTCAGTTAGCACCACCTCCACAACAGCCACATCAAGGACAACAACAATTTCAACAGAAAAATATCCCTTCCCAACCGAATGATGAGATAACTATGATCAGGAAAATGCTACAATCACAACAAACTATGCTCGCTAATCAGCAAGCTCAGCAGAAGGCTGTAGAGGCTCAACTAGCACAAATTGTTGCCCAGTTGAAACATCCAGCAGGCACTTTTGCTGGCCAACCAGAGTCGAACCCAAGACATGACCAGAATAGACCGGAGAAATTGAATGTTGTTACTACCAGATCAGGTCGTGTATTTTATGAAGCTACAAGGATCACTCATGATAATCATGATACATCTATCTTTGTTCAAATGCAAGCCCAAGTCTAGCAACTGAGAATTCTGTAGAGACTGAAAAAGGCAAGGAAAAGGAACAAGCCCCCAAGGAGTCAGAGGTCCCACAATATAAACCTAGGATACCATATCCAGGTAGATTGAAAGAGACTAAGATGGACACTAGATTCCAAAAATTCAAGGAGGCGATGAAGAAACTCTATATCGACATCCCTCTCCTCGATGCCCTCTCTGAAGTACCAGCCTAGGCTAAATACCTAAAAAACTTTGCTATCAAGGAAATACATTACTGAGGAGAAAGAGACCGTTAAACTAGCTCATACCACCTCTGATATCATTCTTAACAAGATGCCAAAGAAAAAGGACCCTGGTTCCTTCGGTATTCAGTGCTGTATTGGAAATGCCTCAAGCAAAAAGGGATTAGCTGACTTAGGGGCTAGCATATCAATTATGCCCTACTCCATGTGTAAACGATTAGGGTTCACTGACTTGCTGCCTACCACGATGACAATTTAGTTAGCTGACTCCACTATCACTGCACCTCTAGGAATTATCGAGGATATTCCAGTCAGAATAGGCAAAGATGCCTATGTCCCGTGCGATTTTGTTATTATGGATATCAAGGAGGATCTGAGATACCCAATAATATTTGGCATACCTTTCCTTGCCACAACTAGGGTGCTTATTGATGTTGAACCTGGCACGATTATTCTAAGATTGGGAAAAGAAACAATTCAATTCTGAGTTCTCAACAGCATGAAAGGTCCCAACATTCAAGAGGAGGTTTTTCTCTTAGATGCAATACACCAAATGTCCCAATTGGAAATATCTGAGCCATCTGATGAGTTGGAGAATGTTCTGACAAATCCATAAGTTGAATTTTTAGCAAATGAATTGGTTCAACAATGTTTGCAACACTTAGAGAAAGCTGAAGAAGTGCCGACAACCACCTTTGAGGAACTCAAATTCGTCGTTGTTTTAGAAACAACAGAAGCGCCCAAGGCTCTCGATATGAAGACTCTACCCATGAGACTTAAACATATCTTCTTAGATAAAGAAAAATGATGTCCAGTTATCATCAGTTCCACTCTGACAGGAGACCAAGAAGAAAGGCTTCTCGACGAATTAAAGAAGTACAAGAAGGCCATGGGGTAGAAAATAACTGACTTGACAGGTATAAACCCTGCCTTATGCATGCATAGACTACCCATGGTAGAGGAATTCAAGACTTCAAGAGAACACCAGAGGAATCTGAACCCCAATCTTAAAGAAGTGGTTCACCTTGAAGTCCTCAAATTGCTGAAAGTCGGCATAATTTACCCAATTTCAGACTCCCAATGGGTCAGCCCCGTCCAAGTGGTCCCCAAAAAGGGAGGAACCATTGTCGTGCTAAATGACAAAAACGAGTTAGTTACCACAAGGACTGTGATGGGGTGGAGGATGTGTATCGACTACAGGAAATTAAAAAAATCAACGCGAAAAGATCACTACCTTCTGCCCTTTCTTGACGAAGTCCTAGAACGCTTAGCCCACCAAAAATACTTCTGCTATCTCGACGGTTATTCTGGGTTCTACCAAATTCCTATACACCTAGAAGACCAAGAGAAAACTACCTTTACCTGCCCCTTTGGGACCTATTTTTTCAGAAGAATGCCATTCGGGCTGTGCAACGCACCTGCTACATTCCAAAGGTGTATGTCTGCCATTTTTGTAGGATTAACAGAATCTATAATGGAAGTATTTATGGATGATTTTTCTGTTTATGGAGATTCCTTCGATAACTGTCTGCTCAACCTTGGACAAGTCTTACAATGATGTGAGCAGACGAACCTCATCCTGAATTGGGAAAAATGCCATTTTATGGTAAATGAAGGTGTCATCCTCGGGCATAGAGTGAGTGACAGAGGGATTGAGGCCGAAAAGGCAAATATCGATGTTATCTTGAAGTTGTCGCCACCAAAAGATATAAAAGGAGTACTAACATTCTTGGGTCATGCTGGGTTTTACAAAAGATTTATCAAAGATTTCTCAAAAATAGCAAAACCCATGACCCAACTTCTTACCAAAGACACCAAGTTCAATTTTAATCAAGAATGCTTACAAAGTTTCTCAACTCTGAAAAATGATTTAATCTCTGCATCCATACTAAGAGCCCCAGATTGGTCACAACCTTTTGAAATCATGTGTGACACCAGCGATTACGCCACAGGGACCGTATTAGGATAGAGAATCGAAAAGAAACCTTATGTAATCTACTACGCTTCTAAAACGCTTGATGAAGCACAGAAGAACTACACTACTACAGAGAAGGAGTTCTTAGATGTCATCTATGTGTTCGAGAAATTCTACTCTTACTTGATTGGATCCAAGGACATCATCTACACTAACCACTCTGCCATACGATATCTAATTCAGAAGCAAGATGCAAAACCCATACTTATCCGCTGGTTATTGATGCTTTAGGAATTCGATTTGGAAATCCAAGAAAAAAGCGGAGTGGAAAACGTCGTAGCCGATCATCTCAGCCGCATTGAAGTCGAGGATGAAGATAAAGTACCAATCTGAGACTCCCTTCCAGATGACCAACTAATGAAAGTTACCAATGGATTCCCCTGGTATGCCGACATTGTTAATTATCTGGCTACTGGAATCATTCACCCTTCTGCCTCCCATCAAGACAAAAGGAAATTCCTCCACGATGTAAAGCAATTCTACTAGGATGAACCCTACCTTTTTCGCCTTTGCGCAGACGGACTTTTCCATCACTGCTTACCTGAAGAAGAGATCACCCCCGTCTTAGAGCATTGCCATTCTGGCCCCACTGGGGGACACATGAGTGCGAAGAAAACTGCCATGAAAGTTCTTCAATCAGGTTTCTTTTGGCCAACCATAGCAAAAGATTCTCATGATTTTTTTTAAATCTTGCAACAAATGTCAACTTTCTGGTGGCATATCTAAAAGGAATGAAATGTCCCTCACCATGTGGCAAGAGATCGAACTTTTTGACGTGTGGGGGATAGACTACATGGGCCCCTTTCCTTCTTCATATGGTTTCTCCTACATTTTGGTTGCAGTAGACTATGTCTCGAAATGGGTCGAAGCTGTACCCACAGTGTCCAACGATTCCAAACCAGTCATTAAGATGTTTAAAGATATCATTTTCCCCAGATTTGGAGTTCCCCAAACTGTCATATCTGACATAGGGACCCATTTTCTGGAACGAAGCTTTGAAGCCCTCTTAAAGAAATATGACGATAACCATAAAGTTGCCACGCCTTACCGTCCACATACCAGTGGTCAGGTTGAGGTTTCAAATAGACAACTAAAGGCAATCTTAGAAAAAACAGTCAATAGACACCGCACTGACTGGTCCACTAAGCTTCCTGACGCCCTTTGGGCTTACCGAACTGCTTATAAAACACCAATCGGGACAACCCCATTTTGTTTGGTATACAGGAAGTCATGTCATCTTCCAGTGGAACTGGAACATAAGGCTTGGTGGGCCATTAAACAACTGAATTTTGATTTCAAAAGTGCCAGAGAAAACAAACAACTCCAATTACAAGAGCTAGAGGAGCTCATAATGATCGCTTATCAAAGTGCCAGGATTTATAAAGAACAAACCAAAATGTGGCATGACGGTTATCAAAAAAGGAAAGACATCGCCATTGGTGACAAAGTACTCCTTTTCAACTCCAAGCTCAAATTGTTCCTTGGAAAACTACGCACAAAGTGGTATGGGCCCTTCATCACAAAACATATATACCCGACTGGAGCTGTCATAATTGTTGACGACAATGGAGGAGAAAGGATAGTCAATGGACATCGATTGAAAAAATACTACACTCCAACAGATAAAATGCCGAGACAGACTATTGAGATTAGAGAAGCCACAACATCATCATAACAGCTTCCAAACCTCGTCGAGCCAGTGACGTAAAACCCAGGTGCTACTTGGGAGGCAACCCAAGATCTGAGCTTCTTCTTTTCTCTTCTGTTCTTTTAAGTTCCCTTAGGATTATCTCCTAAAAATATAAAAATTCACATAACCAAAACAAACATAAAAATACAAAAATAAAAAACCTAAGCCCTCCCAAATGGTCCTGAAACCGTTTGGAGCCAAACGGTCCTGAAACTGTTTGGAGCCAAACGGTCTTGAAACCGTTTGGGAGCCAAACGGTCTTGAAATCTTTTGGAGTCTAAACGGTCTCAAAACTGTTTGACATGGGGTTTTTGTAAGGTCAACCCCCAATTACTATAAATATACCCCCCCTCCTTCTTCTTTCTTTCGACTCTCGAGCCTTCTAAAACCCTCAGTATATTGTTCCATCTCTACTCCCGTTCCCGCGCAACCTACAATGCCGGTTCCCTTCGCCGACCGTCCTTCCTGGTTCCGTGTGTCCTCACGGCGGTTGCACCCCCATTACCAACTCTCTCACCGTCGTTTTCCCCACCCACAGAAACAAGGTAGGCACGCCACCATCACCGACACCGGCAATTCCGCCGCGACTCCCTCTCCTATCAAACCATCGTCTTTTTCTCCTTCTCCATCATCTTTACCATTGCCGACGTCTTCGACGACTCCACGGTTTCTTTTTCTTCCACTTCTATTGCCCCTACCTTCTTCATCGTCGCCGCCACCTCCGCTATCGCCGGGCGCTCCCTGACATTTTACCTTCCAAACAGTCTTCAAACTGTTTGATACCAAACGGTCTTCAAACCATTTGGGACCAAACGGTCTTCAAACTGTTTGAGAATAAACAGTCTTCAAATCTGTTTGGACTTCCACACCTACATGTATTTTGTTAAAACATAAAAACACATATAAACGCATACAATCTAATTTTAAACTTGTTATTCTAACACGTGACTTTCCATTTTCAGAAATGGCTTCACCAGCAAAGCAACCAGCCGGAAACGAAGACGCCCCCTTCTGGACAAGGGAGAAACTCATGGAGGACGGAACCAACCTCCAAAAGATAATAGACACCTTCAAAAAGACTGGAAAAGACCCACCAAAGGTTAACATCATAAAAGTCTTGTGTTAAATCGACTGCATAAACAATTGTCTAGCTGAGGCACTGAAAGAAGAAATAGAAGAACTTTCTTCCAGCGATGAGGGCTCAGAATATGAGCCAACTCCCAAGGAGGAATCCCCCACCACAAAGAGCAAGGGGAAAAGGAAGGCCCAGGAAGCCACCACAACTTAGCAACCAAAGAAGCGGGTAAGGAAGCAGGTTCATCCTGTCACTACAAGGGAGCAAACCGTGGTAGGAAACATTCCACCAACCACCACCTCTGCTACCGCTTCCGCCACCATCACTATTCCTTTTTTCCCTCCCATCACCACTACAGCACCACCACCAGAAAACCTCTACATACACACCCTTCCCTCCATCGATAAAATCCTAAAACCTACAAAGTACGTCTACTCCAACTTACTGCTTAAGATGGGGATCTACGATAGAATTCTCACCATGCTAGACAACGCCAATCTTTCAAGGTTGTGTTTGGTACCTAAGATCTCCTACACTGAACCTACAACTGAATTCTGCACTTATCTTAATAAAGAACATGTCGACATTATGGATAGATCAAGGGATGGAGGTGACCGTAGGCTGGTCACCAAACTCTTTGGTAGCAAGGTTGTCATAATAGAAAATATGATGAATGAAATCTTTATAGAAAACCAGGAGCAGCTCCAGAAAGCCAAAGTTGTTGGAACAGAGAATACTAGTTTCAACAGACATAACTTTTAGAAATCCCTGACAGGGATACCCACCTACGAGGCAAAGACATGCAAGGCCTCAAACATACAATCTGGATTAGTGCACACTTTACATAAAATTCTCACATGCGCACTCTTCCCCAGGACAGAAGGAGGGAATGTCATAATTTTAGATCTTTTCATTCTCTGGTCAATTCTACATGGGATGCCAGTCAACATTAGACGTCATATGATCCAGAAGCTATCCACTTATGCCCTGGGAAGGAAATTTGCATGGGGGGTCATATCACATCCATCATCAAATACCTCAAGATGGACAAACCTCTACCAAGATGCACGCAGATAAAGGGAGACATCCTAACAAACGAACAAACTTTGAAAAACTCCTACATCATCAAAGATAAGGATGGAAAGTTATTTTACATTTTCTTCCCTACAGTCAAATCCTCTAGAACCCTGCTACCACTCCCGGAGCTTGTAGATTATGACAAGGAAAAGCTAATATTCACTGACGAGGAGCTTACAAAACTCATAGCTACGGTCAAAGCACCAGAGAAAAAAGTAAAGGCGGGGCAAACAAAACTTAGCATAACCGCCCCGACAGCTAGGGTAACAAAAAATCCTATGAAATGACCCTCCAAAAGGCTTTTGCAGAAACAACAGCTGTCGGGGACACCAACATCTAAACCGCATCCAGAAGTAGAAACCCCCCTCCCCGAAGAACAAATCACCACCTCATCTCTTGACTCCTTCATTATGAGTCTCAATGTTGAACTTACAACAACCACCTCACCACCCTCCACCTTTCCACAATCCACCACTCTTCCATCTTTCTCCACAACTACACCACCACCTACATCCTCCACTTCACCCATTTTCTCTTCGGGCATCCCTTTCTCTACCGCTATGCCCTACTTCACCACCTTCGCCTCCATCCCCACAGTCTTTCTCCCACCACTATCAATCCCACCATTTTCACCAGCAACATCACCACCTTTCCCATCCACCACCACCCCAACACCGCTGGTGACACTGTCTATAGTCACCACGCAGTTCACGGAACCATCAACAATGTCTCTTCCGCAAGACACTACACCCTTCCCATCCAGACCCCAACCATCCCACCCTTCCATAACTGGGGTCCCTTTCACAAATGTCGGTGACGAATTCGAACGTCAATTTGACACCATCCGAAACCTCCTCACTGACCCTTCTAACATAATGCACTCCATTTTTTCTTGTGTGCAGGGACTATCTAAACAGGTAGCCAAGATCGACGAACAGAATTGTTCCTTGCCAAGCATCCTCCAAGGTCTTCAACAACGACATGATGTAGTGGCCAGGCAAGTTGATCTCATCGACAACCACTTCAACAACTTGCCCGAACTGATCCTTGGCGTAAAAAGCCAGCAAGAAGTGATGGCCAAGCAAGTCGATGAGATCTCTACGCAGACTCAACCTCTGCCTGAGACCCTCTGCGAGCTCAAGAAAGAACAAACAGCTCTTAGCATGCGCTTGGATACCATCAGCAACACTCTCGCCCAACTCAACAATCGCCAAGAGGAGTCGAAAAACAATGCAATCCAACAATTACAAGATACGGTAACAGATCTTACAACGTGACTCCTCTCTGCCGAGGGCCGATACAAAGATCTCAAGAAAACACACAACGCACTGCTCAAAACACATGAGCATGTGCAAGTGGCATTTGACGAGTTACAAACCATCCATCGACAATGCAAAAAGACATCACACAAGAAGCTAACAAACAAAGCAGCATCTGACAAAGAAGGCGAAAATGAAGATGAAGATGACTCCGACTCCTCAGCCGATTCTAATGATGATACCACCTCCTCAGATGTCA
This sequence comes from Alisma plantago-aquatica, assembly GCA_963693085.1. NCBI lineage: Eukaryota > Viridiplantae > Streptophyta > Magnoliopsida > Alismatales > Alismataceae > Alisma > Alisma plantago-aquatica. The sequence goes on along the minus strand of OY856409.1, from coordinate 1,320,913,703 downwards.
AATATGATGCCCCAAACAATGTTGGGGAGGGCCCAAGCCAAGGAGCAGAACCTTCTTAGAAAGGATATGACAAAGACCACCAAGAAGGTGGACATCATCCCAAGTCCCCCACCCACAACCAAAATGTAAATATATCATATGGGGACCAATTCCTCGATTACTCTGCTTTGGGATCCATAGGGGAGTTTGCAAAAGATGCGACTTTTGCTGAGTTCCACCAATGTATTTTAGGAACCAGTGCAAGCCCACCAGGATCTGCCACTCAACATTTTTCCGCACTTGACCAATCAGCGCCCTTTCTGCCAGAACAGGAAGAATCAAAATGAGTACGTTTAGATACAGATGAAGAACTCGATTCTGCTTCCGATTCAGATGAAGATCTGCAAGGCTATATAGAAGATTTGGAACAAAATTCTTCACCCCCTCCGCAGGAGCTTCCCCCGCCACCACCTCAGCCGCATAAGATGCACGATTTAGATATGGCGGCCATCTCTACACTAGATACTCAGGACATCTTTATCCTGAACACTATTTTTGACGATGCCAAAGAGGGGGGAGACATCATCTACCACAATACAAAGACTAAGCACAAGTTGACACGCAAAGATTTCCGCAACATCCTGTGACCACATTCAACGATGTCAATGGCAATCTTCCGTGTCCTACTTGCCAACTGCATAGAAGTTTACAGAAGCTCGAAGAGGCAGCAGCCAGTATTTAACACATCACCTACTCTATCTATAGGCTTGTTATACAAAGAAATACGAGCAAAGTCAATAGAGTGGTTGCGTGCTGGTTTAGCACGGAGGGCATGATATCTTACTGTGCCATTTCAAGTTTTCGATCACTGGTTGTTTATGATTGTGGACACTGAGGCTCGAGACGCCAAGGTGTACAATTTTTGCGCCACTGAGCTACCAGCCGGAACAATAAATTTTTTTGGAGAAGAAGCAGGGGAGGCAAAATGTATACCTTTCCGGCTTCTTAAGCTAATTTGGGTTGCACGCCCATCTCACCGTCAGGACTGGAGCCAACCTTAGTTCCAAATAATAAACCTACAAGTACAAACTACCGAGGGATCTGGGGATTGCACTTTCTGCACTATCCGTCACATTCAAGCACTAAACCAAGAAATCCCCTTTACCGAGCTGGTCGCCAAATATTTTCACTCCCTGCGAGGGCGTTACGCCATGGAGCTCATTTTTGATAGAAGGTTCTTCAAGGACCCGACAATGACACCATATGACGTCCCCCTCTACCTCTTTTCAGCAATCCAACGTCTGCAAAGGTGACCTTTCAGACAAACTTTAAAAGAATTGGAGAAAAACAAACACCCAACCATAGTTCCTGAGCAAAGAAAATGGGACCCTTCCCACTTTGATCTGGCACAGGATAAAGAGGACATAGATCTTTTGTCAGGGGCAACCATTAGGAGATCTCCATCACAAATGGTGCCCCTATCTACCATAAAATAAACTTTCCCAGATTTCAACCTCAGTGCTTGCAAAAGTCTCTCCGACAATGAACTCCGTCTCATCATGTCAAGGCTTTATGCTGAGAAGGATGACCTCATTTTCATGTCCGGTGACATTTTGGTCATGGCAGACGCATTACGAGAAACTGTACAGTTCAAAGGGTCTCTATCCGTGAGCTTGATGGCTGCCTATCAATTTCTTCTCGGACGGAATCACCCTACAACCTATATGGCATCTGCATATATGAAGGACAATCTCCTATAGCTAAAGAACTTCGGAACAACTGAAGCACTAATTTCCTTCCTACAACACACAACACCGAAGTTTATCATGCTACCATTCCTTCACCATGAGCACTGGATGCTTCTGGTAACAAACCTACCCGAAGGAACAACTACCATCTACAACAGTTCCGACAGCCAGTTCAATCCACGTTAGAAGAAATATGTAGTGACACCAAAGACGCCCACAGAGGAAGTGGTGAAGGAATGTGCAGACAGACTAATCGATATTCTAAGTCAGCACACAAGGGCATACGGCAAAGAACACTTTCATCATCCATCCTTCAACCACAAATGTCCCCAACAAACTCGGGAATCAAAAGACTGCGGCTTCCACGTCCTCTACTGGATGTACACCATCATGGTCCTTCAAAGACCAATAGAGGATATGACATATGTGGATTACCACGCCCTACGTGGAAAGTTTGCAGCTAATCTACTCAGAACACCAGGGGCAAACTCAGGATTAATAGAAGCCTGACGCCCTTATCTTTGTACTTTTCAACCTATCACTTTGACACTCTGAGGACAGAGTGAATGATAAGTTAGGAAGGAGTACATTAGACAAGGGCGAGATATCATTTCTATATCCTTCTTTCTCCATCTTCTCTTTCAATTTTGTACAAATTTTTCCTACTTTCCCTTATACATTTAGTTTTTGTTTTAAATAATTCATCCGATAATAAATCTTTGGAATAAAGTCATCCCCCGCTAACTTTACAATCAAATCAGTCTTCAAGAATAATAACTAGAATAGCACTTAGATATATAATGGCCACTTAATAATTTCTCTTCACTCTTGATTTTCATGCTTTTGTTTCACTTCTACATCCGGCTCTCCACAGGTCAATATCAAGGCTAAAATAAGCCAATCTCTCAAGGATGAGAGGGGCATCAGGCGACATCCAAATCAAGAAGTCTCACAAGTGGACCATTAAAAAGAAACCAAATAAGTGTATGTTGAAAAACACTAAGAACAACTTTCCTCTCTTCAAATAAAAGAGGCTTGGCCGCCCAAAATAAATTCCCTAAAAAACCCAAAATCCTAAGCTTGTGAGTCTACGAATAAAAGCCAGAGAGTTGAATAAAACTATGAGAGTTGTGCCATAAATAATGATCTATATAAAGAACCAATGAAGGTCTCACCCGCCCGGTACATTCAGCTGCCCTCATGAAGGCAGATGTGTTGTGTCTGGTAGTGGAACCTTAAGGTATCTTAATATATGAAAGGCTTATAAGGTACTCACCTGGCAGGTACATTCAGCTGCCCTAACAAAGGCAGATGTGTCGTGCCCTGTAGTGAACTCCTAGAATCATATCCAACCCCTCCGCCACTTGAAGGGGGAGTTACACATCAAGCCTTTAGCCAACCCTCATACCCACTCTAGCTTCCAGTAGGTCTTTCAGAAAGGTATAAAGCTGATTAGAGTCAACAACATGCACAGAATAAAAAGTGGTCCCAATGCAAGCTATGAGATACGGAAGAAACATGAGACCTAAGCAACTCTCAAATACCCGAAAGAGTTAAGGCAAGAAATAAGACCTGATACGACCTTAGGAGAGATCGGGTTTATAATTGAAGTAAGAATATGGAAATCTTAACTAGATAACATCGCCTCGCCATTACATGCCTCAGCTCTATCTAACTTGAGGACAAGCTCGACTCTAAGTTCGGGGGGGGGGGGTGATAACCTCCAATTTTGTGATGTTATCTTAGTATTTTTCTTCAGTTTCTCACATTCTTCCTTAGATAAATTAGATAGAATCCCTAGTTATCCTATTTTATTGCAAATATACTGTTAGATTAACTTTTCTCCATTTTACCTATAGAAAAAGACACAAAAAAATCACAAAAGACTTAACTGGTCTCAAGGCCGCATGAGGCCAAACGGTCTCAAGACCGCATGGACTCACACGGTCCCAAGACCGCATGAAGCCAAACGGTCCCAAGACCGCATGGAGTCCCATGGTCCCAAGACCACATGGAGTCACACGATCCCAAGATAGCATGAAGCCACACGGTCCCAAGACCGCATGAAGCTAAACGGTCCCAAGACCGCATGGAGTCACACGGTCCCAAGACCGCATGAAGCCAACTGGTCCCAAGACCGCATGGAGTCCAAACGGTCTCGGGGTCCAAACGGTCTCAGAGTCCAAACGGTTTTAGAGTCCAAACAGTCTCGGGGTCCAAACGGTTTCAGAGTCCAAATGATCTTCAAAACCGTTTGGATCCAAAACTGTCCAAACCGTTTGGACTACACTTAAGGCCTATAAATAAGACCCAAGGGGTCCTCCCAAGGCATCAAGTTTCAGACGCCCAGAGCCTACCTCCACGACTCCAGAGCTATTCCAACATCCATCCTCCACCCAAAGGCTGTCGATCTGAGATCCATGTTCCATCCTGTAGTTGCTTTCTTTCTCTTCGCCAAAGAAGGTGGGAAGAGGAGACCTCATCATCGAGCAACCTGTGAAGTTTGAAGATCGTCACTCTCTCTCTCTCTCTCCAAGGGGTTGACTTTCCTCTCTCCTTTGTGGGAATGACACTCTCTCTCTTCTCGCCTCCTTCTTTGTCCTAGCCATGAGCGAGTAGTATCTTTCACTAGGGTGTGGGGAGTAGCCCTGCTACCCATGTTTTCATTTCATGTAATGTAATCCATAGTTTGCAATATAGAGTTCTTTCTTTTCAGTTCAACATCAATCGCTTAATGAATGCTTGTTGCTTGATCACCAACTTTTGTTACCTTTTATCTTTTAGTATGATTTGTCTATGATTGTACTACTAGATTCGAAACTCGATTGAATGTTGGTTCTTGATGTATGTATCCACCATGCATCTGTTTCGGTATCTAGGAGTGTTTTTCAAGAAGTGGAGTAAACTCACTACCAATGTTGTACTTCCATACTATGAAATGGAATCAGTTGACGTATGAAAGTATAACCTTGGTAAGTCGAGAAACTCACTTTGTGAAGGGAATGATGCAAAGTAGGTGACCATTTGTTCGGGGATGGCTGACTTTGCAACATCCCCGCATCCCTCGTAGTTAGCTCTCTGAAAGGAAGCTAAATCTACAAAGATACTAGCTGTCTGGGTTCTTTTTACAGGTTGTGTTTTTTGTTGCATGTTTTGATCCGTGTGTAGCGGCGGTGAAAACCGATCACATCCTAGTGGCTTTCTATCATTGTTGACATCCTTAAATTTACTTCTTTGCTTTACTTTACTTGCTCTTAGTTTAAAAACAATCAAACCAACATTTTGATCTAAGTACCTAATATTAAGAGATTAAGTGAAATTCCAACATTTTTCATCTTGTTGCTCTCAACAAGACCATTGTCCCATGGATTCAACCCTTAACTATACTACGATAAGACTTCCACGTGTCTTAGCATACGTGGGTAGAGTTCTCGATCTAGTATAAGCAAGGCTAAACTTAAAAATTTACCATCTTTAGGATTTGTAGTGGTGCACGCAATTCCACATAAGTGGAAGCTCCATCAGGTACAATGAAACACTAGCCAGTCTAGTAGTGGAATGTCGTTGTAGGATACGGAGAAGAAATTTTACCCAGAAACAGTCCTGCCATACAGTAAAGGCATGACAAAAAGTGCATGAACCATTATCACAATGAAGTTTATTTAAGAAACTTGTGTAGACCGTCGTCTCTATTTCTTCTTCACAGATTCACATCTTTTCAAATTAAAATTGTCAATGAAAATTATTTGTGCAAGATCGGTTGACGTAGTTGTCCAGGTATATTATATTTGATCGAATATAGTCAATCAGATTCATGTATTTGACATGTATCTAATCAGGCATATATCCCACGTACACCTAGGTACAAGACCTATCCAGCCATATCTGTGACCGAATACTCAACCTAGACGACAAAATGAATGAGTGTATTTGGCAGAAAAACTGTTCGCTCAAGGACATTACATAAACATGTTTTGACGAATGAAGTAATTTTACTTATTGTTGTTTCTATTTATATTAATAATTGCACATGCTTCACACAATTTTTATGTCTAATTATTGGAAAATAACGTACGTCTATTGTCATAAAATATTCACATGGTATGGGGGTTCCTTCAATGCTTATACTCACACAAAGTTTTACGCAGTATTGGTTGATGGTTTTCTAGATGCTAGATTAGAATTATTCTAACCTTAGATTGCTTCTAGATTTGACATGGAACACTGTGCACATCACCACTGACAATATAAAGATACATCAACACCTACATTTGTACATCTTATATCTAAAAAATAAAATGTGTCACCACTTTCAATGATCTCTTCCTTATAACAAAATAAAGTTATTGTCTTTGATTATACATTGAAAGGTCAAACAGTGTGAATACATCCACCACATGTTGTACTGAATCCTAAATAAATAAATAGTAGAAGAAATGTTTATGCACTAGTATTAAGTATTACAACATAAGGTGATCCTTCAATTCATTATATATATCATATAAAATAAAGATTAAATCTAGTGGAGACCCCCCTTAATGATTATGTCCAACAAAAAAGTATACAATGTCACACTATAAAAGACTTCTTAAGATTGGAAGTTAACAAATCACTAAACCAATAAATGATCACATCATGCTGGAATAATATTCTTTAAACTAATATCAAATGATTAAGAAATTGGTTGAATTGAGAATTAACTACACTTTGTATTTTGATTTACTCTTGTATCTCATCTGTAACCAATGTAAAAGGAGTATATAATGAAGTTATAAAATATAATAATATATCAATATGATTCTTCATATTCATTGCTTGGACTTCCAATCCTATGAATATATGGGAACTCTAGTTATCTAAGGATATTATACAAGTGGGTGAATACAAAACATAAGAAAAATATGAATTGAGACGTTAGCTATCACAAACTCATTCGATCCAAATAGATTATATGTATGAAATGATCTTTTCTAAAACATTATTTATAAGATTAGCATAAGACAAGAGGTAAGCTTAATAGATTTGATTTCACTGCTATGAAATGAATATTTTACTAAAAAAGGTACCTATGATGATAAGGAGTGAGATCTCATATAACTATATTATAATAAGTAAGAACTCCTTCTCCAACAAAGAAATCTATCAAAACTTCCAACTACAAATATTTTCCTTATAGAGAATATATAATATAAAACATAGATTACCATACCTATACTACACAATGCAATAATTCCAAACATCCTCACCATAATCCAAGCCTCATTCTCAATTATTTTGAGGATGTCTATATGTATCTTTTTTTACATTCAACTCTGTTACATGGTCAAATTCCCTTTGTGACAAACATTTTAAATATCTCCTTATAAGGTCTCCTAAAGATAAATTAGGCATGTACTTGATTTAATAACATTAATTTGGATTAGTACATTAGTCAAACCGTGTGGTACATGTATGTATCATCTGAGTCGGCCATTGCCTAGATTTTCCTTAAATTTCCAAAAGTATAGGTATTTTAGTACCAAATATATTTATACTTCTCCATAGCACTTTTCTCACTTAGGGTCTGACTAGTTTGATGTAATTTGTCCAGAAAACACCGAAACTCATTTTTCTTTCTTAGTTTTATGTGATTGGTTCCTTAAAAGTCTGGAAATCGAGTTCCCCAATTTTCTATGAACTTCCAACCATATATAAAATTTGAAGTCTTGAAGTTCCGTAGGAAATCGACCTGAAAACCACTTACATTCTATCGTGTCTTGCCATCTTTTTGTGTTCTTCCATGTTTGTCTCCTTGAGAAGCGATTCCTACAGCGGAAGACCAACAGTCCCATAGTACCTTGCTCACTTTGACCTAAAATATTTGGAAACCGTGGTGCGGCGTCCTTGTTCCTGAAGTGTATGCAATCGTATTTGATCATATTCACGGACAAGTGCAAGCAAGCAAACTAATTTTGGAAACTGTGACGGAAGGTACACTGCGGACGGATCTGGGATTAGCTTTTTTCTTCAAATCTTGACCGAGATTAAAAATTGAGATTCATATCATCGTGTCCTTTTCATATTCAGTTTCTCATCAGCATTGTATCTTCTATTATAAATTTTAATATTATATTGTTATGTTCTATAGTCGACACAGACTGTTATTTGTTCGATGTGAGTAAAGCCTAAAATAGTTATACATCGTCTCGTTGTCATTATTGTTCTTGAGCTTTTGAATTATTTAGTTATATACCAATTTGCCTATTATAAAAATGTACTTGTCTATCCTAATGTTCTTGATGTCGACTGTTCAAATATAGATGCTTGTCCATATTCTAACGGTGAATAAAGGATCTGAAATCTTTGTCACGTATTCTTTATAAATGATGGATCTACCACTATAAATGGTAGACATGATTTTGATGCTGAAATAAATATTTATTGTTCATTCTCTTTGATACGAATATGATTTTGATAATTGGACACTTTACATGTAGCTCATGCTATCATTTCCAATATTTTCAATCCACCATTTCAATTTGACAATACGATTGTTGTCACTTTTGAATTTTATATATATCTATTTTGTATAGAATACTTTTTAGTTTTAATTTACATGTGCATAGTTATTAAAAGTCAATAAGAAAGAAGTCAATTTTCAGGAAAATTTGAAGTTTCAAACAATCACTTGGAATACATTTTTCTAGAACTTCATTTCAGTTCTAGGAAAATCAGTTCCAGGAAAACTACAATTACATTGAACCAGTCAGACCCTTAGATATGATCATGGTTAGTAAAATATAAATAATAAGATGTAGACTTTGGATCCATCCACTTGGAAATATCTACTATTGTTAATTTTTTTACAATATGCGGCTACCTTTGCCAACCAAAGTCTTCATCTAATGTGACGATCGTTTGCCTCTACAAAAATAGAGAGATTCTGGTACTTACTTTAAAAGTGTGTGTATAAGGTGAACAGAAAGAGATGGTCAATTTGGATAATTTATCTCATGGTATTAACCATCTGGCAACAAGTTCATGGAGAATGAAATATAAAAAATAGGCTTAATGCGTTTCCACGTGGTAATAGTTATTTAAGATATTCATTATCAAATATAAACTAAATAGTATAGTGCTAAAAAATATCACTTTCAATTTTAAATAAATATCAATTTTTCCCAATTATTTCGAATGACATCATTTATTAACAATACTTAAAAGTATCCATATTATGGTTGAATTCACATATACCTAGTATATGTATTTGTTGGCACGACTACTACTACAAAGGTTAGTTGTTGGCAAGTCAATATATGACTTAGAAAATAATGAATCAAATCTCAATGCTTATAAGAAGGGACTTAGAAGTTGAATCATGTGATCTAGGATTACTATTTGTCACAAAAAATCTTCATCACCACTCACTTTTCTTTGTACGTCCATCATGGCATTGTCCAGGTTGCAAAATTGTATGGAGTTGCAGGTTTGCGACAGCCAATTATGCTTGTAGTGTCTCTTGACCAACAACTTCTTGTTAGTACACCGTTCAAGTTAGGTTGGAGCATAGAAAATCTTGGTCACCCCCCTGATAAAGTTTTATTCTCTCAGTGATGATATTTTCAAGAGTACAAAGGTGGATCAAGCTTTATGTTGGTGGAAAGTGGTAAATGATCTTCTAAGAAACTCATGTCATCATTACAAACCGAGGAAAACCACACCAAATATGGGCAAAACTTTGACATGATACAATCATGTAATGATGAGGCAAATGGGAGGCCAAGCATGATCTCAATGAGGACATCTCTCTCTGCATGATTGGTTCAAATGGATCATAATAAGGATAGGACTCAAAATCCTATTGTTAACTAAATCACATGTTTGGGTGAAAAAAAATGAAGCAAGGATGATAAATGAAGAGGACTCAAATACTAAGCCATCGGGATTCTCAGCGAACCCAGGTATTCATGCTAGATATATCCCCGACCCTTCACTTAAGCAAATTAAAATATTCAGCCCCAAAAGTGTTGACTCTGGTGCGGCAATTTCCAATCTCTACTCATCCACCATGTATGGGTGATGATTTATTCCACCTTCACATCCATTTCCTTCTAGCTTCCTCAGGCACGTCGGTCTCCTCCTCCATCACAACTACACTGCTCTGACTTACTCACGCATGATGGTGTTATTCTCTAGCTTTCTCATGTACAACAACCTTCATTCTCCTAACATATGATAGCCTCCTCTACAGTGACAGACATCACAACCTCTACACCTCCCTCTCGCACGATCAACAATGGCTTTCTCCTTAACCGACGTCATCTTCCAGCTTCTTGACACATTACATCTTCCTCCTCCATGATAGGCGTCTTCCATATGATTCATCGCCGATTTTCATCATAAAATGATCTACGACAAGTTCTTGTTTTGGCCTCTACCATCAATAGATTTTGGCCTTTGCCCCCTTCATGTTGTTTCTGTGAGATTCCCAACATTTCTGTCTACTCATAGACATTTTTGTATTTTATCATAAATTATAGTTGTATTACAAGTCATGTTGTTGTTGTTTGACAACAAATGTCGTGCTCGTCAACAACATCCACATCCAAAACAAATTCTAGCCCAAGTTGCATCAAAACATGAGTTTGGATAACTAGTATTCCATCCTCTACATGTACATTCCCATTCTATCCTTCTTTACAATCCATTTGAATCATGTCCCTTAGATCAAACATGTCATTTTTGCTTGCTGGTGATAGAAGAGAACATAATTCATGTAAAGCCCGTGAACTTGCTTAATGAGTTGAATGAGCTTAATTACCATGATTGAAAGTTTATAACCCAAATATAACCTTTTAATATGTTTTGAAATCATAAAACAATCTTAAGATTCAAATTTGGTCCAATTTGGACAGTGGTCGAGCAAGTTATGCAATTTTTGTACATTTTGGACTTTTCCTGCAATTTACCCAATTGAGGGGTTTGGTTTGCAATTTATCACATACATTATGTTCCTTAGATGTTATATTATCATTATTGATATTTTTGATCTATGGGGATCCTAGTGGAGCCATGGTTTGAAGGTGTTTTCATCAAGGGTATTTTAGGGTTTACCCCTACGTGGGTGAGCTACTTCTAGTAGCTATCAACTAATGAATTATATGATTGTCTAGGAATTTTGACAAAAGAAAGATAAGAAAGTCTATAAGGACGGTGGGGGAGTTGCTTGTGTGTGTGATTGTATATTTTTAATAGTTTAAGGCCATAGACACATGGGGAAGCTACTTTTACACCTCATGCTTGCTTCTATGTTTATCCATGGGCTATATTTACCTCTTCTTTGCCCAAATTTGAAACTATTCTTGTTTTCTCTTTCCTATGACCTATAGAAACTAATCCACTCTGTTTTTTTGTGGAACCAAGTGGTCTAAGGTAGAAGAAAACCCCTTTTTGGAGAAGGTCTCCTAGAGCTCCATCTAGCCCTACCTAGGGTTTCCAAGGTCATCTTCTAGGGAATTTGACCAAGGCAAGTTGTTTTCTTCCTTCCTTCTCCATTTTTCTTACTCATCTACTTCCTTATAACTTCCTCCAGGTTGGAACCATGCTTCTCCATGGTGAAAGTGTCTCTACAACTCAGAAATCTATCCTTCTTGTTTCTTTTTCTAGGATTTTGCTTCTTTGTGGATAGAAGTACCTATTTGGCCAAGTTTAGATCTGAATCCAAGGTTTCCTTACCCTATTTGCTCGAGATTATTTCTGTTTGGGATTTGACCTACTCTATATAGGTGAGTTATATAACATTCTTCACTTATATTTCTTACTAGAAGCTTGTTAGTTCATGTTTATGCCTTAATGTGTTGATTTAAGCATAGAGAAACCATGCTTGCTTATAATTACAAATTTTTTTGGTGTTCCCTATTTTGTTCCAGTTCTATATGAACTTATAAACATGTGTATAACCTTTCTAAGGTGTAACATGATCTAGGACAAGTTGATTTCATCAACCTATGGTTCTAAGCACAAAATAGTTGATGGTTCAAATTAGGGTTTTCAAGCTATTTCATTCCATGTCACACTACCGATGGTCATTCCATTCAATAGCCAATGGTGTTGCTATTTTGGCAATTGATGTTCGTGATCAAGGGTATCAAATTTATGGTCACAACCTATGGTCACCCTCTTAGGTCAGGTTTTGACTCGATTAGACGTTTAATTATCATCCACTAAGTATTCAAATGATGTTATCAACCGATGATGATATTGGCTTAATATTTGATGGTGTTAACTGAATGTATTACTGATCTAGCAACTAATGGTGACCTAATCATCAGAATTAATGGTATATCAGGTCATCACCATATATGATGAATTAGGAATGTAATTGTAGATTTGACTAAACCTTAAACCAATGGTTCTTTGGTTTAATTGATTTAATGGTTAGACTTATACTTCAATTGATAACCATGAACAATGAACCTACTCCGATGAATAATATTGGATACATCAACATACAATGGATTAGAATAAATCACATGGTATTATCAGTGGGTCCTATTGAAGATAATTCAATGGTTCAATACCATTAATTGGTAGTCTTACCTTTGCCATTATATAGTTATATTTTGATAAATCGCTATTATAAGTGGATGTGTAACTCCCATGTGATCTAGCTTGTTATACCTAGCCGTAGTGAATTATATGATGTTGATTGGTTATAATCAGACCTCTTGAATGATTAATGTGATAATGAATTGCACTCTTCTTGTGTTGAAACCATATTGTAGTACTATTTGAATATCATAGTGTGTTGCCATGTTAGTATGTATGGACACATATTTGCTAATGATCTTTCGAGCCTTATTGAAGGCATGGAATGACGATGATAACCTTACTATGAATAATGTGATGGTCTGAACGACCTTTGGGCATGTTTGAAGCCATGATTGACGTTGAATCCTTTTCATGTTCCAATAAGGGTTAAAACCCTAGAACTTGTCATAAGATATTGGCATCTTGTAAATGTATGATGATAAGTTTGGTCTATTAATTTGCAATGAATGATAGAACGTGGTAATGTGATTAAGATTTATATCTCAAATGTTTTACAACTTTTAATGTGTGTATATATATACTCTTGTTAGAAAAGAATTAGGGTTTGAATGTCCATTTGTATGATTTAGCCTTAATTCACCCAATTAGCATAACTAATTAAGTGAAACTCTAATCATGTACTACCATGTGCCATAGATCGATATGAGTGTCAAAAATTTCCAGATAGTGAAATGAGTATTCCTAAGGGATACTTGGAGCACATACTAATGAGTATGCGGGGTGCTTGTCATCCTGAATTCAAGTGTTAGGGAGGATGACAGTGGTCATACCTAGCCCTCAGTTTGATAACGGCTGCGGTCATGTCTCGGTGATTATATATATATATATGATGAGATTGGAGGACAACTTTGGTTGTATCTTGGATGGTAGGGTATGCGTACCCAACTCCTTTCACTAGTGTCGTGACCTATACCAAGGACAGACTAGGTTGTTAGCAGCTTGACCTTATGTGTCACTGTGGCGGACCCATACTGACTGGGGGTGGAGGAGATCTTAGGAGTCCGACTCTTCCTAGATCTTGTATGGCACTGATTTTGACTTAGTAGTGGTCAGTTGGGACTTGAGTGGTATTTCTCAAATCCCTCAAGGCAATGTAAAATAAGAAGTGATATAAGCCATGTAGTATACTGACTATGGTCAAATACGTCTCACATTGTTTTATTAGTCTTTAACTTGTCTTTATACTACTTAGTGTTTTCAAGATGATATCATATGACCTTTGAGTAATTATACTTCTTGTTAAGTTAATTTGATTAATGGATTCATATGCTTAACCTATTAAATTTGCTTAAATTTCTTATTCGTTACTATATCTATGCAATTGTTTTACTGTCAATCAATATGTTATAATCAATATATGTTGGAGAGAGTTATATCCCTCACTGGGACTGGGTCTCACCCATGGGTCACCATGTTTTTTTTAGGGTGGTCACGGGCAACGAGGTCGAGGTCGCACTGTGGAAGAGAACCAACCTGGTGACCAATAGATTCAGAAGGTCGGTTAGTTTTAGATGTTGGTAGTAGAGTCCTAGTATCATCCCTATACTCTCAGGTCCAGGTAGGGGATGTGTTTTCAAGATGATATACTTGTATCGACACGATATTTTGGTAGTACGTCAATGTTTGTAAATATATGGCATGTACATGTGAAATATGTTTTGTATGCAGGATGTGATTGAGGTCTTTTGACCCATATGTAAATAGTTGTTACAATATATGAGAATGGAATGATGGACTTTTTATAAATGTTTTAGAGTTTATTTACATTGTTGGAATTGGTTTTAACTATTCTGCATTTTTGACTATGTGATAAATTAGTAGTTTATCGTGTTTTGTGTTTTGAGTAATCTTGTTATGTGTGGTGAGGTGTCAGTGTTAAGTTGGTATCAGAGCTCTAGGTTTATTGAGTCTATAGGGACATAGGACTTAGGTTTGAGTCTGTTCTTATGTATCCAACTTTACTGATCATAGTTTATGCTTATGTAGATATGTCTGGAGGACATGAAGAACATGTTGAGAGTAGCTATGTAGAACTAGGAGGAGGTGCTAGGAGGTATGCATGTGATGAGAGAGTGCCAGAAGAAGGGTGAGAGATTCCCATAATGCCTCATCTAAACCCAACAATGATGGCCAACCCTGAGTTTCAATCTATGTTTACATAGATGATGGCCATAATTACACATATTCTTGACAGAGCGTCAACACCTCAAGCTAGGGCAACCGCCTCTAATGTGGAGTCCCAAGGTGTCAGGAAGACATTTGAACATCTTAGACGTGTTTGGGCGATTGAATATATAGGTACTTCTGATCCAGTAGACGTTGGCATGCGGTTCACTGAGCTGGAAAAGGCGTTTAAAATCCTAAACATCGATGAAGAAGACAAAGTTAAGCATGTAGTATACTTGTTGAAGGGTAGTGTTGGCCACTGGTGGGCCATAGAAGAGGATAAAAGGCCAGGAGTTGTGATAGGAGGGTAGGAGTGTCAGAGGGGATTTGTTAGCCGATATTTTACAGAGACCTACCCAGATGAGAAAATTTCTCCATTCGAGAAGATTAGTCAGGGAGCTATGACTATCAATGAGTATGAATCAAAGTTTATGGAACTTCTGAGGTTCTTCCCGCACATGGCAGCAACGGACAAGGAAAGGATCTGGAGATTTGAGAAGGGCCTGGGTATGGAGTTGACTACTACTGCATCAACCTTGGAGAATTGGAAAGGTTTTCCACCTTTATGGAATCTGTCAGGTGGATTGAGAGGTCTTCCATAGAGAGGTGTGAAGCTAATGCTAAGAAGCTACCCATGTCGTTTCAAGGACAATCATCTGGAGGCTTTAAGAAGCTAAGGTTTTTCCCACCGCCGTCGCAACCAAGGTCAACCTTCACTAAACCAAGATCACATGCACCATCATAGTTGATCCCGAGTAGGGGTAGAGGTCACAATTTTTCACCAATAAGAGCTCGTAGTTCATCATCAGTCTCAGTTATAGGGTCGTTTAGACCACATAGTGATAGCTGAGTGTGTCATCAATGTGGACAGACATGGCATATTAGATGGAATTGCCCAATGAAGGTTGAGGAGGTGACTCAACAACCAAGGCAAAATCGATAGGGATCACAACAATGATAGTTTGATATTGGTAGTGGCAGAGGACATGGTCAAGTGTCCCATGTAGGATCCTTAGGATAGGCGAGTAGAGGATGTGGATGGCAGTAGGTGAAAACTAGGTTCTATGCCATGACCCA
The DNA here is from genome assembly GCA_963693085.1 of Alisma plantago-aquatica. Lineage (NCBI taxonomy): Eukaryota > Viridiplantae > Streptophyta > Magnoliopsida > Alismatales > Alismataceae > Alisma > Alisma plantago-aquatica. Next base: position 1,320,898,143 of record OY856409.1, on the reverse strand, counting down.
GCTGGAAGCAGTGGTCAATCAACAAGTCGTGACGGAAGCAGGCGACAACTAGGTTCTATGTTAGTAGATCCGGGTGTGATGCACTCTTTTTTCACCAGAGAGGTGATAGATAGGTGTTATCTACCTGTTAGTATTAGATCTGATAGCATGTGGCTAGAGACTCCTTTGGTTGATTCCGCTGAGTTGTGGGAAGTGTCCACTTCTTGTGTTCTTTCTTTCTCTGGACACAACATTCAGTTGGATCTTTTGCCACTTGACATGCATGGTTTTGATATAATACTAGGAATGGATACCTTGGAAAAATACAAGGTAGTCTTGGAGTATAGTACTAAGGTTGCGATGTTCCATGATGGAGATATATAGTGGACTTTTCAAGGTGATAGGAAGATTCTTCCTACATGCTTGATGTCAGGTATGACAGTTGAGCGGTTGATGAGACAAGGATGTGAGGCTTTCTTAGCTCATGTTGTGCATACCAAAGTGGTAGGTCCTAATATCTAGGAGAAACCAGTGGTGCAAGAATTTGAGGATGTCTTTCCTGACGAATTTCCTAGCATTCCCCCTCCTAGAGAGATTGAGTTTGAGATCAATCTTGTTCCTGGAACACAACCCATAGCACAATCAGCATACATAATGGCACCAGAGGAGATGCAGGAGTTAAATAAATAGTTACAAGAACTGTTACAAAATAGTTTTATCAGACTGAGCACTTCCCCTTGGGGTGCTTTCGTGTTCTTTGCTAAAAAAAAGGATGGTTCGATGAGGTTGTGTATAGACTACAAATAGTTGAACAAGGCGACAATAAATAATAAGTATCCTTTGTCGAGGATTGATGATCTTTTTGATCAGTTGAGAGGTGCCACTGTGTTTTCAAAGATAGACCTGAGGTCAGGTTACCATCAGTTGAGAATTGAGGCTGATGACATACCCAAGTCAGCTTTTAGGACTAGGTATGGTCATTATGAGTTTGTGGTCATGTTGTTTGGGCTAACCAATGCACCTACAACTTTTATGGATCTAATGAATAGGGTGTTTAGACCTTATCTTGATCAGTGTGTGGTCATGTTCATAGATGATATCCTAATATACTCCAAGGATAGTCAACAACATGAGCAACACCTTCGCCAGACATTGACTTTGTTGAGGCAACATCAGCTATATGCTAAATTCAGCAAATGTGAATTCTAGTTATCTGAAGTGTCTTTTCTGGGCCATTTTATATCTGCAAAAGGTGTTTGTGTCGATCCTAAGAAAGTGGAATATGTACTAGAATGGGAACAACCAAAGACACCGATAGAGATATGTAGTTTCCTAGGTCTGGCATGTTACTACATGAGGTTCATCAAAGACTTCAGTTCTATAGCGTTACCCCTAATTAGGTTAACCAGGAAGGATGTTCCTTTTTCTTGGAATGACAAGTCTCAACGTTCTTTCCACCTTTTGAAAGAAAATTTGACTAGTGCACCAGTGTTAGTACTGCCAGAGCAAGGAAAAGGCTATATTGTCTTTTGTGATGATGCAAAGAATGGGTTGGGATGCATGTTCATGGAGGATAAAAATGTGATTTCTTTTGCTTCACGACAACTTAAGAAACATGAGGAGAATTACCCAATACATGATCTAGATCTTATTGTAGTGGTCCATTCCTTAAAGATCTAGAGACACTATCTTTATGGAGAAAAGTGTCAGATCTTCACTGACCACAAGAATCTATAGTATATCTTCTCAAAACAAGAGTTGAATATGAGGCAGAGGATATGGATGGAGTTGTTTAAGGATTATGATTGCATAATAGACTACCATCCAGGGAAAACAAATGTGGTAGCTAATGATTTGCATAGAAATTCATCTTCATTATCAACAGTAGATAATGCACAATTAAATTCCTTGACATGCCATAAGAGAGATATGCTAGTATCTCTTTGCCAGATGAATGTACAACTAGAAGTTTCTTTGTTGGCAGGATTGTTGGCACAGTTACAAGTGAAACCTACCTTGAGACAGAAAATTCATGATGCATAATAGAATGATACTGTGATATAGAATATCCGATCAGGGATTGGTAGTGAAAAGTATGATGGCTTTCATGAGGCAGATGATGGTATAGTTTGTTACCACAATAGGACATTAGTTCCTAATGTTGATGGGTTGAGGAAGATGGTACTTGAGGGGGCACACTCCTCCATGTATGCAATGCATTCTGGAAGTACCAAGATGCACTAGAACTTGAAAGACATGTATTAGTGGCCATGTATAAAGCGTGATGTGGTAGAGTTCATTGCCAAATGTCCTATTTGCCAGCAGGTGAAGGCTGAGCACCAGAAGCCTGTAGGGTCATTACAACCCTTGTCAATACCATAGTGGAAATGGGATCATATTACTATGTACTTTGTGGTTGGTCTTCTTAGGATAGCCAAGGGTCATGATTCCATATGGGTGATAGTGGTTAGGTTGACTAGGTTAGCACATTTTTTACCAGTTAAGTCGCCATTTACAGCAAAGAAATTGGCACAAATATATGTTGATGAGATAGTCTGTCTGCATGGCATTCTAGTCTCTATAGTTTCTGATAGAGGTCCATAGTTTACACGTCATTTTTGGGAGCATATGCATTCTGCAATGAGAACACAACTGATATTCAGCACAACATTTCATTCGTAGACTGATGGCCAGTCTGAAAGGACTATTCAGACTTTAGAGGATCTCTTGAGGGCATGTGTGCTGCAATTTCTTGGTAGTTGGTATCTACATCTGACTCTAATAGAGTTTGTGTACAACAATAGATATCAAAGAAGCATAGATATGGATCCTTATCAGGATTTGTATGGGAGACAATGTCAGTCTCTTCTTTGCTGGTATGAGATAGGTGAATATCAACTTTTTGGTCCTGAGCTAGTACAATAGACTATAGAAAAGATTAAAATGATACAACAACAATTGAAAGTAGCCCAGGACAGGAAGAAATCTTATGCAGATTACTGACGTAGACCACTTGAGTTCCAAATAGGAGATAGAGTATATCTTAAGGTTTCTCCTTGGAAAGGTGTGCTGAGGTTTGGAAAGAAGGGTAGTTGACCCCTAGATTTATGTGACCAAACCCTATCCTAGCTCGTGTTGGAAAGGTAGCATATAAGTTGGATCTACCACCATAGCTACATAGATTACATAATGCCTTTCACATCTCTATGTTGAGTAAATGGCATCCAAATACGGACCAGACAATCCAACCAATAGAGGTTGAGTTAGATGTGGATATTTCCTATGTTGAGGGCCATGTGTTGATCCTCGATAGAAGGGTGAAAAAGCTAAAGAGAAAAGATATAATACTAGTCACAATTTTGTGGAATCATCATGGCATAGAGTAAGCCACATGGGAACTAGAGAATGAGATGCGTAGAAAATACCCATTTCTTTTTGTGTAGGATTTCAGAGCGAAATCCTTGTTAGGGGTTTATAGTTGTAAGGCCCTTGAACTTGCTTAATGATTGAATGAGATTAATTACCATAATTTAATGCTCATAACCCTAATATAACCTTTTGATATGTTATGAAATCATAATACAAGCTTAACTTTCAAATTTGGTCCAATTTGGACATTGTTTGGGAAAGTTATGCAATTTTCTATGCATTTGGACTTTTCTACAATTTACCCAATTGAGGGGTTTTATGTGCAATTTATCACATACATTATGTTCCTTAGATGTTATATTATCATTCTTGATATTTTTGATCCATGGAGATCCTATTTGAGCCATGGTTTGAAGATGTTATCATCAAGGGTATTTTAGGGTTTACCCCTTCATAGATGAGCTACTTTTAGTAGCTATCAACTAATTAATTATGTGATTGGCTGGGAATTTTGACGAAGGAAAGCTAAGAAGGTCTATAAGGATGGTGGGGGAGATTCTTGTGTGTGTTCTTGTATATTCTTAATAGTTTAAGTCCATAGACACATGGGGAAGCTACTTTTACACCTCATGCTTGCTTCTATCCTTATCCATGGGCTATATTTACTTGTTCTTCACCCAAATTCGAAACTATGCTTGTTTTCTCTTTCCTATAACCTGGAGCAACGAGTCCACTCTATTTTTCTATGGAACCAAGTGCTCTAAGGTAGAATACAACCCCTTTATGGAGAAGAAGGTCTCCTAGAGAAACATCTAGCCCTACCGAGGGTTTCCAAGGTCATCTTCTATGGAATTTGACCAAGGCAAGTTCTTTTCTTCCTTCTTTCTCCATTTTTTTTGCTCTTCTCCTGCCTTAAACCTTCATACAGGTCAGAACCCTACTTTTCCATGATTAAAGTGGCTCTACAACTCAAAAATCTATCCTTCTTATTTTGTTTTCTAGGATTTTGCTTCTTTGTGGAGAGAAGTACCTATCTGGCCAAGTTCAGATCTGAATCCAAGGTTTTCTTGACCTTTTTGCTCGAGATTCTTGCTATTTGAGATCTGACCTACTCTATAGAGGCGATTTATATAACATTCTTCAGTTATATTGATTACTAGAAGCTTGTTAGTTCATGTTTATGCCTTAATGTGTTGATTTAAGCATAGAGAAACCATGTTTAGAAACACTATGAAAAATATGGTCTTTAACTACAAAAAAGAAATTGTAGTGAAAACCCCAAAATTTGTATCTAAAAGCTTTGGCTACATTTATCCTTACATTTATAATATATAGCTAATACATGTGTAGCTAATTGTTTAGGCTACATTTTTTAAAGTTATAGTTAGTTATTCCTCTGGCTACCACTACAACAAACATACTCATTAGTGGCCTTTCAGAATTGCCACTAAAAAAAAGCTAGTAAACAATTTTAGTGGCATTTGTTGACATTTAAAAAAATGCCTCTAGTGCCAATGCCACTAGGAAGATAGTGGCTTAATTTGTAAAATCCACTAAAGGTTTGTCTTTAGTGGCTTCGAATAAATGCCACATAAAGGCCACTAAACCATCATTTGGCATTTATAAAAAAGCCACTATCCATCAATTGGTTTTTATACAAATGCCACTATTTTGTATTATGTTGGTGTATGAAAATTTTCTTATTGAGTTTAATGGTGTATAAAAAAACCACTAATGACTACTAGTTCTGTATTACTACATTTTCATGGATTTTAGTCATTCAATTTTCAATTCATTATCATTATTTCTAAATGAATGTCAATTGTAGACGAACTCACTTTTCTGAAAGTATGAATAATTTTTATTTATAATCAATTGAGAATTACATGCGGAGGACATTTGACCTTGCCCCTTATATTTTATACAACACCAATGATATACTTTCATTCAACATTTTACCTTGCCCCTTTTATTGAATTACATGGGGAGGACGTTTTACCTTGCCCCTTATATTGAATACAACACCAATGTTTACTACTGCATTTTATGGTTTGCAAAATCTTCTTGCTGGACAACGTGGTATACATGATGTCTTCAACATTGATGGAGCTGGCTCAACAACTACTGTTGTATCTGGTCTCATATTGTCTAGTTCCTTGAGATGGCGAGTGCAGAATATGCTCCTTGGTTCTGCACTTGGAGCTGCCTTTTGCTTTCCACTCGAATGGGCCCATATGAAACTTGTAGAGAAGACAACTGAGCGGTGTGTAATTCTGTTGGTGTCTGATTCTGGTGTGTGATGCAGGAAGCAGGGTGGGTGCGACAATTGAAAGGCTTGAAAGTAGCCTTAGAAAATACATGTAGCAAGGTGCAGTTGGCTGTTGTGTTCAGGAATCATAGCAGCAAGGTGATAGCTAAGTCCAAAGCCTCAACCTAAGTCCAAAGCAAAACGTTAAACAAAAAATACATGTATCCTTGTTCTAGATTGTTAAACAAAAAAAACCATGTTGAAGGTACTTGTTTAGTGTAAAGCAGCAAATAATAAGGGCTTGTTTAGTGTAAAGCAACAAATAATAAGGGCAAATAATTTACCGACTGACTCATCTCAACAATGCCACATGCATTATCAACAATAGGTCCAAACATATCCATAGTCAATACATATGCAACAATACTCAACATCCCCATGGTTGCAACAGCAGTCCCAAAAAGACCACATGTGGGATTTCCAATTTCATATACTAGGCATAGATGATAGATACACTGATCTCCAGAACTGGAAGAGTTATAGATTCTAAACCTCTGGTGCAACAAGTGGCCTAATACAGAGCAGCTGCAACATCCATGTCGAATCCACCAACAGACAAACTGACAAATGGCCAAGTAAACCTTTCTTTCTTGCTTTGCAATTTAATTTTCCTTTGATAGCTTTCTCCAAGGGCCTAATGCAATTTCATGTTGTTCTCAAGTTTTAGCTCTGAAATTAGAAAAAACAATTACCAAAACAAACTTTCAGGAATTGTTAATTCCTCTTGCAAGTTGCAGTAATAGAAGTGCAATGTTCATCAAAAAATCTCACTAGTACATGATTACAGTTAGCATGACAGTACATTGGTTCATCAAATTAAAAAGAAATTTACATTCCAACTCTATGAAAGCAATGTTCATGTTACATTCCAGCTCTAGTATATGAACCATCAACGCTAGACATAGTAGAACAGAGATTTACCTATCTATACAACACAGATGTGTAGAGTGGATGGTTGGTTGGCATGTTCCTAGCTTGTAGCACATAATTCGTTTGTCATTGGTTCATTATCCAATGTATAAGTGAACAATATAACAAGGTCGATAATAAGCACACCATTCATATTTATATACACTGCATTAGCAATCAAACAACTAGATTAGAATAGGAATTAAAACAACAACCTATATATGAAGGTGTAAGGAATTTGACAGGCAATCACATCGTTTTTCTATATTATTTTTCCCAATCCTAGTGGTTCTCAGGAGTCTGGTTGTAGAATTTCCCATCAGTTTTGCAATTGGTTCATGGCAGATATGAGGTGAGGAACTACCACGTTTAGAAACACCATCACAACTCTGAATAGACTCTACTCACAATAAGCAAATAGGTTTAAAAACCTTAAACTAGAGGGTAGGATAAATAGATGTAGCCTCCTAGAAGTTTAAAGAAAAACATGTGTGAAATATACACCTTAACTGAAATGTCTAAGTATATTATTGTAGTTCATGCAATATACAATGATTAGTTTGTAAAATATGTACTGACATAAGTGAATTAGGCAATAAATATGGGGCATGCGCATATGTTGTTTGATATGTCTTCCAAGATGTAAGTAACTAGTAAATCATGTTATGTAGGACTTTAAGGTGTTGAGAAAGAATGGAAGAACATACCTGATCGAATTCCGTTGAATGATGTGCATGTTCCAAGCCTTTCACCTTTGCTAGCATGGTATAATACTTTAAAAATGAGGGGCACAAAGTCCTCAAAACAAATTTAATCCAATTTCTAGAATTGAATGCATCCAATCTAAATATCACATTTTGGAATCTGAAGGACACTACATTTCAGATGCCAGTGAGCATAGCTTGAAGTTCAACTTGAGAAATGATCCAGGAACCTTGGGAAAGTTGTGGAAGTGAATATCACTTCAATGATCCTTGCTGAAAAATCTTTGTATTTCCTAAACCCTGGTGAGTAAAGACACAAACAATTAGGGAGAATATTACCACATTTGATACAATGGTTACTAATATGTAATTCGTCCATAATGGAATGGTAGCACTCATGATAAAGGGAGAATATTATCACATTTGATAAAATGGTTAACTTCATATCTCATAAAATTCATGATGCAGTGAGTTTAGAATATTACCACATTTGATAAAATGGTTAACTTCATATCTCATATCAAACAATTTTATGAACTATAAGTAGGAGAAAAATAATCAATCTTGATGGAGAATCTCATTCACCTTCATGATTTTCTTCAAGGTAGAATATATGGCATGCATACAATAAAATGAGCACTGGAAGTTTGTGCTTCATTTGATCCATATCCATATTTCAATCCTCTGCATTTGTACAACCACACCTTGTACAACCACAATCCAATAACTTGTGAACTATAGTTTTTATGCATTTATACAACCACTTTCCACACCTTGTACAACCACACCTAAGACACAAGCAGAGCAACATAAAACACCCCAGATAAGAAAAATGAACACAACGACATATAGATTTGATCCCTACAAAACTAATGGGACGAAAAACCCATACATATGCTAAGGAGTCAAAATTCAAAACTTACATCAGCTATTGATAGCTTGACCAACTGCCCAGGGCTCCCATGGGACACATTCATTCCTAGTATAATAGTTGGCTCTTGGGAGATCTTTGGCATGGATGGAGGATGCTCAGCTATGGTGAACTTCTCTACATGCTGTGACACCCGCAGGCTTATTCAACATCTCATTCGTTATGGAAACATGAAGTGTGTTTTCAGTAAAATCTTTTTATGTATTTTGTTTAACTAATTTAAATGAAATACATTAAAAGATTTTACTTACAACGCCCTTCATGTTTCCACAGCGAATGAGATCCGGAATATGCCTACGGGTGTCACATTGCGCAGAGAAGTTCACCACAACCATGAGCATCCTCCATCCATGCCAAAGATCTCCCAAGTGCCAACTATTATACTAGAAATGGATGTGTCCCATGGGAGCCCTGGGCAATCAGACAAGGCATAAATATTGAGGTTATCAGCTCTCGAGATTGGCCTTTAATCTCCAAGTACAGAGTTGCAGTTAGTAAAGGATCATTACCATAGTTATTGGATTTTAGGGCCTGCATCACAACCACATGTTACATAAAGGGTATTATTTTAGATGGAGAGGGTAACGGAAAAAAGACAACTATACAAATGCTATTTTAACAATTAAGGGAACAAGGAGGAACTCACATTACTAAGAACATGCATTCTTTCTTGAGGCTTCTGTCTAGACTTCTCAACCAGAGCAGACCTCTGAAATGTTGACAATGACTTAGTGTGCCTCTGCAAAATGCAAAAACACCAAGTTATGTTAGTTAGTGGCCAAAAACAAACAAATAATTTATTAACTAAATTGGCAGAACAAAACACCAGGCTATATTATACTTAGAACCAAAAAAAAAACATTCAAAAACAACGCAGTGAAAAAATAGAACATCACTTGTAGAAGTAACACACCTCAATAGGTACAAAAGTGGGTCGCTTGGGCCTCCCTACATTAAGGCAAGGCAGAGGGTACGATAAGGCAGAGGGTCTGAATACTTGAGCTCTATCTAATAATGTTTTCTGAAATAATCAGGGACAAGTAGTGTCAGGATATTACTTGTTTCAGTATAACAACTCAAATGAATTACCTAGAAGGTAAGATCTGAGACCTCAAGTGATGTGAGACCTCAAGATAAACATTTATGTTGCCTATATCTATGTGAGGGCACATATCTATAAGAAACTTGGAACAAATTTCCTTGGAAATACAAAAAATATTTATGCATGACAGATTTATTCTTTCAGGCAATGGGTGGACGTATCACATTATTCCCAAAAACCATGTCCATATAAAAAATACCCTTGCCTACAAAGTAAAGATTTCAAAAAAGTATTATTGCATAACAAATTGCCCTAAAAAGAACCAATAAATATATGAATAGTCCCATTTAAAATGTTGCAACTACTAGTCTAGGATTCATCAAAATGTTGGGTGGAGCTTGAAGATTGTAATGTGGTTGCTAGAATCTTGATCCCCATAGTGTTAAGATATCTTTCAACATGTGATCAAGTAATAGAAGAAAAATCAATATGCCATAAGAAATATATCATGATCTGACATGATGCATGTTGGATATGAAGCCCACAAATATGAAGCACCTGCAATATGCATTCATGCTTATTTTAGCAATTGCATTCCAAGATATTATCAAACAAAATCAAACCTGCATAGGTTGGGAAATAGAAAATCATGGTGTACGATGTGTGGCTGCCATACAAAAGGGACAATTACCCTTTTACTGCGATAGTTTTTACATTATAAAAGAATTATTCAGTCCACATCACCCATCCACATTAATTGTAAATTTTGAAAATCCAAACCATAATAATCCATTTACTAGCTGACTAATTACAAAATGGAAAGAAATGGATCAAATAATCGTAACTCATTTTCAACTAAATTTTTCATCTGTACCCACAAACAAGAAGCTAAAACACTGCTCATAGCTAAAAACCACAAACCAATCATAATGTGTTATCATCCATAATGCTAAGATTCTCCATAACAAAATTAAAAGTAGGACAAAACAAAATAGGATTGTTATTTGGCAACATTGTCTACGAAAATGGACATGAAACACCATTACTTTGGATCGACATGTACATATAACAAATTGGATTAAATAAAAACAACTATAGCTCTCCTCTCTTTAGATAGTATCCAAGAATGAAATTATATTTAAACTTCATGTCTTGCAACAAATGGAAATGACTTTAAATATTACTTTTGTTTTCAATTATGTAACAGTATAAGCAATACTTTATGCTCACATTGGCAACGTATGTGTTTTCGGCCATGCTATGGTGTTGCCAAGGACATCATCAACATATTGATATTGACCATAAGGTCTAACTAGAGGATCATTGCCCAAAAAAGCAACCTCTACAAAAACAACAACAAATGATGAGCCTAAAATTGCACTCCCACCCTTTTCATGGGGTCAACCTCAAAGACTCGACCGAATGCAATTCTAGCATCTGGATCTGTAAAACTCAGCAGATACACATCCTAGAAACAAAATAAACATAAAATGAAGTGCAATTCATAGTAATATAAACATACTTGTCCCTTTTTAAATGATGAATGTCTTATATTGAGTGGAGTTTGCATTGATAAGTTTGTCTACACAATTATTTTATTTTTTCATAAGTCCATAAAAGTCAACATGGAAAATAATTGATACCACGCATCTTGTATAAAATGTATTCATACTTGGCCAGTGCCAACATGATGTGCTTGACTGTTTCCTGCTCTAGTTAAGGCAAGTAGCTCCTCTAATTTTTTGTTGAATTCATCATTTTGTTCTTGAAGTTTTGCATCAAATTCCAACCGTTTTTCTTCAAGCTTATCTTGGAAATGCTTCCTTTGTGTTTCTTTAGCTTCTCGGGATTTATGGTTCTTGCCCCAGATATCAGAAGGTGATGGTCCAATTCCATAACTATGACCATATCTTGGTCTCTCTTCTCCCATAACATGCCTATAAATTTCATCTGAAGTAACATCAGGTTGTTTTCTTCACAACTCTTTTCCTACCTCAGAAAATTTTTCCTACATACAACAAATCATATGAGATGCAATTTATACCAAATATATACCTCTATGAAATTAGTATATGTAACATAATACTATAGGATATTATGTGTTGTACCAAAATTTTGGCGGATTCAACATCAACTATGCTCCCATCTTTTTTATGATGAGTTTTCTCAAAAAAACATTATGGGATCCACTTCTCTGCCTATTTCCTTCTCCATGTTTATCATTCAAAGAAGGTTATTGTAAACAACAAATTAACAAATGCCATCAAATTATCTAAATGGATCACAAAAATTACTAACTTACATCATATTTCAGACATGCAAACGACTTGGTTCCTGTTGTGTGGCTAACCTTTTGAAATTTTCTTCTTATCTTGTTAGTTATAGACTTCCTCTATGGAAAACATTGTAGTATTATGCATAGTAATTATCTGTGCGGTACTGTAAGTATCAACAAATAGAAAAAATAATATTACCTTTCCTTTATTACTCCTCCAATAATCGACAAGAAATTTCCAAAGCGACTTCTCCACGCGGGGAACAACTTGTTCAAGTTATTGTTCGTATGGACTATCTTCTACGAAGTATAGTCTCCTTAACTCACACTTGTGGTCCTTCCATTTCTTTCCTAGTCTCTTCATTGTCCACTCCTTCAGATCTGAATCCATTGTGAATTTACTCTACCGACATAAAGGATATCAATTAGATGCTTCATTTAACCATTTAAAAATAAAATTTAATAATATACCTTCACAAAATTCCATATGGAATCTTTTTTATTTTCTAGAAATTGTCTCCAGTCCTCATAGTTTAGTGGACAAACATTGGGATCTCTTAAAATGGTTGTTAGAAAACTTGATAAGTGACATTGGTTTTCACCTACTGGTTGTCCAAATTGATTTTTCTCAATGGGAATTGGATCGTCGGGCTTTCTTTTCCAAACTTTCAAACATTATGTTCGTCCACGTGCTCAATGTTTTTGACCTAAGAATTCATTCATAAAGGATAAAATATATATATGCATAATTATATATGATTAAATGTAGCACTATAAATACAAAGATATGAAAGAAATGAGTACCTAGCCCATCAGAAGGTGTTGTTGTAACATTCAATGACTCAACATGGTGATCAGAGATGTCATTTTGGTCCATGTTATCAGGAAATACATTTCTATTTTGGTTACTGGCAGCTCTATTCTCTACAATTCTTGAATGAATAGACATGGAAGCATTGACATTAGGCACACGGGGTAGCTGTGAAATTCTTGATCTTGTAACTTTATCGTCACTTTCTTTGTTTTGCTGATTTTGGAACCTTTTTCCCATCTCCTGAAGTTTGAGGACTTATCATTGTGGTGATCTTCTACTAAAGTTTAGAAAATAAAGTAGCTATGAGGATTGATTGATTTCAGACAAAAAGTGTAAACACAAATTTTTTGTCTTGACAGTTATAATTGTTAATTGGACCTTCTGTGGCCTTTTTGATGATTGTGCTGTGTCGCGGAGCTCCTCACTATATTTAGACAAATCTGAAAGTACAGGGGCCTCATAATCAGATTCGTCTGAGCTGATATCCTCCATCGTGTGCACATACCGCCGTTGATGATCGGGGGTCTCGTAGTTGATGTTGGTTATCCAAACTTTGATGGTATTATGGCCAACTGGACGGAGAAAACGCCTATCGCTACAGCCCACTAGCATCTTTCTAATCCAATCATTCCAACCGAATTTGGATACAAGATTTCATGCCAAATCATACTCAACCTCGATAACATGTGAATAATTGCCAAAATTTAGGGTCACTTCACCAGGCATGTAGTGTCTTCCTTTTAGAAAACGCCAATGTTCGGGTATGGCTAGTTGGTTTAAGGAACGATCATCTAGGTTGATGTCCAATTGTTCTTCAACAGGGAACGTTAACATTGGCATAGAGGCCCATTTCATAGTGACTGTTGTGGGTGGACAGAGACTGCATAATATTAGTATTAACAAATTGTAAGCACATATAACGATGTTTTATATTTTCAAAAAAAGTTGTATAACATCAATTAACCTTTTATTGCTTGTCATAACCAACTTTATTGTGGTAGACATGATAGCTTGAAAAGAAATCTAATAGAGGAGATCATGTCCTATATAGAGGCTATATCTTTGCAATTGGTCCATGCTCACTAATCCTTCTTTGAGAATTTTAATGAAGTAACTAGTATTTTCTATAATTCGATGTATCTTGGTATTTCATACAATGAGGTGACATTTATTATCTATTTGTTGAATCAACACTCATATTTTAGATTATCAAAGAGGTTAATGGTGTCTGGCTTATTTTGTATAGGTGTGAGACCTATTTAATTTGGAGTATCGATGCACTACTATAGAAGGTGTGAGACCTATTTAAAGAGGTTACTGGTGTCTTTCCAAAATTTTACTACAATCTTGTACTTCTCTGTTTATCAAAACACTACTATAAGATATCTTATCATCTTATTATTTTGATTGTACCAAAAATTTTATGACAAGAAAGATTCATCTAAAAATTGTAAATTTTCTAAATGAGTTACAAGAAGGATTCATTCAAAAATTGTAAATTTTCTAAATGAATTATGTGAGGTTATTATTCTCTGACCTATATGTAAATGGGATAGATTCCTGTCACTTTAGTTTTATGAGTACATGATACTATGTTTGAAATACTTTTTAAAAGGATACAAGAACATACTTATAATGAGGACACATGCACATTCTAATCATTTTGAACTAAATCAGAAAATGAATAGGAGCCTGGGTCCTATCCACCAGTATCAAAGGAGAATTTGTAAACCTCAAAACCACCAACATGGTTTCCAAACCTACAACCGCAGCTTCTACAAGCTCACCTACTAGAAACCTTTAGAATATATACAGCCAGAAAGTATCAATGATTGCACATATCAATCACTGCAAAGTCTATCATGCAGCTTGCTTCGCACATTAAAGAGAGACATGAAAAGTTTTATTGGCCCAAGTGGAAAGAAAACCCTATTAGGGATAGGTCGAAATATAACTCACAAACACTATTTGGCAAAGGAGAGAAGCCCATCAATGCCTAGTATGACTATGTGCCCTACAACTTTGTGCATAGATAAATTGGTTGTACACTAAAACTTTGTGCACAGCTTAGACCAAATAGCTACCAAACTACATCTAATAGTAGTAAAGATCATCTCTTTAAGTTATTTATTTTTCTATATAGGTTACAAGTGCTATTACCCTAAAATAAACATATTTATGATTTGGGTAATGTTGCACTCCATTAGTCTGAAATGTACTTATCTCAACTTGAGCCATCAAATCCAGAATATAATGTTGTACAAAGAGATTTCCATGAACCAACAAAGTTCACTTTGCCTACCTCATCTACAGAATGAGCCAAAGTATCCCACCAAAGATCATAGTGCCTCCTCCTCACAATGAAAAGTATGGCTGAACTTATAACATATATGGTACATATTTGTGTCATTAAATATCATAATCTTGAACATTTGTCTTACTTATCAATCAATAATGCATTATTAAATGTGTGACTTATATATGTTTCACAACTAAAGCTTAGGATAGGATGTAAGTATATACCCTAATCTGGTCCTAATATATACTTGTTTTCTCTTTGATCATAGAATGGATAGATCATGGATGTCCATTCGCAATCGCTGCACCCTAGAGTTTATATCTGGTCTTCATCAGTTTATTAGATCTATAGAGGAACATAGGAAAAAACCTACATATAGGTTCTAATGTCCATGTAGGCATTGCGGTAACAACTTGAAAGTCAGCACTGGTGAGGAAATCAAAAGTCATGTCATGTGCAACAGGATTGTACAAGGTGATACAGAATGGCACTGGCATGGAGAGATTTCAAACTCGAAACCAGTAGATGTCGATAGTAGTGCTTGGGTGGAAGAAGAAATTGCATCCGATGATGTAGATGTGAACGAACCAGTTCCAGTAGACATCGTTGATGCGATGTTGGATAGTTGTAGGGTAGAGCACACCGATCCACCTCCTATCTTTAGAAACATTGTGCATGATGTTGAGATACCATTATACACAGGCTGTGCTAAGTTTACGAAGCTTAGCGCTGTGTTGAGATTGTATAAGTTGAAAGCTAACAATAGATGGAGCGACAAAAGCTTTACTTCATTGTTGACTTTGTTGAAAGAAATGTTTCCTGAAGGAAACGAGCTGCCAATCTCAACATACCAGGTAAAGAAAATGTTGTACACAATGGGAATGGAGGCCAAGGAGATACACGAATGCCCGAATGATTGTGTATTATTTCAAAAGGATTATGTAGATTTGAAAGATTGTCCAAAATGTGGTGCGTCACGGTATAAATTGACGACTTCGGGGGAGTCAAAAACTGGTTCTCCTGCCAAGGTGTTGTGGTATCTACCTATAATATCACGGTTTCAATGCTTGTTTAAAATCTGAAAGATGCAAAGAATTTGAGGTGGCATGCAGATGATAAGAAAAATAATGATGGGATCCTACGACATGCATCGAATTCACCACAATGGAAGAAGATTGATCTATTGTACCCCAAATTTGGTGAAGAAGATAGGAATCTAAGACTTGGGCTTTGTACAGATGGGATGAATCCGTATGGGACATTGAGCAGCCAACATGGCACTTGGCCAGTCATGATTGTTATATACAATCTTCCTCCCTGGTTGTGTATGAAAAATAAGTATGTTATGTTTTTGTTGTTGATATCGGGCCCTAAACAACCCAGAAATGATATTGATGTTTATCTTGAACCTCTGATTGATGACTTAAAGAAACTTTGGGCTGAAGGTGTGATGACCTATGATGCTTCAGGAAGAGAGACATTTCGTTTGCAGGCTATGTTGTTTTACACTATTAATGACTTTTCAGCATATGGGAATTTGTCTGGATATAGTGTCAAAGGAGCTAAAGCGTGTCCTATATGTGAAGAAAACACTGATTCAATAAGATTAAAACATGGCGGCAAGACTGTATATCTTGGTCATCAAAGGTTTCTTTCAAAATTCCATTCGTATCATAGGAAGCGCAAAGCATTCAATGGATGGAATGATGAATGGAGTGCACCTAAACCTATACCAGGGGTTGTTGTTTATGAAAGAGTAAAAGACATTGTCAATGAATTTGGTAAGAAATCACAATGTAGTATGGCCACACGGAGTGACAATTTTTCATTCAAGAAGAAGTCAATATTTTGGGATCTTCCTTATTGGAGTTCTTTGACAGTCAGGCATTGTATCAATGTAATGCATGTTGAGAAAAATGTCTGTCATAGCATCATTGGTACTTTGTTAAATATACCAGGTAAGACTAAAGATGGGATAAAATCCAGACTGGACCTACGTGAAATGGGAATAAGGTCAGAATTAACTGAATTATGTGAAATGGGTAATAAAAGAACATACTTACCTCTCGCTTGTTACACATTGTCTAGAAAGGAGAAGAAAGCTTTTTTTGAATGCTTGGTAAATGTTAAGGTGCCACATGGTTACTCATCCAACATCCGTAGATTGGTATCAATGAAAGATCTGAAGTTGATAGGACTTAAATCTCATGATTGTCACACTCTAATGGAACAAATATTGTCCGTGGCAATTCGATCTATATTGTCGAAGCATGTAAGGTTTTCAATCACCAGACTTTGTTTCTTTTTCAACAGTCTATGCAGCAAAGTTATTGACCCTGATACTCTCGATAATTTGCAAAGAGAAGTGGTTGTTACCCTATGTCAGCTTGAGATGTATTTCCCTCCTTCGTTCTTATATATCATGGTACATCTTGTTGTCCACTTGACTAGGGAAGTGAAAATGTTGGGACCAGTTTTCTTGCATTGGATGTATTCCTTTGAACGATACATGAGCATTTTTAAAGGTGATGTTCGAAACTGTTATCGTCCTGAAGGGAGTATTATTGAAGGTTATATGGCGAGAGAGGTTATGATTTTTGCAATGACTTTTTGAGTGGTAATAACACTCCTGTTAATGACAAGAATATTGAGGAGGGCAAAGGAATATTGGGATCACGGGTGAAAGTAATCAGCCGTGAGCAGTTAGAACAAGCTCACTTGTATATTTTACACAACATGGACAAAGTGAGTGTTTATATCGAGGAACATACCAATTTCATCAAGAGACAACATCCTCGAGCAAGTTCAATGTGGCTTTCTAGATAGCATGATAAGACTTTTACTAAGTGGTTTGAAGATAAAGTCTTACATCAACTATCTCAAACACCAAATGATATTACAGAAACTATCAAATGCCTCGCCTTTAAACCAAAACTGAATGTTATGTCATATGAAGGGTTTGACATTAATGGGTTCACATATTACACAAAGAGCCAAGATGATAAGAGTGTCGTCCAAAATAGTGGGGTCACTCTTCAAGCGTCGACTATGTATTTTGCAAGTGCAAAGGATAAGAGTCCATGTGAAGCTAAAATGTCATATTATGGTGTCATTTAAGATATATGGGAGTTTGACTACATAGATTTCAGAATTCCACTCTTTAAATGTAATTGGGTTCATAACACCAAAGGAGTTATAGTGGATGAATTGGGTTTCACTTTGGTGAACTTTGGAAAGATTGGCGAGAAGGGTGAACCATTCATATTGGCATCACAAGCAAAACAAATATTATATATCGATGATTCTGCAAATGATAAATGGTCAGTTGTTCTTCATGGTAAAAGATAGTTCATTGAAGATCCTATAGATGAAGAAGAGTACTATGATAAGTATGATGACTCCAGTCCATTCTCTGTTGGGTTGCCAACTCCACAAAATATTGAAGCTAATGATGACTTATACGTGCACAGAGATCACAATGAAGGATTGTTAATTGATAAAAGATCACAATTTTAGAGGCATGTATGTTTATATTTTTTTATTGAAGCTAAATGTTTGCTTTTTTAATATCAATATCATTTTCAGATTTGATTTTTCATTATCTTCTAGTTAATACAAATGCTAAATGTTTGCCTTTTTCTAGTTAATACAAATGCTAAATGTTTGCCTTTTTCTAGTTAATACAAATGCTAAATGTTTGCCTTTTTCTAGTTAATACAAATGCTAAATGGCTTGTTACATGAAAAGGATCTAAAATCCAAAGCCTGAATGGGTCAAGTTCAAGTCAAAATGGCTACAAGTGTGCATTTTGGGTTTTCTATGTAAACGACCTTAGAACATCTATGTAATCACTTGTAATGATGAATTGACTTGTAACTTAGAAGAGATTCTGCTGCTACTCAGGAGTCTGTTGCTACTCAGGAGTCTGCCACACCCATGCCTCACCATGATATATGGATAGCTGGGAGGCAAAACAAAAAGGGTGAAATAAAGAAGCCTGTAACTATTGAGGCGGCTGCAAAAATGGTAAAATACAACTCTTAGAGCAATCATTTGAATATTTATTATTTGTGGTGTTAACTTACCAATTTCTGTTGATGGTGATTAGAGGGAGCTAAACGAGCAGAGGAAACAAGGCACGTTCATCCCTCGGGGCACAAGGAATGAATTGACAGTTGCTCTGGGTGACCCAGAGCATCCTGGACATGTTAGGGGTGTAGGTGCTGGTGTGGGCATCAAAGCATTCTTTGGGATATCCCAGCGCAAACCCAGAGTGGGACTTTTACAAGAAGAGGTAACCTATTCTTTTTTAAGAATGTTACTGCAAAAGGGAATTCAATAATAAGAAGCTAATGTTTCTTTTATCCATGTATAGGAGAATAAAAGAGTCGAGGATATAGTTTCCAAGAAGGTCAATGATATAGTTGTCGAGAAGGTCAAGGAAGAATTTCTACGGTGGCAGTCATCTCAGGCTTCCAATCAGCCTATGGTGGCCCACTCTTCTCCTGATGTACAGACTACAAGCAATCCTGTAGACTCCCCTCCTAACACCTCTGCTGTAAGTATTGTTTATGACATTGTAGCTAGTCTTTTCAAGATGATATGTATATATGTATAATATTCTTTATGTAAATTTGTAGGCATTGAAGCCATGCCGCTTAAGAATGCAAGACTATGTTGTTGCAGAGATGCAGGCTTACCCATCCCTTCCTGGGGCAATGTTTCACGGGACTCCAATGCTACTGGGCTACGTTCGTGTGAGCCCGATACGTGTGTTACCTGATTGGAGGGAAGCTACATTGCCATATCCCCACCCGGATATTGATACACTTGCTGAGGAAGAAGGTGGGGTGATATTGTGGCCCAAAGCAGATGTCGTCTACACTACTGAAATTGTAAGATAAATTTACATTACTTTAGATTGTTAATGTGTATATATGAGGTCAAATGATTTTAAATTATATATACAGGTTAAAAAGAAGACACCCGGAGCACCTAGGCCTCCACCTCTACTTCCTGCATTACCGAGTTGGGTTCCAACTGCCCTAAAATACCTGTTAGGTCTTGCTTGTAGGGGAATGGCATGTTGGCTACGGGCACATAATATACATTGCCCTATAATTGTTTCTTTAGAAGCAGATTATGCAGATCAATCATACGATAGCTCTTTATTTATACAAGATATTATTGAGCTATTTATGTATGATTGGTTGAATACATCAATGATAGAGACATGGATAAGGTGAGATCTTGTTTATACATCCATATACCTTGTGTAAGATCCGATGATCTATTTCTTACATATCAATGCATACGCAATACATATTTTGCAGCTACTTAGTCGAAGATCAATGCAAATAATTTGCATTTGATCATGTGGGATTTTTGATTCCATCATTGATTAGTATGGTAGCTAAAGACCCTGATAGTGTTCAACAATAATGTATAGGTGCTTTTACAATTTTCGGTCAGCAAAAGAAGACGATAATAATAGCTCCATTCAATGTCAAGTAAGTTTACTTTATTTATAATTTGGACTTAAGAAAATTCCATTTTTATTGTGCATTTTGAGTTATTAATTTTTAACTTTTTTACCTCTAGCGGTAGACATTGGGAGTTACTAGTTATTGTCCCGGGGACGTTCACTGTTTATTATCTAGATCATGTGGGAAGTACATTGAACACTAAAATTGGACACGTAATGAGAATGCCATTATTCTGGTGAGAAATATTTCATTTTTATATCTGTTAACATATGTTATTACATTACTATTTAATTATGCAATTTACTTTGTTACATTAACATGTAGGGGTTTAGATGCATTCAAAAATGCTGGAGGAAATGTCCCAAGGAGAAAGAACCAGCCAAGAATTTGGGAGAACGTAAAAGTATGTTCCCGACTCCAATGTATATATTATTTATGTGAACTGTGCTTAGTTATATTTTTTAATATTTTGTATGTTTCAATTTATAGTGCGCTACACAAGACAATGGTTGGGCATGCACATACTATGTGATGTGATTTATGCAGATGATTATCCGACATGCCGCATTGGATATTAATACCATACAAGAGGTATTATATATAGTCTCATTAGTTAGTATGAAATATATCAATCTTATTTTTATATTATTACTTATATATACATCATTCTCTTTGTAGGTGTTTAAAACTGACCACACTATAGGTAAACGCTTAAAAAATGTACATGCTCCTTATACGATGGAAGCATTAAATGAAATAAGAGAAGAATGGGCAAAAGACATACAAACAGTGGCGATTGTAAGATATAATTGGGATGCTGATAGCGATGTTGAATGATATTTTGTAAATGAATATTTTTTAATGTTTCTACATGTATTTGAATATTTCTACATGTGTGAATGTGAGAATTGAATTGATGTTTGAATGTATCTACTTGTGTGAAAAAATATTTGTTGATTTTGTAGGTTTGTGGCCTGTTTGTAGGCTGATATCAATGGATGTCGTAAGTCTACAGTTCAGAAAACTGAACCGCTAGTTCTCATCCTACTGACCAGCCATAGCAGGCCTACAAAATGATAAGAAAAAAAATATAGGCATCAGTTATTTATAGAACACCATCATCAAAGGCCTACAACATCGGTTATTGGATAAAAACTGACGCCTAATATGACAAACAACCCGACCGTGCAGGAAAGCACGACCGTGGTTGAAAAGGCGTTGCTTATTCGTATAAAACCGACGCCTATAGTACTAAACACGGTCGTGCAGCGAAGCACGGCCGTGTCATCTGGGAGTATGGCATCAGTGGTTCAGTTGTTAACCGACGCAGAAAGTGTCCTAGGTGGTGCCCTTTTGTGTGGCGTGAACCCTATAGACGTCGGCCAACTATATATAACCGAAGCCTATAGGTCATATAGGCGTCGGTTGGAAAACTGACGCCGAAGAGTTAGACCTTTAGCGAAACCCACATAGGCGTCACTTGAAAACCTTCGCCAAAGGGGGTTAAACAACCGACACCAAAGGCGTTTTCTGTAGTAGTGATTAGATATAAGTGGTCTTGGGTGCACACCCAAGAATCATCCCCTGGAGAAGACATTCATTAGAACTTTCGTAGGAAAACCACTCACCAAAAGACAAATGTCATTGCTCTTTCTACAACTACTATGAATATCACATTTACCAATGCTACTAGAGAAAGGGTGACCCTTGTTAGGTTGCTTCAATTCCAAAATATTCTCCACCATTTTGTTCCCCTCTTTATTATTGACATTAAAGTTGTGATGTAATCCTAATAATGCATATTTTCTAAACTATTCAACTTTTATTTGTGTTTTATGATGTTGTATAATTGAATATACTTCATATCCATGCATCATTATATGACTATAAAAATGTTTAAATTGTTTATGTTTGATAGTGTTTCTATCAGCCAAACTCTTGATTCAATGAAGCAGCTAGTTATGGAACATTTTTTATCTAACAATATTCAGTCAAATTTTGGAGTATTTTCAATTAACACTATTCTCTTAGATATCATATATGTTTCATCTATTGGAAATATGATTTCTTGTCATTGAAAAATTATTAATATATGTAAAACTTTAAATCTTATATGTAACATATCATTATATCCCACAAGAACCACATAGATAACATTTGTAACATACTGAAGCCTAAGTATAATCCCTAATGTAACATCCCTGACCTGGGTTATGCTAAAAAGTAGGTGTTTTTCTTAATGAAGTTTATTATATGCTCACTCTTATCTCTCTAAAAGTAATTAAGGCTCAAGAGGAACTTATATTTCAATTTTAGTCCTTTTTGAATCATGTTGAAACAATGTTTTGTTAGTTTAGGACTATAGTGCAAATTACCCAAGTTGAGGGGTTAACTTGAAAATTGTACATGATAAAATGTTCCTCATGTGTTGAAGCATTATGGAAATGAGTATGATGCAGTAGTATGGCTTCTACAAGCTTGAATAACAAGAAAGAGCCTGTTGTGCAATGTTTGTGCATTAAACCCTAGTTTTGGTGTAATGTGCAATTTATCCAAAATCTAGGGTTCAATATGAAAATTACCACTACAAAATAGTCCCTAATATTTCTTGGCATCATGAAGAGCAAATAAAATGAGAGGGGCGCCTCATTTGAATCATTTTGATGGAGAGAGAATCTTGATATTAAAATAATCAAGATTTAAGCATAATTGGAACTTTATTTCAATTCAATGTGAAAATAAATATGTTAATTAAGGTGTCCTTTAACCAAAAGGTGAGGGATGATTTTGAAAAAAGATGAACGACCATGTTCCTTGCAAAGGCACGAAAATATCCAAAGGAATGGGATAACTCACTCACATTAAGAAAAGAAAAAGAAATATCCACTCACTTATGGATATTATTATATTATGATTTAAGGTGGTTAGTTTGGTTTCCTATAAATCGTGGATAATTGAGAGGAATAAGAGGAAAAGAGGATAGCATCGTCCCTAAGGAAGAAAAGGGGGCATATGGGAAGAAAGTTGAGGAGATAATTCCTACTTTCTCTCTCTTAAATGAATTTTCAATAAAATTCATATTTAATCCCATTTATCTTTGAGGTGAAGGGATAATTTCGAATCCACTTTCACTTCTTGCTTGCAAAAACGACCAAGGGATCTAGGAGCAACAGGAGGACGACCCCCAACCTGTTGGTAAGCTTCTTGACCTTCTTTCACCTTGAATTCAATGTGGAAATCACAAAACAATGCATGATTTCTTCTCTATTTCACTCCATCTTCAATCCTAGCCAATCTTTTCACTCCAAAGCTTGAGGACGAGCCTTGGGAGGGTTGCAAAATATTCTTCCACCATTGTTGACGTGAAGCTCCAAGCTTTGAAGCTCAATTGATGGCGGGTTATAAAACATGAACCCTTGAACTTTGTTATTGATTCCATATCTCAATCAATTGTTGATTCTATCTTGTTTCTGAAATTTTATTTGGTTGATTGATGCAATCTCCATGAAAATGACAGCAACCTTTGTGGGTTTATAGCTTGATTATGATGACATCATCATAAGCACACACCTCCACATATATCTATTGCAAATAGTTTCAACATTTGGTCCAAACGGTTTCACCGTTTCAACATTTGGTGACCAAACGGTTTGCATATCGTTTGGAGGGTTGGGCTCCAAATGATTTGGAGTGGTTGACTGTTTGAGGAAATATGTTGTTGTACTTGTATATTGATCCAATGGTTTCAATTTGTTTGATCCTGAAGGTTTCAATTGAGAATGATTCCTTAAATGCAAACCCTAATCGGGTTGAGTGTTGAATCCTTAAGTGAATTGAATAGATTTTTGGGTTGACTAAGCCCAAACGGTCTCAAGACAGTTTGGAGGTCACCCAAATGGTCTCAAGACCATTTTCATGTTAACCAAGACCATTTGGAAGTCTGTAGTGAAGTATGATTGGATGGTTGAAGATCCAATGATATCATGTTGAAATACAATCAATAGCTAAAGTGATGATTGATTCAATAATGCAAGCCCTAGTTGATTTTCACAAATTTCAATAAAGGTTTGAGTCAAATGGTCTCAAGACCATTTGGAAGGCATCCAAACAACCTCAAGACCGTTGGAGGTCAGGTCATGTTATGGTTTGATGGTGATCCAACAATTTCAATTGAATTAGTTCCATAATGTTAACCATTGATGGTTCCTCGATTTCAATACCCTAATTGATGGGTTCTTGATTATAAACCATAGTTATATTGGGTTCAAAACCCTAATTGAAGGTCCAATTTAAGGGTGATTCAATGGTTCAATTGTAGAACATATCAGTAGTTCAATTGATAGACGGTTTAATGATTAAATCCCTGAATTGACAAGTGTTGAAAGACCTTGTTGGTCCATTCAGTTTTGAGAGGGTTTGGACCAAACGGTCTTAAGACCGTTTGAGTCCAAATGGTCTCAAGACCGTTTGAGACCAAACAGTCTCAAACCATTTGGAGACCCAAGTGGTTTCAAGTCAGAAATGTCCATACAGTTTCATTATGGTTTTGTTTAAATGGTTTCAAACCATTCAGTTCTGGGTGACCAAGACCGTTTGGGGTCTAAGTAACCAAAGCTATTTGAGGTACAAATGGGTCAAACAAATTTGAACACCTAATATGATTAAAGGTCAGTTAGCTACTTAATTGTTAATGAAGTAGTCCAAAGGTGGTTATAATGGTTAACCGTAACTGTGTGTACTTAAAATGAAAAGTTGACCTAAATCAATCTTGGAGTACTAGACATCCTAGAGAGGATGAAAGAGATATGGAGAGAGAAGAAGACTTATATGATTAATTCCTAATCCTTTAAATATGAATAAATATGAATTAAGCTTTGATCCATAATTTTGAGATCATGAAACCTAATAGATAGGACAATTGAGCCCTAATCCTAGTTTAGGGTAAAGTTGAGTGAAACCCTAATATGGGAGATGATGTAACCCTAATTTGATGAGAATTATGTGTCCTAACCCTAATTTGGGTAATTGGGTATGAGAAACCTTACTTGGATGTGACTGGTAGACCCTAATTCCTAAAATAGGGTAAAGGTATATGGAACCCTAATTGAGGGTAATGCCATGTGAAACCCTAATTAAGGGTGATGCCATCTGAAACCCTAATTGAGGGTAATGCCATGTGAAACTCTAATTGAGGGTAAAGCCATGTGAAATCCTAATCTCAGGTAATGCTATGTGTAACCCTGATATAGAAGGATATTATGTGAAACTCTAATGTAGAGTGATACTATGTGAAATCCATAAATATGGGAGATGCTATGTGAACATTAAATTATAAACATGGAAAATCATATTCCTAATAATGGAATAGTGATTAATATATATTGACAAGTGTAACATTTAAAGAGGTTGATAGTGAATATCCTTATATCAATAGTTCCTAACTCAAAAATGAGTTCATATCATTGGCAAGGGTTGTATTTTCTAAATAAGCGACTTATGAACAATACATTACATGATAAAGGTGATGAGTTGGTGTATAAAGTATTATGATGGGAAATACCCTAATACAAGATACGTGGATGAACTTAAGTAAGATAATGGTGATGAGGGAAGTGATACATCAAATATGATAGATATCACATCTAGCACCTCGAGATTGATATACCTTGATGTATTTTAAATCCAATATATTTGGATGAGTGACACATGAAGTGTGTCATGTCAGTTGTTACACTAAGATGTTATGCACTTTGAAAAGTGTAGGCTAACATGCCTTATGAAAAGGTTAACCCAAATTGATATGCTATAATGCAATCATATTCTGATAAAGATGAGAGAGAAACTCATACTTTGTGTTGATAATTCGTTTAATGATGAATGATGAGAATAAAAAAGTATGATTGAATACTTATGTTGTCAATGTTGCCTCCTAGCTGTGTGGAGCAATGAGTTAAGGTTTGATCATTAAATAACATGATCTTAAGAACCTAAATGGCTATTTGTGGAAAACCTTAATAGAGGGTGATAATATGTAAGGGGAATCCTAACCCTAAAATGGGAATAGAGGTAATACTTTGTGTTGCATGGTGTTGGTATGAAAGCATTATGACTATTATCATGAGTATTAATCATGTAGGTTTGTTGAGATAATAAGCCTAGCTAGGTATGAGCTATGATGCTCTGTATATTGAAAATGCTTTATAGGCCTTATAAGCCTTCATATGCTTGGTTGCTTAGTGAGAGGAAATCTAAAATTAATGAGCCCTGTGTGATATATGATATTTTAATTATTGAAATTGTTTATGGGATTCATCAGCCATAATATGCCTTGTTGCATATTAAGAGGTAACCAGAGGTGAATTAAGCTTTGTGTGTTATGTGGAATGCTTGTGTAGTAAGAATCATGCTTACCTTGGTCAAATGACCTTAAGGTATTAAGTTACATGTTATGTGGTAACAAGCATTCTATGATGAATTAAGGGTTTGAATACCCATGTTCTAAAATCATGATGATGAATTTGTTAAGAAATGGAAAGGTACTTGATGATATGAGGGATTAAGATCCCAATACTTTGTTAGAAGGGTATGGCAATAGACCATGTCTCTACAAAACAATGCCAGGCATTAGCTGTGTGTTCTAAGCCTGAAGAGAGTATATGTTATGGCTATAACTCTCTAATGAAGATGTCAATATATCCTAGCAAGCTAATTACATCCTGATACATGATGTGTAAAACATAGTCAACTGTGTAGTGTATTTACATAAAGTTGAAATATGAGAAACATTAGTTGATATTATCCTACTTAGTGTGACAGATAAATGTTATACATATTCTTCATAATACCTTATTGGATAAGTAACATGCTGCTCCATCAGGTTACAACTGCAATGCTTTAGATAAGAATAATGTTCTAACATGTTAAACAATAAATTAACTGTTGTTAAGCAATTATGTTTCCTCTGTTCAGTTTTATCTTAATAAACTACAATAATAATGTTTCTGGTGGAGAGTTATATCTCTCAATGGGGCAATTTACAATTGTCTCACCCCCTTGGGAACCACATTTTTAGGTGGACGCAAATGAGGAGGCATGAATCCTTTAATAGGTGGAGGATAACATTGCAGCAGTAGGAACAACAGTGAATTCTCATGTGGAGACACTGGCTGATGTGTCTTGTATAGATGTATATAGAGTCCTATGCGTCATCTATGTACTCTCAGGTCCTCAAAGTAGTTGTTAATGGTTTCAAGATTTTAGCTTAGTGCCTCGAGATATCATACTGTCTGTGTTTAGTTTAACAGAGCAGTTGATGTATGAAATCCTCAGAGAAAGATGATACATGACATTTACTTGTGAACTAGTATGTAATTAAGTTACTCTGGTTCTTTATGAAAGAGTTTTCCTATGTGTTGACCTCTTTGTAAAATGGTTTTAATTTTTAGTGATTTTTTTGGTAATTCGCTTCTTAGTGATCGCTTCTGCTTAGTTAATAACGTTTTACTCCAACGATGTGTCACAATTTAGTGGTATCAGAGCTCTAGGTTCGTTGAGTCTATAGAGACATAGGACTAAGTTGATAGGACAATTTAGTGGTATCACAACGTTTTACTCCAATGATTTTTGATACCACCAATATCAGTTCAATGACAAGAGCCTTGATATGATTGAAATTCCTTCTAACCTTGACAGTAGAATAGAAAAAGTTGGAATTAGTATCACCTTCCTTAAGCCAATAAATTCTTGACTTTTGCCTAAACAAAGATTCCTCATGCATTCTAGTAACAGTCACTTCCTTCCTTCTCTCAATAGCTTCAGTCTAAAACAAAATATTAGTTGGGTCATTATCAAGTCTCATTTGAGCCTCAATAGCCAACAACTCAATATTATTTGCCACATATGAGAAGTTTCCAACAGAATCTCTATTCCAAGAAGAAAGAGAGCGATGAAGACTCCTGAACTTAGAGTGGAGTTTGTATATAGGAAACCCAGGCACATCAATATCCCAACTTTTCCTAACAACATCCAGAAAATCCACCTTTTCGGTCTAGGCATTGATAAAATGAAAAGGAGTGACTGCCTTGATCCTCTCACCAATATCAAGAGTAAGAATCTTATGATCACTAATAATATTCGAATGTAGAATTCCTTTAAACTCATTAAAGACAGACATAAAGTCATCATTATAAAGGATCCTATCAATATAAGAAGAAGCAAAAGCATCACCACTTTGATGGTTGTCCCACGAGAAGAGAGAACCATTAAGACAAAGTTCAAAAAGCCCATAACTTAACATACAACTATTGAAATCCTCCATAGATTTACTAGAAGGTGGATCCCTGCCATTTTTTCATCAGTCCTCCTCATAGAATTGAAGTCACAAGAATAACCCATGGACCAACCAGAGTAGAATTAATATCAACAATCTCCTCCCAGAGACGAACCCTATCATTATCGGGATTATGTCCATAAACCGCAGTAACAAAAAGAGCCCTATTATTAAAAAGAACTTCCAAATGCACAGATTGATCAGTCTCCCCGATCTTCCGAACCTGACAATCAGTATCTCTCCAGAGAATTAAGACTCTACCTATAACATGTGAATCATGATTGGAGCACCAGCTATAACCAGGAAAAAACTTCTTAACAAGCTTATCAATCTTCCTAAATCTGACTTTAGTCTCATTCAACAAAATCAACTGTGGTTTGAACACTCTTATATTATTGTGAACTGCTAGGGCTTTAAGGTTAAGTCCCCTGACATTCCACGAAAGCAAACTAAAAGAGCTATCCATCTACACTGCTTGAAACCAATACTTCACTGGTATGAGGCACCGCCCTCTCTACTTCACTGATGATCAGGTTGTCAAATTTATTTGATAACATGGCTTGAGCAACCTATCTCACATCTTTTGTGGTAGTAGGATCTCTCCTGCCTTTGTCTTTCCCTTTCATTCTTTTATTTCCCTTCTGAAGTTTGAAACTGTCCTCCTCTGTGCTAACACCTTCACTAGGTGGTGGAGTCAGTAAATCAACCACAGCCTCCTGACCATGTCCATCCACTGATATGTCTCAACCAGAAGAAACATTCTCTTCAAAGGAATCAACTGGCACATGAAATTCTTCTTCAACCTCATCCAGAGTGGAGGAAGCAGCAATGTCAGGCGAAATTGCTTCTACCACAGGGATAGACAGCTGTTTCTCCCCAGAGATAGCAACATCGGAACTAGGAATCATATTCAAACTACCAGGCCCATCAATACCAGAAGAATTCAGTGAAACTGACCTCCCTAAGCTCCCCTGTGGAACCGGAAAAACATATGGCTTATCAGACATTTCGTGATTCACCTCTACCTCAACCCTCAGGATAGCTTTCCAAACCCAAACCTTCTTCATGATGGCTATAACTCTCTAATGAAGATGTCAATATATCATAGCAAGCTAATTACAGCCTGATACATGATGTGTAAAACATAATCAGCTGTGTAGTGTATTTACATAAAGTTGAAATATGAGAAACATTAGTTGATATTATCCTACTTAGTGTGACAGATAAATGTTATACATATTCTTCATAATACCTTATTGGATAAGTAACATGCTGCTCCATCAGGTTACAGCTGCAATGCTTTAGATAAGAATAATGTTCTAACCTGTTAAACAATAAATTAACTACTGTTAAGCAATTATGTTTCCTCTGTTCAGTTTTATCTTAATAAGCTGCAATAATAATGTTTCTGGCGAAGAGTTATATCTCGCGCTTAGGCAATTTACAATTGTCTCACCCCCGTGGGAACCACATTTTTAGGTGGACGCATACGAGGAGGAAGGAATCCTTCAATAGATGGGGGATAACAACATCTGCAACAGGAACAATAGTGAATTCTCACGTGGAAACACTAGCTGATGTGTCTTGTATAGATGTATATAGAGTCCTATGTGTCGTCCATGTAATCTCAGGTCCTCAAAGTTGTAGTTAATTCTTTCAAGATGTTGGCTTAGTGCCTCGAGATTTCATACTACATGTTTTTAGTTTAACATAGCAGTTGATGTATGTAATCCTCAGAAAAAGATGATACATGACATGTACTTGTGAACTAGTATGTAATTAAGTTACTCCGGTTCTTTATGAAAGAGTTTTCCTATGTGTGGACGTCTTTATAAAATGGTTTTAATTTTTAGTGATTTTTTTGGTAATCTTCTTCTTAGTGATTGCTTCTGCTTAGTTAATAATGTTTTACTCTAATAATGCATTACACCTAACACATATCCTTTTATACTATCTCCTTCTAGAAATGTTTCTACTCCCTTGATGCTAGACTTAGATGGAGAAAAGAGTACATCATATGATTAAAGATGTAGTATTTAAGCTAATGTCCTTTCAAAGGTGGCCTTGGTGTAATTGGATTGCTGAGACTTTTAGCAAGGGTTGAGGATGAAAATTCACAATATAATATCTTTTACTTTAGATAAGGACTCTAGAACCTTATTAGATTTATATTAGTATAAAAGTGAATGCAATACATGACTCTTAACCCTTAAAGAAAGACTAGTTGTATTGATTATAGACTTGAGGCGACTTGAGGGACAAGTTGTGAAATATATGTGTAGGAGAATGTTTACCCTTTATTGGTTGCCTTTGGAGGTTGGTATCCATTTACTAGGAGAAATAACATAACTTGGAAACTAAGTTGTTTTTATCTTGAGGAAATTGGAAATAAATAGACTTAAGGATAACTAGAGTAAGATTAAGGAAGTTAACAAAATATAAAATAGGAAATTCTTCCCTCATTACATCACAAATTCCAAATATAGTAACTCAATATACATTATAATTGTTTTTATTTAAATAATATCAAAACAATCATATATTCAATAATTATGGAAAATATCAAAACAAGAAAGTAATTCCAAATTCAGATTTCCCATGTATTTATTAGTCTAATTGACACATCATACTTTAATTGGAAATTTATAGATGCCCTAAGTGAATTTACCAAAGTATTTCTAAAAGTACTAAAATAAATAACATGTTAATCATTTATAGAAGTGAAAACTAAGTTCATATTTAGACTCCTCATGTTCTAGTTTTCTTAAGGGCCAAGTTTCACATTAAATAAATAATCTAAGATGTCTTACTTTCATTTATGAATGAAATTATAATTTAACTCTAAAATATTAACTAATATAATAGAACCCCAAAAGAAGAAACTAATGACAAATGTATAATATACATTCTTTGTTCAGTCTATATATCAATTTTCATCCTATTTTAAAGAAATTTACTAGATTAATTTGAATGAGGAATACAATGAAGAGAAAAATAATTACAACAATAATGATTGACTTTAGTCATTAAGTTTCCGACAATTTTTGTTTTAATGCTTTTTGACCCATCTTCCACCTCTAGCAAGTGTCCTAGTTGGCAATAAATTCTTCAGACACAATTTTCTTGGTCTCCACTCTACCCCAAGTTGTTATTTCTTCTCCTTCAATTTTCTCGTTCCTCGTTACTTTCTAAGTTGAGTTAACCCCAGATGGGGTGATCTCGCATAGTATATAGAATATTCCCTGTTTTCCCAGTGCCCTTCCATCGTTGCCTTATTAATGATATCCTCCTCTGGATCCTTTCTGGTTCATCCCTGAAGCACTAAAAAGCATTGCATGTCCCTATGAAACTATTTCCATTACCCACATGTTAACCTTCTCATTTACCCAAACCAACCCCACCATGGTTGCATAGGTGTGTGGTGTGAGTTGGCGTGACTATATTTCCCTCTCTAGAATTTTTAATACTGAAAGCTCTCGTGCACATTGGGATGTTGTTCCCTCTATTCTATTCATTATAGTGGTTTCTCCTTATCCCTTTTTGTTTCCGTTAGTGGTTCTTTGGCAAAGGAGGTCTGTAGAGGGGACAAAGCATCTATGCAGTTGGAAACACAACCAGCTTGCTCGTAGTGAGTATGAATAGACCTTGTTGTGGTAGGTTTCCCTTCATCTCTGGTAACTCCTATTTTACCCTATCCACTTCCTTGCCTTTTAATTGTGGATTTTTTATATCACTCTTCTCATTTATTAACTAGCTGTCAACCTATGATGGTTTTTTCACAATAAGGATTCCTACCCTCACTTCATCAGTGTTTCATGAAGCCTTTGGTACATCCTACGTGTTGTCTATATCACATGTCACCCTTTACTATTCTCGAACTTCTATCTACTTTCCATCCATGGCGGAAGGTGGTTCTTCTCACCTATGGATATACTACAACCCTTCATGGGCTCTCTAAGTTAAGCCATGAGAATTGGAATTTACCACTCGTAATGCTTCTTAATTTTTTTGGGTGGATCACAATGTTTCATCATTGGGTTGAGCTTGCTAGAACATTGTTCTTCCACGCATATAAGAGAAACTGATGGAGATGACCTTCCGAGAGGTTATGCCTCTAACCATGTTTTATTTTATTTTCCAGCAATGGCAACTTGGGCAATTCTGCCTTTTTGCACCCTATTCTTCGCAATTTTCTATGAACATCAGTGCACTATTATACCCGGTCAATTTGTATGGTTTTAAATCATATCCAACGGTATACCAACGATTGTCAATGTTATTTTTTTGATAAATAAGTAAATTATATTATGTATATAAATTATAATAATCAATCCAAATGTATGAAAATAAAAAGTTTGAAATTGCAGGATTATTTTCAATCCAATAGTATCGATTTCATCGACTAATTCTGATATGATAAGATTTTGATTTTATAAGGATTTTTTAATTGGCTGGAATTTCCAAAATTCATATCCAATTATCTATAAATCAGGAAAATAAAGTCAAATCTGATATAGAGTTAGGAAAATAGAATCTACAAGGTGATAGCCTAAATCAACAATATAAATAAGGTTGTATTTAGTGTTCATATAATTAATGATAGATTGACCCCAATTTAACCTATATGCTTAATGGGTTGGTTGAAGCTCAATTGAAGATACAAGGTTCAATATGGACATATATAATGATTAGAGGTATTTTGCATTATCTGATGAATCCTATTGAGCAATTACTCTATTGATTCTCTCTTGAACCTGTATGAGGTATTAGTATATTGAAACTTCTCTTTCAAGTTTTGATTGGCCTATTTGGATATATCTTACTCAAATAGATGTTGTGATCATCTTATTTGGATATGCTTGTTACATCCAAATTTGTATCTTTTTCATCCTATTCAAAATTTTAGAAATTACACTAAATGAAACCCTAAGTTTTAGGTAATGACCTTCTATGGTATTATAATGAATATTATTTCTAGAAAGGAATTATTTTGATCCATGTTGATGGTCGAAAACTCATTAAATATGTTTTTCAATTGTAGTTTAACTTGCCTTACATTATTGTATGTGTGTTGAAACTATGGCCCTAGATTTACATAAATGCTTTGATTTTTGGATTTTATTCCCCTGGGATTTTATTCTTCATTTGTGATATTAGGCATTTAAGATTTAGTCATCCTGTCATTTTATGAGATT
The DNA here is from genome assembly GCA_963693085.1 of Alisma plantago-aquatica. Taxonomy (NCBI): domain Eukaryota; kingdom Viridiplantae; phylum Streptophyta; class Magnoliopsida; order Alismatales; family Alismataceae; genus Alisma; species Alisma plantago-aquatica. The sequence continues at coordinate 1,320,864,503 of OY856409.1, read as the reverse complement.
TTATCCTCTTGCAACTTTATATATATGGGTACACCTTTCCTCCTATGTTATGCCTTTCCACTTGATATTATATTTTTGGGACTTTGACAATACATATTTCTCTATCAGGTTTTGGTTTTTCTCCCTAACTTCCACTAAATTTATATTTTCACTAATAATTTGTTTATCTCACTTATGTGCTAAGATGTTGATTAACTTGATGGGTTGTGTGCCCTCATCTATTATTGTTCTTATGTTGCACATGTAGATATTTTTTCTTAAATGAAGAGTAAATCTTTTGTAAATCTCAATTTTTCTCTTTGATGTCAATTTGGATGTTCTTTCCCTTTTTGTTGGAAGACTTTATACATCTATTCTTGATCTTATCTCCTAATATTTGTCAATCTCTATTTTCATGCACATAGCGGCTTTTATGCTAACAACTTCCACCTTTTCCTCTTTCATGGGATATGTTTCCAACCCCTTAGGTGAAGGACATGGATGATATGACATGCTAGCCAAAACTTTGTTTAATAGAGTTGACTCTTAGGAGAGAGAGATGAAGTAGCTTAGACTTCCAACTGCAAAGTTGTTGAAATTGTTACCTTCATGTGAGCTCCAAGTGGAAGATTATCATGTAATATTGTATATTGAAATAACCATGATTTTTTTTCCTATTGCAATAATTTGGTCTTTATGATTTCCATTTATAAATATTAAATATAAATTATCTACCAATTATGAAAACTTTTAGTGTGTTTTTATGTTAATGATGACTCTTATTTGATTTAGTGAGGAGTGGCCCCTCTTGGATCCCATTCTTTACAGTATCAAAAGTTTAAGTTACAGTAATGAGTGATTAAAAGTAGTTTCTCCAAGAACCTAACTAGTGACAAGAAGAAACTTAAAACATGTAGAAGAAATGAGGAACAATATGTTTAGGTGATAATAGAATAGGAGACCTAATCAGAATCAGGAGTATTAGTTATAGTTTCTCTATAGAAAACTTTTTACTTGAAAATGGTTTCTATCCTAAGTCAACCCTTTGATAGAAGTTGTGATACCTTACTCAAATTTGATGCATGTAATCTTTTCTCTGAAATACTATTGATGCTATTTATGGGGAAATGAGTAATAATAACTTATATATATCCTTAATCCTAATTCAAATGACCATGGCAATGAAAAATTGTCTTACAATTAATGAAGAAAATAAACTCCTTCTGCATAGAAGAGAGGCACATTTAGTATGAACCTAATACATAAGTTCTACAAGCATGATCTAGTTATAGGTCTTTCTAAGATACCTTTTGAAAATCAAGAAGAATGCAAACCTTATACAACGTGAAAAAAAAATAAAAGATCACTTAAATCTAAGAAGATCATATCTACTACTAGACCTCTAAAACTTATCTTCATGGATCTTTTTGTTCAACAACAGAAAAGCCTCTTGGTTGCAAAGATATTGTTTTTCCGTAATTGATTATTACATTGAATTTACTTTGATCCTCTTCTTAGTTGCAATATCAAATACTTGATACATGCAAAAGTTTTGTCATAATATTAGAACATGAGCTTCAACATAAGATTAGAAGCATTAGTTGTGACCCTGACCGAAAGTTAAACCAATGAGTTTGAAACCATTTTTGACCAATAAGGATGCGTATACAACTTCTGTTCAATATTAACTCCTCAATGAAATGGTTTGTTTGAATTGAATAGTTTCTGACTTTATTGCTAGAAAAATTGTTCTTCAAATTAAGACTCCTAAAAACTATGTGGTAGAAGAAATTGAAACCTCATTTTATATCTAATAAATTATTTGGCCACCCTTATCTTGTGAAAACTTCCTATGAGATTGTCTATAGAAATTAGCCCACAGTTGGTTACTTCTTTATCTTTGATTATACATGATATATCCAATCACAAACGATGATAGAGATAGGTTTGATGATCTCCCCAACAAGCAAAAAAACATAGTATTACTTTCTCAAAATGTTGATGTATCAATTTATATAAATTTATTGAAAATACACAAAAAATAATATTGAAGGTTTGATCCTTCATTTGATGATCTCAACTTGAACTAAATCCAGTGCATGTAAATAACAAAGAAGATGATAAAATCAAAAAGGAAGTTCTACCTAAAGAATCTTCATCTAACGAATCCACTTCTATGCTTGCTAAAGGTCATCCCATTGATTTGATTATAGTTTATTATAGTGATCAATTTATGACTCAGTCTTCATTTAGGTAAACAAGGAAACACGACATGCGTATCCAAACTAGAGACAAAGGTCACTTATGATGCTCTTGTTGATGCCTATTGGATCAATACATGAAATAAGAACTTAATCAATTTGTTAAAAATGATGTTTGGGATCCTAGACCACCCAAGAAAATGATCATTAGAAATTAAATGGTTCATTAGAAACATGAACAATCAATATGCAATAAAATGTGCCCATGTTACAAGTATATAATCAACAAAAGGAATCAGTCTTGATAAAACTTACACACTGATATCTAGTGTTGAATATATACATACATTTTGAACACTAGCTCACCACTTTATTATATAGCTTTATCAAATAGACATCAAATATGCATTTATAAATAGAACAATTCAAGAAAAGGTTTCAATATTAAAATTCCCTAATTTGAAGTTGTGAAAGATGATGACTATGTTTGTGAGTTTATGAAAATTGTTTATGGTTTGATGGAATCTCCTAGGACATGATACGATCAACTCAAAACAATTGTTTTTCTTAAAGATAAGCTGATTCTACATTGTTTTAAAATTTTACAAGTGGATCATTTATATGTTCATAAATGTATGTTGATGATGTTATCTTTGGATTCAATGGTTATACATTTTGTCATTTCTTAGTTAATCTAATTAGGAATGAACTTGAAATGATTTGAATGACTAATAAATTAAGAAAACTTTGAAAGGAATCTTTATTTTTCCAAGATGAACACAATAAAGAGTTACACAGAATATTTGATATGGAAAATTTTAAGACATGTACCACTTGGATGACTACATCTAGTGAAATTGTTAAAGTTAAATAGTGATAATACGTAGATATTTACTTATTAAGATACATTTTTTGTGGCCTACTCTAACTTACAACAAATAGACCAGAAATACCCTTTTTAGTATGAGTTTGTGTTAGGTTTAAAGTACATAGAAATAATTACATATTTCTACACATAAAAGGATTTTAGGATGTCTATCTATAAGAATTGATGTTGATTATGTTTGAATTAGAATTGAAAAAAAAATCTAGTGGTGAATATTTATTTTTAGACTTACTGGTATCTTTGTACAAGAAGGAAAATTGTTGTACAATATCAACATCTAAAACCAAATACGTGGTTGTCATAAATTAGTGTCCTTATATCCATTGTATGAAGAAATTGTTATAATATGTCCTATAGATCCTAACCCCACATATCAAATGTGATATTACACATGGATAACAATCATCAAAAACCTATATTGCATAGTCTTTCTAAATGCATAGAAGCCAACATCATTTTCTATGTGATCATTATGAGCATATTCAAATTCACTTAACCATGTGGACATTAAGGATAAATTTTTGGTTATATTGAAAATAACATCACCGCATAAACAACTTAATTCTATAAGAGATAGACTTAAAATATCTACATTGTCATCATTTGTATATATTAGCAATTCTTGTTTTATAGGATCTTTTGTAATATTTTTTTCACCACTAATAGCTTGGCTTATAGGATCTCTTGTGTAGTCCTCAAATCCGACCTTGACAAAATCTTAACGAATTACTTAAAATAATCTACCATTTACATATTATATGCTCAAATTTATTAAAAATGTTCTTTCAAGTAACAACTGAAAATGATTTTTGTATAACTTTTTTTTGGGTTTTTTCTTTGTGACATTTATATAAGATTTCGTTTAATTCTAAAAATGATATCCTTATAATCAAGATTTTCTGAAATCTAAAAGTTTGTGCTTTGAACTATAGGATGAACTTATAATTCAACTATTGGAATTCTAGATCAAGAAAACCAACAACTACTATAACCAATACTGATCATATTTTTACTTATGTGACATCTCTCAAACTCATATATTGACCTAGGCTTTGTTTATTTACTATGTATTGTTTAAAAGTGCACTATATTCCTCACATCATTCACTTTCTAGATATTCTTCCATCTCACAAGATCATGGTGTTTCTATTCTCCTAGTCTCCCTTGAGTTTCTTTGAGGCAAGAAAAAGGTAATCTCCACAATGCTTCTCTTTACCTCAATCTTGTGAGATATAATGGCCTCAGCCTCTAACCTCCCAATTAAGAAGGGACCTCTCTTGAAGAAGGTATAAAATACCTATCTAGTTATTAGTGGAATTAAATTCTTTGACTTGGATGTAGTAGAATACTACATTAATCTTTGGAGTCGCATTCCCATTCCTCTCCATCCCAATGATGTACATTCAATTTTCAATATCAACATATGAGGTTTCCTGTCATTTTGGAACATAACTGCAACACATGGTCTGTCAGGGAGAAAAGGGAGTCCATGACCAGGAAAAGGTCTACTCAGTTCCAGAAATAGAGGTTTGATGGCTTCAAGAAGCCAAGTTTTCGGCACCTTCCGCGATGTAGAGTTATCGTGTACCATCTTAGTGGTCTCTGAGTAAGGGAAGAGGGTGTGAATTTTCGCCATCCAAAGCTCATAGTACATCTTCGATATCAGTGACATGGCCATCTAGGCTGCATATAGAAGGCATGTCATGTTACCACTGTCGACAGAGTGGGCACTTGAGGTCAAATTACCCAAGAAGAGACATAGAAGTAATACAACAACTGAGGCAGAATCAACAAGGGTCAAATAGACAACAACCCAGTAGAGGGCGAGGATGTGGTCAAGCGTCACAAGCATGATCATCTACTCCAGGAAGTAGAGGGCGTGGATGACAACAAGCAATGATTCGATTCTATGCTATGAGTCAGCCAGAGGCGATAGTCAACCCACGAGTGGTGGCAGGTCAGATGGAGTTATTTCATTCTAATTTGTCTTCTTCTTACTTTGTATCTATTCTAGCTGATGCAGGTGCTACACATTGTTTTATCGCACAAACTATGCTTGAAAACTGTCTTTTACCTGTTAGCTGTAGGAGAGATAGCCTATTGCTAGAAAAACCCATCTTGATGGTAACTCGATGCTTTGAGAAGAGTGTCCCTCCTGTGTTTTATCCTTTTTGGGACACATCATACAAGTGGATATTATACCACTTGATATGCATGGATTCGATGTAATCCTTGGGATGGATACCTTAGAGAAGTATAAGGTTGAGTTGGACTATGGTTCCAAGTAGGAAGTGTTTGATGACGGTGGTAAGAAGTGGATCTTCCAAGGATATAGAAAGATCCTTCTGACATGCTTAGTGTCAGTGATGATGGTAGAGAAGTTGCTGCGACAAGGATGTAAGGCATCCCTAGCTCATGTTGTGGATACCAAGGCAAAAGGTCCTAGTCTTGAGGAGGTGCCTGTTGTCTGGGAATTTGTGGATGTATTTCCCGAGGAGTTTCCCAGTGTTCCTCTACCTCGAGAGATTGACTTTGAGATCAATCTGGTGTCAGGGACATAGCTAGTTGCTCAGACGCTATACATGATGACTCTAGCTGATATGGCATAACTGAAGAAGCAATTATAAGAGTTGTTGGATAAAGGTTTCATCAGACCGAGCACATCGTCATGGGGTGTTCCAGTCTTGTTTGTAAAGAAGAAGGATGGGTCGATGTGGTTGTGTATATATTACTGGTACTTGAACAAAGTTATGATCAAGAACAAGTACCTGCTGCCGAGGATAGACGATATGTACAATCAATTGTGCGGTGCTATGGTTTTCTCAAAGATTGATCTACAATCTGGATATCATCAGTTGAGGATTAAGGAGGAGCACATACCAAAGTCAGCTTTTAGGACGAGGTATGGTCACTTTAAGTTCGTGGTTATGCCGTTTGGGCTAACTAATGCACCTGCTGCTTTCATGGATCTAATGAACAGGGTGTTCCATACGTTTATAGATCCATTTTTTGTAGTTTTATAGATGACATTTTGATCTGTAGTCAGGACAATCAAGAGAATGAAAAACATCTTTGACAAGCTTTGACTCTTCTTCACCAACATCAGTTGTATGCCAAGTTTAGTAAGTGTGAGTTTTGGTTTAAATAAGTAACTTTCTTGGGTCATGTGATATCTGTAGAAGGAGTCAGAGTGGACCCTAAGAAGGTGGGATCATTTGCAGATTGGGAGCAACTAAAGACGCCGACGGAAGTTCATAGTTTTCGAGGTTTAGCAGGATACTACTGAAGGTTTATAAGGAACATCAATGTGATCGTGTTTCCATTGACAAAATTGACCAGGAAGGATGTACCCTTTGTTTGGGATGATCATTGTCAGCAAGCTTTCCAAACCTTGAATGTGAAGTTGACTAGTGCTCTGATGTTGGTGCTGCCAGAGCCTGGGAAAGGCTATGTGGTGTTCTTTGATGCTTCCAAGAAAGGTCTAGGTTGTGTGTTGATACAGGAGGATCATGTGGTTTTTTTTGCTTTGTGAAAACTTAAGAAACATGAGGATAATTATCCGACACATGATTTGGAGATGGAAGCAGTGATCCATGCGTTAAAGATCTGGAGACACTATCTTTATGGGGAAGTGTGTCAGATCTTTATAGATCTTCCGAACTTGAAGTACATCTTCTCGCAGAGTGAGATGAATATGCGACAACGTCGCTGGATGGAGCTGATCAACAATTTTGATTGCACCATTGAGTATCATCCTGGTAAGGTGAACATGGTAGTTGATGCACAATAGACATATGTTTCAGTTGACTCGATCATATCAGAGTTTGGAAGTGAGAAGTGTGATGGGTTCCATGAATCTGAGGATGGACTGGTTTGTTATCATTATAGGATGGTTGTCCCTAATGTTGATGATCTCAGAAAGCTAGTACTCGAGGAAGCACACACTTCAATATATACCATACACCCAGGAGTTACCAAGATGTATCATAACCTAAAGGACCTATATTGGTGGCCTGGTTTAAAGAAGGATGTAGCCGAGTTTGTGGCTAGGTGTGTAGTATGCCAGCAAGTTAAGGCTGAGCATCAGAAACTGGCAGGTACATTATAGCCCATGCCAATACCACAGTGGAAATGGGATCATATAACCATGGATTTCATAGTTGGTCTTCCAAGGACAACTAGGAATCATGATTCCATTTGGGTGATAGTGGATAGATTGAAATTGTCTGCTCATTTCATAGCCATGAAGACAATTTATACAATAGAGAAGCTAGCTCGGATATATGTGGATGAGATAGTGTGTTTGCACGGTGTACCAACAACGATAGTTTCTGACAGAAGTCCTCAGTTCATGAGTCATTTTTGGGAACAACTGCACAAAGCATTGGGAATGTAGTTGTGGTTCAGTACTGCTTTCCACCCATAGACATATGAGTAGTCTGAAAGGACTATTCATACTTTAGAGGATCTTCTCTGAGCTTGTGTTTTACAGTTCTTAGCCAGTTGGGATGAACATCTCAGTTTGATAGAGTTTTCCTACAATAATAGTTACCAGTGGAGCATCGACATGGCTCCTTATGAGGCTATATATGGTAGGAAGTGCATATCTCCTCTATGTTGGTATGAGTCTGGTGAGTATCAACTTTTGGGTCCTGAGTTAGTGTAATAGACAACAAAGAAAATCAGAGTGATACAACAAAAGTTGAAAGCAACACAGGACATACATAAGTCATATGCAGATAATCGCCGACGACCTTTAGAGTTCTAGGTAGGAGACAAGGTGTATCTTAAGGTCTCACCATGGAAAGGCGTGTTGAGGTTTGGCCGAAAAGGAAAACTGGCACCCAGGTATATGGGGCAATATACGGTAATAGCACATGTCGACAAGGTAGCTTACAAGTTAGAACTGCCACCAGAGTTGTACACGTTACATATGGTATTCCATGTCGGCATGCTAAAGAAAAGTCATCCAGACACAGGGAAAGTGATACAGCCAGTTGAGGTTGAGCTCAATGAAGATGTTACCTATAAAGAAGGTCCAGTGATGATTCTTGACAGAAGAGTATAGAAGTTCAAAAGGAAGGACCTGGTACTTGTGAAAGTTCTTTGGCATCATCGTGGGAGCTCGAGGAAGAGATGAGGAGGAAGTATCCCTCACTTTTCTCTTCGGATTTCGGGGGTGAAATCCCTTTGTATAGGTTTATGGCTTGTAAGGACCCTAACCTCCATTTTGGGCCTACCCTATTTGCTTTGCCTAACCCTAGTGTTTAGTTTCTTGCTAATCACTTAAAGTGGTGATTAGGGTTTGTTTTGCTTTGTTAAGAGTTGGAGGTGCTACTTGTAAATAACCCAAATTTAGGGTTGATGAGCAAGTTTGTCACCTTGTGAGATGTTTCTCTCTCTCCTTGCATCCTCTAGAGTGGAGAGGATGGGTTGGGCTTGTTGTTTGAGTAGCCTTAGGCTTTGTTGAGCCTTGTTTTGCCTTGTTTGGGCTTTGCCTTGCCTTGATGGGCCTTGTATCAGGCAAGGGAGTGTTTAGGTGCTTGTGTCGACCTAGTGTGTGTGTCGGTCATGGCTTGTGTCGGGCATGAGTGTATCACCCAAGAGGATGTATCACCCTATGACCATCTTTGACTCTTAGCATTGTTTGTGTCACCCCCTTATGGACACTTGGTGCTTTATGCTTGCATGTGGAAAATGCCTTGGACATGTGGATGTGGTGAGATGAGAAGGTGGCATTGCCCATGGACAAGTGTCCCGAGGTGGGAGACACCTTGCCTTAGTTCCCTCTTTACCCTCTTCTATATATGTCTCTCCTCTCTCTAGCCTAGGATCCCTTTAGTTCTTTGTTTCCTCCCTCTTCCTTGGTGCACGATACACCTTCCCTTGGTGTGCTTGGTGGCAGATCCCTTTGAAGGAGTTCTCTTCTTCTTCCTCTAGCTTCGTGGTCAAACCATAGGTGATTCTTGCTTCTTTGGTAAGCATCTTCCCTCTCCCCTTAGCATCTCCTTCTCCTTCTTGCTTGCTCTTCGACCATGGTGGTTATGAGCTTTGCTCCTTTCCTTGACGTGGTTGAAGGTGGTGTGCCTTGGAGCTAGGAGCTTAAAGCTTGGAGCTTTGGAGCTTGAGGAGCTTTCTTAAGGCGGGTTACATAACTTCTAACCCTAACTATACTACCTTCTATTACGTTGCATGTTCATATATGATCATGATTGGCCATGCATGTTGTTAGATAAGTTTCTTACTCTAGCATGTACGTTTCATCATGTGGATATACTGATCATGTTGTTGATGATGTTTTTGTTTATTATGTACCTTTAGACCTAGTTGGCCGAACCCATAGATTAGGGTTTCCTTTGGGGCAATACCCCTTTCTCTCCTTGGTTTTGAGAATTGAGTTTGAGATCTAGTGGTGTAGGCAAAACCCCTCTCTTCCTTAGTCATTGAGAGGTGAGTTTATGCTCTAGTTTCTTGGGCAACACCCTCCTCTTACTATGAATTTCAGAGGTGAGCCTTTGGATTAGTTATGACCTAAGTTGGAGGTGATCCATCATGATGCCCAATTTGTGATGGAGGTTGTGGAAAACACCTCTCACTTGGTTGTTGAGAGGAGAGCCAACTATCTTGATCAATTAGGGTTTGTTGCTAAAGAGTTTGAGGTTGAAGATGACCATCTTGGTGAGGTTCTTGTGCCCTTGCATGATACACCCTTTTTTGGGTTTTAGCTTGGCCAATATTTTCAGTTGAGCCCTATTGGTATTGTACCCGATATGACCCTTTTCACCTTGTTCGTATCCTTGGACGATATGCTTTGGCCGAGATGATCCCTTGCTTTGGATGTCCCCTTGGTGGACATGGTGGCTGGTAAGTTATCTCTATTTTGGGTGACATGGTTTGGCCTTGAGTTGCCCGATATGGTGTTTGCATGGTGAAACCCTAACAGGTGCCTTAGTGGCGGCCGATATAAGGTGCTTGACCTAGTTGAATGATATGCCTTCTTGTGGTGCCTTAGTATTGTTTCTTATAGGTGGGTGACACCCTAGCCTCTTCCTTGAACAATATGAGTAAGATGGGTAAACCTTGTGTCAGGCTTGGGATTTGTGTTTGCACAACACACACTAAGTTGAGTTAGTCGATATGGTGCCTCAGTGGCTACCTTGCCCATGGACGACATCATGCTTTGGGTGATAGAGTTCCTTGGCCTGCATGAGGGTCCCTTAGATTACATAGTTTGATGGTTGGGTGCTAGGGTTGCTTGGGCGCCATGCTCTTAGTTGATATGATCCTTGTGGAGAGGGTTGGCCGATAGAAACCCTAACCCTAGTAAATGATAAGGTTCTTGGTCGATAGGATAAGTTATGATACCCTAGCTGCTTGTGCACGATACACACCTATAGTTCAAACTACACGGCACAACTCGGTGTTGGTTGAACCTGAGGGAAGTTGGAATCTTTGGTGAAGGTTACGTTTAACCTGAAAATCCTAATAATTGGATTAATCACCTTGAACCCACATCTATGTTAGTAATGGGATATGATGGTAGGTTGTGAACCAGGGTATGTTAGGAATCTAAGATGTTGCTACATAAGATGATAAGATATGTGGTTATGTTCACAAGAATAGGGCATAGTGTATGCTGATGGTTTGATATATGCTTCATATAGTCATGGATGTTGTTCCAAACATGATAGCATGATAATGATAAAGATCTATGTTCAGTGATTCAAGTTATCTCTCTTGATATGTATACTACCCATTCATGTATATTAAATGGATTCATAGCCAGGTAAGAGCTATGAGGTATATGTGCTTTGAATAATAGTAAATGATAATAATCCTTGTTGATGAGATAACATGCATCACCAGTACGATGAGATAGGTCTTAGGACCTGATAAAGGTTGAGTGCCTAGTTGAGGTGTTATCCTCTGATGATGAGATAAGGGACTTCTATCCCAGGATGTTGATACATGAGGTTGATGCCTTAAGAGGCAGTAGCAATATGTGAGGAGGGATTGAGATCCCATGAGAGTGACAATGATAATGTAACTCAATGTTTTATAACTTGGCTTCCTCAACAACTCACTTAAAATATACTAATTAATTACAGTGGAACATATTATGTAGTTTTCCCTGGCCATAGATCCATCATCGTCAGAATTTGGTGATGGTCAAACAGGTTTATCCTGCGGGATTACCTAGAGCACAGATTGTTGAATATGAGGGGTTTCTCCTAGCTAAAAATAGGAGGATTAGAGTACAAATATTGTTGTAGACTCTATATGGTAAAGAGCATGGTGGACAGGCCGATCACTTAGTGAGTTAGAGTATGAATGATTTTATGGCTCAAGAGCATGGTGATCAGGCCTGTGGCTCAAAAGTATACTAGCACATGTGTCAAGGTGAGCAAGAGATATGGGAATCTTATGGAGCTGACCCTGAGGCTGAGGCCATATAAGCTTGAGACTGTGGTCCTACTTTGGTTTTTGTGCACTGACCACGAGGAGGTGAGGTCATGGAGTCTGAATATCCCATTGACCTTGTATGGCACCAGTTTTGGGATTCGCAACTGAAGGTTGGATTTGAGCAGGGACTGCTCACTTCCTCAGGGCATAATAAAATGTAATTTAGTTGAATAGTATATACTGCTTAGAGCAAAACTCAGAACATTGGTTGAGGCCTTGCTTATGTAGATGATCCAGTTATCTCTTACAATTATTTGTACGATATTAATATCTTGTGATAAGTTCTCATAAAGCTTATCTTGTCAATTATGTTCCATAAAAAAGATCTGGATGTAGGCCTCATGCATATCTTGGTAAGATCGATGGTAATGATAGTCTTGCTCAGTATGCTGCTCTTATTACATGTCTTTACCAACTATCTGCTTTATCTTCATTAACTTTCTGAGGTTTTATAGTTTTGATGGGGAGTTATGTTTCTCATTGGGATTGGGTGTCTCACCCCATTTGTTACACCCCGATCTCACAATTTCCTCAAATCATGAGATTAGGGCGTAAGATAGGATTTGTATGCAACACAAATAACACCCTTAACTTTTTCTTTTCTTTTAAACTCTTGTTTCCCCGCATTGAACCACATATCATCTTAACAAAGGAATCTGAAAATTTCTTCTACTAATCAGACTTTAATAGTAAAGATACATGTATAAGCATTCACGATGTCTTTCACACATTATGCACATGAAACTTGCTAATTAGCATACATATCAAAGAGAAACAATATTACACATTGTAATTACAACTCTCTCTCTAAACTCTTACTGAGGACCTAGAGTGACAAGGACCGACTGACTCAACTAATCTCGTACTTGACTCCTGTGGCAGGTCTACACTGATGCTCTGACCATCTTCAAGTCCACGCGGTTAACCCTAAAAATGTTTGAGTAGAGGGGTGAGCCTACTCGCTCAGTGAATGAGTACTTCATGGAAACAGACTAATGCACTAATGTGATTACAGATATAATTTGAGTAAACGATATGAAATGTAACAACAATAAATACTACACTGAGCAGTTCTAAAACAATATAATTGAAATAACAAAGAATGTAAATATTGCATCCAAAGAATAACTACTAGAAGACTATGCTCTAGTCTTCCTTAACTCTTTCATTTATAAGGAACTCTGTGAACCTATATGATCATATTTTAGATTATGCCCTGATCTTATGCAGTGTACTCTGCAAAAGAGACTCGCAGTGCACTACGACCACACCGTATAAGACTTAGCGACACACCCCGGAAATGCTAAGTCTGACGCCAGCCCTGTTCTGCTATAGGATCACAGGCTCTCCGGCCTACAGGCTCTTCGGCCTCAATGCACTACTCTGAGTGCTCTAGACTCCTCTAACCTGAGTACACAGGCGGAGAGTCTCCCTGGGTTACCACCGTGACTCCGCACGGATTAATGTTGAATAATTCCTATTTCTCCAGTGCCATCGTGACTCCGCACGGATTATTGTTGAACACTGCCTCTCTTTCCTCGTGCCACCATGACTCCGCACGGTTGATGTTGGACATGAGTTTCACCCCTAAGAAGCAGATCTCTCAAAGGGGTTCTACGGTGTTCAGGGCACCTAAGTCTAAAATTAACATTATAGGTACATGTAAAACAGAAATTATAACTCATTTTACATTTCTCACAAGGCTCACACAGCCTGCCATATCATATCATAAGAAACATCATAACTCATGTATTCAACATATAGCATGTCTCAATAACATCCCTTTCTAGGGCATGTCATATCTCATCACCTGCAATTTATGAGATATGTATTGAAAATGAGAAGCCCTGCAGTATGTAGATATCATCTCAGAGAGAACAAGCATATAAAGTTAAATGCACTAGAAACATACAATTCAACAATTAAGCATCAACACATCTCATATCGAGACCTTTCATATTATCATAACATCATTCATTGAACACCCTATCCTTAGGGTTTCATTCGCCTTATTCATTCATCACATGCCAACACCCTACTCTTAGGGTTTCATTTGCCTCATTCACCTTTTCATTTACCTCATTCACTTGTCACATGGCCCTTATAATGATCTCATAAGATATAAGCATTCACTAAATAAAGATTGTTTCCAACAAATCATATACAATCAATATAGATATGAAATCATAGAAACTTAACTGAATTTAGATTTTCCATATCATTTACTGAGATATCATGTATCAAGAATAAAATTCAATTAAGATAACCCATGAGATACATCCTAACCACTTATAGGATTACTAGTCCTTTTCAATAAGGTTGAAACACTAGTGATGTCTCAATTAGGTTAAACCCTAATTACATCATTTGATATAAATCTAAAAAGCATTCTCACTAGGAAGTGTTGTATACGTTTCTGATATGAATCTACCATTTAGGAATCATTCAAACAGAGAAATAATCCACATTGTATCAATTTGCAACAATCTTAAATCAAACGGACATTTCAGGTTTTAGAATCACATACTAAGCAATTAGGGATTTGGATGCTATAATCAAATTCGTGCATTACACTGTTTAGAGGAAGAACCCACTCACCCTAAGGTGTGAAAATACCTCAAAACCGCAGCTCAACTCAGGGGAACTCGAATTCCTATCAAATCCCTAGCAAATCTCCCAATTCTTCTTCCATTCAACTCGGGAACCTCGAAAATGAGGGATTATCAAGAAAGGGTGAGAAAAGAGGGAATTTCGACATCATCTTGGATCAAATCAGAGCATGGACGGAAATCTTGATATGAGAGAGAAAATTCACCATACAAGTATATGCAAAGGATCCAAACTTACTTGATTTCACCATTCTTGGGACCGCAGAACCCTAATTCAGCAATTCCTCCTCTTTCTCCACTCAAGCCCTAACTCTCCCTCTCTCTCTAGATTTTTGTTTCTCTGGGATGGATGACGAAGAATGAGAGCTGTGTGTGTGTGTGGTCGATCATATAAGTCAATTGAGCTGCTTGGATCAATTGCATATTGACCCAACACTTAACTTTAATTATATTGGCTGAATATTCAGTTATACAAAAGTTACTGTAATTCGTTTATTTCAGAGATCAAACATTCTCCAAAAATTATGGTAATTTAGTAAGTTGTTTATAATTGATCTATAAAGCTTCCGTTAAAATTTGAGATCATTTGGAGTTACCAATAAATAAATAAAAATAGAACAGTGCACTGCTATATTGCAGTCTGCAAAATATTCGGCCGAGTTTGTCCTGCACAAACTCGACCGACACCCTTACTGTAGGGATTCAAAAGTCATCCAAAAATTATGCCAATTTAGCAGAGTGTCTAAAACTGTGTTTTTCAGGCACAGTTAAAATTTGAGATCAATTGGATATACCAATAAAAAGATAAAATTCAATTACCGCACTGCTGTATAATTCTGAAAATGTGATCGGCCGAGTTTGAAACTCGACCGATAAACAGGTCAGAACATTCTTCAAAAATTCTGATATTTACCAATATTGTTCACATTTTATATATCCAAATCATATCCAAATTTGAAGTAAATCATAGTTACACATAAAATACTAAAAATAATTTAGTGAGACATTCTACTTATCAAATTCTGTATTCATGTATCATCAAAACCCTATTTGGGCCGATTAGGGTCTATGCTTCTCAAACCCTAATTCTCAAGACAAAAGAACATTTAGACTTCTTATCATAGTTAAAACATCATAATTGTGTTATCGTCATTAATTAGATTTCAAGAATGATTATTCTGATTAATCTTTGCAATTGTCTAGGTAAACCCTAGTTTACCAATTAAGCTCAGATGGGTCGTAACAACTCTTCCCCCCTTAGAATGTTTCGTCCTCGAAACATAAACCTACAAGAAAGATACATTCAAGGTTATTCTAAGCTTCTAAAGCCTTCCATGTCATTATATTCTTGTATTTCATACATGAATGTAGTTTTCAACATTAGATCTTTTAATTCTTTACTAACTCACAACATATTTCAAATAGTTCTCAATGATATCAAGCAAATTCTTTATGCCATAGTCAAACATAGATTGCAAAGATAAACCACCACGCTTTCGCTGCGCAACTATGATACTCTGATACAACTATCTCAACTTATGCTTCTCAGAGAGTTCTATTGTTCTGTATCACCTTTAAGTGACAAAAGCAAGTTCACCATGCTGTTTTAAACTTTAATAACATGTTACTCAGATAGCAAAACAGTCTTGAATTAAAAGACTAAATTTAACAATCAATTGCACAATACTACTCTTGGCATCCCCATTGGGTCATGGATGCATGAGGTGAAGCATTACCACCTCATTCCATACTATCCTGTTTCGATCCTGGGACCTGTGGGTTATGGGCCCACACACAATTCAAAGTGTAACCATCGCATTATATCATTTTAGGGTTTCAACAACAGTAATAAGGTAATCCACAATTGTATCAGTCATTCAAGCATTAATCATACTCAATTACCATCACTCAATTATATTAGAGCTAGGTATAACAAGCTACACCTCATTAGGGTTACTTGTCCAGACAATCTAATTATCATCCCTTTCTATTAATATGAGTGAATATGTATGACTACCTTGTTCAGGGTATCTCTCCATGTGTTCTAACATCATCCAAATTGTATCACCATATTACAAATACACAATGATAAGATGCATATCAGGTATGAATTACTACAACTATCATGCGCCTTTAATTTAACATATAGCTTGCACAAATACACTGAAATCATATATAGAACCAGCTTTCATACCTTAATATGCCTTCAACAAATCATACATATAAAAACAAATTCACATATTACACAAAGCTAGTGTTTTCCCATATCTCTCTACTCATTCATTACTTCTTTACTTTTTGCTACCTATCCTATTCATATGATTATATACAATAAACATCATTAACATTGAAGCATTTAAGATAGGAATAGATTATTCGTCATTCTTGCTATCACACAAGAACTTATTTCTTATCACACTTCATCATATTGTATGTCACTATTACATTCACTAGATGACCCCACCAAGGTAGTTATGCACCATATATGACTCATTTTCTATTATCATTTCATTCCCACCTTGCTCTCATTAAGGAATATATGAAAGAGAAGATGATTTTAAGACTTGGAATACTTGTATTCAAACATTCCCTTAATACATTCTCGTATGTAGATTTAATTAGTTATCAACAGATATATTTGATTAATTAGCACTTGCTTGAATCTCACAACCTCTTTATTTTATAACTTCTCCATCATATTTCAAACCCTATCTTACGTTTCATAGTCCTCTTACCATATACTACTCTTTAACCCGTCATCTTTTAATTCTAAATTTTTCTCTTATGACCATGTTGCTTATTCATATGTATGGTCATGTATACCATGTTGCACATATTTCCTCCTTTATCTTTATACTATTGCGAAGTTAACGTTCTAAATTAATAGCCCTTCTATTAGTTTTTCCTCATGTTGAATACATTACATATTCTTCATTTTTAAATCAAGTGGATCATGCATGGATCAAACATAGTTTCTCTTTCAATCAAGTTTTTCTCTCCTGAATACAGTCTACCTTTGTATGATTTATTCATTCCTTAAACTACACCTATGTTCTTTACTTAGAAACTAGTTTGTTGTTCTAGTCTTATGAATTACATGTTCATACGATCCTCTTTACTTTTATGGACCTATTGAATGCTCAACCCTATTCTCTACTTAGCCTTTTCTTTAGAGTTCATAAAAGCATTATACTCTATTATATGATTCATTCTTCATGATTGATTCTTGTTATCTTGAACCATACATACATTTCACATATCTTTTCTATATTTCATATGTATAGTTCATGTAATATCAATCAATGAACTGATTATGAATTTCATATCATGTTCTATTATTCCCAATTAAGGGTTTCACATTTGAGACCCCAAAGTTGAACCTCAAATATCAGTTTCAACAAATTCTTAGTTGTTATGATCTTGCCCATCTGTTTCAACATCTTACTGTATATACATTCTTACTCTGATGTGGGTCTAATTATTCCAATTCTATTCTTATTATGCTATTGATAGGATTCATTAGATCCTAATAACGCATCCTGCCAACCGGACTAGGCCAAACCTGAAATCCTGAAGCCAAGAACTACAAAGGATTACATTCTTCCAGAACTGCCACTCACAGCTCAGAAACTCGGCCGATTGGTCAGAAACTCGGCCGATTGCTTCACAACTCGGCTGATCCGCTTGAAACTCGGCCGAACAACTTGCCGTTTGATTTCCTGAAAAAGGAAACTCGGCCGAATTACATACAACTTGGCCGATCAGTTTGTTGTTCGATTGCCTATTAAGGAAACTCGGCCAAATCACATACAACTCAGCCGAATCGCGTACAGACTGAAAACCTAAACAGACCTACTGATGTCAATTTCACTCGAATCAGCGGGCAAAACTATAGAAATAAAAGCCCATTCAAAGGTCAATTCTAGTCTACTTGTTACAAAGAATAAAATCAATAAATGCTACAATTGCATAGTGTACAACAGATATTAAAGACCCATATTTCAAAGTATTGAATATTTCAATTCAAACATATAAGAGCATTTCTGTACATTTCCAACAAAAACAACATTATGAAATGTAAGTTCTATCTCCTTTTACATTTATGCTCTTAATTCTTGTTTCTTTTCTCCTTATCTAACCCTAACCTTTCTAGGGTTCCTCTCTAGCCCATTCTTCCACTGTATACCTGGCCAGGGTATACGTGAGAGAATAGACAGAGTAGCTTGTACTGGCTGATCCAAGTACTCAGATATCGGGCCAGGATATCCAAATACTCAAATCCCCAAAGCTAACATCAAACATCTCCTATCTGCCACACTTAGGACTCTAACTTACTAACTTAATGGTCCTTGACAACTCACCCTAAGCTCTGATACCAAGCTGTTACACCCCGATCTCACAATTTCCTCAAATCATGAGATTAGGGCGTAAGATAGGATTTGTATGCAACACAAATAACACCCTTAACTTTTTCTTTTCTTTTAAACTCTTGTTTCCCAGCATTGAACCACATATCATCTTAACAAAGGAATCTGAACATTTCTTCTACTAATCAGACTTTAATAGTAAAGATACATGTATAAGCATTCACGATGTCTTTCACACATTATGCACATGAAATTTGCTAATTAGCATACATATCAAAGAGAAACAATATTACACATTGTAATTACAACTCTCTCTCTAAACTCTTACTGAGGACCTAGAGTGACAAGGACCAACTGACTCAACTAATCTCGTACTTGACTCCTGTGGCAGGTCTACACTGATGCTCTGACCATCTTCAAGTCCACGCGGTTAACCCTAAAAATGTTTGAGTAGAGGGGTGAGCCTACTCGCTCAATGAATGAGTACTTCATGGAAACAGACTAATGCACTAATGTGATTACAGATATAATTTGAGTAAACGATATGAAATGTAACAACAATAAATACTACACTGAGCAGTTCTAAAACAATATAATTGAAATAACAAAGAATGTAAATATTGCATCCAAAGAGTAACTACTAGAAGACTATGCTGTAGTCTTCCTTAACTCTTTCATTTATAAGGAACTCTGTGAACCTATATGATCATATTTCAGATTATGCCCTGATCTTATGCAGTGTACTCTGCATAAGAGACTCGCAGTGCACTACGACCACACCGTACAAGACTTAGCGACACACCCGGGAAATGCTAAGTCTGACGGCAGCCCTGTTCTGCTACAGGACCACAGGCTCTCCGGCCTACAGGCTCTCCGGCCTCAATGCACTACTCTGAGTGCTCTAGACTCCTCCTCTAACCTGAGTACACAAGCAGAGAGTCTCACTGGGTTACCACCGTGACTCCGCACGGATTAATGTTGAATAACCCCTATTTCTCCAGTGCCACCGTGACTCCGCACGGATTATTGTTGAACACTGCCTATCTTTCCTCGTGCCACCATGACTCCGCACGGTTGATGTTGGACACGAGTTTCACCCCTAAGAAGCAGATCTCTCAAAGGGGTTCTACGGTGTTCAGGGCACCTAAGTCTAACATTAACATTATAGGTACATGTAAAACAAAAATTATAACTCATTTTACATTTCTCACAAGGCTCACACAGCCTACCATATCATATCATACGAAACATCATAACTCATGTATTCAACATATAGCATGTCTCAGTAACATCCCTTTCTAGGGCATGTCATATCTCATCACCTGCAATTTATGAGATATGTATTGAAAATGAGAAGCCCTGCAGTATGTAGATATCATCTCAGAGAGAACAAGCATATAATGTTAAATGCACTAGAAACATACAATTCAACAATTAAGCATCAACACATCTCATATCGAGACCTTTCATATTATCATAACATGATTCATTGAACACCCTATCCTTAGGGTTTCATTCGCCTTATTCATTCATCACATGCCAACACCCTACTCTTAGGGTTTCATTTGCCTCATTCACCTTTTCATTTACCTCATTCACTTGTCACATGGCCCTTATAATGATCTCATAAGATATAAGCATTCACTAAATAAAGATTGTTTCCAACAAATCATATACAATCAATATAGATATGAAATCATGGAAACTTAACTGAATTTAGATTTTCCATATCATTTACTGAGATATCATGTATCAAGAATAAAATTCAATTAAGATAACCCATGAGATACATCCTAACCACTTATAGGATTACTAGTCCTTTTCAATAAGGTTGAAACACTAGTGATGACTCAATTAAGTTAAACCCTAATTACATCATTTGATATAAATATAAAAAGAATTCTCACTAGGAAGTGTTGTATACGTTTCTGATATGAATCTACCATTTAGGAATTATTCAAACAGATAAGTAATCCACATCGTATCAATTTGCAACAATCTTAAATCAAACGGACATTTCAGGTTTTAGAATCACATACTAAGCAATTAGGGATTTGGATGCTATAATCAAATTCATGCATTACACTATTTAGAGGAAGAACCCACTCACCCTAAGGTGTGAAAACACCTCAAAACCGCAGCTCAACTCAGGGGAACTCGAATTCCTATCAAATCCCTAGCAAATCTCCCAATTCTTCTTCCATTCAACTCGGGAACCTTGAAAATGAGGGATTATCAAGAAAGGGTGAAAAAAGAGGGAATTTCGACATCATCTTGGATCAAATCAGAGCATGGACGGAAATATTGACATGAGAGAGAAGATTCACCATAAAAGTCTATGCAAAGGATCCAAACTTACTTGATTTCACCATTCTTGGGACCGCAGAACCCTAATTCAGCAATTCCTCCTCTTTCTCCACTCAAGCCCTAACTCTCCCTCTCTCTCTAGATTTTTGTTTCTCTGGGATGGATGACGAAGAATGAGATCTGTGTGTGTGTGTGGTCGATCATATAAGTCAATTGAGCTGCTTGGGTCAATTGCATATTGACCCAACACTTAACTTTAATTATATTGGCTGAATATTCAGTTATACAAAATTTACTGTAATTCGTTTATTTCAGAGATCAAACATTCTCCAACAATTATGGAAATTTAGCACGTTGTTTATAATTAATCTATAAAGCTTCAATTAGAATTTGAGATCATTTGGAGTTACCAATAAATAATTAAAAATAGAATAGTGCACTGCTATATTGCAGTCTGCAAAATATTCGGCCGAGTTTGTCCTGCACAAACTCGACCGACACCCTTACTGTAGGGATTCAAAAGTCATCCAAAAATTATGCCAATTTAACAGAGTGTCTAAACCTGTGTTTTTCAGGCACAGTTAAAATTTGAGATCAATTGGATATACCAATAAAAAGATAAAATTCAATTACCGCACTGCTGTATAATTCTGGAAATGTGATCGGCCGAGTTTGAAACTCGACCGATAAACAGGTCAGAACATTCTTCAAAAATTCTGATATTTACCAATATTGTTCACATTTTATATATCCAAATCATATCTAAATTTTAAGTAAATCAGAGTTACACATAAAATACTAAAAATCATTTAGTGAGACATTCTACTTATCAAATTCTGTATTCATGTATCATCAAAACCCTATTTGGGCCGATTAGGGTCTATGCTTCTCAAACCCTAATTCTCAAGACAAAAGAACATTTAGACTTCTTATCATAGTTAAAACATCCTAATTGTGTTATCGTCATTAATTAGATTTCAAGAATGATTATTCTAATTAATCTTTGCAATTGTCTAGGTAAACCCTAGTTTACCAATTAAGCTCTGTTGGGGTCGTAACACCATTGGTTTACAACCTTTTCAAGTGATCATGCTAGACATGGTGGTGGTCGTGAGGTTGCGGCTGAGCAACAAGAAGAGCAGTAGGAGGTAAGAGATGGATATGCTACTATTTTGGTTGTTTTGTAGTAGAGTCCTAGAGTCATCCATGTACTCTCAGGTCCTCGAAGGTGTTTCAATGATATTTTACACTGTTTAGTTGGCGTAGCTTTGTAAATCCTGTTGTTGGCCTGATTTGGCCCGTTATGTACGTATAAATAGGTGATAAACTCTGGTGCTGGTAGGACAACTGGTTCCCATAAGCTGTGGACATATATCAAGGCTTGTAAATACGTATATAATATGTTTCCTTGCATGATATGGATGTAATAGTTCTCTTTATCTATTTTACGCAATCAGTTTTAATTAACCCGTATTTTTGATAATATATGGTTTATGGAAGTTCCGCATGTTTTCATGTGGAATTTTGTTGTTTGTGTAATAGCGGGATGTCACAACAAGTTTTGATATCAGAGCACTAGGTTCACTGAGTCTACATGGATCTAGGACTAGGTCGTGTCTATTTTTGTGAGTTTTCCAGATTTTCTTACAATAACTTTCTGCCCTCGACAGAAGATAAAGCTTAAAGATGTCTGGAAACCATGAAGAACATGATGTCGAGAGCAGCGATGTTGCATCAGTTGATGGAGCAAGAGTGCAGGCACATAAAGATCAGGTGCCTGAGGTCCCCCAACTTGACCCAGCCATTCTTGAAAGCCTTTCCTATTAGCACGTTATGGGGCAGTTGATGGCTACGATGAATCACATGCTGGAAAAAGTGCCAGTGCCTCTGCCAAGAGCACAGGCTCCCCATGGTGAACCATCCGGCATTGGGAAGACCTTTGAGCGGCTTCGCCGAGTCAGAGCTTCAGATTACGCTGGAACGGCTTTTCCGAAAGATGTAGATCTATAGCTGATAGGTCTCGAGAAGGCCTTCTGGATCCTCGACAACCCCAAAGTAGACAAAGTAAAGCACACTATCTACCTTATGAAGGGTAGTAATGGCCGTTGGTGGGCCATCGAGGAGGTGAAGTGACCTAGTAAGGTGATTTGTTGGGAGGTTTTCCGACGGGAATTCATCAGCCGATAATTCCCAAAGACGTATCTGGATGAGAAGATCAGTCAGTTCGAGTGTCTGTGCCAAGGATAATGAATTTCACCGAGTATGAAGCCAATTTTATTGATCTACTGAGGTTTTGTCCTCACATGGAGGTGACAGATGATGAGTGGATCAGACAGTTTGAGAAGGGTTTGAGTGCTGAGTTGTCAACACTTACTGTTTCCTTGGAAAATCGGGAGCGGTTTGCCTCGTTCGTGGAGTTCGTCCGCATGATTGAACGGGCTGTCAGGGAGAAAAGGGAGTCTGTGACCAGGAAAAGGCCTGCTCAGTTCCAGAGACATATGTTTGATGGCTTCAAGAAGCCAAGGTTTTTGACACCTTCCGTAATGCAGAGTTCTCATGTACCATCTCATTGGTCTCCAAGTAAGGGAAGAGCGCATTAATTTTCACCATACAAAGCTCATAGTATAGCTTCGATATCAGTGACAGGGCCATCTAGGCCGCAGATAGAAGGTATTTCATGTTACCACTATGGACAGACTGGGCACTTGAGGTCAAATTGCCCAAGAAGAGACGTCAAAGTAACACATCAACCGAGGCAGAATCAGCAAGGGTCAGATAGACATCAACCCAGTAGTAGTAGAGGGTGAGGACGTGGTCAAGCGTCACAAGCAGGATCATCTACTCTAGGAATCAGAGGATGTGAATGACAGCAAGTAACAGATCGATTCTATCCTATGAGTCAGCCGGAGGCGATAGTCAACCCATGAGTGGTGGTAGGTCAGATTGAGTTATTTCAATCTGATTTGTCTTCTTCTGGCTTTGTATCTGTTCTGGTTGACCCAGGTGCTACACACTCTTTTATCACACAAACTATGCTTGAAAATTGTCTTTTACTTGTTAAATGTAGGAGAGATAGTTTGTTGCTAGAAACCCCTCTTGATGGTTCCTCGATGCTTCGAGAAGAGTGTCCCACTTATGTTTTATCCTTTTCGGGACACAACATACAAGTGGATCTTATACCACTTGATATGCATGGATTCGATGTAATCCTTGGGATGGATACCTTAGAGAAGTATAAGGTTGTGCTGGAATGTGGTTCCAAGCAGGTAGTGTTTGATGACCGTGGTTAGAAGTGGATTTTCCAAGGAGATAGAAAGATCCTTCAGACGTGCTTAGTGTCAGCGATGGTGGCAGAGAAGTTGATGCGGAAAGGGTGTAAGGTGTTCGTAGCTCATGTTGTGGATACCAAGGCAAAAGGTCCTAGTCTTGAGGAGGTTCCTATTGTCTGAGAATTTGCATATGTGTTTCCCGAGGAATTTCAAGGTGTTCCCCCACCTCGAGAGATTGACTTTGAGATCAATCTGGTGCCAGGAACACAGCCAGTTGCTCAAACGTCGTATAGGATGGCTCCAGTCGAGATGGTAGAACTGAAGAAGCAGTTACAAGAGTTGTTGGATAAAGGTTTCATCAGATCGAGCACATCGTTGAGGGGTGCTCCAGTCTGGTTTGTAAAGAAGAAGGATGGGTCAATGAGGTTGTGTATATATTACCGGTAGTTGAACAAAGTTTCGATCAAGAACAAGTACCCACTGCTGAGGATAGACGATATGTTCAATCAGTTCTCTGGTGCTACGATGTTCTCAAAGATCGATCTGCGATCTAGATATCTTTTTTTTTGGTAACCCAGCAGACCCGTAAGGCTTGCGTCGAGCCCAAACTGGGGGGGTCCGCTCATCCCGTAAGAAACGGTGCCCCAATTAGTCACGCAGAGGCCGCTGCGCTACAGGAGAAACAATTCCGAACAACACCACCAGGGGGATTCAAACCCAAGACCCTTTGTGAGGGGCCCTGTGCTGCGACCACCCGAGCTACTGCTCATCGGCTGCGGTATAGATATCACCAGTTGAGGATTAAAGAGGAGGACATACCAAAGTCATCTTTTAGGATGATGTATGGTCACTTTGAGTTCGAGGTTATGCCGTTTGGGCTAACCAATGTGCATGCTGCTTTCATGGATCTAATGAACAGGGTGGTCCGTCTATTTCTAGATCAGTTTATTGTAGTTTTATAGATGACATCTTGATCTATAGTCGAGACAGTCAAGAGCATGAACAATATCTTTGACAAGCTTTGACTCTTCTTTTCCAAACATTAGTTGTATGCCAAGTTCAATAAGTGCGAGTTCTGGTTGAAAGAAGTAACCTTCTTGGATCATGTGATATTTGTAGAAGGAGTCAGAGTGGACCCCAAGAAGGTGGAGTCAGTTGTAGATTGGGAGGAACTGTAGACGCCGACGAAAGATTGTAGTTTTCTTAGTTTAGCAGGATACTACCAAAGGTTTACAAGGAACTTCCTTGTGATCATGTTGCCATTGACAAAATTGACCAGGAAGGATGTACCCTTTGTTTGGGATGATCGTTGTCAGCAAGCTTTCCAAAGCTTGAAGGAGAAGCTGACTAGTGGTCCGGTGTTGGTGTTGCCAAAGCCTGGGAACGACTATGTGGTTTTCTGTGATGCTTCCAAGAAAGGTCTAGGATGTGTGCTGATGCGGGAGGATCATGTGGTTTCTTTTTCTTTGCGACAACTTAAGAAACATCAGGAGAATTATCTGACACATGATTTGGTGCTGGAAGTGGTGCTCCATGTGTTAAAGATCTGGAGACACTATCTTTATGGGGAAGTGTGTCAGATCTTTACATATCATAAGAACTTGAATTACATCTTCTCGTAGAGTGAGCTAAATATGCGACAGCGTTGCTGGATGGAGTTGATCAACGATTATGATTGCACCATTGAGTATCATCCTGGTAAGACGAACATGGTCGTTGATGCAAAATAGACAGATGCTTTAGTTCATTCAATTAGATCAGATTTTGGAATCGAGAAGCATGATGGGTTCCATGAGTCTAAGGATGGACTGGTTTGTTATCGTCACAGGATGGTTGTCCCTGATGTTGATGATCTAAGGAAGCACACACATCAATGTATGTTATGCATCCAGCAGTTACCAGGATGTATCATAACCTAAAGGACATGTATTGGTGGCCTGATTTAAAGAAGGATGTAGCCGAGTTTTTGGCTCGGTGTGCAATATGCCAACAACTTAAGGCTGAGCATCAGAAACTGGCAGGTACGTTACAACCCATGCCAATACCACAGTGGAAATGGGATCATATAACCATGGATTTCGTAGTTGGTCTGCCAAGGACAAATAGGAATCGTGATTCCATTTGGGTGATAGTGGATAGATTGACAAAGTCTTCTCATTTCATACCTGTAAAGATAACATATAAAATAGAGAAGCTTACTCAGATATATGTGGATGAGATAATGCATTTGCATAGTGTACCAACAATGATAGTTTCCAACAGAGGTCCTCAGTTCACGAGTCATTTTTGGGAACAACTGCACAAAGCATTGGGAACGCAGTTGAGGTTCAATATTGCTTTCCAACCACATACAGATGGGCAGTCTGAAAGAACTATTCATACTTTATAGGATCTTCTCTGAGCTTGTGTTTTGTAGTTCTTAGGCAGTTGGGATGAACATCTCAGTTTGATAGAGTTTTCCTAAAACAATAGTTACCAGCGGAGCATCGACATGGCTCATTATGAGGCTCTATATGGTAGGAAGTGCAGATCTCCTCTATGTTGGTATGAGTCTGGTGAGTATCATCTTTTGGATCCTGAGTTAGTGCAGCAGACAACAGAGAAGACTAGAATGATATAGTGAAAGTTGAAAGTGGCATAGGACAGACAGAAGTCATATGTAGATAATCGTCGATGACCTTTAGAGTTCCAGGTAGGAGACAAGGTGTATCTCAAGGTCTCACAATGGAAAGGCGTGTTGTGGTTTGGCTGAAAAGGCAAACTGGCACCCAGTTATATGGGGCCATATCCGGTAATAGCACATGTCAACAAGGTAGCTTACAAGTTAGAACTACCTCCAGAGATGCACATGTTACATCTGGTATTCCATGTCAGCATGCTAAAGAAAAGTCATCCAGACACAGGGATAGTGTTACAGCTAGTTGAGGTTGAGCTTGATGAAGATGTGACCTACGAAGAAGTTCCAATGACGATTCTTGGCAGAAGAGTAAAGAAGTTGAAAAGGAAGGACCTGATGCTTATGAAAGTTCTTTGGCATCATCGCGGTGTTGACGAAGCCAGGTGGGAGCTCGAGGAAGATATGAGGAGGAAGTATCCCTCGCTTTTCTCTTCGGATTTTGGGGGCAAAATCCCTTTGTAGAGGTTTATGGCTTGTAAGGACCCTGACCTCAATTTTGGGCCTATCGTATTTGCTTTTCCTAACCCTAGTGTTTAGTTGCTTTCTAATCACCTCAAGTGGTGATTAGGGTTTTTTGTGCTTTGTTGAGAGTTGGAGGTGCTACTTGCAAATAACCCAAATTTAGGGTTGATGAGAAAGTTTATCACCTTGTGAGATGTTTCTATCTCTCCTCGCATCCTGTAGAGTGGATAGGATGGGTTGGGCTCGTTCCTTGAGTAGCTTTGGGCGTTGTTGAGCCTTATTTTTCCTTGTTTGGGCTTTTCCTTGCCTTGATGGGCCTTGTATCTAGCAAGGGAGTGTTTCGGTACTTGTGTCGGCCTAGTGTGTGTTGGCCATGGCTTGTGTCGGGCATGAGTGTATCGCCCAAGAGGGTGTATCGGTCTATGACCATCTTTTACTCTTAGCATCATTTGTGTCACCCCTTGTGGACACTTGTTTCTTGATGCTTGCATGGGGAAAATGCCTTGGACATGTGGATGTCGTGAGATGAGAAGGTGGAATTCACCATGGACAGGTGTCCCTAGGTGGGCGACACCTTGCCTTAGTTCCCTCTTTACCCTCTTCTATATATGTCTCGCCTCTCTCTTACTTTGGATCCCTTTAGTTATTTGTTGCCTCCCTCTTCCTTGGTGCACGATACACCTTCCCTTGGTGTTCTTGGTGGCCGATCCCTTTGAAGGAGTTCTCTTCTTCTTCCTCTAGCTTGGTGGCCGAACCATAGGTGAGTCTTGCTTCCTTGGTACACATCTTCCCTCTCCCCTTAGCATCTCCTTCTCCTTCTTGCTTGCTCTTCGGACATGGTGGTTATGAGCTTTTTCCCTTTTCTTGAGGTGGCCAAAGGTGGTGTGCCTTGGAGCTAGGAGCTTAAAGCTTGGAGCTTTGGAGCTTGAGGAGCTTGCTTAAGGCGGGTTACATAACTTCTAACCCTAAATATACTACCTTCTTTTATGTTGCATGTTCATATACGATCATGATCGGCCATGCATGCTGTTAGATATGCTTCTTATCTAGCATGTACCTTTAATATTGCAGATATAGTGATCATGTTGTTGATGATGTTGTTCTTTATTGTGTACCTTTGGACCTAGTTGGCCAAACCCATAGATTAGGGTTTCCTTTGGGGCAATACCCCTTTCTCTCCTTGGTTTTGAGAAGTGAGTTTGAGCTCTAGTGGTGTAGGCAAAACCCCTCTCTTCTTTAGTCATTGATAGGTGAGTTTATGCTCTAGTTGCTTGGAAAACACCCTCCTCTCACCATGGATTTGAGAGGTGAGCCTTTGGATGAGTGATGACCTAAGTTGGAGATGATCCATCATGTTGGCCGATTTGTGATGGAGGTTGTGCAAAACCCACCTCACTTGGTTGTTTAGAGGTTAGCCAACTATCTTGATCAATTAGGGTTTGTTGCTAAAGAGTTTGAGGTTGAAGATGACTATCTTGGGGAGGTTCTTGTTCCCTTTCATGATACACCCTTTTGTGGGTTTTAGCTTGGATGATATGTTCAGTTGAGCCTTGTTGGCTTTGTGCATGATATGACCCGTTTCACCTTATTAGTATCCTTGGATGATATGCTTTGGCAGAGATGATCCCTTGCATTGGATGCCCCCTTGGTCAACATGGTGGCTGGTAAGTTATCTCTATTTTGGGAAACATGGTTTGGTCTTGAGTTGCCCGATATGGTGTTTGCATAATGAAACCCTAACATGTGTCTTAGTAGTGGCCGATATAAGGTGCTTGACCTAGTTAGATGATAGGCCATCTTATGGTGCCTTAGTATTGTTTGTTATAGGTGGGAGACACCCTAGCCTCTTCCTTGAACGATATGAGTAAGATGGGTAAACTTTGTGTTGGTCATGTGGTTTGTGTTTGCACGACACACCCTAAGTTGAGTTAGCTAATATGGTGCCTTAGTGGCCACCGTGCCCATGGATGACATGATGCTTTGGGCGATAGAGTGCCTTGGCCGACATGAGGGTCCCTTGGATGACATGGTTTGATGGTTGGGCGATAAGGCATCTTGGGCGCCATGCTCCTGGTCGATATGACCCTTGTTGAGAGGGTTGGCCGATAGACACCCTAATTCTAGTAAACGATAGGGTTCTTGGTCGATAGGATAAGTTATGATACCCTAGCTGCTTGTGCACGATACACACCTCTAGTTCAACCTCCACGACACAACTCAGTATTGGTTGCTCTCTAGTGCATGATAGGGTGAAGTTTTGATGGCCAATATGGTGACATAAGTGCTTTAGGGTTTGCAAACCTTAGCCGATAGGCTATAATGAGGGATATGATTTTTCCCACTATTCTTTTGGTGAGGGTGGCGCTACCCGCCACACTTATAGTGAGGTAAGTTGGAATTTTTGGTGAAGGTTATGTTCAACCCGGAAATCCTAATAAATGGATTAATCACCTTGAACCCACATCTATGTTAGTAATGGGATATGATGGTAGGTTGTGAACCGGGGTATGTTGGGAATCTAATATGTTGCTACATAAGATGATAAGATACATGGTTATGTTCACAAGAATAGGGCATAGTGTATGCTCATGGTTTGATAAAAATAATATGATTGATACAACTTATGCTTTATATAATCATGGTTTTTGTTCCAAACATTATAGCATGATTATCATAAAGATCTATGTTCAGTCATTCAAGTTATCTCTCTTGATATGTATATTAACCATGCATGTATATTAAATGGATTCAAAGCCAGGTAAGAGCTATGAGGTATATGTGCTTTGAATAACACTAAATGATAATAATCCTTGTTGATGAGATAACATGCATCACCAGTACGATGAGATAGGTCTAAGGACCTGATAAATGCCGAGTCCCTAGTTGAGGTGTTATCCTCTGATGATGAGATAAGGGACTGCTATCCTAGGATGTTGATACATGAGGTTGATGCCTTGAGAGGCAGTAGCAATCTGTGTGGAGGGATTGAGATCCCATGATAGTGACAGTGATGATATAACTCGATGTTGTATAACTTGGTTGCCTCAACAACTCACTTAAAATATACTAATTAATTATAGTGGAACATATCATGTAGTTTGCCCTGGCAATAGATCCATCATAGTCAGAATTTGGAGATGGTGAAATAGGTTTATCCTATGGGATTACCCGGAGTGCATATTGTTGAATATGTGGGTTTTCTCCTAGCTGAAAATAGGAGGATTAGAGTACAACTACAGTTGTAGACTCCGTATGGTAAAGAGCATGGTGAACAAACCCATGACTCAGTGAGTTAGAGCATGAATGTGTTCATGGCTCAAGCGCACGGTGATCAGGCACGTGGCTCAAAAGTATACTAGCACCTGTGTCAAGGTGAGCTAGAGATATTGGTAGCTTGCAGAGCTGACCCTGAGGCTGAGGCCATATAAGCATGAGACTGCGGTCCTGCTTTAGTTTTTGTGCACTGACCTCGAGGAGGTGAGGTCATGGAGTCCGGCCCTCCCATTGACCTTGTATGGCACCGATTTGGGGCTTCACAACCGAAGGTTGGATTTGAGCAGGGACAACTCACTTCCTCAGGGCATAATAAAATGTAATCCAACCGAATAGTTATTACTACTTAGAGAAAAACACAGAACATTGGTTGAGGCCTTGCTTATGTAGATGATCTAGTTATCTCTTACAGTTACTTGTATGATCTTAATATCTTGTAATAAGTTCTCATAAAGCTTATCTTGTCAATCATGTTCCATTAAGAAGATCTGGATGTAGGCCTCATGAATATCTTGGTATGATCGATGGTAATGATAGTCTTGCTCAGTATGCTACTCTTATTACATGTCTTTACCAGCTATCTATATTATTTGCTTTATCTTTCTGTGGTTTTATAGTTTCAGAGGGGAGTTATGTTTCTCACTGGGACTCACTACTACAGAAATAGCATTCAGTGTCACTTTTCTGGGAGTCGGTTATTAAGGCAAACCGACGCCTATCATATAAGGCGTCAGTTGTTTAAGCAAACCGACGTCTATATTCGATGACCAGCCAGACATGGGTACCACTTTGTATTCAGCGTCGGTTGACAATAACAAACCGACGCCTAAAAGCTCCCGCGAAATCCAATTTTCGAGCGAAAAGAAAAAGTGTCACATACTGCGTCGGTTATTTAAATAGCCACCGACGCCTATGTGTGATGAAACTTTGCGCGAAAAGTGTCACTTTCAGCGTCGGTTATCTGTTGATAACCGACGCTGAAAGTGGTTCCCGCCAAACAATTTTGTGAAAATATCGTCCACTTTAGTGTCGGTTGTTTGTTACAACCGACGCTAAAGTGGTTTAGGCGCGGTTGGGACAAACAACCGATGCTATTGGTGAACTTTATATCCTGCGATCACCCGACTCTTCCCCTTTCTTCTGTTTCATCGCCTAAACTGCTCCCGCCGCAACCACCCCTCTGTTGTCGCCCGACCCTCCACTCCGCCGCACCCCTCCACGACAGTGCCGCCGTGCCTCCTTCTCCGGCGCCGCCTTCTCGTCTGGTTCCTCCATGCCGCCTTCTCCTCTGGTGCCTCCACGCCGCCGCCAGTGCCTCCAAGCCGCCGCCGCCAGGCCGACAGAAGTTGCTTCTCCACCACCGTCGCGCCGCCGCCAGGGTTTAGGGTTGCTAGCTGCTTCTCTGTCGCGCCGCCGGTTCGACCACAGCTCCTCTCCACCGCTGTCGCCCACTCTGTGCCGCCGTCTGCAGACCACAGCTCCTCTCCAGACCGGTATGCCCTCTTCTTTGTCCATTATTGAGTTCATCACTCCCGCTTGCCTTATACTATAATAAGCTGCAACTAGTAGAAACCATTATACAATGTTGGGGCATGCCCTTTTCCCTATATGTTCAACTTATTCCTAGTTTTATTTTTTATCAAATAACAACAGAGTTTTTAAATCAGAGTTTCACCTTTTTATTAATGCATGAGTATATCAAGTAAAACAGTGCCATCCACCTTTTTATTAAGTTTTCCTCATATATAGAGTATGATGTACTATGTAGTCTCCTTTCTATTATGTGTGTTATTCATCAATTCTTTTGTGTAGTTTCCTTTTTACTTTGCATTTTTCTTGTTTAGCATTTTCCTTATTTATTGTAGTTATGAAATGTGACAACAAATTGTCTAAGAAAGGTGTTTGTGATGTTTTGTACTTTGCTCATAAAATTCTTCCTCTTAACAACACCCTTCCAAAAAATTGCCATGAGTGTAAGAAGATAATGACCAACATAGGGCTGAAATGTCAAAAGATTCACTCTTGCCCTAATGATTGTTTGTTGTATTATGCACATATTGTATAGGGTTTTAAAGTTGATAAACATGTACATGCGGAAATAGGGTTATTAAACCAATATTGGTTATAACATAGTATGATCTTAATCTGATCTGGATGTTCATAATAATGTAGTATGTTAAATATGATGATTAGGGATACATATAATGTATAGTACACAAATATTAGATGATATTCAAGAAAACCCTAGTTTGATGAGCATGTTGTTAATCATGTTAATTATGTTTCTTCTATATATTCTGATGTCATTATATAATTATGTGATCCCAACATATTAAATTGAATTAGAATGATTTCATGAATTATAGGGTTTTAAAGTTGATAAACATGTACATGCAGAAATAGGGTTATTAAACCAATGGTTATAACATATAATGTCTAGTAAAGATTCCTAGACCTTTTGTTTGAAACTATTGATTTCTTGATTTATTATTTAATAATGCTCTGTTGATTAGGATTAACCATGTTGCCTGTAGTTTATAGACATTTATTATATATAAGAATGACAACACATGTATTTGTTGGCCTAGAAACCCGTCCAAGATTTACTCATTAGGAGTAAATCTTGGATAGTCCCCGGTTTGGGACTGTTCTTGAACACCTAATCTCACTTAGGATGTAAGTGTATAATGTGTATTGGGTTTTCGAGAAAATTTCGGTAGCATTTCCCCGTTTGTTCTCTAAGTATATATGTACTTAGAGAACAGCGGGGAAATGCTGCCGAAATTTTCTTGAAAACCCAATACACATTATACACTTACTAGTGAGATTAGGTGTTCAAGGATGGGATAGGTGGTACATATTTATTATATATAAGAATGACATCAAATGTGTTTCACTACTACAGAAACCCCATTTGGCGTCGGTCTTTTAACCCCATTTGGCGTCGGTTTCCGACCGACGCCTATGTGGGCGCCGCTAAAGGTCGAACACTTCGGCGTCGGTTTTTTAACCGACGCCTATTTAACCTATAGGCGTCGGTCTTTTAGTAGATAACCGACGCCAAAAGGGTTCGCGCCACAGAAAACGGCGTCATCTAGGGCACTTTCTGCGTCGGTGATTTACTAAAAGACCGACGCCTATATTCCATGTAGCGTCGGTCTTTTAGTAGATAACCGACGCATAAAGTGTCCTAGATGACGCCGTTTTCTGTGGCGCGAACCCTTTTGGCGTCAGTTATATACCAAAAGACCGACACCTGGTTTTTAAATAGGCGTCGGTTCGATACGAATATCCGACGCCATTTCCAGGACTGCTTTGGCCACATCAGGCGTCGGTTATCTATACATAACCGACGCTGTAGGTCTTCGCTGACGGTTCTCTATAAATAACCGACGCCTATTTATATATATTTTTTTTTCATATCAGTTTGCAGGCCTGCTGTGGATGGTCAGAAGGATGAGAACCTGCAGTTCAGTTTTCTGAACTGCATGTTTACGACATCCATTGATATCAGCCTACAAACAGGCCGCAAACCTGCAAAAGTCACAAAGAAAATTTCACACAAGTACATACATTCAGACATCAATTCAATTCTCACATTCACACATATAGAAACATTCAAATACATGTATTAACATTCAGAAATATTCATTTACAAAGTATTATTCATTATCGCTATCAACATCCCAATTATATCTTACAGTTGCCACTGCTTGTATGGCTTTTGCCCATTCTTCTTTTACTTCATTTAATGCTTCCATCGTATATGGAGCATGTATATTTTTTAAGCGTTTACCTATAGTGTTGTCAGTTTTAAACACATGCAAAGAGAATGATGTATATATATAAGTAATAATATAAAAATAAGATAAGATTGATATATATCATACTAACTAATGAGACTATATATAATACCTCATGTATGGTATCGATGTCCAATGCGGCATATTTGATAATCATCTGCATAAATCGCATCACATAGTATGTGCATGCCCAACCATTGTCTTGTGTAGCACACTATAAATTGAAACATACAAAATAATACAACTAAGCACAATTCACATCAATAATATATATATTCGAGTCGGGAACTTACTTGTACATTCTGCCAATTTATTGGCTGGTTCTTTTTCCTTGGGACCGTTCCTCCAGCCTTTTTGAATGCATCTAAACCCCTACATGTTAATATAACACAATAAATTGCATAAGTAAATAGTAATGTAATAAAAGATGTTAACGGATATAAAAATGAAATATTTCTCACCAGAATAATGACATTCTCATTACATGTCCAATTTTAGTGTTTAATGTACTTCCCGCGGGATCTAGATAATAAACAGTGAACGTCCCGGGGACAATAACTAGTAACTCCCAATGTTTACCGCTAGAGGAAAAAGTTAACAATTAATAACTCAAAATGCACAATAAAAATGGAATTTTCTTAAGTCCAAATTATAAATAAAGTAAACTTACTTGACATTTAATGGAGCTATTATTATCGTCTTCTTTTGCTGACCAAAAATTGTAAAAGCATCTATACAATATTGTTGAACATTATCAGGGTCTTTAGCTACCATACTAATC
This sequence comes from Alisma plantago-aquatica, assembly GCA_963693085.1. Lineage (NCBI taxonomy): Eukaryota > Viridiplantae > Streptophyta > Magnoliopsida > Alismatales > Alismataceae > Alisma > Alisma plantago-aquatica. The sequence goes on along the minus strand of OY856409.1, from coordinate 1,320,829,426 downwards.
AATGATGGAATAAAAAATCCCACATGATCAAATGCAAATTGTTTGCAATGATCTTCGACTAAGTAGCTGCAAAACATGTATTACATATGCATTAATATATAAGAAACCAGATCATCGTATCTTACACAAGGTATATGGATGTATAAACAAGATCTCACCTTATCCATGTCTCTATCATTGATGTATTCAGCCAATCATATATAAACAGCTCAATAATATCTTGTATAAATAAAGAGTTATCGTATGATCGACCTGCATAGTCTGCATCTAAAGAAACTATTATAGGGCAATGTATATTATGTGCACGTAGCCAACATGCCATTCCCCTACAAGCAGGACCTAACGGGTATGTTAGGTCAGTTGGAACCCAAGTTGGTAATGCGGGAAGTGGAGGTGGAGTCCTAGGTGCTCCTGGTGTCTTCTTTTTAACCTGTATATATAATTTCAGATCAGTTGACATAATATATACACATTAACAGTCTAAATCAATGTAAATTTATCTTACAATTTCAGTCGTGTAGACGACATCTGCTTTGGGCCACAATATGACCCCGCCTTCTGCCTCACCAAGTGTATCAATATCTGGGTGGGCATATGGCAACGCAACTTCCCTCCAATCGGGTAACACACATAATGGGCCCACACGAACATAGCCCTGTGGCATTGGAGTCCCGTGAAACCTTTCCCCAGGAAGGGACGGGTAAGCTTGCGCCTTTGCAACAACATAGTCTTGTATTCTTAAGCGGCATGGCTTCAATGCCTACAAATTTACGTAAAGAATGTTATACATATATACATATAATCTTGAAAACATATCATCTTGAAAAGACTAGCTACAATGTCATAAACATTACTTACAGCAGACGTGCTAGGCGATGGGTCTCCAGGATTACTCGCAGTATGTGCATCAGGAGAAGAGTGGGTCGCCATAGGCGTATTGGAAGCCCGAGATGCCTGCCACCGCAGCAATTCTTCCTTGACCTTCTCAGCAACTACATCGTTGACCTTCTTAGCAACTAAATACTCAACTCTCTTATTCTCCTATACATGGATAAAAGAAACATTAGCTTCTTATTAATGAATTTCCTTTTGCAGTAACATTCTAAAAAAAGAATAGGTTACCTCTTCTTGAGAATGTCCCGCTCTGGGTTTGCACTGGGATGGCCCAAAGAATGCTTTGATGCCAACACCAGCGCCGACACCTCTAACACGTCCAGGATGCTCTGGGTTACCCAGAGCAACTGTCAATTCATCCCTTGTGCCCTGAGGGATGAACGTGCCTTGTTTCCTCTGCTCGTGCAGCTCCCGCTAATCATCATAAACAGAAATTGGTAAGTTAACACCACAAATAATCAATATTCAAACGATTTCTCTAAGAGTTGTATTTTACCATTTTTGCAGCCGCCTCAGCAGTCACAGGCTTCTTTATTTCACCCTTCTTGTTTTTCCTGCCAGCTATCCAGATATCATGGCGAGGCATGGGTGTGGCAGACTCCTGAGTAGGAGCAGACTCCTGAGTAGCCGCAGACTCCGCCTGTAGTGTTTGGCGAATGCTTGCATAGCCTTTTGGACCCATAGTATGGTCATGCACATTCAGTGCACGCCTTGCTTTTTGTGCGTCACTGAGGGCCTAGTTAGTATGCACATTAATGATTTGGTTAGTAGCACTAAATGCTAATCTTGAATAGGTGAATACAATGTATATTAATTAAATTGGGAGTGACGCCTAATACCTTGAATTCTTCAGATTTTCTTGAAGCAACAAAATTGTCCCAATCTTCTTTGTCCAAGAAGTTCCATTGTTCAAGGGCTGACTTCTTCTTCTTATCACCCTCTTTTATGTATTCTCTGTTCAGATTTGTCCTATAATTCCTAAGCATCTTTCCAGCGCGTTGCATCACATTTTTACGATGCAACTTCTCATCCAATGCAAACAGATTCTGTAAAATAGAAATGTTATTAACTAGTATCCAAAATAGAATTGCAAATAATAGAATTTGTAATCTACAAAATAGAATTGCAAATAATAATAACTCACGCATAAATCCTTCCATATCAAGTCTTTTTTCCCTTGAGGAACTTTATGCCAATTGTCATACTTAACACCACAATGGCTTTGAGTGGTACACCCAAGATAGTTTACAAAATTATTGCGGTTCACTCCAATTGGATTTCCTCCATTATCAAACTCCACCACCAATTTGGATCCACTACCACTTAGCGCTAATAACTTCTTCAACAGAGTGATGCCCCTTTTCTTGTTAAGTGTTTGGTGCTGCGCATCAAGTTGCTCCAGTGCTTCAGTGGGTACAGGTGCATCAACCTAAAATTTGATAAAAATAAAACACACTAAATTAGCCCAATATAGAAATATATGATATATGACATAACTAGAAGATAATGAATTTTATAGAAATACAGGATATGTTTTTAGAACTTACATTAGTATCCTCGCCATGCTCGTCATGGACAGCATGCTCATCATGGACTTCATGCTCATCATGGACATCATGCTCATCATGGTCAGCCATCTGAAAATGTCATTTAAAATGCAAACATTTAGCATTTGTATTAACTAGAAAAAGGCAAACATTTAGCATTTGTATTAACTAGAAAAAGGAAAACATTTAGCATTTGTATTAACATACATTCTCTAAAATTGTGATCATTTATCAATTAACAATCCTTCATTGTGATCTCCGCGCACATATAAGTCATCATTAGCTTCAATATTTTGTGGAGTGGGCAACCCAACTGAGAATGGACTGGAGTCATCATACTTATCATAGTACTCTTCTTCATCTATAGGATCTTCAATGAACTATCTTTTACCATGAAGAACAACCGACCATTTATCATTCGCAGGATCATCGATATAGAATATTTGTTTCGCCTGTGATGCCAATATGAATGGTTCACCCATCTCGCCAATCCTTTCAAAGTTCACCAAAGTGAAACCCAATTCATCCACTATAACTCCTTTGGTGTTATCAACCCAATTACATTTAAAGAGCGTAATTTTGAAATCTATGTAGTCAAACTCCCAAATGTCCTCAATGACACCGTAATATGACATTTTAGCTTCACGTGGACTCTTATCCTTTGCACTTACAAAGTACATAGTCGATGCTTGAAGAGTGACCCCACTATTTTGGACGACACTCTTATCATCTTGGCGCTTTGTGTAATATGTGAATCCATTAATGTCAAACCCTTCATAAGACATAACATTCGGTTTTGGTTTAAAGGCGAGGCATTTGATAGTTTCTGTAATATCATTTGGTGTTTGAGATAGTTGATGTAAGACTTTATCTTCAAACCACTTAGTAAAAGTCTTATTATGCTCTCTAGCAAGCCACATTGAACTTGCTCGAGGATGTTGTCTCTTTATGAAATTGGTATGTTCCTCGATATAAACACTCACTTCGTCCATATTGTGTAAAATATACAAGTGAGCTTGTTCCAACTGCTCACAGCTGATTACTTTCACCCGTGATCCCAAAATTCCTTTGCCCTCCTCAATATTCTTGTCATTATCAGGAGTGTCATTACCACTGAAAAAGTCATTGCAAAAATCCATAACCTCTCTCGCCACATAACCTTCAATAATACTCCCTTCAGGCCGATAACGGTTTCGAACATCACCTTTAAAAACGCACATGTATCGTTCAAAGGGATACATCCAATGCAAGAAAACTGGTCCCAACATTTTCACTTCCCTAGTCAAGTGGACAACAAGATGTACCATGATATAAAAGAACGAAGGAGGGAAATACATCTCAAGCTGACATAGGGTAACAACCACTTCTCTATGCAAATTATCGAGAGTATCAGGGTCAATAACTTTGCTGCATAGACTGTTGAAAAAGAAACAAAGTCTGGTAATTGCAAACCTTACATGCTTCGGCAATATAGATCGAATTGCCACGGGCAATATTTGTTGCATTAGAGTGTGACAATCATGAGATTTAAGACCTATCAACTTCAGATCTTTCATTGATACCAATCTACGGATGTTGGATGAGTAACCATGTGGCACCTTAACATTTACCAAGCATTCACAAAAAGTTTTCTTCTCCTTTCTAGACAACGTGTAACAAGCGGGAGGTAAGTATGTTCTTTTATTACCCATTTCACGTAATTCTGTTAATTCTGACCTTATTCCCATTTCACGCAGGTCCAGTCTGGATTTTATCCCATATTTAGTCTTACCTGGTATATTTAACAGAGTACCAATGATGCTATCACAGATATTTTTCTCAACGTGCATTACATCGATACAATGCATGACTGTCAAAGAACTCCAATAAGGAAGATCCCAAAATATTGACTTCTTCTTGAATGAAGAATTGTCACTCTGTGTGGCCATACTACATTGTGATTTCTTACCAAATTCATTGACAATGTCTTTTACTCTTTCATAAACAACATCCCCTGGTATAGGTTTAGGTGCACTCCGTTCATCATTCCATCCATTGAATGCTTTGCGCTTCCTACGATACGGATGGAATTTTTAAAGAAACCTTCGATGACCAAGATATAAAGTCTTGCCGCCATGTTTTAGTCTTATTGAATCAGTGTTTTCTTCACATATAGGACACGCTTTAGCTCCTTTGACACTATATCCAGACAAATTCCCATATGCTGGAAAGTCATTAATAGTGCAAAACAACATAGCGTGCAAATGAAATGTCTCTCTTGCTGAAGCATCATAGGTCATCACACCTTCAGCCCAAAGTTTCTTTAAGTCATCAATCAAAGGTTCAAGATAAACATCGATATCATTTCCGGGTTGTTTAGGGCCCGATATCAACAATGACAACATAACGTACTTATTTTTCATACACATCCAGGGAGGAAGATTGTATATAACAAGCATGACTGGCCAAGTGCTATGTTGGCTGCTCAATGTCCCGTACGGATTCATCCCATCAGTACAAAGCCCAAGTCTTAGATTCCTATCTTCTTCACCAAATTTGGGGCACAATAGAACAATCTTCTTCCACTGTGGGGAATCAGACGCATGTCGCAGGATCCCATCATTATTTTTCTTAACATCTGCATGCCACCTCAAATTCTTCGCATCTTTCGGATTTGCAAACAAGTGTTGAAACCGTGATATTATAGGTAGATACCACAACACCTTGGCAGGAGAACCAGTTTTGGACTCCCCCGAAGTCGTCAATTTATATCGTGACGCACCACATTTTGGACAATCTTTCAAATCTACATAGTCCTTTTGAAATAATACACAATCATTCGGGCATGCGTGTATCTTCTTGGCCTCCATTCCCATTGGGCACAACATTTTCTTTACCTGGTATGTTGAGATTGGTAGCTCGTTTCCTTCAGGAAGCATTTCTTTCAACAAAGTCAACAATGAAGTGAAGCTTTTGTCGCTCCATCTATTGTTAGCTTTCAACTTATACAATCTCAACACAGCGCTAAGCTTCGTAAACTTAGCACAGCCTGTGTATAACGGTATCTCAGCATCATGCACAATGTTTCTAAAGATAGGAGGTGGATCGGTGTGCTCTACCCTACAACTATCCAGCATCGCATCAACGATGTCTGCTGGAACTGGTCCGTTCACATTTACGTCATCGGAGGCAATTTATTCTTCCACCCAAGCACTGCTATCGACATCTACTGGTTTTGATTTTGAAATCTCTCCATGTCAGTGCCATTCTGTATAGCCTTGTACAATCCCGTTGCACATGACATGACTTTTGATTTCCTCACCAGTGTTGACTTTCAAGTTGTTGCCGCAATGCCTACATGGACAGTAGAACCTATCTGTAGGTTTTTTCCTATGTTCCTCAGCAAATCTAATAAACTGATCAAGACCAGATATAAACTCTGGGGTGCAACGATTATGAATGAACATCCATGATCTATCCATTCTATGATCAGAGAAAACAAGTATATATTAGGAAACAAGTATATATTAGGAAAAGATTAGGGTATACACTTACATCCTACCTAAGTGTATAATGTGATGTCATTCTTATATATAATAAATGTGTACCACCTATCCCATCCTTGAACACCTAATCTCACTAGTAAGTGTATAATGTGTATTGGGTTTTCAAGAAAATTTTGGCAGCATTTCCCCACTGTTCTCTAAGTACACATATACTTAGAGAACAAACGGGGAAATGCTACCGAAATTTTCTCGAAAACCCAATACACATTATACACTTACATCCTAAGTGAGATTAGGTGTTCAAGAACAGTCCCAAACCGGGGACTATCCAAGATTTAATCCTAATGAGTCAATCTTGGACGGGTTTCTAGGCCAACAAACACTACTACAGAAATAGCATTCAGTGTCGCTTTTCTGGGCGTCGGTTATTAAGGAAAACCGACGCCTATCATATAAGGCGTCGGTTGTTTAAGCAAACCGACGTCTATATTCGAAGACCAGCCAGACACGGGTACCGCTTTGTATTAAGCGTCGGTTGTTTATAAAAAACTGACGCTTAAAGTCGCCCGCGAAATCCATTTTTCGATAAAAAAAAATAGTTTCATTGTCAGCGTCGGTTATATACCTAGAAAACCGACGCCTATGTGCGATGAAAATTTGCGCCGAAAATGTCACTTTCAGCGTCGGTTGTCCTTGTATAACCGACGCTGAAGGTGGTTCCCGCCAAACATTTTCATGAAAATATCGTCCAATTGGACGTCGGTTGTTTACAACAACCGACGCTAAAGCTGTTTAGGTGTCGGTTGTTGTAAACAACCGACGCTATTTGGGAACTTATAACCCGCGATCGCCTGACTCTTCCCCTTTCTTCTATTTCATTGCTACCCTATTTCCCTGTTGCGGCGATTTTTCTGCTGTTGCTGCTAGCTTTTCTCCGGCGCTTCTCTCCGGCGCCCCATCTCTGGCGTCCCCTCTCCGGCGCCCCTCTCCGGCGCGTTTCTTCTCCGCCGCCCCTACTGCCCGCCCTGCTTCTCCAACCGCCTGCGTCGCCGCCACGCCTGAGAACTGGCGCCGCCGCCACGCCTAGTGCCCACCTGCCTGCCCACCGCCGCCCTAGCTCCAACCATCTGCTCACGCCCGGCACCACCCCCTTCTTCCTGCTTCGACCACCACTGCTGGAAAAGGTATGTCTTCTTTTAGTGATTAATGATTGGTACTACTGGTTTCCTTATATACTAGTAATGCATGATTAGTTTTACTGATTTCCTTGCTGCTTTCAGTGATTAATGATTGGTACTACTGGTTAGTATTACTTTAGTGATTACTTTAATTCAACAATTCATAGTTTATTATTTACAATTACTGATCTGCTTGTCGATTTTAATGATTAGAGATACTGATTAATAGTAAGTATTGATGAATACTTAGTTAATTACTGATTTGTTGATTAGATATGTATAGAAGTTCCTTATAAATATATTTTTTATATACACATACATGTAATTTTATATAAAATACATGATGTAGTGTGATCTTAAATCCTAGAGTGTACCCCTTTTGTTCTATGATGGTACCTATGACCCTAAATACATCCATAAGGGTCTATTTTATCCTAAAGAAGATTTATTTCTTACTTCTGCCCTAATTTTTATATGGATCTTAATCTTATATCGCTTACTCATAAATAAGGAAATATCCTCCCTTATGACCACCTTGATGTGTATGTCCCATATAATCCACATGTTGGACCCTAATGATACAAATTTTTTATGTTGAAAACGAATGTATGTTTCAAGTGTTGAACCTAATGTTGGACAATGTGTTTGTTATAGGTGGTACACATTTATTATATAAGAATGACATCACATGTGTTTGTTGGCCTAGAAAATTCAACAATCATTGTTCTTTATATTACTTGTACATTGGTATAAATTAGAATGAACAGTCACTAAATTATATACTGTTTGTATGGAGTCCGGCTTCATTGTAGATATCTATTATTGTGTTTGTTGGCCTAGAAACCCGTCCAAGATTGACTCATTAGGAGTAAATTGTGGATAGTCCCCGGTTTGGGACTGTTCTTGAACACCTAATCTCACTTAGGATGTAAGTGTATAATGTGTATTGGGTTTTCGAGAAAATTTTGGTAGCATTTCCCCGTTTGTTCTCTAAGTACATATGTACTTAGAGAACAACGGGGAAATGCTGCCGAAATTTTCTCGAAAACCCAATACACATTATACACTTACTAGTGAGATTAGGTGTTCAAGGATGGGATAGGTGGTACACATTTATTATATATAAGAATGACATCACATTTGTTTGTTGTCCTAGAATGTGAACAATCATTGTTTTTTATATTACTTGTACATTGGTATAAATTCGAATGAACAATCACTAAATTATATACTGTTTGTATGGAGTCCGGCTTCATTGTAGATATCTATTATTGTGTTTGTTGGCCTAGAAACCCGTCCAAGATTGACTCATTAGGAGTAAGTCTTAGATAGTCCCCGGTTTGGGACTGTTCTTGAACACCTAATCTCACTTAGGATGTAAGTGTATAATGTGTATTGGGTTTTCGAGAAAATTTTGGTAGCATTTCCCCGTTTGTTCTCTAAGTACATATGTACTTAGAGAACAGCGGGGAAATGCTGCCGAAATTTTTTCGAAAACCCAATACACATTATACACTTACTAGTGAGATTAGGTGTTCAAGGATGGGATAGGTGGTACACATTTATTATATATAAGAATGACATCACATGTGTTTGTTGGCATTTCCCCGTTTGTTCTCTAAGTACAGATGTACTTAGAGAACAGCGGGGAAATGCTGCCTAATCTTTTCCTAATATATACTTGTTTCCTAATATATACTTGTTTTCTCTGATCATAGAATGGATAGATCATGGATGTCCATTCGTAATCGTTGCACCCCAGAGTTTATATCTGGTCTTGATCAGTTTATTAGATTTGCCGAGGAACATAGGAAAAAACCTACAGATAGGTTCTACTGTCCATGTAGGCATTGCGGTAACAACTTGAAAGTCAACACTGGTGAGGAAATCAAAAGTCATGTCATGTGCAACGGGATTGTACAAGGCTATACAGAATGGCACTGGCATGGAGAGATTTCAAAATCGAAACCAGTAGATGTCGATAGAAGTGCTTGGGTGGAAGAAGAAATTGTCTCCGATGACGTAAATGTGAATGAACCAGTTCCAGCAGACATCGTTGATGCGATGCTGGATAGTTGTAGGGTAGAGCACACCGATCCACCTCCTATCTTTACAAACATTGTGCATGATGCTGAGATACCGTTATACATAGGCTGTGTTAAGTTTATGAAGCTTAGCACTGTGTTGAGATTGTATAAGTTGAAAGCTAACAATAGATGGAGCGACAAAAGCTTCACTTCATTGTTGACTTTGTTGAAAGAAATTCTTCCTGAAGGAAATGAGCTTCCAATCTCAACATACCAGGTAAAGAAAATGTTGTGCCCAATGGGAATGGAGGCCAAGAAGATACACGCATGCCCGAATGATTGTGTATTATTTCAAAAGGACTATGTAGATTTGAAAGATTGTCCAAAATGTGGTGCGTCACGGTATAAATTGACGACTTCGGGGGAGTCCAAAACTGGTTCTCCTGCCAAGGTGTTGTGGTATCTACCTATAATATCACGGTTTCAACGCTTGTTTGCAAATCCGAAAGATGCGAAGAATTTGAGGTGGCATGCAGATGTTAAGAAAAATAATGATGGGATCCTACGACATGCGTCTGATTCCCCACAGTGGAAGAAGATTGATCTATTGTACCCTAAATTTGGTGAAGAAGATAGGAATCTAAGACTTGGGCTTTGTACAGATGGGATGAATCCGTACGGGACATTGAGCAGCCAACATAGTACTTGGCCAGTCATGCTTGTTATATACAATCTTCCTCCCTGGATGTGTATGAAAAATAAGTACGTTATGTTGTCATTGTTGATATCGGGCCCTAAACAACCCGGAAATGATATCGATGTTTATCTTGAACCTTTGATTGATGACTTAAAGAAACTTTGGGCTGAAGGTGTGATGACCTATGATGCTTCAGCAAGAGAGACATTTCGTTTGCACGCTATGTTGTTTTGCACTATTAATGACTTTCCAGCATATGGGAATTTGTCTGGATATAGTGTCAAAGGAGCTAAAGCATGTCCTATATGTGAAGAAAACACTGATTCAATAAGACTAAAACATGGCGGCAAGACTTTATATCTTGGTCATCGAAGGTTTCTTTAAAAATTCCATCCGTATCGTAGGAAGCGCAAAGCATTCAATGGATGGAATGATGAACGGAGTGCACCTAAACCTATACCAGGGGATGTTGTTTATGAAAGAGTAAAAGACATTGTCAATGAATTTGGTAAGAAATCACAATGTAGTATGGCCACACAGAGTGACAATTCTTCATTCAAGAAGAAGTCAATATTTTGGGATCTTCCTTATTGGAGTTCTTTGACAGTCAGGCATTGTATCGATGTAATGCACGTTGAGAAAAATATCTGTGATAGCATCATTGGTACTCTGTTAAATATACCAGGTAAGACTAAAGATGGGATAAAATCCAGACTGGACCTACGTGAAATGGGAATAAGGTCAGAATTAACAGAATTACGTGAAATGGGTAGTAAAAGAACATACTTACCTCCCGCTTGTTACACGTTGTCTAGAAAGGATAAGAAAACTTTTTGTGAATGCTTGGTAAATGTTAAGGTGCCACATGGTTACTCATCCAACATCTGTAGATTGGTATCAATGAAAGATCTGAAGTTGATAGGTCTTAAATCTCATGATTGTCGCACTCTAATGCAACAAATATTGCCCGTGGCAATTCGATCTATATTGCCGAAGCATGTAAGGTTTGCAATTACCAGACTTTGTTTCTTTTTCAACAGTCTATGCAGCAAAGTTATTGACCCTGATACTCTCGATAATTTGCAAAGAGAAGTGGTTGTTACCCTATGTCAGCTTGAGATGTATTTCCCTCCTTCGTTCTTTGATATCATGGTACATCTTATTGTCCACTTGACTAGGGAAGTGAAAATGTTGGGACCAGTTTTCTTGCATTGGATGTATCCCTTTGAACGATACATGAGCATTTTTAAAGGTGATGTTCGAAACCGTTATCGACCTGAAGGGAGTATTATTGAAGGTTATGTGGCGAGAGAGGTTATGGATTTTTGCAATGACTTTCTCAGTGGTAATGACACTCCTGATAATGACAAGAATATTGAGGAGGGCAAAGGAATTTTGGGATCACGGGTGAAAGTAATCATCCGTGAGCAGTTGGAATAAGCTCACTTGTATATTTTACACAATATGGATGAAGTGAGTGTTTATATCGAGGAACATACCAATTTCATAAAGAGACAACATCCTCCAGCCAGTTCAATGTGGCTTGCTAGAGAGCATAATAAGACTTTTACTAAGTGGTTTGAAGATAAAGTCTTACATCAACTATCTCAAACACCAAATGATATTACAGAAACTATCAAATGCCTCGCCTTTAAACCAAAACCGAATGTTATGTCTTATGAAGGGTTTGACATTAATGGATTCACATATTACACAAAGCGCCAAGATGATAAGAGTGTCGTCCAAAATAGTGGGGTCACTCTTCAAGCGTCGACTATGTACTTTGCAAGTGCAAAGGATAAGAGTCCACATGAAGCTAAAATGTCATATTACGGTGTCATTGAGGACATTTGGGAGTTTGACTACATAGATTTCAAAATTCCGCTCTTTAAATGTAATTGGGTTGATAACACCAAAGGAGTTATAGTGGATGAATTGGGTTTCACTTTGGTGAACTTTGAAAAGATTGGCGAGAAGGGTGAACCATTCATATTGGCATCACAGGCGAAACAAATATTCTATATCGATGATCCTGCGAATGATAAATGGTCGGTTGTTCTTCATGGTAAAAGACAATTTATTAAAGATCCTATAGATGACTCCAGTCCATTCTCAGTTGGGTTTCCAACTCCACAAAATATTGAAGCTAATGATGACTTATATGTGCGCGGAGATCACAATGAAGGATTGTTAATTGATAAAAGATCACAATTTTAGAGACATGTATGTTTATAAAAATGCTAATGTTTGCCTTTTTCTAGTTAATACAAATGCTAAATGTTTGCCTTTTTCTAGTTAATACAAATGCTAAATGTTTGCCTTTTTCTAGTTAATACAAATGCTAAATGTTTGCCTTTTTAATGACATTTTCAGATGGCTGACCATGATGAGCATGATGTCCATGATGAGCATGAAGTCCATGATGAGCATGAAGTCCATGATGAGCATGCTGTCCATGACGAGCATGGCGAGGATACCAATGTATGTTCTAAAAACATATCCTGTATTTCTATAAAATTCATTATCTTCTAGTTATGTCATATATCCTATATTTCTATATTGGGCTAATTCAATGTGTTTATTTTTGTCAAAATTTAGGTTGATGATGCACATGTACCCACTGAAGCACTGGAGCAACTTGATGCGCAGCACCAAACACTTAACAAGAAAAGGGGCATCACTCTTTTGAAGAAGTTAATAGCGCTAAGAGGCAGTGGATCCAAATTGGTTGTGGAGTTTGATAATGGAGGAAATGCAATTGGAGTGAACTGCAATAATTTTGTAAACTATCTTGGGTGTACCACTCGGAGCCATTGTGGTGTTAAGTACGATAATTGGCATAAATTTCCTCAGGGGAAAAATGACTTGATATGGAAGGATTTATGCGTGAGTTATTATTATTTGCAATTCTATTTTGTAGATTACTAATTCTATTATTTGCAATTCTATTTTGGATACTAGTTAATAACATTTCTATTTTACAGAATCTGTTTGCATTGGATGAGAAGTTGCATCGTAAAAGTGTGATGCAACGCGCTGGAAAGATGCCTTGGAATTATAGGACTAATCTGAGCAGAGAATACATAAAAGAGGGTGATAAGAAGAAGAAGTCAGCCCTTGAACAATGGAACTTCTTGGACAAAGAAGATTGGGATAATTTTGTTGCTTCAAGAAAATCTGAAGAATTCAAGGTATTAGGCGTCACTCCCAATTTAATTAATATACATTGTATTCACCTATTCAAGATTAACATTTAGTGCTACTAACCAAATCATTAATGTGCATACTAACTAGGCCCTCAGTGTCGCACAAAAAGCAAGGCGTGCACTGAATGTGCATGACCACACTATGGGTCCAAAAGGCTATGCAAGCGTTCACCAAAGACTACAGGCGGAGTCTGCGGCTACTCAGGAGTCTACTGCTACTGAGGAGTCTGCCACACCCATGCCTCGCCATGATATCTGGATAGCTGGGAGGCAAAACAAGAAGGGTGAAATAAAGAAGCCCGTAACCGCTGAGGCGGCTGCGAAAATGGTAAAATACAACTCTTAGAGCAATCGTTTGAATATTGATTATTTGTTAACTTACCAATTTCTGTTGATGGTGATTAGCAGGAGCTGCACGAGCAGAGGAAACAAGGCATGTTCATCCCTCAGGGCACACAAGATGAATTGACAGTTGCTCTGGGTAACCCAGAGCATCCTGGACGTGTTAGGGGTGCATGCGCTAGTGTGGGCATCAAAGCATTCTTTGGGCCATCCCAGTGCAAACCTAGAGCGGGTCTTTCACAAGAAGAGGTAACCTATACTTTTTTTAGAATGTTGCTGTAAAAGGAAATTCAATAATAAGAAGCTAATGTTTCTTTTATCCATGTATAGGAGAATAAGAGAGTCGAGGATATAGTTGCTAAGAAGGTCAACGATGAAGTTGCTGAGAAGGTCAAGGAAGAATTGCTGCGGTGGTAGGCATCTCAGGCTTCCAATCATCCTATGGCGACCCACTCTTCTCCTGATGTACAGACTACAAGTAATCCTGTAGACCCACCGCCTAACACGTATGTTGTAAGTATTGTTTATGACATTGTAGTTAGTCTTTTCAAGTTGTTATGTTTTCAAGATGATATGTATATATGTATAATATTCTTTACGTAAATTTGTAGGCATTGAAGCCATGCCGCTTAAGAATGCAAGACTACGTTGTTGCAGAGGCGCAGGCTTACCCATCCCTTCCTGGGGCAATGTTTCACGGGACTCCAATGCCACAGGGCTACGTTCGTGTGAGCCCGATACGTGTGTTACCCGATTGGAGAGAAGCTACATTGCCATATCCCCACCCGGATATTGATACACTTGCTGATGCAGAAGGCGGGGTCATATTGTGGCCCAAAGTAGATGTCGTCTACACTACTGAAATTGTAAGATAAATTTACATTGATTTAGATTGTTAATGTGTATATATGATGTCAACTGATCTGAAATTATATATACAGGTTAAAAAGAAGACACCAGGAGCACCTAGGCCTCCACCTCCACTTCCCGCATTACCAACTTGGGTTCCAACTGACCTAACATACCCGTTAGGTCCTGCTTGTAGGGGAATGGCATGTTGGCTACATGCACATAATATACATTGCCCGATAATTGTTTCTTTAGATGCAGATTATGCAGGTCAATCATATGATAGCTCTTTATTTATACAAGATATTATTGATCTGTTTATGTATGATTGGCTGAATACATCAATGATAGAGACATGGATAAGGTGCGATCTTGTTTATACATCCATATACCTTGTGTAAGATCCGGTGATCTGGTTTCTTATATATTAATGCATATGTAATACATGTTTTGCAGCTACTTAGTCGAAGATCATTGCAAACAATTTGCATTTGATCATGTGGGATTTTTGATTCCATCATTGATTAGTATGGTAGCTAAAGACCCTAATACTGTTCAACAATATTGTATAGATGCTTTTACAATTTTTGGTCAGCAAAAGAAGACGATAATAATAGCTCCATTCAATGTCAAGTAAGTTTACTTTATTTATAATTTGGACTTAAGAAAATTCCATTTTTATTGTGCATTTTGAGTTATTAATTGTTAACTTTTTACCTCTAGCGGTAAACATTGGGAGTTACTAGTTATTGTCCTCGGGACGTTCACTGTTTATTATCTAGATCCCGCAGGAAGTATATTAAACACTAAAATTGGACACGTAATGAGAATGCCATTATTCTGGTGAGAAATATTTCATTTTTGTATATGTTAACATCTCTTATTACATTACTATTTACTTATGCAATTTACTGTGTTATATTAACATGTAGGGGTTTAGATGCATTCAAAAAGGTTGGAGGAACGGTCCCAATGAAAAAGAACCAGCCAATAAATTGGCAGAACGTACAAGTAAGTTCCTGACTCCAATGTATATATTATTGATGTGAATTGTGCTTAGTTGTATTATTTTGTATGTTTCAATTTATAGTACGCTACACAAGACAATGGCTGGGCATGCGCATACTATGTGATGTGATTTATGCAGATGATTATCCGATATGCCGCATTGGACATCGATACCATACATGAGGTATTATATATAGTCTAATTAGTTAGTATGAAATATATCAATCTTATTTTTATATTATTACTGATATATATACATCATTCTCTTTGCAGGTGTTTAAAACTGACAACACTACATGTAAACGCTTAAAAAATATACATGCTCCATATACGATGGAAGCATTAAATGAAATAAGAGAAGAATGGGCAAAAGCCATACAAGCAGTGGCAACTTTAAGATATAATTGGGATGTTGATAGCGATAATGAATGATACTTTGTAAATGAATATTTCTGAATGTTAATACATGTATTTGAATGTTTCTATATGTGTGAATGTGAGAATTGAATTGATGTCTGAATGTATCTACTTGTGTGAATTATTTTTTGTGAATTTTGTAGGTTTGTGGCCTGTTTGTAGGTTGATATCAATGGATGTCGTAAACCTGCAGTTCAGAAAACTAAACTGCAGGTTCTCATCCTGCTGACTAGCCACAACAGGCCTGCAAACTAATATAAAAAAAATAGATATAGGCGTCGGTTATTTACAGAATATCGTCAGCAAAGACCTACAACGTCGGGTTTTTGCAAAACATCGACGCCTAATGTGGCCACAGCCGTACTGGAAATGGCGTCAGCTGTTCGTGTCAAACTGACGCCTATTTAACCTATAGGCGTCGGTCTTTTAGTAGATAACCGACGCCAAAAGGGTTCGCGCCACAGAAAACGGCGTCATCTAAGACACTTTCTGCGTCAGTCTTTTAGTAGATAACCGACGCCTGTAGGTTAAATAGGCGTCGGTTATCTACTAAAAGACCGACGCCTATAGGTTAAATAGGTGTCGGTTAAAAAACCGACGCCGAAGTGTTCGACCTTTAGCGGCGCCCACATAGGCGTCGGTCGGAAACCGACGCCAAAGGGGGTTAAACAACCGACGCCAAAGGTTGTTTCTGTAGTAGTGACTGGGTGTCTCACCCCATTGGTTTACAACCTTTTTTGGTGATCACGCTAGATGTGGTGGTGGTCGTGAGGTTGCGGCCGAGCAGAAAAAGAGCAGTAGGAGGCAAGAGATGGATATGATGTTGTTTTGGTTGTTTTGTAGTAGAGTCCTAGAGTCATCCCTGTACTCTTAGGTCCTCAGAGGTGTTTCAATGATGTTTTATGATGTTTAGCTGATGTAGCTTTATATATCCAGTTGTTGGCTTGATGTGGCCTGTTATGTACATATAAACATGTGATAAACTATGGTGCTGATAGGACAGCTGGTTCCCATAAGTTGTGGACATATATCAAGGCTTGTAAATATTTATATAACATGTTTCCTTACAGGATCTGGATGTAATAGCTCTCTTTATCTATTGTCCACAATCAATTTTAATTAACCCATGTTTTTGGTAATATGTGGTTTATGGAAGTTCCACATGTTTTCACGTGGCATTTCGTTGTGTGTGTGATAGCGGGATGTCATAGACGACTGGCCCCATAGATCATCATCGACCTTAAATACACACTTTTACTTCACTAAAGGACAACCGGTGATCACCTTCTTGATTGGTCAACCATCATAGTACTACTCCAAGATGAGCACACTAAACTTTTGAGTATCTAGTGATGGGATCTCTCAAAATGAGGTGAACCTCAGTGATATTAATTGTCCAATCATTTCTTTTAAGATCATTGTATCTCAGTCCTCAAATCTTGGGACATTATAATCTCTCCCACATAGACTCTTGACGTCCTCATCAAGACTCAACTTTATGGCCTCACAGTATTCTGCATAATAGTGTAGACATAGAATGGCCCATGGACACCCAACTCCCAACCATGGCTACCAGTGCAAGGGTGGCTATATCATCATGGACAGTCCTCTCCATCATTTTTGGACTGCACCTACTGGATGGGTTGTGGGCTTGATTCCATTTCTATACTTGGCACTTAGGCCCACTACCCAAGAATGTACTATAGTTTCAAGAATGACAACTGTCCCCACAAACCATCGATGACCTTGATTGTGTGCTTCATACTCACTCACACAAAACCCATGATCAACTTCCTGACTAGTCACTCATCCTAGTAGTACTCCAAGTTGAGCATTCTTAACTTTGGAGTTCTTCGTGATGGACTCCCTGAAAATGAGGTGTACCTTGGTGATATGGATAGTCCAATCATTCCTTATAAGATAATTTTATCTTATTCCACAAATCCTAGGACCTTACGTATAAGTTCTCTTCAACCAACAATTTTTTGTCTTTTATAGTGTACTCAATACATTTTTTCTGATGTATACCCAATTTATCATTTTAGGTAACAAATAGACAATGAACATAATATTAATCATTGATTCCACTCTATTGTAATAATATGCTTCTATGTTGGAACTTCTTGCGGCATACCAAATTGTCAACCTTATTGTTTACCATGATATTTTTCCTAGATATAATAAAACAAAAGTTATCAAATTTTGTTAACAAATTATTAATAACTTATCCTAGAAAAATCCCATCAACAATATCAGAATTATTCTTTAAAATATTTCCATCGTTCGATGAACTCCATATTCTAAATTATCTTTTTCTACCATCATTTACAACACTTTTAAATCACTCTCTGATCTCAACTATAAGCTTGGTAGAACTACATAAGAGATGAGTATGTATTTAATTGATGAAATATTCTTAACCTTTGGACATAAAAGAACTCTTAGGAAAGATGAATCTTGTGAGAAATAATATTTTTGTAGGAATTCATTACTAGGAAACCCAAACTCCTACTCCTCACAGCCATGAAAATGATTTTACAAACATTCATAACTAGAGATATCAAGTTGGTTGGAACTTTTAGTATAATTATCAAGACTTAGGACATCTAAATTCTCAAATATTTAACACAATATCTCTCTTAAATTGATATCTTAGACAGGACATTCATGTAAGAATTGATTCCTCAAAGTTTCCAACAACTATGCTCAACCACCACCACACACTCCTTCAAATCATTTTTAGTTTTCTTTTCTCTAACTTGAAGACATTGTTGGTCACTCAATATTGGTAGAACATCCACTTTTGTTGGCTCTTATGCAATTAATGTTATGTTATTCAATTGTCAACACACCAATGCCAATAAATTTGTATATGTGTTCATTAGGATATGGATGCCTTGTCACATACCTTTTTAAGTGATTTCAACATTTTACATGGTTGAATTGTAGCTATTTTCAATTTTGAAGCATGTCATATGATGAGATGGGTTTCTTTCTAATGAAAAAATATTGTAGTTATCCTCGAGTTAATGTATTTTTTCACTCAGATTGTATGTATATTTGACCAATTTGAGATTCCAAACATTTTCTTTTCATTATTTTTGCTTTCTTCACTACACTTTAAGAAATTATTGGTTTTTCCTTTTTATTACATTGTCTATGTATATTGGCATAATATTCACTATATTTTTTGTTAGTTTTATAATGAAGGATTAGATGTCCTCCACTTGTAGTTAACCCTTATGGCTCTAGTTTCTTAAAGTAAGGAGGGTCTGACATCGAGTGGGCAACTATTAGGTTATTTATTCAACCCAACTTTCCTTTTTATTTTGACAAATAAAAGAAGGAAACTGGATAAAAGTAGATGTTTTTCCAAATATTTTTCCATTAGTTTGTATCATTTGATTTTTTTGAAGTTTAAAAATGAACAATTTTATATATTTGATTAAAAGAGAAAATTTTGACAACAGAAAAAGCAGAAGTGTATAATGCACTACAGATGGGACTATATATGTTTCCCAACTCTATGGATGGCATCACTACAGTTTTATAAAAAAAATTCAACTAATGCACATAGTATTACTCAAGAGCATGACATGATCTTTACACTCAAACAAAAATTCTTGGATATTATTTAATTTTCGTTAGGACATAATTGTCAATATAAAAAAGGGAGATGTTTTTGGCACAAGAATTAAATAAACCTGATTTGATGAATAGAATTTGTCTTATTATTTTTATTTCTATATAATTTATTTATTTTTTAATATATATATATATATATATATATTAGAGAAATGAAAATGGTCTTTTTATATAAATGGAAAAAATATTGACTATACAATATATCCCAAAGAAATGTAAACCTTGTTGGCTAAATGGACATCTATAAATCCCTTTGTTTTGATTATGACAAACATTTCATTCTTATTGATCTAACGAGCTACTTGAGTGTGCAGGAACAAGGTGGATGACAAAAGCAATTAGGGAAATCCATATGCTTATATGTTTGTATTTTCATGAAATGTAATCGCCTTGTAAAAACTTGTACAAATATATAATGTACAAGTACTTAGATTTCATGTAAATCAAACGTTAGATTCTCCCTAGCTAAACACCATATTTAGATAGGTCATCCCCTTCAAATAGGATCACATATGCACACTCATACATATAATTAGTGCCTAAATTGAAACATTGAAACAGGATCAATCTCGGTCGACAAACTCCTCGACCGAGACACTCTCGGTCGACAATCTTCTCGACCGAGAAAGATCCAAAGTAGTTGTTAGACACAACTGACAAGGTAGTTGGCAGTTGGAGATAGACGTTGCAAATCACTTGTTCCAGAGAGCCTGTCGGTCGACAAAAGTTCGACCGAGTAGGTGTCTCGGTCGACCATTCCTCGACCAAGATGGTCTCTGACAGCAACTGCAGAATTAATTAATTAGCCGTTGTTAAAGCAACAAACTTGTACCTAACGGCTAGTTAAGCACTTAGAAACCCCTAGAAGTTGTCTAGAACTTCCTTAAGCATCCTTAGGCCATTCTTATAAATAGGACAAGCCACAGGACACTCAAACTCACTTGTTACACTTGAGAAATCCTTGAGCATACTTTGAGCAATCTGTTTGTGAGAAATTTGAGCATTGTGACAATTGGCCATTTCCTTCCTTAGCTCAAAATTCGTGTCCTATAGGCTAGTATCTCCTACCCACTGCAATCACAAGTTCATACACTTGGTTAGGAGATCTATACGCTTAATCTAGGCAAATCAAGCCTTGGGCTACAAAGGATAAGTTGTAATTTCCTTTTTCCTTTCTTGTTCTCTATTATCGTTTGTACTCTCCTTGCTACTCCTAGGTTGGAGGCTGCTGATTGGAGAGGGTGGAGATATTCTTGGTGAAGAAGGTGACTTTGAGCTACTTCAGAAGGCTGGTGCAACGGGAGGTTACTTCTAGAGAGGAAGGCTACTTCAAGGGGGAGCTTGGAGTTACTTCAAGAAGGCTACCTCAAAGTTGGTGCACCTACTTCAAGTGAAGGTTGTTCAAAGGGTGTAAAGGAAAGTATTGTATTTTGTATAAATCCTTGAGAAGGTAATAAAATAAATACTTTCAAAATCCCGGTTGGGTAAGCAACCGGGTAGTGGACTGACAACTTTAGTATTTGCTAAAGTTGGAACCACTCTAAACACCTGTCTCCTTCTTCCAATTTTCAATTGTGGTTGTTTGAGTTTAATAAATTGTTAAAATTATTTTAAAACTCTATTCACCCCCCCTCTAGTGTTTTTCAAACATTGTATTTATATGTTTATTTTTTTATCTAGTAAAACAAATAATTTTGATGGGCCTTTAAGTCATTTCACTCTTAGATAGGACCCTAGTAAGAAATAAAAAGTGTTAACTTTTTTTACTTGCTTGTCTAAAGATAAAATTCATATTTATGTGACAATTTAGGTCAATGGAATTATTGGCCTAACTTATAGTTCATTCAAAATGAGTCCTCCAAAAATTAACTTCATTAGGAGATGTTTAAGAAGAAAATGCAACACGAGATTTATCTCAAATGAAATTTCTATTTGATCAAGTGCTATCTCATTGGAACTATAGTTTGAAAAATGGATAGTTAAACTAACAAATGTTTAGTTATGTATCCATTGTATTGAGCCAATACACATCCCTATACACTTTGATCAAAGTCACAGTTAAATAGAATTACTTCTTGGAAAAAATATCACTTCAAATAAGGGACCATGCAAGTTCATAATTCGAGATATAACTTAGTTTTGGCTCAAACCAACATTATAATTGATTAAGGATGCTCATAGATGTTGCAACATACTTCCCTGTGTGTACCCTAATATATTCCAATATATTGGGACCTTGTTTAATTATTGTTTTCATACACTTGAGAAATATAATACATTGATAAAATAATTTAGTGTCATTGCTCCTTGACCATCTGTATTATGCTTGGATGCATCTTTTCATGTTAATTAAACATTGACAATCCTTTAGAGAAGCTCATTAGAAAAATAGTTGTTATTTTAAGTGTATGTTACTTTCTCCCATTCTCTTTCATTGGGAAGAAATCTTCTAGAGGTGCTTCATTGTGATTTAAGTGGAAACCAATAAAGAGGAAAGTGGTGGTCTGTGGTAAAAAAAATTGTCAACCTTATTGTTTACCATTATATGTGGAATCAACACAATTACTAGAAATTCTTGAGGCGCACCAAATTGTCAACTTTATTGTTACCACTATATTTTGTCGATATATAATAAAAGAAAAGTTGTGCAATTCCATAAACAAGTTAGACATATCCAACAAAAATCCCATCAATAGCATTAGAATTATTCTTTAAATATTTCAATGATCAGGTAAAACTCCATATTCTAAATTAGATTGTTCTATCATTACTTATTCCACTTCTGAATCACTCTATGATCTCAAGAATAGATTTGGCAGAATCACACAAGAGATGATCCAATATTTAATTTATAACATGCTCAACCTTTGGCATTAAAGCAACTACAAGGCAATGAATCTGATGAGAAATAAGATGTTGTGGTAACTCATTACTAGGAAACCCAAACTCCTAGTCCTTGCAACCATGAAAATGATTTTTCATGCAATCATGACTAGGGATATCATGTTGTTTGCCACTCCAAGTATAATTATCAGGACGTAGTCCACCTCAATTCTCACAAACCAAACACAATCTCTATATTGAATGAATATCTTAGAAATGACATTCATGTAAGAATTGATTCCTTCAAGTTTCCTACAACTATGCCCAACCATGACCACAACCTCCTTCAAATCATTTTCAATTTTCTTTTTCTAGCTTCAAGAAATTGTTGGTCACTCAATTTTGATTGAGCATTCACTTTCGTTAGAACCTTATGCAATTAATGCTATTTGTTATTCAATGGAAACACACTATTGCCAATTCTAAGAAAGAAATATTTATAGGTGTGTATTTGGTAATGAATTTCTTGCAACTAAACTTATTAAGGGATTATAACATTTTATATGGTTGAATTGCAATTATCTTTATTTGTAAGCATGTTATATGATGAGGTAGGTTTCTTCTAAATAAAAAATGGCGTAGTTAGAATGGGGTTTATGTATTTCTATACCTTGAGTTTTTGTATATTAAACCAAGTTGAGATTCCAAGAAAATGTTCTTTTAATTATCATTTTTAGTTTCTTCACTCCTCTTTATGAAATGGTTGGTTTTTCATTTTTTCCACATTATCTATATGTACTGGAAAAAAATTCACTATATTTCTTTATGCTGGTTTTATCACCAAGGATTGAATATCCTCCACTTGTAGTTAACCTCTATGGTTCTAGTTTCTTTTAGTAAGGGGGTCCAACATGGTCGGGGTGCTATAGGTTTCCTTACTCAACTCACCTTCCATGTTTATTGTGACAAACGGAAGAAGGAAAGTGGATAAAAGAAAACTTTATTTTAGAGAGTTTTCTATTAGTTAATAACATTTGATTTTATGTTTTTGAAGATAAAAGATAAACTATTTCATATACTTGATTAAGAAATAAAGTTTTGACAAAAGCAAAAATACAAATGTGTAAACCACTAGAGGTGGGACTATGTTTCCTAAATCCATGGAAGACATCACAAACAAATTATTTATGCATAAAACTAATGTGTATGCACATTGTATTACTCAAGGACATGGCATGATCTCTACACTAAAACAAAGAATTCTTGGATAATATTAAATTTTCATTAGGCAATGATTTTCATCATCAAAAAGAGAGATGAAAATGGTCTTATAACACACAAGTATAAAATACTTACCAAAAATGTATCCCAAAGAATTGTAAACTTTATATTTGAACATTTGTTTTTTTATCTTGTAAAAGGGTTAATGATGATGGCCCCTTAAGTGATTTTAGTCTTAGTTAGGACACTAGTAATCCATAGAAATTGTTAACTTTTGTTACTTGTCTAAAGTTGAAATTCATATTAGTATGACATTTTAGGTCAACGGAATTTTTGGTCTAACTTATAGTTGGATCAAAAGAGTATGTTAAACTTTTGTTTAGAATGAGACGTTTGTGAAGAAAATTCACTGCAAGATCTCTCCTGAATGAAATTCCACTTTGATCAAGTGCTATCACATCTAAACTATAGTTTGAGAAATGGGTAGTCAAACTGGGAAATTTTTGTTTCCTAGTATTGTATTGAGCCAACACACATCCTATACACTTTGATTAAAGTCATAGTTTAATAGAACTACTCCTTGGTCAAAATATCAGTTTAAATTAGGGACCATTAAAATACATAATTAGACGTGTAACTTTATTTTGACTCAACCCAACATATCAATTGACTAAGGATGCTCCTAGACAATGCAAAATGCTTCCCTAAGTGTATGCTAATATATTCCTACATATAGGGATCGTGTTTGATTATAGTTTTCATACACTTGAGAAATAGAATAGATTGAGAAAATAGTTTAGTGACATTACTCCTTCATGATCCATATTGTGATGAATCTGAGCTTCTCACTATAATAAAATATTTACAATCCTTTAGAGAAGCTCACTCAAAAAAAGTTACTATTTGTTTTAAGTGTATGTTACTTTCTTATGATCTCTTTCTTTGGGAAGAAATATTCTAGAGGTTCTTCATTGTGTGTTAAGTGTCAAGTAGTCAAAAACCAAGTGGTGGTCCTCCTTCATACTTAAAAAAGTGCAGATGTGGTGAGCTTCGTTTAGACATGATCAATAGAAGGTGTTGAGA
This sequence comes from Alisma plantago-aquatica, assembly GCA_963693085.1. Lineage (NCBI taxonomy): Eukaryota > Viridiplantae > Streptophyta > Magnoliopsida > Alismatales > Alismataceae > Alisma > Alisma plantago-aquatica. The sequence continues at coordinate 1,320,805,004 of OY856409.1, read as the reverse complement.
TGGTTTCCGTATAGTTTGAGATGGTAAATATGGTGTTTTCCCTTAATCAACATATAAAGGAGATAGTGAAAAGGTTTGTCTTCATTTCTAGTTATTATCTAAATTGTCTTGCATTGTATTTTCTATCAACTATACCCAAAAATTGGTTGGCTAAACCTAGTGGTTGAAAACTTATGTAGGTGTGGATAAGAAACCCTTGTAGTTTTTGAAAAACATTAAATAATCATGTTTCGTATGCTCCCTTGACATCCTTCTATACTTAAGTTTGTTATAACAAGTGGATATGTTTCTTTTTTATTTGAGAAATTGTAGATTGTTTCTAGGGTATATATATGTCCAATTATACTCTTCTTTCAAAAGGCCAATCACATATTTCATAAAAATTAATCATAATTTTTTTGTTTATTTATTTTGGTGTAAAATTAAACCAAAGAACAAATACCATTCATTGAATATCATGTTATACTCAATATTGTGTGTGAAAATGCGTGTATTATTCATATCCTCCTGTGGTCTTTGAGAACAAATGTCCAATAGCCTTTCCATATATAAATCTAACTCCAAATTATAGGTAGGTAATGTAAGAATAAAAGTATCCTTTTCCATACTGCATACCTCTACACTAAAAGTTTAATTGTTGAAGTAACATTTAATATAGTCCAAATCTAATAATCTCTCAGAAAATCTAATAGTAAATGAGCTTGTAAAATTATCATATTATGTTATTGAACAATGCTACCTTTTAGTTTCAACCACTCATGAGTAATCCACTATTAATTTTACATGAACTAGGGGAACACAAGTCTTGAAATTGAAACTTAGGTGTATATGATTCCATTGGTAACAACATAATAAAATTTATGGTAGTGATTTTTAGGGTTAATGCAAAAAAATCCATGCATCCTTGTCAGGTACATTGATTAGTTTGTAGAAAAAACTAATTTATAATTTGCAGCTTCACAAAACCAATCACTTGTCTACACACCTATAAAGATGTACTTCTAACACTTCTTCTAAAAGCTTGATATCATCTTGATAAATATTCTCTTGGTAACTTATAGAGCATAAGTCTTTATATTTTTCACGGGATGGACATACATTAGTAAAGGGAATTTTTCTTGAAGTGTAATATATTCATGTTCTATCTTTTTACAACCATATTGATCTTAACTTGTGGGATATTCTCCCAATTAGGTTGGATCATTACTCTCTTTGAATAAGTCATCCATGTTGGTGTCATCCCTAATTTAAATTTTTTCAATAAGGTTATAGTAGTCATTTGATGAAATGATTGGAATTATTGTCTCAGGTACCAGTTTTATTAGCACCAACAAACATGTTACATACAAGTTCCCTTCAAAACTTTAGTATGAACTGGATGTATCTCCTTTTGTTGGTTGTAGTTAGAACTATTTACTTTAGTCATTTTTTTTATTCTATCGTAATAATTAAAACTGCAAGATGCAAAGTTTACCATTGGTAAGACAGACATGAGTCCCTTTTGTACATTTATACCCTCTTTGGTTCAACTATTGTTTCATAATCATTAGATTTTGAAACCAAATGCTTGTTTCCAAACCTTCCTAGTTAAGAAAACATTTCTACATCACAAAAAATAGAACTTGAGAGGCTAGGATATCTTAACATGTCACATTTGCGTAGACTAGTTTTTAATTGAAAACAAATTTTGAAGAATGTTTCATTACATAAATAAACAATTTTGACATGTACACAATTAATATAATAATCAAAGATCAACAATCTTTATGCAAATCTTAGTTCCAGATACACCTACTGATATCATTTGTTTTAGGCCCTGACTTCTTTCCCTTGTGTGTCGGGATATTTAACCTTATAAGGAAAACCTCACATTTAACATATTTTAATTTTTATTTCAGTTTTAAAAAAGTTAAAATAATTTACTATCCTTAAGATCATGACAAACTCTATTCCCAGTATTACAAGTTGTACGTGAACCTTCCCTCATATAGAGATAGGAAGCCCATAAGTTTACATTATGGTGTTGACCATATCTATTAGGATCTTATTCTAATATTATTCTACTCCATTAGATTGTTGTGAGTATATAGAAGCTACATAGTGTAGATACCACCATATTGATAGAATTCTAAGCTATATTCTTATCCACACTCTCTGGGTAAGAATTTGAAATGTCCTCTCTACTTTATTTTAGTTTCCATTTATTTCTTCTGAAAAGAAAATTTTTCTAATGCTTCATCCTTATCTTGAAGTAAACAATCATATAAGTGTATATATGATTTATGAAGTATTTTTTGTTATTCTAATAGTTATGGCAATGAACTCACAAAAATCAATATGCACGAACATCTAGTATGTTAGATTTTCTACCAATCAAAGGGAAATAATTGCTAGAAATTTTAACTTGTATATAAACAATACATTTATGTTTTCTATAAAAAACAATATGATCATTAATATTTGGATTCATCATTCTTTTCTTAAAATATATTTAACATATCAAACCCTTAAATGTAAAAATTTTAATGACTCAAGATTTAAAAAAGTTATTCACTTAGGAAAGAGAAATAACATGAACATAAATCTTGAAGAGATCATCTACATCACATAAAAAGTCTTCTCCACAAATAAACTTCACAAACATGAGTCAATACAACTTTAATACATATGAACTATGATCTCATATGATTCCTAATCAATATAGGGAAACTAATAATAATGTTCTTGGTCATGAAGACATATCTCATTCTATGAAGAGTTAGAACCTTTCTTAAAGAAATTTTTAGATCTACATAACCTTAGCCTTTGATTACATTGGTGGAATGATATCCTAAAGTCACTTACCTTGATAGATTAAAAGTACAGACTCATTAGAATACATATTTATATTTTCCTCAGTATCAACAATTCAATTAAGTGACTAAAAAAATATTAAGGAACTCAGGTTTAAGAGATATATACTCATCCTTGATATAATAACTACTCTTATAGTATATATCATAGCTATGTTTGTTATCCAAGGTTGATTTTCATAGTGGTAACCTACTAAGTACAATGAGTATCACAAAAACAAATCGAAAACAGTTTGGTATGGTCTTTTTCTAGATATAGACTTTTGGTATATCATTAATGTTTCTTCCTCATTATGATATTCCCTTTCATTTTTTTCATAATTTCATTGAACCTTAGGAGTATATTCAAATAAAATGATATGTTTTTTTATTGTATGTTTGTCCATTAAATCTATGGTTGTCATTAATCAATATTATGAATCATATCCCTTCTTAAAATAAACTCATCCCAAGATTCATGGGTTTTTTCAATTATATGATTACAACTAATATATCTGGTAACTACACATCAGCATCATGGGAGATGTGATAAAAAGCAAATGATCATGCATGTATAAAAAATTATTTCCCCTCAACCATATGAATTTTTCAATGCTTGGCAACTGCATATTTCTACAAAGGCTTTCTAAGTTATACCTCCAATCCAAAACTTATAAATGTTGATTAGACATTGTGGAGGATAAGGATGAAGAGGAATCGTACATGTCAAAAAAATTAGACAACACCAACAATATACAACATCAACACATTTCATACCCTCATTTCACTTGGCTATCTTCTCTAACCTGTTGTGCCAATTTTTTCTATTTTGGATAATCTAAATAATATAGAATGAATGAAAACCCATTGTGGCAAGAAAAATCACATTTTTTATTTCCCACATTTGGATTGAGAATCTTAATGTGCCTCAGACATACCAAACATGTCAATCATCTACTCAAAGAACAATCACTTTGATAAAGGTTGTGATTATTTATTATAGTATTATTAGAAATACATATTGTATGTTATGCAACTACATTTTGAATATAAATATACCAAGTATATGATAAACTTATCTTGAGTTACGTGTATATAAAGGAATTTCTTTAGAGAAAATGGTGTCTCTCTACATGTACGTATTGATAAAAGCTTTTTTTTTCTTAGAATGAACTCACATACTTTGACATACACCATCTCAACATGGATGTCACTTTATTCACCTAGAGAAAACCAATGAGCAAGAAGATATCATAGTATTACAATGTTGTAGGAAGAGAAGGACAAGATGTTCTAATCAAAACAAACGTCACCACTGGGATTACAAAAAAGTATTTGAACTCTAATGATGGTTGTGTCTTCTTTAAAAATATATGCATAAACTACACTTCTTTCTCTCTTATGTGTTTTAACCAAAAGCGTCAGAAGGATTAACTGTGCATGATATTTTAATATATCCAGCCATATATATATATATATATATATATATATATATATATATATATATTTGTGTGTGTATATATATATATGTGTGTGTGTATATATATATGTGAGTGTGTGTGTGTATGTATATATATATATACATTTATATTACACATATTCTTATTTATTATAATAATCATTACATGCACAATTCCAAACTCTGAAACAAAATAGTGGGTGTGTGAGGGCTGGCGTTATTTATGTTTATGCTTTGATGACTACAAAGACAAAAATTATATAAATTCTCTAAGTGATATGTTTTGTTAACTTCAACTTCATCCTTCATTAAACAATTGTAAATGATCAATAATCAAGTTTTTTCATATTTAAAAAGTTAGGCAATCAGTAATTATGATATGTGATAGTTTTAAAGGTAGCAGGTAAATAATATGTTTAATCTACAACATTTTTGCGTAATATACTTAAATAGTAGTACATAACCAAAAAAAATTGTGTCAAATAATGTGATATCCTAGCAATGTTTTTGATATATCATTGGTAAATAGCAATGGTATCATTTATTTTTCTCAAATAAAAGGAGTTATGAAGGATAAATGACAAATTGTGAAATAATTTTGAGGATATGAAAAAGTTAACTTACAAAAGGTGTCAAATTATACAAGAAATTGTTTTTTTAACTACCCAACAGGTAATTTATTCACATTTTCTTCTATACGTAGTTAAATACAATCCAACGATTGGCATGAGACCCTCTCTTCACTCTATTGGTGTTAGACAGAATATTGGGAGATTCCCTCCTAGTGCAAGACTCCCCAGACTCCCAGTCATGCTTTGTGGCCAATTTGGCTAAGTGGTGTGCTATCTTGTTATATTTTCTATTCCCAACCAACACATGTACACATCATTTTGGATATTTTACATAAATAAAGTTAGATATAGCTTGATACTTCAATGGGGTTCTAGCTTTCAATGATAACAACTTGCATTCGGAAAGTCTATCCAATTAATGGAAATGTCCCTTGGTTCATCCACTACTAATTGTAACCATCAAGAAATGGCTATTAGTCTCACACCTAAGATATTTGAACTTGCAATCTGTTTGTCACACCAAACAACTAATTACCGTCTTGGTCCATGAGCACGTAGCTTGTCAAGCTTTATTTGTCTGTTTATACTACTTTATATATGTTTATTTCAAGGGATCCAACACACACCTTCCTTCATGATATTGTGTGTGTTGCCTTTGGATTCCTGGCTAATGTTTAACCCTAATATTTTGTTTTCATGTCTTATGTTTAACCCATAAAGCCTAATGTACTAGTTGGCACTATCTCACAATCAAGTGAATTACATGTGTCGTGTGGACGTGCTTGTTATTAAACACATGGTTGAGTCTCAACTTCCATATAGTATTCTTACCAATAGAAAACCAAGTAGGTCTGGCAATCATTGATGCACTATATTTCAGGTTCATGGATATTCAGAAGTTTATATTTGAGGCATTTTTCACTTTTGTTCCATGTATGCGGTTCCACTCTTCCTAGATCATGTATACAAACATGTAGTCCTCTAGGATGTGGAACGTGTTTTTAGCATGGTCACCAAATCAGGGGCATTGATCGTTACCAGTTAGGCCTTTCATACCTTAGTTTTGGATTATCAAGAGACCCACATGTAGGGATCTCAACAAGAGAAATTTCATATGTTGATGAACCTAGAGATTACATATTCTTGTCCAGCAACCCTGTGTAGAGAACTTCATGATCAATTAGTTATATATATTTCCTTCATAGAGAACTCACCCAAAGTATTTCCTTTGAAATGTCAGGCATCTTATGCAGCTTGAGGGTCGGGGGATCATACATAGAATATGTCTGGTTGTATCATGTCCAAACCAGTGACTAATGAATTCTAGGTTCAATGCACCCTCATGTGTTGTAGAAGAAACTTGTAAGTTTTACAACTTGAAAGGGATCTCAATGGATGATCATAGTTTCAATAGATTTACACCCCTATCTCAATAATTATCCCAGGCAGAGGTAGATTTTTCATGGAGAATGACTACTCTATATTGTTAAAACATTCATTATTATTGATAAACTTCAAGAGCCCCCAACTAGTATGCAAACCCCTATGCCTCAATTGATTATAGTTGGCCACCATATATTCCCTCCAATGAATTTATCATTAAGGGGCGAAAACAAACCACATTGGATAGAAAAACTTCATTTTGAACTCAAACATTATTGGTATAAAGACATCCATCTTTTTTGCTTTCCATTGGTTTCCTCCATATGACTGTTCTCATCTTTTTCTAATCCATGTTGTTTCCCCATATAAATTTGTGAATAATTTGATTTATACCATGGAATATAGACATGTCATTTGCATAGTTTGCATTAGATATATTGGAATTGAGTTAATCATCAATTTCACAAATGGCAGACGTCTAACAAAGGAAAGGTGCAATTCATCTAGGAATTAATCTTCATATCAGTTCAGTCATAGTTCCAAGGTATACATTTTTGTTTTCTCGCAAGTGGAGGATTTTTACCTCAAGCAACCTCGCCAAATTATTTGTTTGAACTATGTCCATGTGTTTTATGATCCTACTCCATGTGATCTTATATGTATTCTTTGAGAAGTCCATAATATATTTTCCTTTCAGAGTGATTGGCAATAGGAGTTCTCCCTAACACATTCCCTTATAAGGTTTGAGTGCATGTAGTATTTCACATATCTAATGTATGAAAATCTTCAATGATGTTATGATATTCATGATCAGAAAGATTAGATCCTTGAGAAAAGTTGTTCTTTTCAATGTGTCATGGATAAAATCCCAATTCATTTTATAATATGCTTTGGCTTTATCAAACTTCACTACCATATATTTTTTCTAATCACTTATGATCCTCATTGAATGTCCAATTCCCTGCATCAAAACTATATTGTCTATAATTAACCTTCCAGGCACAAATTTTCTCTACAATAGAAGTTTCATTACTTGAGATATGGATTCATTCACTCTACTACTATTTCAAATACTATCTTGCTCACACTATTAATAACTATCGATTGAAGATGATTGTGAGTCTATAATTAACCTTCCAGGAACAAATTTGCTCTAGAATAGAAGATGCATTACTTGAGATATGGCTTCATGCACTCCACTACTATTTTGAATACTATCTTGCTCACACTATTACGAATGATTGGTTGAAGATGATTGTGCGTCTTCGATGCTCTTATCTTTGGTAATAAGAAAAGTCTGCAAATCTCCAATGTGTTTCGTATTGGATTACTTGCAAAACATTGAGCTCATATTAGGCATAATGTTTTTTTATTCTCTCCTAGTTTATCCAAAGAAATCCCGCATCACCCCATTTTGGTCAGGTGATTGGACAACATTCATCTTCAGCAATATCTCATGGATCTCTATTTCATCTAGATTGTCGACACATAGCTCATGCTCCGCCATCAACATGAGGAATCTTCCTACACAGTTCAACACATATGCATTATTTTTGGTTGGGCTTTCAGTGAATAGATCCACAAAGTGGGGTTGGACCAAGTTTCTTAGTGCATGTCTTCCTTCCATCTAATCACTAGATTTATTTAAGATTTAAAAATTTATTCTTCCTTTATTTTGCCTTGACTAGGCACTGAAAAATTTGGTTCTTGAATTACCCACTCAAATCCAACTGTCTCTCTCACTCTGTTGTCAATCACCATCCTCCTTATTAAGGATATTTTGATATTTAATTTCTAGTCTTGTAATTTATTCATGAGTTCTTTAGAATAGCCATATCCCAGTCAAACTTGCTTCTAGCTAATAGACTTCAACAACCACTCTTCATTCTTCAATTCCTTCTTTCTTTCCTCTCTCTCTCTCTCCCCCATGGGCCTACCATATTCATGAACTTGGAAATCATTATTGTAAAATCCAAATTCGCATTCCATGTGGTACCAATGAAGTTGTTGGAGGATTGTCTATCCATCCATGACGTGTTTATTTGCATATGAAAGTTCCTTGAAGAGGTGTAGGTTGTAGTTTGAATGAGTAATGGAGCATGATCAGAAGACATTTTTGGTAGAACTATCACTTGGGTTTAGGATATCATATCCATCCAAGCATGGATGTTGGATGCTTGGTCTAGACATTCCTAAAGCATTCCCCTTTTAAACATCAATGTGTGAGAATTTTCATGATCCTCAAGCCCTAACTACATAAGGGTTCCTCCAAATTCCTTTTAGTTGTTCATGTTTATATTTTTACTACCAATCGTATCATCTATCTATAGCACATTGTTGACGTCACCCAACACCAACTATGGAAACAAAAAAGTAGCCTCATTGATACACAGGTGACCCTAGAGGATTCTTCTCTTGTTTTTCTTTGTTCTTGAGTAGACAAATGTGATAAAGAGTTCTAGTTAATCTGGAAATGCATAAACTATTTGCACATCATTGTTATTATCACCTCCATGATCTGGGACTTCCACATAACCCTAATTCTACTAAAGAAATCAGTCGCCTCCACCTAATGTAGGGTGTCCAAACCCAATTAATGAAAAAAAAAATTTCCACTGAGCCACTAGTTTATGCTTCAACAATTTCCATTATATTAATCTTTTAGGTAAGTGTGTAATCCTTGATAGTGCTTTAGCATTTGTTGAGCATGTACCCTACACACTCCAAGATGCATGGATCATTTAGACAACTAGAATCAAATTTGTTGGTCTTGTCTTGACCTCGACAACTACTTCTGGCACCAATCTTGAGTTCTTCATGACCCTTTTCCTTGATCTAGACCCCTACAACTCATTGGAGGTAAATAAGTTTCTATTGAATAGAGAATTCCCACATTTCTCTCATTGGAAGTTGTGTTGATGTGGAACTTCCTACCTCAAAGTTTATCACTGGAAATTTTCCAAAGAAGAAAGAGAGGGGCTGACTAATTGACATTTTTCTCCTATGAAAATTACCATGTCATTTTATTGAATATTTGTTCTCTCTTCCTGTTATGTCCTCCTCCATTTCTTTGAAGTATGATGTGGTTCTTTGGATTCTAAATCCCCTAAGATAGTAGCATGATGGATTCCAAGGCTTTCTATTTGTTCATCCTTTGGTGGTTCTCCTTACAGTCCATGCCAACAATGTTATTCATAGAACATTACAAATCTTCTCTTCCTTTATCTTCATCACCTTCAAAATTTATGTTGTTGAATTTTTTGGTTGTCTTCATGCCATCATTCCCACTCCATGTTGTGATTTTTATTGACATAGTTGGACTATTAGGCCATGAATTCCATCCTAGAAATCTCCCAGAGGCACCCCATCAAGGATTATCTGCTATTGCTATATCATAGCTAATTGTTGGGAGGTTCACAAAGTATCCTCTTTAGTCTTTCATTCCATCTCCATGTGACCTATCAGTCCATAGAACTTACAAATTAAGAGGAGGTTCTCTTATTTGAGGTTATACCAGTCTTAGGGATGGAAATTGTGAGGATATTTTGCAGTTTATACCAAAACCAAAACCACACCATGTAGAAAAACCAAGTACCATATATGCACCATATCAACTTTGGTTTTGAATAAGAGAAACCATATCTAGACTGTCAAAAAAATGTTGTTTAAGTGCACCAAACCACATTGTGAACAAATTACTATTAATCATGTTAGCATTACATATAATTTATGCAGTTGTACACAATAATTGAAAATAACAACATAGACAATATGAAATAACAATGTTTTTCTCATGTTAAATAATAAAACTATAATGTTTTCTTTATGTGAATAAAAATTATAAGTAGTAAATACAAATATATATTTTCCAACTAGACATTCTTTCTCATTCAGATTTTAAAAACCATCCTCTTCTAAAATGGCATACTAATTCTCCTCTCACTAATATACATTCTTTCTTTTTTGAAAAAAACATTATTCTATTTCAAATAGATCCTCAAGTCTTTTCCTATTAAATTTTCCTCCTCATTTTCAATAATGTAAGCTATCTTTATTTCTTCTTTAAATTTATTTTTATCTTGAGAGAAGTAAAATAATACTTAAAATAAATATAGTAATATCATTCTAGGAGAGAGAGGGATGGGATATAATTATTGGTAAATGCGGGTCCACAAATATTTGAATTAAATATGAAGAAATATGAGTAATAATAATGGATGTAAATATATCTTCTAGACTCTCACTCTATATGTTCTATCTTCCCATATTCTTTTTTCCTTTCATTATTTTTCTTAACAAGATTTTACCTCCACTAATAACTACATATTTTAGTCAGAATAACACATCATTCGTAACAATGTACCCAATTATCACATTAATTATCTATCTCAAGTTTTGTAATTTAGCATGTTTTTATTCAATATTTATATGAAGCAAAGCAACAAAAAATAAATTTAATAAATTAGACTTTTTTTTATCCTAACTATCTCTGCCACCATTATTCAAATAATTAGATATTTTTGTAAAGATACACAAATAAAATTTTAATGCAAAATATATAGATGTAAAACATGTTTGTTATGTTTTCACAGAGACATGCATGGTTACTAGTTGTACAAAGAGGACAACCATGTTTGGAATAATTACAAAAAAATAAAAGTTCCTACTCGTCTATAGATTATGTAATTTAAAAGTAGAAATCTATCTATTTGTGTGAGAATAACAACAACAAATGTGATAAGGATAATTTTCTACATGTATTTATATATACTTAAAATTAAATATATGAGGTGTGGTTTTTGTCCATAAATTTATCTCTAGAAGCATAATTGCATCACACCAAAGTGGTTTCAAAATTTCAAAATAATATCCACATTGTAACCATTTGGTGTGGTCATGTGGTGTAAAATGTTGTGTGGTTGTCCACTAATATGTTATTTTTCTCTACACCATCTCCATCCCTACTCTTTATATGATTACGGTTGGAACAATTGGTTTATTGGAATCGAGTTTTACTATTATCCTAGTGAATTCCCCCCTCCTCTTCAATTTAATGTTAGTGTTTACTCTAACTATTGAACTAATGCAATTACCTACTCCTTCCGGCAAGTGACACTAGTATTGGAATATAGGAAGGTTTGTATTGTAATGATTGACCATTTATACCAAAAAAATCATATGTGTAAGTATCACTACACATATAATATAAATTTGTAGGAAAACATCACAAATTTGGCATACAATATCGTACAAAATAATAATACTTATTGAATTAAAAGGTAAAGTATAGAATTATAAAACTAAAGTTTGGGAGTCACATCTTCCTACATGAATTGAAATAGACATGATAAAATCATAATATGGAAGGATATCCTAACATAGACACCAGTGAATGATACCCTTAGATTCTTAAGACTACAATTCCTATAGTTGATACTCATTGAATCGATGCTCAACACATGCGAACATCATGTTCCCATCCATGTACAAGAAAAAGGTTAATGATTAGATTAAGTGTCAATTTGACAATGACAATTATACTAAACATCTTTTATTTACATCTTCTTTTTCTCTGGCCACTATTGTAAAATAAGTCATCTTCAGTTGAATATTGTGTGTTCTATGGCGTGTTTACCTTTAATTGCTTGATGTGTGTTCTGTTGGTACAATACACATTCTATGGCAACATATTCTTGCTATGGCATGAAGTACCTTCTATTTGGTATACCACAATACTTCTATTTTATGGGGAATTATCGTATAACATTAAGTTATGTTGTGTTGTATTCTTTCGTTTTATTTCTATTGCTATATTTTCTTTGAATTTTGTGATAAATTCAGATGTTCTATAATCTATTCTAATATATTAACAACATTCTTCATTCCATACAACCATGATGAAGTAAATATAATGTAATGAGACTCTAAATTCTGATAGTTGTATTCATGACATGCACAGATAGTGACTAATGTTTTAGAATGAAATCATAATCTTGTAATTTTAATAATAAAATCTAAATTCTTAGAGTTCCTGTAATGCAACAGAAGATTACTAAAAGGCTACAATATTTAATATGAACATATCATATTATGTGTACTTGACAATATAAATGTTGTTAATAATCGCATCAAAAGAAATAATGTGTGTCTCATGGTTTAGATTAATTGTATAAATATAATAAAAGGGGATATAGTTCAAAGGGAATGCCCCACATACCTGTCCTAAGTAAAATCCTATCAACAAAATACTACTTCCAAACCTAGATCTAACTTTCTCCATAAAAACAAAAGGTTTTATCAGTTTTCATGTAATTTCTCTAAGTCAAAACTTTTAGGGTCATTATTATTCATGTTTTAGGTTTTAAGGTACATTCCCTCAATTATTAGGTAGATTCTAGGATTATACACATGATATTACATTCTAGTGATTACTACATTGTATTATCTAACTCTTTGCAGTAGATGAGTTACATGAGTTAGGGTTAGGGTATTGACAGCATTCACTTCAAAACATATTACCAATTAAACATTACCCTAAACATTAATAGGTTTATTTATATTCATCCAAATATTATCATTTTGGTTTAACATCTAAAGCATTACCTACTTTATGAACCAAGTAGTTATAATACTTACAAGTTTAAGCTTCCAATAGTTCTAAAGAGTTAATGATATGACTGATCTCGTTTCCATATCATATAAATGTAACCTTTCATAATTTATGGTTCTTCATTAGGTTTCACCACTAACATCTTATTCATATGATTAGAAATCTATAAATAAGGTCGTTACCTTATGTGGATCTTTGATTGGATTAGTAGTTTCCAACTAATAGCTTATAATCAAATTGCATTAATTCCTCAATTATAAATATACCAATGTAATTAGCATCGTGACTCTAAACATGTCATTATTGGGTATCATCATTTTAAAATCATAGTTGGAGTATGATCAAAACACTTATCTATGGTTATGGTTAAAATTCATTTTTTTTTTGATGTATGGATTACTTATTAAGATTTTCTAAAGTTCACTTCATTAATCAACCAATTATTGTTGAGATAGTTAAAAAACAAAAAAGTAACACACTAGAGGGAAACATAGGGGGATTCTTGCTCCTTACAAGATTTTACTAGGTCAAAAGACCAACCTCCCTCATATTAAAAGTAAAAGCCAAAACATGGGGGGGGGCAAGACTTGTAGACCTACATGATGGAATAATTCTTGATCTTATCTTTGCAACTTCATCTTAATAAGATCGTCTACGTAGGATTGAAGATCAATGTAAATGAGATGAGCATCAGATCCCTTGTGAGATGGCACGGATATGGTCCTTTTAAATAAAGTCAGGTCATGGTTGGAGAGTGAGTTCATCTAGCTAGATAAATAGCAAAGGTAGGGCATCTAATTGTAGTATGGGTAGAACAAGGAAGGGAACTAGTTCCCTTAAAAGTTACCATGAACCATTGTTGGACCAAGACAAAACTAACAAAATTGTTATACAGAAAAAACATAATACAAATATTGGTCATCGATGACTAGATAGTTGGTGCACGGAGGAAATATGGGTTAAGGTATATACCTCACAAGTTGACTGGGGAGAGAGCTAGGGAGCTCATTGGGTCTTCAAGAGTCTCTTCATTCTCTTTTCACAATACAAGAACAAAATGAGGCCTCTTATGGTGAGGCTCCACACAGTCGCAAAGCATGTTTTTTTAGGAGAGGTAATAAATCAGACATGAGAAGGACATCAGGAATATGTTTGTGACACCCTCAAGAATGGTTCCACAGTGATGGATGTAGAAATGGAGTAAGTCAAGGAGGATTAGAGTTAAGGGAATCAAATTGAGATGAGATGGGTGATTGAAATTATCTCCTTAAGCACTCTCAATGCCCACGAGACAGTTGGTGTGCTTTTGCGAATGGTGTTACACACTACTCAATTGGAATTCAGTAGATGCAACTTCGTGAACAAACAACACATAGTGGGATCACTTTAAAAATTTATAAATACCTAAACAAACGTACTCACATACACCAAAACACTACACCTACTAGCACATGGGGTCGTGTCATAGTATAGGAGGGGGAAATTATATGGTCGATCCAGTGAGAGAAAAGGGAGTACTAGAGCTAGGTTAGTTTTGGCGCTAGGTTCCCACTATGGTGTCTTGGGTTGAAGGGTTTAAAAGTAGATTTAATGATTACATTAATGATGAACAAGCAATTAAAAATGAAGGCAAGCAAGATCAAAACCTAAGTTAACCCAAGATAGTTAATTCTACTAAGAAAGAAAAGACAAGTCAAGGTAAGGAAAAGATCTACACTACACTAATCTAGCAAACTAAGAACAAGAGAAATTAAAGAACTAAGCTAGCAATAATATAGCAAGAATAGGGCAAGAAGCTAACTAAGCAAGTACAAAGCTAACTAATCTAACACTAACTAAGCAAGAAGGCAATTAGGGTTTTAAAGTATTTAAGAGAGGTGTGGGCTGTTTGGGGATGCACTTATAAATTATGTTAGGGGGTGACATATGAACATAATGATTTCATTTTGATTATCAAACCAAACAACATGATAGAGTCTAATGATTATCCTAAACTCTAACTAGCCATGTATATGCTAGGTTGTGTATATGGGAACTAGTCCTTAACACCACCTACTACCCTTGTGAGGCTCAATTGGGCTAGGGTTTAGGTGTAATTCAATTAGAGACTAAACAATCCTAGGTTTTTAGGTTAGATGATCTTAGGATGATTAGGGGTTTAGGTTAGTAATGGGAGTGGAAGTGAGGTTTTTGGCCTCCCATCACCCACATTCTAGCCTTGAGAAAGCTCCTTGCTAAGCACACTAATATCATCTAAACTAGGTACTTAGATCTCTTAACTAGGGTTTGGAGAATTTATTAGAATGTAAGAAGATGGGTAGCTAGCTAGGGATCCATGAATTGGACCTAGGATCAAACTCCAAAATTCACAAATATAAGCAATTTCCCTATATTCCTAAGTGATTTCAAGCACAACCCAACAAGAAATTCGTGAAGAGTGAGATATAAATAGAAAATAATCTTTAGAAAATGAAACTACAATGCTTACATATTATTTTTCCCCCAACATGGTATCAAAGTGATATTTTGGCCCCAAACAGCCCACCCAAGGGGCCTAGCTACTCATGGTAATGCAAATACAAACAATATGGAGAAAGGGGTAGATGAAGTCATGGATCTCAGTGTAGATTGACCAATCCTCCTCTTCAGCTATAGCAAGAAGTCATCCTCCTTCCTTCAATGTGCAAGGGGCATGTGATGATGGTGGAATAGGGTCAAAACACTAGGAATCTAGGGTTTTGGTGGTGGAAATGGTGAAATGGAGTGGAATGGAGGTGGAAATGAAGTGGAATGGGTGGAATGTGAAAATGGGGAGCTAGGAGATGGTAGAAGGTGTCTAGGGGTGGCCAAGGTGGTGGGGAAGCTTTAGGTTAAGTGGGGGTCAAATGGGTAGAATAGTGCAAAAATTCAGTTAAAATTATGAGTAGCACGACTGTGCTGGGAAGCACGGCAGTAGCACATTCGTGGTGGGCAGTAGGTAGCACAATTGTGGTGGATGGGAATGTTTGTGGTGGAAAAATGGAATGAATAGGGGAATTTTGGGTTTTTGGGGCTGGTAGCAAGACCGTTCGAACCAACACGGCCGTACTGGGAATTGCTAGCATGGCCGTTTTGGCTAGAACAGTTTTTCTGGCAAACTGGGTGAATTTTTGAAGGTTGTGTTGCTTGGGGCATGTCCCTGAACGGCCAATACATGGTAGAACGGATGTTCTGGTGTCCTTCCCCTACATTAGGGTCTTAAACTTTGTGACCCATGGAGGTTATTGCTACAATACATTCTTTGATCACATGGGGTAGGTTGGGAGTCATTTTGGCTTCAATTTGGACTCCTCCAAGCAAGGGGAAGACCTAGATTCAACCATCATCACTCTCTTCCATCAAGTAGTATTCAAAGTACCTACAAAACATGCAAAAACCATCCATACATGCATTTTACACAAATATGCATATTAGGGGAAATAACATGTAATGTAGTAGATGTAGATGTGATTGAAGTGCAATATGACACAAGATGAAGCCCTAAAATAGGGTTTAATCACCACTCCAAACTTAAAACATACTTCTCCTCAAGTATGCTCCAACTCAAACTCTCTGCAAATTTTTCACAATCAAGAAAAGACAAATGCAATACAATAAGTGAATATTGACTAAATGGGTTCAAGGGTGACCAAGACATGCATTCCACCTTTCTCATCTCCTCTTTCACAAACCAACCATCATTAGAGCACTGAGCCTACAAATTTCAAATATAAAGCATAGAATACACCATCAATCCATATGGTTGCCATATCACTTCGAGTAAATCGTTTCATGGTAGTGAAGGTCAAAAATGACTAATTTTGTTGTATAACTTTCATGCATTCAATATCATATGTTTATCCACACTAAGTAACCCACATGGCTACGATAAAGGGCAAAATGAGCTAGGTTTGATGTTTCCTAGCTCCATGGGCATGCAAAAGTAAGAAAGGGTTGCGGTAATATTTTGGAGTGCTTTTTCACACTCATATTTTCTTTATTTAGATGCTCTTGTACATGAGCATCTTTTTTTTTCTTTTGTATTTTTCTTTGCCCTTGGTTTAGATAGGGTACATGATTATGAGAGTGAAGCGGGGGGGATATAGATATCGCCACCCCAAACTTTTAGGGTGGCCAAGGATGATTGTGTACACTTTGGTAGCCTTTCATGAGGTGGAGAGGTAAGAAGACAGTAGAAGAAAAGTGAGTCTAAGAGGGGTTACTAATATGGATTTCAACATGAGATCTCCTGAATGAAAGCTACTCCAACAATTTCATCAAGAAATGACATACTACATGAATGAGCAATATTAAATCCATATTTCTATCACGGGATTCTACAAAACTCTAAGTGTTTGTGACTTGCTTCAATCACAATTGAAAGAAATAGTTCACTAGCATGAGAGAGGTGATTCACATGTAAAAGTCAAGATTGAGTCCATCTAGCAATAAACCATTATAACTCACTTGTATATATCCAAGGTCATCATTTTCAATCAAATAAGTAGAAATTGGGTCAGAACACACTTTTAGGCAAGAAATTCTGAATTTGAGCAGAAATGCAAAAATGGTGTCAAGTTGCCTTCAATCATATCCAAGCCTTCATTATGGAATATAAAGCAGAAAGTAAGAAAATACTTGTTAAAATATGCAAAAATTACCAAACAAACTACACGATGTGTAATGCATGGCAGAAAGAGAATTTTTTTTAAAAATTACACAAAAAGTAAACTAGATGATATGATTGCATGCAAAGTAGGTAAAATATAATCTAGATAGCAAGAAAAACATTACAAAATAACAAAACAAGACTAAATGTAAGGTGAAATGTAAATAGAGTGAAATGGGAAAAAGGGCATACTGCCCTACGACCCCAAACTTTTGAATCATGTTGTCCTCAACATGACACTAAAATATAGGAGTGATAGGGTAGATGATCATTATGGTGGCTCTGGTGGTAGTCCTCCATGTGGTGGATGATGCTAGTAGTAGGAACCCTATTAATCCAACTATGGAGACAGATAGTTATCTTGATATGCTGACAGTGCGCTTCACCTATCTTCCCCCCACTGGGGGTTCCTCTGGGCCTGGGCATGATAAAATTGATACATGTGGGTGACCTGATAGTACAACTTTTGATGGTCGAACTACATAGCACCCTGGGTATGTTTGAAACCCTCTTATTCCCTCAAAATTCCCTCCTAGGTTCTCAGTATGATGTCATATGGGCTCTAGATGCCCTCCAGCTGTGAATGTATAGTGGACATGTCATATGTATTTGTTGTCGGCTGTTGTGGCTATTATGATGTCTCCGCCTCCCATCTCCTGCCTCGACATGCATATGATGTCTCTGCTTCTCTCCTCTACTTTGTCACCCGTGAGGGATCTCCTAGTCCCTCAGCCAGTAGCACCTTTGGTATTGCTTCCTCTCTAGGGTGCTCCTCCTCGTATCTCCTCAAGGTCTCCAAGAAGTTTGGAGAGTTCCCATGCTCCTCTAAGAGAGGCCAAGTGTGGTAGGGTAGCTCGAATAGATAGTGTGAAATGGGGTGTTGACCTGGTATATAATTTTCTGATTCACTACTACAATCATAGAAGAACGAACCATGTAATATAGGTCCACTAAACCCCCCCACCATGCCCTAGCATATCCTGAAACAGAATTGCCTAGGGAGACCGCAATAGACATCACAACCCCTCCCATAACTTATGGATTCTTTCACTTGTAGGGGATCTTCCTTAGATGATCTATCAGGAAAGCACCCAAATTTACAAACTTTCCTTTCACCAGCCAACCTAAGAGAAAAAGATCTTTCTTGGTGCAATGGCTTTGGTTTTCATACATGTCAAAGATTGTGCTTGCAAGCACTTTCTGTACATAGCAGAGGAATATTATGGATCATGCTTGTTTTGTATTTCCCCGTTAAAAAATGCTATGGCCTGTGAAGTACTTCCACATGATGATGTAGGTAATACTCGAGTCGTTCTTTGTCCTTCTCCCATCCAAGAGGGCTACCATCTCATCACTAGGAGTAAACATCTTGTTTAGCATTTTTGTAAATAATAACCCGATGCTTGCCTCAAATCATCACTCTAGCATCCTCGCCATCGTCAAAATTTTCTCTAAAGTGGCAAATAACTGACGTGTCAACTCCACATAAGTCTCATGTGGTGTCGCCAAGATGTCAAAAAGGGCCACTACTTCCATTACACCCTTGAAATAAGCATAGAAACCCATGCTCTCCATCATTGACTGACACACATAATGGGTGGTAATCACCTTGCGTGTTAAAAACTCCCAATATTTAGGCTTCTTCACCTGACTACTAGTGACCCCGGGCTCTCTATCAAGATGTTACTAGGGTGCATCAGGCTACAGTGCATCTGGCATAGCCTCATCCTCATCATGCAAAAGTAATTGTCTTCATGCTCAAGGTTGAGGTTGAGGCTTCGTATGTGGTCCCAAAGATGCAGAAGGATGTGTCTAAAATTGATAGCCGAGTTGTTGTAACTGATGGTCAGGTTGGCGAGGGTGGTGGTGGTGCACGTCGCGACAATTGGATCTATCAAAACAATCTATTCAGCTTTCATCAAATAGATAGTTTTGGCAGAGCCAGAGGTCGATGACTGAGTGGTAGACGTCAGATTTGAAGACAATCCATTTTTGGTCCAGAGTTGGTATTAAAGAACATCCTTGGTGTTATACACAACATTCTTAGTCATGGATTTCTCAGCCATTTGCTTCATCATAGATAGATTTTGCTGGAGACATTTCTATTTTTTTTTCTTTGAAGAACACGACTATTTGGGTAGATTGGAGAGAAATGGGAGGATTTTTTGATGAAAATAGGTGGAATTTGTATATTAAGGTAGTGGAAATGATGGGATATTGATTGGAGATGGATTGGGGGTGATTTGGTGGTGATTCGAGGGATGGAGAGGACGAGTAAAGTGTCATACAACCGCTAGGGTAGGGAGATGGACATTCTATTCTGGAAGAAATGAATGAGCAAGTGAAATGCAAATTTGCAAAATGGTTATTTTAAGTGCTGGTTCGGGCTACAACATGGTCATGTTGGCTTCATGCAACACGACCGTGTTGCATGGAGTAGTCGTGTTTGGTTTGGTCTTCAGTTCTTGAATTTTCTTTGATTCACTTTGATTTCTCTATTGATTTTTCCACCATGACCGTGGTGAGTACTGTGGGAGTTCATTTCACCTTGAATCTCATCAAAATATCAAATCTTTGATCCAAAGTGATTTTTCTTGGAAACATTTTCTCAATTTCATCTAGTTTTCCTCGTTTCAACCAATAATCTCCTACACATCTTAAAACTAAATAAAAACTATTAAAAACAAGTGTATGTGTTTGTTTTCTTAGA
The DNA here is from genome assembly GCA_963693085.1 of Alisma plantago-aquatica. Classification (NCBI taxonomy): domain Eukaryota; kingdom Viridiplantae; phylum Streptophyta; class Magnoliopsida; order Alismatales; family Alismataceae; genus Alisma; species Alisma plantago-aquatica. Next base: position 1,320,784,752 of record OY856409.1, on the reverse strand, counting down.
AAAGTGTAAAAATAACCAAAAGTATCAAAAATCAAAAGTTGGGTGAAAAATTCCCAAACCTAGGTGGGTTGCCTCCCACAAGTGTTGAGTTGCATGCCTTCAATTGGGCTTCTTAGTTATTCTTCAATCATTCATCCATTTGACATTCTCATGTTCCCATTCTTGCAGTAAATGCATCTCTCATTTGAATTCAACCACTACTCCTCATCCCTTTGATCACCAAAATTGTCATCAAATCATTCATCTAGATCTCCTCCTCTCAAATGATCAATCAAACTCTTGAAGTGGCCATATCCAATATCCACATCTCAAGCTCGCCGGTTTGAGGACTTGTATATGTTAATCTTTATCTTCATGTCCATGAAAGAGACTATCATTGTGCCACTCATGTAACACCCGGGCCCACTGCCCTATGCTCTAGTAGAGTTTCATGAATGATGAATGGCCCATAGACCACCACTAGCCTTAACTATGTGCTTTGTCCACACTCATGCATAAGCTAGGGTCAACTTCCCCACTGGTCACCTGTTCTAGTACTACTCCAAGCTGACCATGCTTAACAATGGAGTTCTTTAGTGATGGGCTCCCAGAAAAGGAGGTGTACCTTGGTGATATGGGTAGTCCAATCATTCCTTATAAGATAATTTTATCTAAGGCCTCAAATCCTGGAATGTTACAATCTCCCCCACTTAGACTCTTGACGTCCTCATCAAGACTCAACTATATTGCCTCACAATATTGCTATGACAATGTGAGTTTTCCCTCTTCTCTATTATTTAATTTATATTTTTACCTTTTTTATGGTCATTGATGATCTCATTTGACTCTTTGATTAATGTTGATACCAAAAATCAAATTCTATTGTTTTCTATGAATTTCATGCACTCTAGGGCATCTTAATTAGCTTAATACACCTCTTCATTCAAATACCTGAGTTTGACTAGTTAACATTATCTTTTGGTATCCAAACTTATGAACATTATTCTACAATTCATGTTGTAGATATGGTCCAAATTTGATACCATTTGGCCCTTCCTATGATTTTATACAAATTTCCTAAGATCTAGCCCTATCCTAGCTCTTTTTAGCCCTTTTTATTTCTTTTCACTTCTTTTCCCTTGTTGGGCTCAGCCCATCGTGTGCTTTGGGGCGCCTCTTGGCAGGACTTGCCCCACGGATTGACCCAGCAGCCTTGGATCTCAATCCAACGACGTTGGGGTCATCCCCTACCTTGCGACTGGAATGACAAGTCCACGGTGGACCGACCACCCTAACTCCTATCCCAACCAGATAACCTAACCTATTTTTCCCCAACGACTTGACCAAAGGTTCCCTCACCCTCTCTTGAAGCTTCTGCATTCTTCTGTTTTTTGAAATCACCTCTTGGAGGCCAAGGAAATGAGCCACCTCCAAAGAGTGCGACACCCCCCTCCTTAGCCCTAACCCTAGCCCCAAACACCTATTTAAGACCCCTAGTGCCTTCGGCCCACCCCCACAGACATGAGCGACACATCCTCTCCCCACATCGTGCTCTCTCTCTCTCACCCCCTTTTTCTCCGGCCGCTGCACAGCCACGGAGCAAGCCTGCTCGCGGGCGGGTTCTACTATTGGGACGATCAACATTGACCATCAGATCGGAGTTCACGCTGATCCAAGTCGGGATCAACGGTCCTCGCAACCCCCTTGCTCCATCTAGCACACACTCGATTAGCAGCAGCCGTTAGATCCAATCAGATCAAAGAAAACCAAGGAATCCAACGACGGTCATTTTTCTCGACCTAGGTATTTATTTCTCTCTCTGCCCAAAAATCTAGAAAATGACTCAAACTTGCAAAAATGATATCTCGAGATTCCTAGCTCCAAACATATCGAAATTATAGTCCATTTTCATCAGAAAAATTAGCCCGATCGAATAAAAATAGTTTCAAAACCAGTTTCGTATCCATGTTCTCTATTTTTATGGAAGTACCTTTGAATAACCTTCTTGAGTATAAAATGGACAACTTTCTTAAGTTCATGATCGTAGTCTAGTTCATGATCGATCATGCAATCTTACTTTGATGTTTAAGCACAAACCTATCATTATGATCTAGAAACTTGAATAATGACTCATATATTGATGATATAACTAGTGTTATCTAATGTGGTTCCTAAAAACATCAAAGTAGATCATTCATTCTCGATATATGCTTAATGCTTGATTAAATGTTGAAATATAGATATAATGTCAATAATAAATAGATTATCTACCCTAGGGTTGTATAGGAATGCAAAACCTTAATCTTTCATACTTGATTCTGGTATAATATGATCTTGACCCTCAAATTTATATCTTGATTGATCTAGGATCTACTTGAGACCTTCACCTTTCACTCTTGAACCTTTACTCAGCTACCTTCCAAAAAGGCACACTATTATACAAATCCACCTTGATTGTAATGATGATACTTTTAGGTATCTCTTGACTTATGCCTGGCTATTTATTTGGATGAACTATTGTTCCCTATGTGTAGTCTTGCGTTTTTCTTCTATACTTTATTTTGAGAAACATGGAACCCTAAATTACAATACCCATTATGACTGCTCACTTATTGATGTTGATAATGATGTTGGAAAAGTTGATGATGTTGATATTGAATATAAGCAAAACCCCCCTTGATTGAAGGGTGGGGTTTTGTACATTGACCTCCTATCTCCTTTGGTGAGAAGGAGCTTGGTGACCTCCCCATCGCGTTGGGGTAATAGAGTCACATAAACTAATATAAGCATGCTTCTTGAATTACATCATAATGGGAAATTCTTAATAAAATTATTGTTGAACAACATTTTGGTTTTTGGAAGATCGTTCGATACACTTTTAAAACATAAGTACTGCCAAGCATACTAGTTTTCTTATAAATTGCTTTACTTTTTTTTATATAGCGTATCATTCAATTGCATTGACATTGTGTCATGATTTTCTCAATTTTAGGTGATACAAGGAATTAGAGATTTACTTTCATCTACTCATTTAGCCACTATAATAATGACTGCTACATCAATTATGGACTCTACATGGGAGCTAATTGTAAAAGGGATGTAGTTGTTGTCTAGTGTGACAAAGTGGATTTTAGCATAAGAATGAAATATTACTCTTTTAACCTCAATATATTCTCTAATTGTCTCAAATAATTTTTTTCTTGTCTTCATAATCATTATTGAGACTCAAATACAAAATATGGTGATCAATGTAGTTTTTATACACATTATAACACCTCAAATTTGATTCAAGCATCACTTTGTTCAATGAATCAATTTGATACATCAAACTTCATATTTTTGTTATCAAACGTTTTCTAAACGTTCTCCACAATTTTTTGAGGTTGTGATCCAAATTTGAGAACAATTGGACATTCCTATGATTTACTATGAATTCTTGAAGGTTATGTATTGAAAACCTTTTTTACCCTTTTATTTGTGCTTTTTCTTAGCTTTGCCATGTCAATGATCCAGACACAGAATTCATGGGTGATTCTGAACCCTTAGATCCACCTCACGCAAATTACAACTCTGATCGAGTGGATGTGAGTTGGTCTCCTACCTCCCGCTGATTGCAGGGAGGAGACAAACTGGCCTTAATGGCCGATCTCCTGCCTACGACCACGATTCAAGTTTTGAAGCGGGACAAATTGCTCCTCTCGTAATTTTGATTTCATCTAACCCTATTTTAACCAGGTTTCGAGCACTGTTGTGCCGCCAACTAACCCCCTCTTGCTTGCTCCTCTCTTCCCGGTGGCCATGGCTAAGGGCAAAGCCTTGTTCAACCCTAAAACCTAACCCGAGTACTATAAAAGGGCCCCTTAGGTTCACCATCATCTCGCCATACTCGAAGCCACACCCTTGCTCACCCCCTCAACCCTAAACACCCTTATTTTCTCCTTGATTTTCTTGCTGCTGTGCGGTGCCGCCGCAAAGCCCACTCTGGGTGTTCCCTTTACTCGCCATCTCACCCTAAAATCTGACCCCCAACTAATCCATGAAGCCACGACGAAGTCGAATGGCTAACTAACAACCCACGGAGATGCCCCCTACTCCCTTTTACCCATAACTTTGGCGAGCTAGTCTACCACGGTTGTGTGCTCATGTGTTGTAGGAAAGGGGAAAGATAGTCCCTGAACCGTTGGTCTAAGGGGCCCAGTAGACATCAAAATGAACTGGCTAAATAGAAGAGTGCACCAGACAAATCAGAATTGAACCAGACCTGTGGGCTAGCAAACCCCATCGCCTTTTTGGCTCGATCATATACATCCAATCGACATCCAACGATCAACTTTTTTTTGGAAATTAAGGTATTTTGCTCATCACTTACAAATAAGCATTTAAAATCATTGATCTTGTTCAAATCATAATAATTGTATCCTAGCTCCAAATAATTCGTGTAAATAGTCAATTTTGATCACGAAAATCTAGTGAATCCACTAAAAATACTCCTAAACCCTAATTACAAATGATTCTCATGGATAAATTTAAATCTAGATCTCTTGCTTACATAATTAGTCTAAATAACTCTATTTGTGGTTAACCTTGACTAAATGTTGAAAACCCTAGATTTGGACTCTGATGATTATCTTGTAACCTATATCTAATATATTTGAATCATATACTCTTGAAAATGAATCATTGTGATCTAGATCTTTTTACCGGATTCAATCTTGATTATAATGAAAACGAGTAATCTTGATATTGATCTTAATCTTGCTAAATACTTGATATACTTTGACCCATCAACCTGATATGGAATTCCAATGGTGCTAAGTATCATGATGATGATATAGAAACTTGAATGATCACTCAAATATTGATGATAATAATTAGGGTTAGAAAATATATTCCTAAAATACCTAGGTAGATCATCCATCCTCGAATATGCTTCACACTTGAGTAAATATTGAAATCTTGATATAATGTTGACTTTAAATGAATGATCTACCTTAGGGATGAATAGTATTGGAAAACCCTAATATGGTGTACTTGTTATTGGTCTATAATATGATCTTGACCCTCGATCCATATCTTGATTGATCTAGGAACTACTTGAGACCATGATCGTCAACTCTTGATGATTTATAATCAAAATCTTCGGTGAAAGGTATGCCATTATATAACTCCTCCTTGATTGTAATGATGATACTTTTAGGTATCTCTTGACATATGCTTGGCTATTTATTTGGATGAACTATTATTCCCTATGATTAGTCTTCCATTTTTCCTCTATACTATATTTTGAGAAACATGAAACCCTAAATTGCAATACCCATTATGATTGCCCGTATATTGATGTTGATAATGATGTTGGGAAAGTTGATGATGTTAATATTGAATATAGGCAAAACCCCCATTGATTGAAATGGGGTTTTGTACATTGACCTCCTATCTCCTTTGGTGAGAAGGAGCTTGGTGACCTCCCCATCACGTTGGGGTAATAGGGTCACATAAACTAATATGAGCATGCTTCTTGATTACAACATAATGGGAAATTCGTAATAAAAGTCTTGATGAACAAAATTTTGGTTTTTGGAAGACAGTTCGATATACTTTTGAAATATAAGTCCTGCCAAGCGTACTAGTTTTCTTATAAATTGCTTTACTTGTTTTTATATAGCGTACCGTGCAATTGCATTGACATTGTGTCTTGATTTTCTTGATTTTAGGCATTACAAATAGAATATTGAATAAAATCATTTCCACACTCATACACTCTGATGACAAAGATAAATCATATATATCTGCATATTGGGTAGGTTTATCCTTTAATTATCCAGTTTTTGAGTTATTTATTTCTTATTGTATATGCCAGTGTGATAGATCCTATTGGGCCACTCAGGGACATGCACTTCAATCCTTTTTCTACTATCTAGGCAGTGGGATTGGGATTGGGGTAAGAATAGTTCCATGACAGTTGGTATCAGAGCCTACACACTCACATATACTTGAAGTAAATGATTTCTCAAGTATCTTACACCCAAGAAACCCTAAAGTTCATAATGGTGAAAATTAAGGTGTCTAGGCTTGGGGTCCTGACATAATTTCTCCTATCCGTCTTCACGGTGGCTGAGATCCCCCGCTCTACCTGGCCTTAATTGATCTGAAACTGGACCTAAAGGTTCTCTTATGAAACCCTAGAGAGTCTTCTAGCAACTCATCTCTTCTTTAAGGATTATCCTAAGCCATCCATGTAGATGAAGATTAGCTAGTACTCTCATCTCCCCATGTGGCCTTTTCTTGTGACCATTTACCACATGATGTCTCAATTATGGGTAGCTTATGCATGGGAAAAATGAATATCGCTAAATTTTGAAAGTTGGTAACATGATCTGACCTGAATTTGAAAACTCGATTTTTCATCAATGCAATCAAATACTCATGCTTGACCCTTCATTAAAACTTAATTTAATCAAAACTAGGCTAGATGCTTTCTATGTTTGAGGTAAATGATACGAATTATGATATGGTGAATTAAGGATGACTTATACCTTATACCTCATTGTTGATGAGATCTCGATTTTATTAATGTACATGTTGCCCTATTATTGATTAAACCTCATACATAATTAAGCAAACTTGTACCCTATTTGATATATATCATGAATAAGCCATGAAATGACTAAGTCTAAGACTCACAAAATCATGATATAAGACTATGATGCAAAAAGCAATTTTCCTATTGACTTCTTATGCCTTTTTCAATCTCGATTTCGATATGATGATTATGGGACTAGATTTTGCACTATTATGCTCTAATTCCATGAATGCCAAATTCAAATTCTCTATTTCCAAATTATATCACTACCTTGATCATGAAAAGAAAGAATTGCAAATCTTGACATTATTGACCTATTATCTTGAATTTTGATCTTAGGAACTTGGTATATATGATTTATTCATTGATACTCTCCCTATTTGAATAAGATCAGTGGATCGTGACCAATGTAAGTAATGTGCTAGATTAGGGTAGTAGTTGACTCATGACTCCCCTAACCTAGGTCACATCCCTATTTTGAATAAGCTCCAAATTTTCATAATGTTGATTTTTTAGAGTTTGGAGAAGTATCCCTTTTCACCCGATTTGGATTGGTTGACCTTATCCTAAATAGGTTAAACCCAATGTTGATACTCAATCTTGAATATTGATTTGATAATTGATATATGAAAATGTCGACTATAGCTTGTGGTTGACTTCCTAGATAGACCTAGGTGTAATCATTCATCAACCTTGGATACAATGACAATGAAATCTTGATATGTTGCTCAAATATTGTTTGAAAATTGTTGCTTAAAATTGAATATAGATGAGTGATCTCCCCTAAGGTCTAAATAGGAATCTAAACGTTAGATTCAAAATTTTGGACCTATAACTTTTGACCTTTGAAATATCGACTCTTGATTAATGGAATTGGGATTCGGGATTATCAATTACAAATAATGATACAAATCCTATGATCACACTATTTGGACATTAAGATGTATGACTAATGACTTATCCCAAAATTTTGAAATGATGACTATTTTGACTCTCTCAATTTATGACTTAGGGTTTATCTCTCATTAGGACTAGGGTGGGATCTCCCATTGATTTTGAGCTTGAAAGCATGAGACTGGAAGTACGATGTTGTCTTAAAATGTTGAAATTTGAAATCTCAAATCATGGATGTATAACCCCACCTGGGAAAATGTAGAAGTGAAGACCCTGAGATATTGGGATTGACAGACACCTTGAACTGTATTTGTTTGACCTAAAATATGATCTCTCTAAATTTGTTATCAATAGGATGCTTTCCATATTTGTGACTCATATGATGATTTTGAACAATATATGCATTGACCTTGATACTCAATTGCTTGATGATGAAATCGTGTTAGTACCAAGTTGATTATGATAAGAAACATTGAGGACATGATTTTGATTTTATACTTGAGGATACCCCACTATTTGAGGAAATGACTTAGGTTGAATAATCCCAAATTTTGAGGATGTTTTTGAATTTTGGGGACAAAATTCCTTTTTAAGTAGGGAAGGATGTGACAAAGTGGATTTTAGCATAAGAATGAAATATTACTCTTTTGACCTCAATATATTCTCTCTTGGTATCAAATAATTTTTCTTGTCATCATAATTATTATTGAGACTCAAATACAAAATATGGTGATCAATATAGTTTTTATACACATTATAACACCTCAAATTCGATTCAAACATCACTTTGTTCAAAGAATCAATTTGATACATAAAAATTCATATTTTAGTTATCAAACTTTTTCTAAAGGTTCTCCATAATTTTGTGAGGTTGTGATCCAAATTTGAGAACAATTGGACATTCCTATGAGTTAATATGAATTCTTGAAGTTTACATATTGAAAGCTTTTTTCCTCTTTTATTTGTGCTTTTTCTTAGCTTTGCCATGTCAATGATCTAGACAGAGAATTCAGGGGTGATTCTGGACCCTTAAATCCACCTCACACAAATTACAACTCTGATCAAGTGGATGTGAGGTTGTCTCCTACCTCCTGTTGATTGTGGGGAGGAGACAAGCCGACCCTAATGGCCAATCTCCCGCGTACGACCACAATTCAAGTTTTGAAGTGGGACAAATTGCTCCTCTCATGATTTTGATTTCATCTAACCCTATTTTGGCCAGGTTTCAAGCATTGTTGCACCGCTAACAAACCCCCTCTTGCTTGCTCCTCTCTATCTGACGGCCATGGCTAAGGGCAAAGCCTCGTTCAGCCCTAAAACATAACTCGAATACTTTAATAGGGCCCCTTAGGTTCACCATCATCTCGCTATACTCAGAACCACACCCTTGCTCACCCCCTCGGCCCTGAACACCCTTATTTGCTCCTTGATCTTCTTGTTACTGTGTGGCACTACCACAAAGCCCACACTGGGCATTCCCTTTCCTCGCCATCTCACCCTAATATCTGACCACCAACCAATCCATAAAGCCACGACGAAGTCGAACGACTAACTAACAACCCACGGAAATGCCCCCTAATCCCTTTTCCCCATAGCTCCAGTGAGCTAGTCCGCCGTGGTTGTGTGCTCGTGTGTTGCTGGAAAGGGGAAAGATAGTCCCTGAACCATCGGTTCAAGGGGCCCAGTAGACCACAAAATGAACCGGCTAAATAAAAGAGTGAACCAGACAAATTAGAATTGAATTAGACCTATGGGATAGCAAACCCCATCGTCTTTGTGGCTTAATCATTGCCATCCAATCGACATCCAATGATTAGCTTTTTTTGTGGAAATTAAGGTATTTTGCTCATCTCTTACAAATAAGCATTTGAAATCCCTGATCTTGTTCAAATCATAATAATTGCATCCTAGCTCCAAATAATTCGTGTAAATAGTCAATTTTGATCAGGAAAATCCAATGAATCCATTAAAAATACTCCTAAACCCTAATTTCTAATTATTCTCACTGATATATTTAAATCTAGATCTCTTTCTTACATAATTAGTCTAAATAACTCTATTTGTGGTTAATCTTGACTAAATGTTGAAAACCCTAGATTTGGACTCTGATGATTATCTTGTAACCTAGATCTAATATATTTGAATCATCTACTCTTGAAAATGAATCATTGTGATCTAGATCTTTTTACCAGATTCAATCTTGATTATAATGAATATGAGTAATCTTGATATTGATCTTAATCTTGTTAAACACTTGATATACTTTTACCCATCAACCTGATATGGAATTCCAATGATGCTAAGTATCATGAAGATGATCTAGAAACTTGAATGATGACTCAAATATTGATGATAATAATTAGGGTTAGCAAATATATTCCTAAAATACCTAGGTAGATCATCCATCCTCGAATATGCTTGACACTTGAGTAAATATTGAAATCTTGATATAATGTTCACTATAAATGAATGATCATCTTAGGGATGAATAGGATTGAAAAACCCTAATCTGGTGTACTTGATATTGGTCTATAATACGATCTTGACCCTCGATCCATATCTTGATTGATCTAGGAACTACTTGAGACCAGGATCTTCTACTCTTGATGATTTATTCTCAAAATCTTTGGTAAAAGGTACGCTATTATATAACTCCTCCTTGATTGTAATGATGATACTTTTAGGTATCTCTTGACATATGCTTGGCTATTTATTTGGATGAACTATTGTTCCTTATGATTAGTCTTCCGTTTTTCCTCTATACTATAAAATTTGAGAAACATGAAACCCTAAATTGCAATACCCATTATGACTGCCTGTATATTGATGTTGATAATGATGTTGGGAAAGTTGATGATGTTGATATTGAATATAGGCAAAACCCCCTTGATTGAAGTGGGGTTTTGTACATTGGCCTCCTATCTCCTTTGGTGAGAAGGAGCTTGGTAACCTCCCCATCGCGTTGGGGTAATAGGGTCACATAAACTAATATGAGCATGCTTCTTGATTATAACATAATGGGAAATTCGTAATAAAATTCTTGTTGACCAACATTTTGGTTTTTGGAAGATAGTTCAATATACTTTTGAAACATAAGTCCTGCCAAGCATACTAGTTTTCTTATAAATTGCTTTACTTGTTTTTATATAGCGTACCGTGCAATTACATTGACATTGTGTCTTCATTTTCTTGATTTTAGGCATTACAAATGGAATATTGAATAAAATCATTTCCGCACTCATACACTCTGATGACAAAGACAAATCAGATATCTCTCCATATTGGGTTAGTTTATCCTTTAATTATCTAGGTTTTGAGTTATTTATTCCTTATTGTATATGCCAGTGTGATAGATCCTATTTATCCACTTAGGGACGGGCGCTTCAATCCTTTTTCTACTGTCTAGGCAGTGGGATTGGGATTGGGGTAAGAACAGTTCCTTGATAGCTAGTTTCTTATCTTTTTCTCTTTCCATGTTGCCTACGAGCCTTATGTACTAAACCTTTTGGTTCAATTTAATAAAGAAAAATGTTATTTCATTTTTGCATATTATATGTGTGTGATATTTGAGCCACTAAGGGATGGGCACTCTAATCCCTTTAACACTGCCCTTTTGGACAGTAGGATTGGGATTAGGGTAAGAATGGATCCATGACAGTTGGTATCAGAGCCATAACACACTTCATATGCATTAGTGAAATGATGTTCTTAATCACTGAACCAAGGAAGCTGTAACGACCGGGCCCACTGCCCAAGGCTCTAGTAGAGTTTCAGGAATGACGACTGGCCCCACAAACCACCACTAGCCTTAACTACACACTTTGTCCACACTGACGCACAAGCCAGGATCAACTTCCCGACTGGTCACCCATCCTAGTACTACTCCAAGCTGAGCACACTTAACTATGGAGTTCTTTAGAGATGAGCTCCTGAAAAAGGAGGTGCACCTTGGTGATATGGGTAGTCCAATCATTCCTTTTATGATCATGTTATCTAAAGCCTCAAATCCTAGGATGTTACAATCTCCCACACTTAGACTCTTGACATCCTCGTCAAGGCTGAACTATAAGGCCTCATAATCTCTTCCCCATTTCAGTGCAGACCCACAATGACCCAAGGACACCCATCTCCTGATCACAAACACCAACGCAAGGGTGGCTACGTCAACCATGGACAACCCTTTCCTACATGCCTGGACCGCACGACTCAAGACTGGCATGCCATTCCCATGTGGGCCCCACCTACTGGAGGGGAATTGGCTCTGATACCATTTGTAACGACCGGGCCAACTTCCCAAGGCTCTAGTAGAGTTTTAGGAATGATGACTGGCCCCACAAACCACCACTAGCATTAACTGTGCACTTTGTCCACACTGACACGCAAGCCAGGATCAACTTCCCGACTGGTCACCCATCCTAGTACTACTCCAAGCTGAGCAAGCTTAACTATGGAGTTCTTTAAATATGGGCTCTCGGAAAAGGAGGTGCACCTTGGTGATGTGGGTAGTCCAATCATTCCTTTTAAGATCATGTTATCCAAGGCCTCAAATCCTAGGATGTTACAGAAGCCCTAAAATTCACTATGGTGAAAACTGAGGTGTCTAGAAAGAGCACAAAGGGGGTTCTAGCATAATTCCTCCTATCTGTCTTCACGGTGGCTGAGGTTCCTCCTGCTCCACCTAGCTTTAGTTGATCCAGAAATGGATGGAATGACTTCCTATAACCCTAGAGAGTCTTCTAACATCTTATCTCTTCTCTAAGGATTTCCCAAGACACCTATTAGAAGGAAGTAGGATGACTCCTCATCTTCTCGTTCTCTTTAATGTGTCATGACTTGATCAACGTACTCTCTCTATTTTGGGTAATTTAAGGATGGGAACAACTAAAATCCGAAAATAAATTGAGAAAACTTGTTACAATATTTCTATGATCTATCATATTTGTGCTTTGAAATTTATAAATAAGAAAACTTATATCAGTTGAACTCTTACAGATGGCCCCAAAAACCAGGAATAATAGGGATGGTGAAGGGAGCTCTGGTACTAAAGATAAGGGGAAGAAGCCTCGTAAGAATGATGATGATGATTTTAGTTCTGCCAATAAGATCACTGATATCGGGGAGTAGGAGTTGAAATAGAAGGACATTTTGGATGCTCTCCATGACCTAGCCGTTCGTACATCATCCCTTGTGCCAACCCATAACCCAAAACCCATCACTATCCATGATTTTCTGAAACTCAGCCCGGAAGCCTTCTATGGGGAAGACAAAGATGATGTCCTAGACAAGGCTGATACCTGGTTAGTGTCCATAAAAACACCTTTAGGGTTTTGAGGTGCCATGAATAAGATAAGGTTGGTTTTTCTACCTACTAGTTGAAGGAGGTAGCTAAGTTGTGATGGGAGAATTATATCCGGTCACAACAGGTTATCCCTGTCAACTGGGAAGCCTTCAAACCCATTTTCAGCAATCGTTTCCAACCCACATCTGATAGAAAGGAGAAACAAAAACAATTCCTCACCCTTACTCGAGGAACTAACACAATGGCTGAATATAGCTGACAATTTTGCATCCTGCAGATGCATGTCACCAACCACATTGAAGAACAAAAACTTGACCGCTACATTGATGGGCTCTTCCTTACCCTAAAAGCTTTTGTACCCTCATCCAAAACCATCAATTTTCAAGATGCCTATGACCATGCCTTATCCATGGAAAGAACCCTAGGGATGGGACACGGGAAACCATTACCTACCCTTACCTATCTAGGCCTGACTGAAGCTGTACCTGCAAAACCTGAACAGAAGGGAAAACCCCATATTGGTGGCAATAAGAATAGGAACCGACAGAAGAACCAGAGAAATCCCCCTGCCCAAAACTACAATCAAGGCTAGAACTAGAATTTCAACCGTGGTCCTGCACAAAACCAGAATCATGGCCAAAAAAGGGGTCAAGGACGGAATGCCAATATTCCTCATTGTTGCAACTGTGGTAATTTCCACACTGGCCAGTGCAAGTATCCATCCCCGGTCTTCCATTACTACAAACAAGAGGGTCGCTTCAGAGATAGCTGCCCCCACCCTCCTCCAGCATGGGCTAGGCAAGGTGAACATTGATAGGCTCATGTCTTTGCTGTGAATGCAGATGAGGCGAAGGCCAATGAAAACAAACTCATGGAAGATACCTTTTAAATTCCAAATTATTTCCAGAACATTATATCATGACTATATTGTACAAAATCCTTACACAAAATATATGTATACTTTGGTATGATGCAAATCGCTGACCATTTTGTTGTTACTCTATTTGACTCTGGGTCAACAAACACCTTCATGTCTAAGAATCTTGCCTCTATGTTGAATCTTGAAACAAGGGACTTAGAGTACATACTTGATGTAACTACCCCAAGTGGGGAGATGAAAGTCCCTACTATATTGTCGAAAAAGTCCCTCTATCTTATGTTGGACGTAGTTTTGACTTAGATTTTATAATCTTAGACATGGAAGACTTTGACCTTATTTTAGGGATGGATTGGCTCCATAAAAATCATGCTCTGGTCGATTGTCATGTCATAAAAAGTCATTATTTCCAAACTCAACCTCCTTATTCTTGTAACTCCTGGAAGGAAAGATCGAAATCAAAATTTTGTTATTTCTTAGATTAAAGCTCAAAACATGAGAGCTAAAGGGTGCAAAGCATACCTAGCAACTGTAACCATAGTCAATCCTGATACGAGTGCCCTAGAAAACATTGATGTAGTGTGGGAGTACCCGAGTGTCTTTCCTGAGGAGCTCCCTCGGCTACCACCAAATCGTGATGTTGAGTTTTCTATTGATTTAGCACCTAGTTCCACACCCATTTCTTTGGCACCCTATCAGATGGCTCCTGTGGAACTGGCTGAGATGAAAAAACACTTGCAGGAATTGCTTGACAAGGGTTTCGTCTGCCCTAGTACCTCTCCTTGGGGAGCCCCCATTCTATTTGTCAAGAAAAAGGATGGTTCCCCTCACATGTGTATTGACTATCGTCTGATCAATCAAGCTACAATGAAAAACAAGTATCCACTACCCAGAATTGATGACCTTTTTGATCAACTCCATTCCACCTATGTCTTTTAAAAAAATTATCTCCGTTCTGGTTACCAACAACTCAATGTTAAGGATGAAGACATCCCTAAAATAGCCTTTTTAACTCGATATAGGCATTATGAATTCCTTGTCATGCCTTTTGGGTTGACTAATGCCCCTGGTGTGTTTATGAACTTAATGAATAGTGTCTTCCAACCTTGCCTTGACGAGTTTGTAGTGGTCTTCATTGATGACATATTGATATATTCGACTGATGCTGAATTACACTGCATTCACCTTCGCAAAGTTCTTGGCATCCTCCAATCTCATAAATTCTATGAAAAGTTGTCAAAATGTGAATTTTGGATTTCGAAGTCATGTTCTTAGGCCACATTTTTTCTGGTGGGAAATTTATGTTGACCCCGCCAAAGTCTCAGTTGTTCTTGAGTGGCAAGCCCCAAAGAATGTTTCTGAGATTCGTAGTTCTTTGGGTCTTGCTGGATATTATCGACGTTTTATTCAGAACTTTAGTAGGACTTCCTTGCCTCTCACTAAGCTCACCAGGAAAGGAGAACAATTTATTTGGTCAAAGGAGTGTGAATCAAGTTTTCAAGAGCTAAAGACAAAGATGACAACTGCACTTATCTTGACTCTTCCCTCGAGAAATGATGGGTTCGTCATCTTCACTGATGCATCACGGTTCGGTCTGGGTTGTGTCCTCATGCAAGAGAGAAAGGTGGTTGCTTATGCCTCTCGATAATTGTAGCCAAACGAGGTCAAATACCCAAACCATGTCGTAGAGATTGCCACCATCATATATGCTTTGAAAATATGGTGACACTACTTGTATGGTGCCACTTTCAACATCCTCAATGACCACAAGAGTCTAAAATATATCCTGACACAGAAGGATCTCAATCTCAGATAGAGGGATTGGTTCAATTACCTTGAAGACTATGACTTGACCATTGCCTACCACCCCGATAAGGCAAATGTGGTGGTCGATGCACTCAGCAGGAAGCAGGCTAAATGTGCTATTATCTTTACTACTGAATGGAGGAACATGGAAGTCATGTCACCTTGGGCCCTGAGGTGTATGGGAAACGTTCTTAAATTGGCCAGTGTCCATGTAAAACCAGGCCTCCAATCTAAGATCCTGTCAGCCCAAAAGAATAGCAAGAGACTTGATGAAATGACTAAGCTATTAGAGAAGCCCCAAACTCATCTCACAGTCGGTATGGATGGTGGAATCCGATACAAACAACGCATATGGGTCCCAGAAGATTCAGTCATGATAGAAATGTTGTTACGAGAAGCTCACGGGTCAATATATACTATGCATCATGGATCGACTAAAATGTACAAGGATCTGCAAAGGCACTTCTGGTGGAGGAATATGAAGACTGACATTGCTACTTTCATCTCCAAGTGTCTGACCTACCAACAGATCAAGGTTGAACATCAACGTCCAAGAGGTCTTCTACAACCCCTACCTATCCCCGAGTATAAATGGGAAAACATCACCATGGATTTTAAAGGTGGGACTACCCAAGACCAGGAAAGGGAGTGACGCCATTTGGGTTGTAGTTGATCGTCTGATTAAATCATCCCATTTTATTGCGATCAAGACAACGACCATGGTTCCTAAGTTAGCAGAACTTTATGTTCGCAAGATAGTCAGATTGCACGGGATTTTGGTATCCATCGTGTTCGATCGTGATGCAAAGTTCACTTCTCACTTATAGCAACATGTACAAGAAGAATTAGGAACTCAGCTAAATTTTAGTACTGCATATCACCCACAAACTGAGTGACATTCTGAGAGGACAATCCAAGTTCTAGAAGACTTGCTGAGATCATGCATCCTTGATTGGGGCAGTTCTTGGGACCACTACCTTCCTCTCATTGAATTTGCCTACAACAACATCTACCAATCCAATATAGGCATGCCTCCCTATGAAGCTTTGTATGGGAGACTGTGTAGATCTCCACTTTACTGGGATGAAGTAGGTGAAAGATGAATTCTGAACTCTGAGGAACTACAACTCTATTCTAACAATATCAACCTAATCAAGCAAAGGTTAAAAAGGGCACAAGATCATCAGAAGTCTTATGCTGATGTGCATAGGACTGACACTCAGTTCCTAGTAGGTGATCATGTTTTCCTGAAGATTAGACCAATTCGGGCCATTCCAAAGAACAAAGGAAAACTCAGCCCTAGATATGTGGGTCCTTTTGAAATTTTGGATCATATTGGGGAATGTGCTTACAAGTTCTCTCTACCTCCACAATATACCATGATGCACAACGTCTTTCATGTGTTGAACCTAAAGTGGTATGTCAAAGACCCTAGCCATGTCCTCAATCATGAACCAATTGAATTAAAGGACACCCTAGTATACCAAGAAGCTCCGGTCAAGATACTTGATACTTGCACAAAGGAGCTCAGAAACAAAAAAAAAATCGATATGGTTAAGGTGTTGTGGAAGCACCATGGGAGTGATGATGCTACTTGGGAGTTGAAGTTAGACATAGAGGTATGATTTCCTGACCTTTTCAAAGAAGCCTGAATTTTGGGGACAAAATTCCTTATAAGGAGGGGAGGATGTGACAATGTGAGTTTTCCCTCTTATCTATTATTTAATTTATATTTTTACCTTTTTGATGGTCATTCATGATCTCATTTGACTCTTTGATCAATGTTGATACCCAAAATCAAATTCTACTGTTTTCTATGAATTTCATGCACTCTTGGGCACCTTAATTAGCTGAATAGACCTCTTTGTTCAAATACTTGACTTTGACTAGTTAACTTTATCTTTTGGTCTCCAAACTTGCACACATTATTCTACACTTCATGTTGTAGATATTTTCCAAATTTGAGACCATTTGGACCTTCCTATGATTTTATATAAATTTCCTAAGATCTAGCCCTTTTCCTAGCTCATTTTAGCCCTTTTTATTTCTTTTCTTTTCTTTTCCTTTGCTGGGCTTGGCCCATCTTATTCTTTGGGGTGCTGCTGGGCAAGACTTGCCCCACATATTGACCCAACTGCCTTGGATCTCAATCTAATGGTGCTGGGGTCATCCCCTACTTTGTGCCTCGAATGGCAAGTCCATGGTGGATCGACCACCCAGGCTCCTAACCCAACCAGCTAACCTAACCTGTTGCACCCCCTACGACTTGAACAAGGGCTCCCTCATCCTCTCTCGAAGCTTCTGCATGATTCAGTTTTTCAAAATCACCTCTTGGAGGCCAAGGAAATGAGCTGCCTCCAAAGAGTGTGCCGCCCTTTTCCTTAGCCCAAACCCTAGCCTTGAACACCTATTTAAGATCCCTACTGCCTTCGGCCCGCCCCCACGGACATGAGACAAACCACCTCTCCCCATGCCATGATCTCTCTCTCTCACCCCCTTTTACTCTGGCTACTGCACCTCCGTGGAGCAAGCCTACTCGCGGGTGGGTTCTGCTGTTGGGATGATCAGCAGTGACCATCGGATCAGAGTCCACATTGATCCAAGTCGGGATCAATGGTCCTCGCCCCCCCTGCTCCTTCATCTCACACACACTCGGTCAACAACAACCGTTATATCCAATTCGATCAAAGAAGACCAAGGAATGCAATGGCGGTCATTTTTCTCGACCTAGGTATTTATTTCCCTCTCTGCCCAAAAATCCAGAAAATGACTCAAACTTGCAAAAATGATATCTTGAGATTCCTAGCTTCAAACATATCAAAATTATAGTCCATTTTCATCAGAAAAATTAGCCCGGTCTAATAAAAATAGTTTCAGATCCTTTTTCATATCTATGTTCTCTATTTTGATGAAAGTACCTTTGAATAACCTTCTTGAGTATAAATTGGACAACTTTCTTAAGTTCATGATCCTAATCTAGTTCCTGATCCATCATGCAATCTTACTCTGATGTTTAAGCACAAACCTATCATTATGATCTAGAAACATGAATAATGATTCAGATATTGATGATATAACTAGGGTTATCTAATTTGGTTCCTAAAAACACCAAAGTAGATCATTCATTCTCGATATATGCTTGATGCTTGATTAAATGTTGAAATATTGATATAATGTCGATTATAAATGGATGATCTACCCTAGGGGTGTATAGGAATGCAAAACCCTAATCTTGCATACTCTATTCTGGCATAATATGATCTTGACCCTCAAATCTATATCTTGATTGATCTAGGATCTACTTGAGACCTTGACCTTTCACTCTTGAACCTTTACTCGGTTAGCATTAAAAAAGGTACGCTATTATACAACTCCTCCTTGATTGTAATGATGATACTTTTAGGTATCTCTTGACTTGTGCTTGGATATTTAGTTGGATGAACTATTATTCCCTATGAGCAGTCTTCCATTTTTCTTCTATACCATATTTTGAGAAACATGAAACCCTAAATTACAATACCCATTATGACTGCCCGTATATTGATCTTGATAATGATGTTGGAAAAGTTGATGATGTTGATATTGAATATAAGCAAAACCCCCCTTGATTGAAGGGTGGGGTTTTCTACATTGACCTCCTATCTCCTTTGGTGAGAAGGAGCTTGGTGACCTCCCCATCGCATTGGGTTAATAGAGTCACATAAACTAATATAAGCATGCGTCTTGAATTACAACATAATGGGAAATTCGTAATAAAATTCTTGTTGAACAACATTTTGGTTTTTGAAAGATTGTTCGATATGCTTTTAAAACATAAGTCCTGCCAAGCATACTAGTTTTCTTATAAATTGCTTTACTTGTTTTTATATAGTGTACCGTGCAATTGCATTGACACTGTGTCTTGATTTTCTCAATTTTAGGTAATGTAAGGAACTAGAGATTTACTTTCATCTACTCATTTAGCCACTACAATAAAGGCTGCTACATAAATTATGGACTCTACATGGGAGCTAATTGTAAAAGGGATGTAGTTGTTGGCTAGTTTCTTATCTTTTTCTCTTTCCATGTTGCCTACAGGCCTTATGTACTAAACCTTTTGTTTCAATTTAATAAAGAAGAATGTTATTTCATTTTTGCATATTATTTGTGTGTGATTATCGGGCCACTACAGGACAGGAACTCTAATCCCTTTAACACTTCCCTTTTGGACAGTGAGATTGGTATTAGGGTAAGAATGGATCTGTGACAATGACCCCATTTCAGTGCAGACTCAAAATGGCTCATGGAAACCCAGCTCCTGATCACGGAATACCATCGCAAGGATGGCTACACCAAAATGGACAACCCTTTCCATCATGCCTGGACCGCACGACTCAAAGACTAGAATGCCATGCTCATATGGGCCCCACTTACTGGAGGGGTTTTGGCTCTGATACAATTTGTAATGCACAATCCCACTGCCCTAGGCTCTAGTAGAGTTTCAGGAATGACGACTAGCCCCACAAACCACCACTAGCCTTCACTGTGTGCTTTGTCCACACTCATGTGCAAGTTGGGGTCAATTTCCTAACTAGTCACACATCCTAGTACTACTCCAAGCTAAGAACACTTAACTATGGAGTTCTTTAGTGATGGGCTCCGTGAAAAGGAGGTGCACCTTGGTGACACAGGTAGTCCAATCATTCCTTATAAGATCATTTTATCTGAGGCCTCAATTCCTAGGATGTTACACCTAAAAACATGTATCTCAGCATTAGTTGTTGATAAGAATGGTCTTCCCAAGATGATGGGGATATTACTATCATCGGGCTCCATGTCAAGAACAATGAAATCATCTAGGACCATTGCTCCTAATTCCTTATCAATCATCACCAAAACATCATCCACTCATCCTCTAGGCAATTTGACAGAGCGATCTACCAATTGGAAAGTGCAATGTGAAATGTGCCTCTTTCAACTTGCCCAAACCTTGCTGAACATAGACACAATATGGAATCAAATTCACATTGGATCCCAAATCCAATAGGGATTTTCCTATGTAATGTCCCTCAATGTAGCTAGGTATGATTGGGGTCCTGGGTCTTTTCTCTTCATGGGAAATGTGTGTTGGAGTATAGAGCTCACGTTTTTACTCAACTTCACTTTCTTTGGTATTCTCCCCATTGACCTTCTCTTCACTATGCATAAGTTCTTAAGAAACTTATCATATAAAGGGATTTTCTTTATATCATCTAACAATGGAATATTGACCTTCACTTGGTGAAACACCTCAACAATGTCAACATTGTGTTGTTGTCTACTCCTTACTTTCGGTGGAACATCTAATGCTTCATGGAATGGTGGCTCACATTCTTTGTCTTTACTTGCACCAACATGATTTTTGAAAACTACTAGAGGGGGGGTGAATAGAGTTTTCTAGATAATTTAACAATTATTGAACTCAAACAACCACAATGAAAATATTGGACAAAGAGACACAAGGTTTAGAGTGGTTCCAACTATAGCAAATACTATAGCCGTCAATCCACTACCCTGTTGCTTACCCAACCGGGATTTGAAAAGAAATTTATTTTATTACCTCTTCAAGGAATTTACATAAAATACAATCTATTTTCCTAAACCCTTCAAGCAGCCTTCACCTAGAAGTAATCGCCAACCTTGAAGCAGCCTTCCCTTGAAGTAGATGCACCAACTCCCGTTGCACCAGCCTTCTGAAGTAGCTTCCCTTGCGATAGCCTTCTTGAAGTAGCTTGAAGTCCCCTTCTCCACCTGAGAAGTCAACCCTCTCCAATCCGCAGCCTCCAACCCTAGGAGTAGCAAGGAGAGTACAAAAGATAAACAGGAACAAGAAAGAAAAAGGAAATTACAACTTATCCTTCAAGCCCGAGGCTTGATATGCCTAGATCAAGCGTAAGATCTCCTAGCCAAGTATGTGAACTTGTGATTGCTGTGGGTAGGAGAATCTAGTCTATAGGACACGAGATTGAGCTAAGGAGAATGTAGGCCAATGATCACAGTGCTCAAATTGCTTGCAAAAGATTGCTCAAGTATGCTCAAGTGTATTCTCAAGTGTAACAAGTGAATTCTAGTGTCCTATAGCTTGTCCTATTTATAGGAATGGCCTAAGTATGCTTAAGGACGTTCTAGACAACTTCTAGGGGTTTCTAAGTGCTTAACTAGCCGTTAGGTACAAAGTTGTTTCTTTAACAACGGCTAATTAATTTATTCTGCAGTTGCTGTCAGAGACCATCTCGGTCGACAAATGGTCGACCGAGACACCTACTCGGTCGAACTTTTGTCGACCGACAGGCTCTCTGGAACAAGTGATTTGCAACGTCTTTCTTCAACTACCAACTAACTTGTTTGTTGTGTCCAACGGCTACTTTGGATCTTTCTCGGTCGAGAGGTTTGTCGACCGAGAGTGTCTCGGTCGAGGAGTTTGTCGACCGAGAATGATCCTATTTCAAGGTTTCAATTTAAGCACTAATTATATGTGTGAGTGTGCAAAGGTGATTCTATTCAAATGGGATGACATGTCTAACTATGGTTTTTGGCTAGGGAAAATCTAACGCTTGATTTACATGCAATTCTAAGTACTTGTACATTATATATTTGTACAAGTTTTACAACATTTATTACATTGCATGAAAATATAGCTAAGTAAGCTCTTGGATTTTCCCTTGCTACTTTGTCATCCTGCACACTCAAGTAGCTCGTTAGATTAATAAGAATGAAATGTTTGTCATCATCGAAACAAAGGGATTTATCATAATATCCAATTTATCCAACAATCTCCCCCTTTTTGAAGATGACAAACATTTCCAAAATATGAAATAAGGAAATATAACTCATGTGAGTTTCATACCTGAAAATTACCTTTTGTAGCCATTTATGTTTTGCAAGTGAGTGCTGGCCAAGATGTGATGAAAACTCATTTATATTTTTTATTTTTATATTCTTTCTCCCCCTTTGTCATTTCAAAAAGATATCCAAGTTGAATATTTTATTTTTCTTCTCCCCCTTAATATTATGCTCCCCCTTAAATAGATATCCTATTAGAAACATGGATTTTTGTCTAATTTATCCACAATTTGTTTCTCAATCATTTGCAAAGGATGTTAAGCCTTGAAATGATATGAGATTCCCTTAAGCGTATGATGAATATATATTGATTTCTCATTTATCAAAGGATGTTAAGCCCTAAATTAAATGAGAATCCGCTAAGCTTAGAGTACATAAAAATGTCTCCATCCAAATGCAAGGGATGTTAAGCCCTATTTTGGGTAGAGAGTTCCTTCAAGTACAAGATACTATTTTGAATAAATTCATAAATCGCTTTATAATCAAGGAAAATGTCCAGCTACACATGGTGGTTACAATGTTTTTGTAAGCTTCTTCAATCAAATGGTCAAAGTTGTTTTTAAGATCTCCCCCGAAGTCTTATGCTTTGCTCCCCCTTAGATAGATATCTCAAATGAAAGTTTGAGTACTAAGTAAATATATAAAATGTTGTAGATGATCTCCATGATTTAACAATGATGTATGCAATTTATGTCAGTCTGGAAAACAGAAACCCGGTCGGTCGACAATTGTTCGACCGACAGTGTTCTTGGTCGACTAGTTGCTCGACCGAGGATGTTTCTGGAGAACTGTTTTGTCATTTGTCAATTTAGCCACAATTTTAACAGTTGCCTGTTTTAATTATTACTCCCCTTATTTGTTATGCTCTACAATAATGAACTTATAATCCATATTTGTTGAAGATGTCTCATATGCTTAAAAAAATAACCATTTGAATCAAGCAAAGATGGCAAACTTCATTCAATAGCTTGGAAAATATTAGAATCATATAGAAATGACCAATTAATTACAATCATTGTCATTACAACTAGTACAACTTCAACACTTCACTGGAAAGATTTAAGAATTACATCGATGTCCGGATCTTTCCCAAGGAATGGCTCGGCTCCATAATATTTGACCAGAGTTTGCCAATCCAAAGCACCTGTCATAGTTAACGCATATGCTTCCAGAAATGTGGGAACTCGGTCAAATCGGAAGTGAGCAGCTATATCTTGCAATTGTATGGAGGAAAATTGAGTATGTGCAAGATCCATTGATGGTGGAGGTGGAGTTTGATAGTAGTTGTATGAAGGGTTAAATGGGTTGAGCATGCCAGGATTTAAGGAATGCGGATATTCATCGGTTTGGCTTGGAGAAAGATTTTGCATTCTTTGATTTAAGTATGTCATGGCATGGTGGGTATAGTTGAGTTGGTTACTAAGATGATATTGGGAGCCGACAAGATAAGTGAGAGTATTTTGGATGGGATCAACAGAAAGATTAGT
Organism: Alisma plantago-aquatica; assembly: GCA_963693085.1. Taxonomy (NCBI): domain Eukaryota; kingdom Viridiplantae; phylum Streptophyta; class Magnoliopsida; order Alismatales; family Alismataceae; genus Alisma; species Alisma plantago-aquatica. Next base: position 1,320,760,969 of record OY856409.1, on the reverse strand, counting down.
AGGAGGAGGGGGTGGTGGTATATCTTGATGTGATGATTCTCCTTCTACTCTTGCCCTTTTATGACCAAAGTCAATCCCCATCTTCTCTACGGTATTCTTACTTATCTTTGGTGGTCTACGCTCCCATGTATACCCCATATCTTCAATTTGTAACTTAGGACAATGTTGAGTGATCTGGCATACAAAATCGGCATACGGTGGATTGCCAGAAAACTCAAGCATGTTTTTAAGTATTATGCGAATGAAGTTTATAGGAATTTCTTTTATGATAGCATAAATTAGACACATGCGGAAAATAGGGACCTCAGATTTATTGGCTCTAGGATGTATGTTTGTGGAGACAATGAGGTTTACTATCCTACATGTAGGTTTCAGGTTTATTGCATAATAGGTTCCCCTATCTTCATGACAAGTGGTATTGGTTTGAAATATGGCTCTTTTTATATCACTAAGGCTAGTGGAGTGGTCATCATGGGATAATAAATTTAGTGGATTGCCGGTGGTAAGGTCAAGGAAATCTTGGTATTCATCTATATCAATTTCTAGCATATCAAGAATATCCCCTTCGGTAAATTTAAAACTACGCCCATTGACCATGGTGTAGAAGAATGTGGTTTCATTTTCGGTGTGGGATAAGAGATTGGCATAGAATTCGTTGACTACCTTAGTGGAATAGAAAGGAAAAGAAGGATTGATGAAGTCCTTCAGCTTTTGCACTCCAAAGAGATTCTCCAGATCGACTATGTTGATGAAATCCATAGCTTCGACCGGGCGTCGGGGAAGAGGAGCTTTAGAGGAAAGCCGTAGATATCGATCTCCAACATCTCCGTCGACGAGGGCGATGTCGTTGATGATCGTCAGTGGCGGAGTGGCTTCCCGATCTTCTCTTCTTTTTGTTCCGGCGACTTTCTTCTTCCCACGGACAGCTGAGGATGAGGCCATTTGTGTTTCTTGAGTGTGGAGAAGAAGCAAGGAAGATTGGAGGATAAGAATGCTGAAGGGTTGCACGAAAATACACTAGAGATGGACTATGGAGGCAAGGAAATGCAAGTGTGAGTAAGTGACTCGTTTTTGCTCCTATTTATAGTATTCCAGCGACCTGGTCGGTCGACGATTCGTCGACCGAGCGTCCGCAACGGTCGAGTTGCAGACGCGCCACTTGGTTCCCCAACGGTTAAAAAAAACGGTCATAACGGTCGGTTTACAACGGTCGTATCCAACGGCTATTTCTCAGTCGAGCACTTGTCGATCGACGTTGTCTCGGTCGAGCATTTGTCGACCGACAGTTCGTCCGATATTGAGTCTGTTTAGTATTTGTCGGTCGAGAGAGATGGGCTGACCGAGAGGTTCTCGGTCGACGAATTCGTCGACCGACAGACTTACTGAGTACAATTTTTAAAGCTGATTTTTAAATGCAAATGGTAGATCATTTTTGTAGAGCATATATATGGATATTCTAAGGGAGTAATGTTGGGATAATTTAAGGCTTTAAATGATAACAAGTGATTGAATTTTTCAAGAAAAAATTTATATTAAGATTTGGTCCAAAGAGAGAATTTCCAAAATAAGCAATTTTTGTCGAAGCTTATTTTAGGTAGCCCTTGACTACGACCATAGCGCCCCTTAGTCAAGTTTTATTTTGACCAAGAGGCAAATTTTTCAGATATTTTTCAGATTTGAATATATTGAGTCTAATATCTGCATAAAATTTAAATATCAAGTTGAAGCATACTACTTAATTGGAGACATAATTATTTCAAAAATACTGAGTTAGAGATTTTGTTGCAAGCAATAACATATAGCTGATAAGTTATTTTGCTGGCTTGCAAACAATTTTCTATGCGCACCCAATGATGAAAGCATGGTATAAAGCATACAATGATAATTCCATTTTATAATTAGTATATGTATAGACCAGAAAATACTTTTACGAAAAATCATATATGAAAATAGGAATTTTCTTTTTCATTTGACTTAGACTTTAAATCATCTAGGGAACAAACTAATATTAATTTCATTTATATTTGTAATTATGTAGAGTTGAGATAGACATAGAAATATGCAACTAATGTCATTGGTCATATCTCAACTTTGATTTTGTTCATTTAGTTTGGAGGTTTTGGAACCCAAACTAACTCTACATCTTTTCTCTTATAAGGACATGAAAATGAATAGTGACCAAGGCGCAAACAGTAATGACAACATATTGAGTCAACTTCATATCTTTTTCTATGGTTGTGTCCTATGTTGTCATTGGGTGAGGATGTCCTTTTAGGTACATATATAGATTGGGTTTGTGACTTTCTCTGACTAGGTTGTTGATGAGATTTTCCTTTAGGCTTGTAACCTAGTCCTCTTCTCCCAATTTGTTGATAGGGATTATCTAGAATTTGATCAAGAATGCCATGATTATTCAAACTACGAACTTGTTGTTGTAGCTTGGCAATCTCATCCATTCTTTTCTTAATGTCTATTTTTGCTTGGTCTAGATTGGATGACAATAAATTTCTTTCTTTAACAATAGTGTCATAATCTATATGGGTGCATAATAATGGTTGTTTTTGAAGATCGTTTACTTGAGTCTGTAAGTTTGAATTTTCAACAGAAAGGAGCTTGCAATCGGCTTCCATAGATTTTAACTTAAGATTAGAAAATTTATTTCCCTCTTTAAGATCCTCATTTTCAGATGCAAGAGCAAGAAGTTTAACATTTAGATCATCATTTTCCTTATTTGATTTCTTTAATTTCTTTTTGCACTCAACATATTTATTATGTGTTTCTTCAATAATAGAAACTAGTTCTTCTTTAGATAAATCAAAAAGACTTACCTCTTCTTCTTCTTCTTCACTAGTTGTAGCAATAAAGCATTCTTTGTGCTTATCCTCTTCCTTTGATCTCCATGGGCATCCGGTTGTTTTGTGGTTTGTTCCTAAACACCAATTGCAGCATGTAGTGGTTTCGTCCAAGCATTTTTCACCATTTTCCTCCATTCTTCAAGACCTGGTTAGGGTTCCTTGAAGCCTGCTCTGATACCAATTGAAAACTACTAGAGGGGGGGTGAATAGAGTTTTCTAGATAATTTAACAATTATTGAACTCAAACAACCACAATGAAAATATTGGACAAAGAGACACAAGGTTTAGAGTGGTTCCAACTATAGCAAATACTATAGCCGTCAATCCACTACCCGGTTGCTTACCCAACCGGGATTTGAAAAGAAATTTATTTTATTACCTCTTCAAGGAATTTACATAAAATACAATCTCTTTTCCTAAACCCTTCAAGCAGCCTTCACCTAGAAGTAATCGCCAACCTTGAAGCAGCCTTCCCTTGAAGTAGATGCACCAACTCCCGTTGCACCAGCCTTCTGAAGTAGCTTCCCTTGCGATAGCCTTCTTGAAGTAGCTTGAAGTCCCCTTCTCCACCTGAGAAGTCAACCCTCTCCAATCCGCAGCCTCCAACCCTAGGAGTAGCAAGGAGAGTACAAAAGATAAACAGGAACAAGAAAGAAAAAGGAAATTACAACTTATCCTTTAAGCCCGAGGCTTGATATGCCTAGATCAAGCGTAAGATCTCCTAGCCAAGTATGTGAACTTGTGATTGCTGTCGGTAGGAGAATCTAGTCTATAGGACACGAGATTGAGCTAAGGAGAATGTAGGCCAATGATCACAGTGCTCAAATTGCTTGCAAAAGATTGCTCAAGTATGCTCAAGTGTATTCTCAAGTGTAACAAGTGAATTCTAGTGTCCTATAGCTTGTCCTATTTATAGGAATGGCCTAAGTATGCTTAAGGACGTTCTAGACAACTTCTAGGGGTTTCTAAGTGCTTAACTAGCCGTTAGGTACAAAGTTGTTGCTTTAACAACGGCTAATTAATTTATTCTGCAGTTGCTGTCAGAGACCATCTCGGTCGACAAATGGTCGACCGAGACACCTACTCGGTCGAACTTTTGTCGACCGACAGGCTCTCTGGAACAAGTGATTTGCAACGTCTTTCTTCAACTACCAACTAACTTGTTTGTTGTGTCTAACGGCTACTTTGGATCTTTCTCGGTCGAGAGGTTTGTCGACCGAGAGTGTCTCGGTCGAGGAGTTTGTCGACCGAGAATGATCATGTTTCAAGGTTTCAATTTAAGCACTAATTATATGTGTGAGTGTGCAAAGGTGATTCTATTCAAATGGGATGACATGTCTAACTATGGTGTTTGGCTAGGGAAAATCTAATGCTTGATTTACATGCAATTCTAAGTACTTGTACATTATATATTTGTACAAGTTTTACAACATTTATTACATTGCATGAAAATATAGCTAAGTAAGCTCTTGGATTTTCCCTTGCTACTTTGTCATCCTGCACACTCAAGTAGCTCGTTAGATTAATAAGAATGAAATGTTTGTCATCATCGAAACAAAGGGATTTATCATAATATCCAATTTATCCAACAATCTCCCCCTTTTTGAAGATGACAAACATTTCCAAAATATGAAATAAGGAAATATAACTCATGTGAGTTTCATACCTGAAAATTACCTTTTGTAGCCATTTATGTTTTGCAAGTGAGTGCTGGCCAAGATGTGATGAAAACTCATTTATATTTTTTATTTTTATATTCTTTCTCCCCCTTTGTCATTTCAAAAAGATATCCAAGTTGAATATTTTATTTTTCTTCTCCCCCTTAATATTATGCTCCCCCTTAAATAGATATCCTATTAGAAACATGGATTTTTGTCTAATTTATCCACAATTTGTTTCTCAATCATTTGCAAAGGATGTTAAGCCTTGAAATGATATGAGATTCCCTTAAGCGTATGATGAATATATATTGATTTCTCATTTATCAAAGGATGTTAAGCCCTAAATTAAATGAGAATCCGCTAAGCTTAGAGTACATAAAAATGTCTCCATCCAAATGCAAGGGATGTTAAGCCCTATTTTGGGTAGAGAGTTCCTTCAAGTACAAGATACTATTTTGAATAAATTCATAAATCGCTTTATAATCAAGGAAAATGTCCAGCTACACATGGTGGTTACAATGTTTTTGTAAGCTTCTTCAATCAAATGGTCAAAGTTGTTTTTAAGATCTCCCCCGAAGTCTTATGCTTTGCTCCCCCTTAGATAGATATCTCAAATGAAAGTTTGAGTACTAAGTAAATATATAAAATGTTGTAGATGATCTCCATGATTTAACAATGATGTATGCAATTTATGTCAGTCTGGAAAACAGAAACCCGGTCGGTCGACAATTGTTCGACCGACAGTGTTCTCGGTCGACTAGTTGCTCGACCGAGGATGTTTCTGGAGAACTGTTTTGTCATTTGTCAATTTAGCCACAATTTTAACAGTTTCCTGTTTTAATTATTACTCCCCTTATTTGTTATGCTCTACAATAATGAACTTATAATCCATATTTGTTGAAGATGTCTCATATGCTTAAAAAAATAACCATTTGAATCAAGCAAAGATGGCAAACTTCATTCAATAGCTTGGAAAATATTACAATCATATAGAAATGACCAATTAATTACAATCATTGTCATTACAACTAGTACAACTTCAACACTTCACTGGAAAGATTTAAGAATTACATCGATGTCCGGATCTTTCCCAAGGAATGGCTCGGCTCCATAATATTTGACCAGAGTTTGCCAATCCAAAGCACCTGTCATAGTTAACGCATATGCTTCCAGAAATGTGGGAACTCGGTCAAATCGGAAGTGAGCAGCTATATCTTGCAATTGTATGGAGGAAAATTGAGTATGTGCAAGATCCATTGATGGTGGAGGTGGAGTTTGATAGTAGTTGTATGAAGGGTTAAATGGGTTGAGCATGCCAGGATTTAAGGAATGCAGATATTCATCGGTTTGGCTTGGAGAAAGATTTTGCATTCTTTGATTTAAGTATGTCATGGCATGGTGGGTATAGTTGAGTTGGTTACTAAGATGATATTGGGAGCCGACAAGATAAGTGAGAGTATTTTGGATGGGATCAACAGAAAGATTAGTAGGAGGAGGGGGTGGTGGTATATCTTGATGTGATGATTCTCCTTCTACTCTTGCCCTTTTATGACCAAAGTCAATCCCCATCTTCTCTACGGTATTCTTACTTATCTTTGGTGGTCTACGCTCCCATGTATACCCCATATCTTCAATTTGTAACTTAGGACAATGTTGAGTGATCTGGCATACAAAATCGGCATACGGTGGATTGCCAGAAAACTCAAGCATGTTTTTAAGTATTATGCGAATGAAGTTTATACGAATTTCTTTTATGATAGCATAAATTAGACACATGCGGAAAATAGGGACCTCAGATTTATTGGCTCTAGGATGTATGTTTGTGGAGACAATGAGGTTTACTATCCTACATGTAGGTTTCAGGTTTATTGCATAATAGGTTCCCCTATCTTCATGACAAGTGGTATTGGTTTGAAATATGGCTCTTTTTATATCACTAAGGCTAGTGGAGTGGTCATCATGGGATAATAAATTTAGTGGATTGCCGGTGGTAAGGTCAAGGAAATCTTGGTATTCATCTATATCAATTTCTAGCATATCAAGAATATCCCCTTCGGTAAATTTAAAACTACGCCCATTGACCATGGTGTAGAAGAATGTGGTTTCATTTTCGGTGTGGGATAAGAGATTGGCATAGAATTCGTTGACTACCTTAGTGGAATAGAAAGGAAAAGAAGGATTGATGAAGTCCTTCAGCTTTTGCACTCCAAAGAGATTCTCCAGATCGACTATGTTGATGAAATCCATAGCTTCGACCGGGCGTCGGGGAAGAGGAGCTTTAGAGGAAAGCCGTAGATATCGATCTCCAACATCTCCGTCGACGAGGGCGATGTCGTTGATGATCGTCAGTGGCGGAGTGGCTTCCCGATCTTCTCTTCTTTTTCTTCCGGCGACTTTCTTCTTCCCACGGACAGCTGAGGATGAGGCCATTTGTGTTTCTTGAGTGTGGAGAAGAAGCAAGGAAGATTGGAGGATAAGAATGCTGAAGGGTTGCACGAAAATACACTAGAGATGGACTATGGAGGCAAGGAAATGCAAGTGTGAGTAAGTGACTCGTTTTTGCTCCTATTTATAGTATTCCAGCGACCTGGTCGGTCGACGATTCGTCGACCGAGCGTCCGCAACGGTCGAGTTGCAGACGTGCCACTTGGTTCCCCAACGGCTAAAAAAAACGGTCATAACGGTCGGTTTACAACGGTCGTATCCAACGGCTATTTCTCATTCGAGCACTTGTCGATCGACGTTGTCTCGGTCGAGCATTTGTCGACCGACAGTTCGTCCGATATTGAGTCTGTTTAGTATTTGTCGGTCGAGAGAGATGGGCTGACCGAGAGGTTCTCGGTCGACGAATTCGTCGACCGACAGACTTACTGAGTACAATTTTTAAAGCTGATTTTTAAATGCAAATGGTAGATCATTTTTGTAGAGCATATATATGGATATTCTAAGGGAGTAATGTTGGGATAATTTAAGGCTTTAAATGATAACAAGTGATTGAATTTTTCAAGAAAAAATTTATATTAAGATTTGGTCCAAAGAGAGAATTTCCAAAATAAGCAATTTTTGTCGAAGCTTATTTTAGGTAGCCCTTGACTACGACCATAGCGCCCCTTAGTCAAGTTTTATTTTGACCAAGAGGCAAAATTTGCAGATATTTTTCAGATTTGAATATATTGAGTCTAATATCTGCATAAAATTTAAATATCAAGTTGAAGCATACTACTTAATTGGAGACATAATTATTTCAAAAATACTGAGTTAGAGATTTTGTTGCAAGCAATAACATATAGCTGATAAGTTATTTTGCTGGCTTGCAAACAATTTTCTATGCGCACCCAATGATGAAAGCATGGTATAAAGCATACAATGATAATTCCATTTTATAATTAGTATATGTATAGACCAGAAAATACTTTTACGAAAAATCATATATGAAAATAGGAATTTTCTTTTTCATTTGACTTAGACTTTAAATCATCTAGGGAACAAACTAATATTAATTTCATTTATATTTGTAATTATGTAGAGTTGAGATAGACATAGAAATATGCAACTAATGTCATTGGTCATATCTCAACTTTGATTTTGTTCATTTAGTTTGGAGGTTTTGGAACCCAAACTAACTCTACATCTTTTCTCTTATAAGGACATGAAAATGAATAGTGACCAAGGCGCAAACAGTAATGACAACATATTGAGTCAACTTCATATCTTTTTCTATGGTTGTGTCCTATGTTGTCATTGGGTGAGGATGTCCTTTTAGGTACATATATAGATTGGGTTTGTGACTTTCTCTGACTAGGTTGTTGATGAGATTTTCCTTTAGGCTTGTAACCTAGTCCTCTTCTCCCAATTTGTTGATAGGGATTATCTAGAATTTGATCAAGAATGCCATGATTATTCAAACTACGAACTTGTTGTTGTAGCTTGGCAATCTCATCCATTCTTTTCTTAATGTCTATTTTTGCTTGGTCTAGATTGGATGACAATAAATTTCTTTCTTTAACAATAGTGTCATAATCTATATGGGTGCATAATAATGGTTGTTTTTGAAGATCGTTTACTTGAGTCTGTAAGTTTGAATTTTCAACAGAAAGGAGCTTGCAATCGGCTTCCATAGATTTTAACTTAAGATTAGAAAATTTATTTCCCTCTTTAAGATCCTCATTTTCAGATGCAAGAGCAAGAAGTTTAACATTTAGATCATCATTTTCCTTATTTGATTTCTTTAATTTCTTTTTGCACTCAACATATTTATTATGTGTTTCTTCAATAATAGAAACTAGTTCTTCTTTAGATAAATCAAAAAGACTTACCTCTTTTTCTTCTTCTTCACTAGTTGTAGCAATAAAGCATTCTTTGTGCTTATCCTCTTCCTTTGATCTCCATGGGCATCCGGTTGTTTTGTGGTTTGTTCCTAAACACCAATTGCAGCATGTAGTGGTTTCGTCCAAGCATTTTTCACCATTTTCCTCCATTCTTCAAGACCTGGTTAGGGTTCCTTGAAGCCTGCTCTGATACCAATTGAAAACTACTAGAGGGGGGTGAATAGAGTTTTCTAGATAATTTAACAATTATTGAACTCAAACAACCACAATGAAAATATTGGACAAAGAGACACAAGGTTTAGAGTGGTTCCAACTATAGCAAATACTATAGCCGTCAATCCACTACCCGGTTGCTTACCCAACCGGGATTTGAAAAGAAATTTATTTTATTACCTCTTCAAGGAATTTACATAAAATACAATCTCTTTTCCTAAACCCTTCAAGCAGCCTTCACCTAGAAGTAATCGCCAACCTTGAAGCAGCCTTCCCTTGAAGTAGATGCACCAACTCCCGTTGCACCAGCCTTCTGAAGTAGCTTCCCTTGGGATAGCCTTCTTGAAGTAGCTTGAAGTCCCCTTCTCCACCTGAGAAGTCAACCCTCTCCAATCCGCAGCCTCCAACCCTAGGAGTAGCAAGGAGAGTACAAAAGATAAACAGGAACAAGAAAGAAAAAGGAAATTACAACTTATCCTTTAAGCCCGAGGCTTGATATGCCTAGATCAAGCGTAAGATCTCCTAGCCAAGTATGTGAACTTGTGATTGCTGTGGGTAGGAGAATCTAGTCTATAGGACACGAGATTGAGCTAAGGAGAATGTAGGCCAATGATCACAGTGCTCAAATTGCTTGCAAAAGATTGCTCAAGTATGCTCAAGTGTATTCTCAAGTGTAACAAGTGAATTCTAGTGTCCTATAGCTTGTCCTATTTATAGGAATGGCCTAAGTATGCTTAAGGACGTTCTAGACAACTTCTAGGGGTTTCTAAGTGCTTAACTAGCCGTTAGGTACAAAGTTGTTGCTTTAACAACGGCTAATTAATTTATTCTGCAGTTGCTGTCAGAGACCATCTCGGTCGACAAATGGTCGACCGAGACACCTACTCGGTCGAACTTTTGTCGACCGACAGGCTCTCTGGAACAAGTGATTTGCAACGTCTTTCTTCAACTACCAACTAACTTGTTTGTTGTGTCTAACGGCTACTTTGGATCTTTCTCGGTCGAGAGGTTTGTCGACCGAGAGTGTCTCGGTCGAGGAGTTTGTCGACCGAGAATGATCCTGTTTCAAGGTTTCAATTTAAGCACTAATTATATGTGTGAGTGTGCAAAGGTTATTCTATTCAAATGGGATGACATGTCTAACTATGGTGTTTGGCTAGGGAAAATCTAACGCTTGATTTACATGCAATTCTAAGTACTTGTACATTATATATTTGTACAAGTTTTACAACATTTATTACATTGCATGAAAATATAGCTAAGTAAGCTCTTGGATTTTCCCTTGCTACTTTGTCATCCTGCACACTCAAGTAGCTCGTTAGATTAATAAGAATGAAATGTTTGTCATCATCGAAACAAAGGGATTTATCATAATATCCAATTTATCCAACAATCTCCCCCTTTTTGAAGATGACAAACATTTCCAAAATATGAAATAAGGAAATATAACTCATGTGAGTTTCATACTTGAAAATTACCTTTTGTAGCCATTTATGTTTTGCAAGTGAGTGCTGGCCAAGATGTGATGAAAACTCATTTATATTTTTTATTTTTATATTCTTTCTCCCCCTTTGTCATTTCAAAAAGATATCCAAGTTGAATATTTTATTTTTCTTCTCCCCCTTAATATTATGCTCCCCCTTAAATAGATATCCTATTAGAAACATGGATTTTTGTCTAATTTATCCACAATTTGTTTCTCAATCATTTGCAAAGGATGTTAAGCCTTGAAATGATATGAGATTCCCTTAAGCGTATGATGAATATATATTGATTTCTCATTTATCAAAGGATGTTAAGCCCTAAATTAAATGAGAATCCGCTAAGCTTAGAGTACATAAAAATGTCTCCATCCAAATGCAAGGGATGTTAAGCCCTATTTTGGGTAGAGAGTTCCTTCAAGTACAAGATACTATTTTGAATAAATTCATAAATCGCTTTATAATCAAGGAAAATGTCCAGCTACACATGGTGGTTACAATGTTTTTGTAAGCTTCTTCAATCAAATGGTCAAAGTTGTTTTTAAGATCTCCCCCGAAGTCTTATGCTTTGCTCCCCCTTAGATAGATATCTCAAATGAAAGTTTGAGTACTAAGTAAATATATAAAATGTTGTAGATGATCTCCATGATTTAACAATGATGTATGCAATTTATGTCAGTCTGGAAAACAGAAACCCGGTCGGTCGACAATTGTTCGACCGACAGTGTTCTCGGTCGACTAGTTGCTCGACCGAGGATGTTTCTGGAGAACTGTTTTGTCATTTGTCAATTTAGCCACAATTTTAACAGTTGCCTGTTTTAATTATTACTCCCCTTATTTGTTATGCTCTACAATAATGAACTTATAATCCATATTTGTTGAAGATGTCTCATATGCTTAAAAAAATAACCATTTGAATCAAGCAAAGATGGAAAACTTCATTCAATAGCTTGGAAAATATTACAATCATATAGAAATGACCAATTAATTACAATCATTGTCATTACAACTAGTACAACTTCAACACTTCACTGGAAAGATTTAAGAATTACATTGATGTCCGGATCTTTCCCAAGGAATGGCTCGGCTCCATAATATTTGACCAGAGTTTGCCAATCCAAAGCACCTGTCATAATTAACGCATATGCTTCCAGAAATGTGGGAACTCGGTCAAATCGGAAGTGAGCAGCTATATCTTGCAATTGTATGGAGGAAAATTGAGTATGTGCAAGATCCATTGATGGTGGAGGTGGAGTTTGATAGTAGTTGTATGAAGGGTTAAATGGGTTGAGCATGCCAGGATTTAAGGAATGCGGATATTCATCGGTTTGGCTTGGAGAAAGATTTTGCATTCTTTGATTTAAGTATGTCATGGCATGGTGGGTATAGTTGAGTTGGTTACTAAGATGATATTGGGAGCCGACAAGATAAGTGAGAGTATTTTGGATGGGATCAACAGAAAGATTAGTAGGAGGAGGGGGTGGTGGTATATCTTGATGTGATGATTCTCCTTCTACTCTTGCCCTTTTTATGACCAAAGTCAATCCCCATCTTCTCTACGGTATTCTTACTTATCTTTGGTGGTCTACGCTCCCATGTATACCCCATATCTTCAATTTGTAACTTAGGACAATGTTGAGTGATCTGGCATACAAAATCGGCATACGGTGGATTGCCAGAAAACTCAAGCATGTTTTTAAGTATTATGCGAATGAAGTTTATAGGAATTTCTTTTATGATAGCATAAATTAGACACATGTGGAAAATAGGGACCTCAGATTTATTGGCTCTAGGATGTATGTTTGTGGAGACAATGAGGTTTACTATCCTACATGTAGGTTTCAGGTTTATTGCATAATAGGTTCCCCTATCTTCATGACAAGTGGTATTGGTTTGAAATATGGCTCTTTTTATATCACTAAGGCTAGTGGAGTGGTCATCATGGGATAATAAATTTAGTGGATTGCCGGTGGTAAGGTCAAGGAAATCTTGGTATTCATCTATATCAATTTCTAGCATATCAAGAATATCCCCTTCGGTAAATTTAAAACTACGCCCATTGACCATGGTGTAGAAGAATGTGGTTTCATTTTCGGTGTGGGATAAGAGATTGGCATAGAATTCGTTGACTACCTTAGTGGAATAGAAAGGAAAAGAAGGATTGATGAAGTCCTTCAGCTTTTGCACTCCAAAGAGATTCTCCAGATCGACTATGTTGATGAAATCCATAGCTTCGACCGGGCGTCGGGGAAGAGGAGCTTTAGAGGAAAGCCGTAGATATCGATCTCCAACATCTCCGTCGACGAGGGCGATGTCGTTGATGATCGTCAGTGGCGGAGTGGCTTCCCGATCTTCTCTTCTTTTTCTTCCGGCGACTTTCTTCTTCCCACGGACAGCTGAGGATGAGGCCATTTGTGTTTCTTGAGTGTGGAGAAGAAGCAAGGAAGATTGGAGGATAAGAATGCTGAAGGGTTGCACGAAAATACACTAGAGATGGACTATGGAGGCAAGGAAATGCAAGTGTGAGTAAGTGACTCGTTTTTGCTCCTATTTATAGTATTCCAGCGACCTGGTCGGTCGACGATTCGTCGACCGAGCGTCCGCAACGGTCGAGTTGCAGACGCGCCACTTGGTTCCCCAACGGTTAAAAAAAACGGTCATAACGGTCGGTTTACAACGGTCGTATCCAACGGCTATTTCTCGGTCGAGCACTTGTCGACCGACGTTGTCTCGGTCGAGCATTTGTCGACCAACAGTTCGTCCGATATTGAGTCTGTTTAGTATTTGTCGGTCGAGAGAGATGGGCTGACCGAGAGGTTCTCGGTCGACGAATTCGTCGACCGACAGACTTACTGAGTACAATTTTTAAAGCTGATTTTTAAATGCAAATGGTAGATCATTTTTGTAGAGCATATATATGGATATTCTAAGGGAGTAATGTTGGGATAATTTAAGGCTTTAAATGATAACAAGTGATTGAATTTTTCAAGAAAAAATTTATATTAAGATTTGGTCCAAAGAGAGAATTTCCAAAATAAGCAATTTTTGTCGAAGCTTATTTTAGGTAGCCCTTGACTACGACCATAGCACCCCTTAGTCAAGTTTTATTTTGACCAAGAGGCAAATTTTGCAGATATTTTTCAGATTTGAATATATTGAGTCTAATATCTGCATAAAATTTAAATATCAAGTTGAAGCATACTACTTAATTGGAGACATAATTATTTCAAAAATACTGAGTTAGAGATTTTGTTGCAAGCAATAACATATAGCTGATAAGTTATTTTGCTGGCTTGCAAACAATTTTCTATGCGCACCCAATGATGAAAGCATGGTATAAAGCATACAATGATAATTCCATTTTATAATTAGTATATGTATAGACCAGAAAATACTTTTACGAAAAATCATATATGAAAATAGGAATTTTCTTTTTCATTTGACTTAGACTTTAAATCATCTAGGGAACAAACTAATATTAATTTCATTTATATTTGTAATTATGTAGAGTTGAGATAGACATAGAAATATGCAACTAATGTCATTGGTCATATCTCAACTTTGATTTTGTTCATTTAGTTTGGAGGTTTTGGAACCCAAACTAACTCTACATCTTTTCTCTTATAAGGACATGAAAATGAATAGTGACCAAGGCGCAAACAGTAATGACAACATATTGAGTCAACTTCATATCTTTTTCTATGGTTGTGTCCTATGTTGTCATTGGGTGAGGATGTCCTTTTAGGTACATATATAGATTGGGTTTGTGACTTTCTCTGACTAGGTTGTTGATGAGATTTTCCTTTAGGCTTGTAACCTAGTCCTCTTCTCCCAATTTGTTGATAGGGATTATCTAGAATTTGATCAAGAATGCCATGATTATTCAAACTACGAACTTGTTGTTGTAGCTTGGCAATCTCATCCATTCTTTTCTTAATGTCTATTTTTGCTTGGTCTAGATTGGATGACAATAAATTTCTTTCTTTAACAATAGTGTCATAATCTATATGGGTGCATAATAATGGTTGTTTTTGAAGATCGTTTACTTGAGTCTGTAAGTTTGAATTTTCAACAGAAAGGAGCTTGCAATCGGCTTCCATAGATTTTAACTTAAGATTAGAAAATTTATTTCCCTCTTTAAGATCCTCATTTTCAGATGCAAGAGCAAGAAGTTTAACATTTAGATCATCATTTTCCTTATTTGATTTCTTTAATTTCTTTTTGCACTCAACATATTTATTATGTGTTTCTTTAATAATAGAAACTAGTTCTTCTTTAGATAAATCAAAAAGACTTACCTCTTCTTCTTCTTCTTCTTCACTAGTTGTAGCAATAAAGCATTCTTTGTGCTTATCCTCTTCCTTTGATCTCCATGGGCATCCAGTTGTTTTGTGGTTTGTTCCTAAACACCAATTGCAGCATGTAGTGGTTTCGTCCAAGCATTTTTCATCATTTTCCTCCATTCTTCAAGACCTGGTTAGGGTTCCTTGAAGCCTGCTCTGATACCAATTGAAAACTACTAGAGGGGGGTGAATAGAGTTTTCTAGATAATTTAACAATTATTGAACTCAAACAACCACAATGAAAATATTGGACAAAGAGACACAAGGTTTAGAGTGGTTCCAACTATAGCAAATACTATAGCCGTCAATCCACTACCCGGTTGCTTACCCAACCGGGATTTGAAAAGAAATTTATTTTATTACCTCTTCAAGGATAGCAGCCTTCACCTAGAAGTAATCGCCAACATTGAAGCAGCCTTCCCTTGAAGTAGATGCACCAACTCCCATTGCACCAGCCTTCTGAAGTAGCTTCCCTTGCGATAGCCTTCTTGAAGTAGCTTGAAGTCCCCTTCTCCACCTGAGAAGTCAACCCTCTCCAATCCGCAGCCTCCAACCCTAGGAGTAGCAAGGAGAGTACAAAAGATAAACAGGAACAAGAAAGAAAAAGGAAATTACAACTTATCCTTTAAGCCCGAGGCTTGATATGCCTAGATCAAGTGTAAGATCTCCTAGCCAAGTATGTGAACTTGTGATTGTTGTGGGTAGGAGAATCTAGTCTATAGGACACAAGATTGAGCTAAGGAGAATGTAGGCCAATGATCACAGTGCTCAAATTGCTTGCAAAAGATTGCTCAAGTATGCTCAAGTGTATTCTCAAGTGTAACAAGTGAATTCTAGTGTCCTATAGCTTGTCCTATTTATAGGAATGGCCTAAGTATGCTTAAGGACGTTCTAGACAACTTCTAGGGGTTTCTAAGTGCTTAACTAGCCGTTAGGTACAAAGTTGTTGCTTTAACAACGGCTAATTAATTTATTCTGCAGTTGCTGTCAGAGACCATCTCGGTCGACAAATGGTCGACCGAGACACCTACTCGGTCGAACTTTTGTCGACCGACAGGCTCTCTAGAACAAGTGATTTGCAACGTCTTTCTTCAACTACCAACTAACTTGTTTGTTGTGTCTAACGGCTACTTTGGATCTTTCTCGGTCGAGAGGTTTGTCGACCGAGAGTGTCTCGGTCGAGGAGTTTGTCGACCGAGAATGATCCTGTTTCAAGGTTTCAATTTAAGCACTAATTATATGTGTGAGTGTGCAAAGGTGATTCTATTCAAATGGGATGACATGTCTAACTATGGTGTTTGGCTAGGGAAAATCTAACGCTTGATTTACATGCAATTCTAAGTACTTGTACATTATATATTTGTACAAGTTTTACAACATTTATTACATTGCATGAAAATATAGCTAAGTAAGCTCTTGGATTTTCCCTTGCTACTTTGTCATCCTGCACACTCAAGTAGCTCGTTAGATTAATAAGAATGAAATGTTTGTCATCATCAAAACAAAGGGATTTATCATAATATCCAATTTATCCAAGAATTTTGTTATGCAATGCTAGTAGATGCAACACTAGGGATGGTGGATTTTACAAATGGAGTGTGAGGTGGATCACATGGTCTCTCAAAATCAACAGGAGGTATCATAGAATCATCTTCGGCAATCTTAATCATAGTATCACCACTTGGTTGCCTCTTCTTTGCATTATCAATCTTTCTTTGACTTGTGGGTTGCTCAAGAGATTTCCCACTCCTTAGAACTGTCACAACACTTCCTTTCTCATGGTGGAGAGGGGGGAGCTAGTTTTGGATGTGGAGGAGGTGGAAGTGAGACTACGTGTTGGAATTGAGGTGGAGGGGAGAATTGAGGTTGGAATGTGAATTGTTGAGATATTTGTGGTTATGGAGGAGGAGGTGACGTATAAGGCCTTGGGTTTGGAAGTGATATATGGGTTGCACTTGCATGGGAGGTGGACTATAGATAAATTGAGTGGAATGCATAGGTGCACTTGCTTCATTGAAACTCATTATGGGCCTTGAAGAAAATCTTTCTTCTTGGAGAGCAAGTATGGAAGGTAGATTCTCTACCCTCTCCTCAAGCCTTGTGACATTCTTTTGCACCATTAAAATTTTTCAATCTAGAAATAACCTCTTCCTCAGACCATGAGCTATATCTTAGACTTTGTGGTTCTTGGTAGCTACATGAGTGAGGTGTCTTCTTTTCTTCACCATAAAACTCAATACAATTGACTAAGTGTCAAGGAACATTTTTCACTTGGTTCTTCATGAAGCTCACCATGTCACCAAGAATCTTCATCACTTGCATGATTGAGTCATTGTGAGTTAGAGATGTCATATCAAAGGCATGGCCACCGTCATACATCATGCTAGAATCTCAGATTCTTGAACCTTCTATCAGTTGCTCATATAAGGGTCATATCTCCTTAGTTGGCCTAGCCATGAAAATTCCACCACAAGCGGAATCTACTGAGGTTTGGCTCTTTAGAGATATACTGGAGTAAAAGGACACACTCATTAATCTAATCACACTAAAATCATCTAAACTATTTACTTAGATCTCTCAACTAGGGTTAGGAGAATTTATTAGTATATAGGAGGATGGGTAGCTAGCTAGGGATCCATGAATTGGACCTAGGCGCAAATCCCAAAATTCACACATATAAGCAATTTCCCTAATAGGTGATTTCAAGCACAAACCAACAAGAAACTCATGAAGAGTGAGATGGAAATAGAACATAATCATTGGTAAAAATAAATACAATGTTTACATATCATTTCCCCTAACATGGTATCAAAGTAACATTTTTGGCCCCAAACAACCCACCTAAGGGGCCTAGCTACTCATGGAAATACAAAATACAAAAGAATAGAGAAAGAGGTAAAAGAAGCCACATATCTCATTGTAGATGGAGCAATCCTCCTCTTCATCTACTTCAAGATGTCCTCCTCCTTCCTCCAAGGTGCAATCTGTAACATCCCTGACCTAGGTTATGAGTTAACCCTAGGTGTTTTGCCTAAATATGTAATTAAATCTTTGTGATTAACTCTGAGCATGTAATTAAGTTTCTCAGAAACATATATTTCAGTAATTGCTCCTTTTTATTTAAAGTTGTAGCATTGTTTTGATATACAGGGACCGATGTACAATTTACCCAGTTGAAAGGGTTAGCTTGCAATTTGCACATGATGAGATGTTCCTTTGATGTTGACACATCATGAGAATCTTTTTGGTAAAGTTTGAGGGATTTCCCAAGCTTGGGCACCAAGGTGCAGCTGTGGAAGCAATCCCGGTGCTTGAAACCCTAATTTGGGGTAAAATGCAATTTACCCAAATTAAGGGATGCAATTGGTAAAAATATATCATCTAATGTATCTTTGAAGACTCTTGCCATCATTTAGAGAAGAAATGATGAGGAAGTCACCTCAATTGAATTATCAAGTTATGAAATATACCTTGTGATTGAATAATCGGGATATATGTGCAATAGCTCTTTATGTATGTACCTTAGTATTAGATTGATCTTCATTGCCTCTTTTTCTAGACCTTAAGAGAAGGTTTGTACTTAGAATAAAGAGGAAGGGACGAGCAGGTAATGAAGGAAGGACCTAGTTGGAATTATGGGAAACTTATGGGCCTTTAATGAAACCCCACCCAAGTATATATACACTTTACCTCTCAAGCAAAGGAACCTTTCCTTCGTGCATATCACTGTTTTCCCTTGCTTGGCCGACTAAGGACTGTCTTGGAGCTCAAGAGGAATGACCAAGGGTGCAAGGTAGGTTTGGGACCTTCTTTTGCCTAAATTCTATGGTCAGAACTCGGATTCAAGGTCAAGTTGATAACTAGCTCACAAAACTCTACCTTTCTAGCCATCTCTTTTCATCTTTCCTTGGAGTTTTTGCCTTGGCCAACCTGTGAGAGGTCAAGGACGCCATTAGAGCTTGGAGCTTGAAAGCTTGGAGCTCAAGGAGCAAGCTTTAGGCGGGTTTTATAACTCTAAACCCATGCTTTACTATATACATCTCTTTTATGCGGTTAGATGATAGTTCTTCATGTTCCCTACTTTTCTTTGCTACCTTGCAAGCAAATCCGTGGGATATCCATACTGTTCTTGAGTTACGAGATGAAGGCGTGATTTCCAAGAAAAACCCACCGCTTTTCACTTTCTTAAACGGTCTCCCTAACTTGCTCTCACGGTCTCAGGACCGCGAGGTGAGCAAACGGTCTCTGGACCGCGAGAGGGAAAACGGTCCTCGCGACCATTTGGACCCGTTTACCGAGCGTGGACCGTATAAGAAATCTGTTCCTAATTATGTAGTCTAATCACCCTAAAAAATTGAGAGGTTAACTCCAAAGGAATTAGTAGATATGGCCTTTTTAAGTAACAACTTTAATTGAATTTATTCCTGATTTTCAAACGGTCTGAAATTGCCTTTTTGGGCAAACGGTCTCAAGACTGTGTAAGGTCGTTGACCAAGCTTTCACCATATGAAATTTCTGTTTAAAATTATGTTAGTTAACAACTCACCAAGTTTGTTGTTCTAATTCCAAACGAGCTAAGAGTTGAAGGGTGATTACTAGGGCTAACCCTAGATGAAATCAGTACTGAAATTATGGTGACGTAATTAGGGTTTTTAGGGTTGATTGACCTAAACGGTCTCAAGACCATTTGGGGGTCATCCAAACGGTCTCAAGACCGAGAGGACAATCACCCAAGACCGTTTGAAGGTCTAGGGTTAAGCTAATTTGATCAATTAAGGACCCAATTGCAATAAGTTATCAATTAATCAAAATTCTGATTTTGGGACTCAATCATGGTTCAACCCCTATCAAATTACATTAGATTTTGATGAAATCTTGGGAAAACCGTCTCAAGACCATGTGGGGTCCACCCACATGATCTCAAGACCGTTTGGGCCAAGTTTGGGCCCAATTGGAGCTAAATTGAAGGATTCAACCTTGTATTGATGCACATTGTTGAGTGTTGATGGGTGAACATTGATAGACCCTAATTGGTCAACAATTGAGGGTGAATTGAATGACCAATTGGTTAAGCATAATCTTAATTGACCTAATCCATAAGTGGTCACCATGGCTTTGACCTTTTGAGGGCTTCAACATTGGTTGACATCATCGGTTGTAACCATTGAACTTTGTTGATGGTCCAAGCGGTTGAGACCATGTGAGCCTCGCGGTCTCAAGACCGTGAGAGGGCTCGCGGTCTCAAGACCGTGAGAGGGCTCACGGTCTCAAGACCGTGAGAGGCCTTGCAGTCTTGAGGTCAAAGGTGAGCAAACGGTCTACATAACCTTCGCGGTCTTGAAACCAAGTTGAAGACTCGCGGTCTTGGAGTAAGATGAAGGCTCGCGGTCTTGGAGTAAGATGAAGGCTCGCGGTCTTGGAATAAGATGAGGGCTCACGGTCTTGAAAAGTCAAAATAGAGAAAACGGTCAACACACCCTCGCGGTCTTGGAAGTCAAAATTGGCTAAACGGTCAACTCTTTCAAACGATCTCAAACCAATTGGAGGTTGATGGTTGAGATCGATTAAGGTGATTCAAGGTTGACTTCACTCAATCATTTGAAGATATAAATGGATCAATTATGCCCTAATCTAAACCCTAATGATAACCTAGGACATTAAGGGATTAATTGACTAATGACTTGACCATGATGATGATCATTGGGGTAAATTACCAAAATACCCTTGAAGGGTCAATTGAGTAATACCTTGATTAGATCAAACCCTAATCACATGGTGGTGATGTTTTTGGCTATGTTAGCCTATGATGACTTAATCCAACCTAACCTAGAGTGGTGTTATCACCCTCTACTAGTATGAGGAGAGAGAAAGTACTTCTAGAGAGAGAAAGTACTTCTAGAGAGAGAAAGTACCCTTTTTAGGTGGAAACTCAATTAAAGAACCTTCAATACAGATGAATGTGCATAATTAGGGTATGATCCACCTGTGTGAAGTCATAGAAACCCAAATTATGATGAATGATGAATCTTTAACTAATCTGAGAGCATCAATGATAATGATACTCATACATGATGATGTTATGAGTTTAATTCAATGTAATGTGAATAGTAAACCCTAATTCAAGGGTGATGCCATGTAATGTGAATAGTAAACCCTAATTCAAGGGTAATGGCATGCAAATGAGTATTAAACTCCAATTGATGAGAATTAGAGGAGTTAACTGTTATGATAAGAGTGGGAAATGTATTCCTTATTTTTGTATTACCTTTATCAGTTGAATTAACCATGCAGGTTCAGATATGAAGGTGACCTTATCCAGGTATGGATATTGATGTTATATTCATACAAGGCATGTTGTTAGCCTTATGAATAAGAAAAGTAACTTGATGCCCAGTCAGTGGCATCCCATGAGTTAATGTGTTGTAAGAGCCATGAATACCATCAAAGTCATGCTTTAGAGATGACTTGTGATGAGTATTAGGCATGTTACATTTAGTATTCTTCCTTTATAGCTGTTATGCTACTGTTATTGTTTGGAGAACAATGTATGTTGTTAAAAAATACTGAATGTACCTAACTAATCAAGTATAATGTAGAGCCCTGATCATAGATCCATCATTGTCAGAGATCAAGTGATGGTGAAACAGGTTTTCCTCAGGGAACTCCTGGAGCACATACTTTTGAGTATGTGGGGTACATGGATGTGTAGAACCTTACATCCTAGTGTAGGAAAGTGATGTATATGTGTAATCCATCCATCCTTCACTATAATTCCATACCGTATCAGTGGTAGGTAAACATGAAACCTCCTGATGACAAAGAAAACACAGATATCCGTATCAGTGGAGATAAACATGAAATCTCCTGATGACGAAGAGAGTACAGAACGCCACTGTGACTCTAGAATAGTGAAGGACCAGTTTACCCTGGTGAGCTATAGTAGTAGAGACATGAGATGTCCTACAAGTGATCCTCTTACTGACTGAGGAAGGTGAAGGTCATGAGAATATGGCTCTCTTGATGACCTAAGTATGATACTGATGTGACTTCTCAGCGATCAGTTGGAGTATGAGTGGTATGCCTCATCTCCACAGGGCATAATGTCATTTGTAAAACATAATCAACCACGTAATATACTTGTTAGAGATAACTCCAAGTTCGTTGATTAATGTTACACTGTAATAGTGCTTATATTTCTTCATACCTCATAAATGTTGAGTTCTTGGTTATAGTTGCAACTGTTATTGAATACATTGAAGGCTTTACTTCTTAAGATATTCTTTGATGTTACAATAAAGCTTCTGGCGGAGAGTTATAACTCTCGCTGGGACAATTATGTAAAATTGTCTCACCCCGTAGACTTCAACTTTTAGGTGGACGTCGGAGACGAAGGAACCAGCCTACAGGTGATCAGTCTCAACAGCAGCAGCACCAGGAGCAGTAGTTGAATCTCATGTGGAGATTATCCTGCCATATGGTGTAGTTAGAGTCAGTCCTATGTGTCCTCTGTACTCTCAGGTCATGGAGTCTTTTGTTGTGTGATCTTGAGATTTGGTATCTTGATGTATATAGTTACTCAAGAAGTAATTATCCTGAGATGTAAACAGTTTATCTATTTTAATGAAAGAAGCTTTTATGGATCCAAGCTCTTGTCTCGAAAAGTTTTAATTTCCCATGATTTTTGTCTACCGCTGATTATCGAATCGCTTCCGCTAAGTTTTAATCGTGGTTATGTCATGGTTTGGAGATCAGAGCCCACAATTGGTGGTATCAGAGCCCTAGGTCAGTTGAGTTTACAGAGGCATAGGACTTAGGATGTCGAGTCTATCTTTAGTACTCCTTCCTTATCTAATAGAATCTTCTGCTCCTCAGGAGAAGAAGATACCTAAGGATGTCAGAACATCATGATGAGTTCGTGGCAGAGAGTAGTGCTAGTGCACCTCGAGGCGGTGCAAGAGTTCCGAGAATAGAACAATCTGCACCTGAGTCACCAAGAGAGCCACCCCAGTTCGACCCAGCTGACATGAGTAACCCAGATGTACAGACGATGTTCAGGCAGTTCATGACTGCCATGACACATATAACTGATAAGATGCCCATGCCTGCACCTAGGGCACCTGTCCAGCATGAAGCACAAGGTATCGGTAAGACGTTCGAACGACTTCGTCGTGTCGGAGCTACCGAGTACTTCGGAACTGCCGACCCTGCAGA
Organism: Alisma plantago-aquatica; assembly: GCA_963693085.1. Classification (NCBI taxonomy): domain Eukaryota; kingdom Viridiplantae; phylum Streptophyta; class Magnoliopsida; order Alismatales; family Alismataceae; genus Alisma; species Alisma plantago-aquatica. Next base: position 1,320,737,877 of record OY856409.1, on the reverse strand, counting down.
TGCTGACTTATGGTTGACAGAGTTGGAGAAGGCTTTTAGGATTCTTATGATTCCGGAAGCTGAGAAGGTTAGACATGCTGTCTATCTTCTCAAAGGCAGTGCTGGTCACTGGTGGAACATGGAAGAGCAGAAGAGACCTGGAGTAGAGTTCTCATGGGAAGAGTTTCGTCGGGAATTTATCAATAAATATTTTCCAAAGACCTTCCTAGATGAGAAGATCTCTCAGTTCGAGAAACTAAGGCAGGGTATGATGAACATTAGCGAGTATGAAGATAAGTTCATGGAGTTGCTGCGGTTCTGTCCGCACATGGCTGCTACGGATGAGGAAAGAATCAGAAGATTCGAGAAAAGTTTGAATTCTGATATGTCAACCCCTGTATCTACCTTAGAGAACCGAGAGAGATTCTCTACCTTCGTTGAGTCAGTCCATAGGATAGAGAGATCTGTGGTTGAGAAGAGACAAACCCATAAAAGATATCCACAGTTCCAGGGTTCTTCATCTAGGGATTCCAAGAAACCTAGATTCTCTACACCTAACCCTCCACCACCCAGATCAAGTTTTCAAACTCAATGGACACCAAGTAGAGGTAGAGGACGGAGTCAACCGCTGCAAGGGACGCACAGTTCTGCATCTGTGTCAGTCACTGGACCACCCAGACCACAACAACAGGAGAGGAGTTGCTATAACTGTGGTAAGGTGGGACACTTGAGGAAGGATTGCCGTTCTAGGCCTGCTAGTGTGACACAACAACCTCTGAGACAGAATCAACAGGGATCTCAGAATAGACAACATCAAGGAGTAGCTCGAGGACGTGGACAAGCATCTCAAGATGGATCATCAGCACCACCTCAACACCAGGTGACTGCGAGGTTCTATGCTATGAACCTACCTGAAGCAGTGGTCAATCCACGGGTAGTGGCAGGTCAGATGGAACTTTTATATTCTGATATGTCTACATCCTGTGTTGTATCTGTTCTGATTGATCCGGGTGCTACACACTCTTTCATCACTCGTGAAGTGATTCGTAACTGCAATGTGACTGTTAGTCATAGGACATATAGGTTGTTGTTGGAGACTCCGTTGAGTGGGTCTGCCGTTTTGCAGGAGGTATGTTCTCCCTGCATCCTCTTCTTTTCTGACCATCACATTCAAGTGGATCTTATACCACTTGATATGCAAGGATTTGATATAATCCTCGAGATGGATACCTTGGAAAGGTATAGAGTTGTCTTGGATTGTGAGTCCAAGTTGGCTGTGTTTGCTGATGAAAGCAACACATGGATCTTTCAAGGTGAAAGAAAGATTCTGCCCACCTGTCTTGTATCAGCCATGGTTGCTGATAAGCTGTTGAGGCAAGGATGTTATGCATTCTTAGCCCATGTGGTAGATGTTACCAAGGAAAGTTCCAATCCTGCTGAAGTTCCTATAGTCAGGGAATTTGAAGATGTGTTTCCTGAAGAACTTCCTGGTATACCACCACCTCGGAAGATTGATTTTGAAATCAATCTGATCCCAGATATGAAACCCATAGCTCAGACTCCGTATAGAATGGCGCCTGCCGAGATGGCAAAACTCAAGAAACAGCTTTAAGAGTTACTTGAGAGAGGTTTTATCCGACCGAGTACTTCACCTTGGGGTGCTCCGGTCTTGTTTGTTAAAAAGAAAGATGGGTCAATGCGGTTGTGCATCGACTACAGACAACTCAATAAAGTAACAATAAAGAATAAGTACCCTCTACTGAGGATTGACGATCTCTTTGACCAATTGCGTGGTGCAACAGTCTTTTCAAAGATAGACCTGAGGTCTGGATATCATCAACTTCGTATTAAGGATAGTGACATATCCAAGTCTGCCTTTAGGACAAGGTATGGTCACTATGAGTTCACGGTTATATCGTTTGGACTAACCAATGCACCAGCTGCATTTATGGAACTCATGATTAGAGTTTTTTGACCTTTCCTTGATCAGTGTGTTGTCGTCTTCATAGATGACATTTTGATCTATAGTAAGGATGCTCAGCAGCATGAGCAGCATCTTCGCCAAGCTTTGACCTTGCTAAGAGAACATAAGTTGTATGCTAAGTTTAGCAAGTGTGAGTTTTGGCTACCGGAGGTATCTTTTCTTGGTCATGTGATATCCGCCTCGGGAATTCGTGTTGACCCTACGAAAGTAGAATCTGTTGTACAGTGGGAACAACCGAAGACACCGACGGAGATTCGAAGTTTCTTGGGGTTAGCTGGCTATTATCGAAGGTTCATTAAGAACTTTAGTTCTATAGCCTTACCTTTGACCAAGTTGACCGGGAAGGATGTTCCTTTTTCTTGGAGTGATAAGTGTCAACAGTCTTTCTAGCTGTTGAAGGAGAGATTGACAAGTGCACCTGTGCTAGTGCTACCTGAACAAGGAAAATGATATGTAGTTTTCTGTGATGCTTCCAAGAATGGACTAGGATGTGTGTTGATGCAGGATAAACAAGTGATTTCTTTTGCTTCCCGACAGCTTAAGAAACACAAGGAGAATTATCCGACACACGATCTGGAGTTAGCTGTTGTGGTTCATGCTTTGAAGATATGGAGACATTATCTCTACGGAGAGACATTCCAGATTTTCACAGACCACAAAAACCTTATGTATATCTTCTCTCAGCATGAGCTCAACATGAGGCAACGTCGCTGGATGGAGTTAATCAATGACTACGACTGTACAATTGATTATCATCCAGGCAAGGCCAATGTTGTTGTAGATGCCTTGAGTAGGAAATCAGCAACATCAACCATGAATAGAGCACAACTAAACTCTTTAGTATGCTCTAGGAGAGATATGCTTATCTCTTTAAGGCAAGACAATGTACAGTTGAAAGTGTCATTGTTAGCCGGTCTGTTAGCTGAGATGCATAATAAACCTACCCTAAGAGAGCAGATTAAGGAAGCACAACTAGGTGATGCTGCAGTTCAACAGATTAGATCTGAGTATGGAGATGAAAAGCGAGATGGTTTCCATGACTCAGAGGATCAAGTAGCTTGTTATAATGGAAGGATGATAGTGCCGGATGTGGACAACTTGAGGAAGTTAATCCTGGAAGAAGCTCATTCTTCCATGTATGCTATGCATCCAGGGAGCACCAAGATGTATCGGAATTTGAAAGATTTGTATTGGTGGCCTGGAATGAAAAAGGATGTTGCAGAATTTGTTCTGAGGTGTCCTGTGTGTCAGCAATTTAAAGCTGAACACCAGAAGCCTGCAAGGACAATGCAACCTTTACCCATACCACAGTGGAAGTGGGACCATGTGACCATGGACTTTGTTGTTGGCCTACCCAGGACAAGCAAAGGACATGATTCCATTTGGGTAATTGTTGATAGGTTGACTAAGACATCACATTTCTTACCTGTCAAAACAACCTACTCTGCTGAAAGGTTATCAGAGATATATGTTCAAGAGATAGTGCGGTTGCACGGAGTTCCTGTCATAATAGTTTCTGACAGAGGTCCTCAGTTTACGAGTCGTTTTTGGGAACAGTTACACCGAGCCTTAGGCACCAAGCTGAGGTTTAGTACGGCCTTTCATCCACAGACTGATGGACAGTCGGAAAGGACCATACAAACCTTAGAAGACCTGTTGAGGGCATGTGTTCTCCAGTTCACCGGAAGTTGGGATCTACACCTAAGCTTGATAGAGTTTGCCTATAACAATAGCTACCAACATAGTATTGATATGGCACCTTATGAAGCCTTGTATGGTAGACATTGTAGATCACCTCTGTGTTGGTTTGAGACTGGTGAACATCAGTTGTTAGGTCCTGATCTTGTGCAGCAGACCACAGAAAAGATTAAAATAATACAACAAAAGATTAAGACTACACAGGATAGGCAAAAATCTTATGCTGACAAACTTCGTAGACCCTTAGAGTTCTAGGTTGGAGACAGAGTGTATCTCAAGGTCTCTCCTTGGAAAGGAGTCCTTCGTTTTGGAAGGAAAGGGAAGTTAGCTCCTAGATTTTTGGGGCCTTATCCAATCATTGAACGGATTGGAAAGGTAGCATATAGACTAGAGCTGCCCCCTGAGTTACAGAGGTTACACCCTATATTTCACATTTCTATGTTGAAGAAATGTCACCCAGACACCGAGTCAGTTCTACAACCCATGGAAGTAGAATTGAATGATGATATATCCTATGAGGAAGGACCAGTGTCAATCCTTGATAAAAGAATTAAAAAGTTAAAGAAGAAAGATATAAGTCTTGTAAAAGTCCTCTGGAACCATCGTTGTGTTGAAGAAGCCACTTGGGAGTTAGAGGATGAGATGAGAAGGAAGTATCCTGCCCTTTTCTATAGATATGTCTTATCGATTTCGGGGACGAAATCCTTGTAAGGGGTGGATAATTTGTAACATCCCTGACCTGGGTTATGAGTTAACCCTAGGTATTTTGCTTAAATATGTAATTAAATCTTTGTGATTAACTCTGAGCATGTAATTAAGTTTCTCAAAAACATATATTTCAGTAATTGCTCCTTTTTATTTAAAGTTGTAGCATTGTTTTGATATACAGGGACCTATGTGCAATTTACCCAGTTGAAAGGGTTAGCTTGCAATTTGCACATGATGAGATGTTCCTCTGATGTTGAGACATCATGAGAAACTTTTTGGTAAAGTTTGAGGGATTTTCCAAGCTTGGGCTCCAAGGTGTAGCTGTGGAAGCAATCCCGGTGCTTGAAACCCTAATTTGGGGTAAAATGCAATTTACCCAAATTTAGGGATGCAATTGGTAAAAATATATCATCTAATGTATCTTTTAAGACTCTTGCCATCATTTAGAGAAGAAATGATGAGGAAGTCACCTCAATTGAATTATCAAGTTATGAAATATACCTTGTGATTGAATAATCAAGGTATATGTGCAATAGCTCTTTATGTATGTACCTTAGTATTAGATTGATCTTCTTTGCCTCTTTTTCTAGACCTTAAGAGAAGGTTTGTCCTTAGAATAAAGAGGAAGGGACGAGCAGGTAATGAAGGAAGGACCTAGTTGGAATTATGGGAAACTTATGGGCCTTTAATGAAACCCCACCCAAGTATATATACACTTTACCTCTCAAGCAAAGGAACCTTTCCTTCGTGCATATCACTATTTTCCCTTGCTTGGCCGACTAAGGACTGTCTTGGAGCTCAAGAGGAACGACCAAGGGTGCAAGGTAGGTTTGGGACCTTCTTTTGCCTAAATTCTATGGTCAGAACTCGGATTCAAGGTCAAGTTGATAACTAACTCACAAAACTCTACCTTTCTAGCCATCTCTTTTCATCTTTCCTTGGAGTTTTTATCTTGGCCAACCTGTGAGAGCTCAAGGACGCCATTAGAGCTTGGAGCTTGAAAGCTTGGAGCTCAAGGAGCAAGCTTTAGGCGGGTTTTATAACTCTAAACCCATGCTTTACTATATACATCTCTTTTATGCGGTTAGATGATAGTTCTTCATGTTCCCTACTTTTCTTTGCTACCTTGCAAGAAAATCCGTGGGATATTCGTACTGTTCTTGAGCTAGGAGATGAAGGCGTGATTTCCAAGAAAAACCCACGGCTTTTCACTTTCTTAAACGGTCTCCCTAACTTGCTCTCACGGTCTCAGGACCGCGAGGTGAGCAAACGGTCTCTGGACCGCGAGAGGGAAAACGGTCCTCACGACCGTTTGGACCCGTTGACCGAGCGTGTACCATATAAGAAATCTGTTCCTAATTATGTAGGCTAATCACCCTCAAAAATTGAGAGGTTAACTCCAAAGGAATTAGGAGATATGGCCTTTTTAAGTAACAAGTTTAATTGAAATTATTCCTGATTTTCAAACGGTCTGAAATTGCCTTTTTGGGTAAACGGTCTCAAGACCGTGTAAGGTCGTTGACCAAGATTTGACCATATGAAATTACTGTTTAAAATTATGTTAATTAACAACTCACCAAGTTTGATGGTCTAATTCCAAACGAGCTAAGAGTTGAAGGGTGATTACTAGGGCTAACCCTAGATGCAATCAGTACTGAAATTATGGTGACTTAATTAGGGTTTTTAGGGTTGATTGACCTAAACGGTCTCAAGAACCGTTTGGGGGTCATCCAAACGGTCTCAAGACCGAGAGGACAATCACCCAAGACCGTTTGAAGGTCTAGGGTTAAGCTAATTTGATCAATTAAGGACCCAATTGCAATAAGTTATCAATTAATCAAAATTCTGATTTTGTGACTCAATCATGGTTCAACCCCTATCAAATTACATTAGATTTTGATGAAATCTTGGTCAAACGATCTCAAGACCGTTTGGGCCAAGTTTGGGCCCAATTGGAGCTAAATTGAAGGGTTCAACCTTGTGTTGATGCACATTGTTGAGTGTTGATGGGTGAACATTGATAGACCCTAATTGGTCAACAATTGAGGGTAAATTGAATGACCAATTGGTTAAGCATAATCTTAATTGACCTAATCCATAAGTGGTCACCATGGATTTGACCTTTTGAGGGCTTCAACATTGGTTGACATCATCAGTTGTAACCATTGAACTTTGTTGATGGTCCAAGCGGTTGAGACCATGTGAGCCTCGCGGTCTCAAGACCGTGAGAGGGCTCGCGGTCTCAAGACCGTGAGAGGCCTCGCCGTCTTGAGGTCAAAGGTGAGAAAACGGTCTACATAACCTTCGCGGTCTTGAAACCAAGTTGAAGGCTCGCGGTCTTGGAGTAAGATGAAGGCTCGCGGTCTTGGAGTAAGATGAAGGCTCGCGGTCTTGGAATAAGATGAGGGCTCGCGGTCTTGAAAAGTCAAAATAGAGCAAACGGTCAACACACCCTCGCGGTCTTGGAAGTCAAAATTGGCTAAACGGTCAACTCTTTCAAACGATCTCAAACCAATTGGAGGTTGATGGTTGAGATCGATTAAGGTGATTCACGGTTGACTTCACTCAATCATTTGAAGATATAAATGGTTCAATTATGCCCTAATATAAACCCTAATGATAACCTAGGACATTAAGGGATTAATTGACTAATGACTTGACCATGATGATGATCATTGGGGTAAATTACCAAAATTCCCTTAAAGGGTCAATTGAGTAATACCTTGATTAGATCAAACCCTAATCACATGGTGGTGATGTTTTTGGCTATGTTAGCCTATGATGACTTAATCCAACCTAACCTAGAGTGGTGTTATCACCCTCTACTAGTATGAGGAGAGAGAAAGTACTTCTAGAGAGAGAAAGTACTTCTAGAGAGAGAAAGTACCCTTTTTAGGTGGAAACTCAATTAAAGAACCTTCAATACACATGAATGTGCATAATTAGGGTATGATCCACCTGTGTGAAGTCATAGAAACCCTAATTATGATGAATGATGAATCTTTAACTGATCTGAGAGCATCAATGATAATGATACTCATACATGATGATGTTATGAGTTCAATTCAATGTAATGTGAATAATAAAGCCTAATTCAAGGGTGATGACATGTAATGTGAATAGTAAACCCTAATTCAAGGGTAATGGCTTGCAAATGAGTATTAAACTCCAATTGATGAGAATTAGAGGAGTTAACTGTTATGATAAGAGTGGGAAATGTATTCCTTATTTTTGTATTACCTTTATCAGTTGAATTAACCATGCAGGTTCAGATATGAAGGTGACCTTATCCAGGTATGGATATTGATGTTATATTCATACAAGGCATGTTGTTAGCCTTATGAATAAGAAAAGTAACTTGATGCCCAGTCAGTGGCATCCCATGAGTTAATGTGTTGTAAGAGCATTGAATACCATCAAAGTCATGCTTTAGAGATGACTTGTGATGAGTATGATGAGAAATTATGATTGATATGAGTTAGGCATGTTACATTTAGTATTCTTCCTTAATAGTTGTTATGCTACTGTTATTGTTTGGAGAACAATGTATGTTGTTAAAGAATACTGAATGTACCTAACTAATCAAGTATAATGTAGAGCCCTGATCATAGATCCATCATTGTCAGAGATCAAGTGATGGTGAAACAGGTTTTCCTCAGGGAATTCCTGGAGCACATACTTTTGAGTATGTGGGGTACATGGATGTGTAGAACCTTACATCCTAGTGTAGGAAAGTGATGTAGATGTGTAATCCATCCATCCTTCACTATAATTACATACCGTATCAGTGGTAGGTAAACATGAAACCTCCTGATGACAAAGAAAACACAGATATCCGTATCAGTGGAGATAAACATGAAATCTCCTGATGACGAAGAGAGTACAGAACGCCACTGTGACTCTAGAATAGCGAAGGACCAGTTTACCCTGGTGAGCTATAGTAGTAGAGACACGAGATGTCCTACAAGTGATCCTCTTACTGACTGAGGAAGGTGAAGGTCATGAGAATCCGGCTCTCTTGATGACCTAAGTATGATACTGATGTGACTTCTCAGCGATCAGTTGGAGTATGAGTGGTATGCCTCATCTCCACAGGGCATAATGTCATTTGTAAAACATAATCAACCACGTAATATACTTGTTAGAGATAACTCCAAGTTAGTTGATTATTGTTACACTGTAATAGTGCTTATATTTCTTCATACCTCATAAATGTTGAGTTCTTGGTTATAGTTGCAACTGTTATTGAAAATATTGAAGGCTTTTACTGCTTAAGACATTCTTTGATGTTACAATAAAGCTTTTGGCGGAGAGTTATAACTCTCACTGGGACAATTATGTAAAATTGTCTCACCCCATAGACTTCAACTTTTAAGTGGACGCCGGAGACGAAGGAACCAGCCTACAAGTGATCAGTCTCAGCAGCAGCAGCACTAGGAGCAGTAGTAGAATCTCAGGTGGAGATTATCCTGCCATATGGTGTAGTTATAGTCAGTCATATGTGTCCTCTGTACTCTCAGGTCTTGGAGTCTTTTGTTGTGTGATCTTGAGATTTGGTATCTTGATGTATATATTTACTCAAGAAGTAATTATCCTGAGATGTAAACAATTTATCTCTCTTAATGAAAGAAGCTTTTATGGATCCAAGCTCTTGTCTCAAAAAGTTTTAATTTCCTGTGATTTTTGTCTACCGCTGATTATCGAATCGCTTCCGCTAAGTTTTAATCGTGTTTATGTCATGGTTTGGAGATCAGAGCCCACACAATCGGCATGGAATGATGGTGTAATAGGGTCAAAACACTAGGAAACTAGGATTTTGGTGGTGGAATTAGTGAAATGGACAAGAATGGAGGTGGAAATGTAGTGGAATGTGTAAGGGGAAAAAGGGGTGATAGAAGGTATCTTGAGGTGGTAGTAGGTAGCTAACCTTGTGCTAGAGCCACCACCCAAGTAAATCTAGGTGGTAGGGAAGCTTTAGGTTAAGTGGGGCTAAAATGGGTAGAACAATGTAGAAAATCAAGTAAAATTGTGAGTAGCATGTCCATGGTGGGAAGAATGGTCGCAGTAGGCAGTAGGTAGCATAGCCATGGTGGATGGGAACAACCATGGTGGAAAAATGGAATTAACATGGGAATTTTGGGTTTTTGGTCCTGGTAGCACTGTCGCTCTGACCATCATGGTCGTGCTGGAAATTGCTAATGTGGTTGTTTTGGCAAGAACAGTCATCTGGACAACTGGCTGAATTTTTGAATGTTATGCTTCTTGGGGCATGTCTCTGAATGTCCATTCCATGGTAGCACAGCCGTTCTGGTGTCCTTCCCCTGCATTTGGGTCTTGAACTTTGTCATCAATGGAGGTTATTGCTTCAATACATTCTTTGATCACTTGGGGTAGGTTGGGAGTCATTTTGGCTTCAATTTGGACTCCTCCAATCAAGGGGAAGACCTAAATTCAACCATCATCTCTCTCTTCCATCAAGTAGTGTTCAAAGTACCTACAAAACATGCAAAAACCATCCATAAGTGCATTTTACACAAATATGCATATTAGGGGTAATAACATGTAATTTAGGAGTTGTAGATGTGATTGAAGTGCAATATAACACAAGATGAAGCCCTAAAATGGGGTTGCATAACCACCCCCAAACTTAAAACATACTTGTCCTAAAGTATGCTCCAACTCAATCTCTCTGTAATTTTTTCACAATCAAGAAATGATGAATGCATTGAAATAGGTGAATATTGACTAAATGGGCTCAAAGATGACTAAGTGCATGCATTCCACTTCTCTCCTCTCCTCTTTCACAAACCAATCATGATTAGAGCATTGAGCCTTTAAAATTCAACTATAGAGCATAGAAAACAAAATCAATCCATATCTCTATCATATCACTCCGAGCAAACTGTTTCATGGTAGCAAAGGTCAAAATGACTAATTTTGGTATTTTACATTCATGCATTCAATCTCATATGTCCATCCACACTAAGTAACCAACGTGTCTACAGAAACATGGTAAAATGAGGTGGGTTTGATGTTTCCTAGCTCCATCGGCATGCAAAAGGAAGAAAGGGTCACGGTAAGATTTTTTTTGGAGTCCCTTTACACACTCATCTTTTCTTTATTTAGACGCACTTAAACAAGAGCATCTTTTATTTTGTTTTTTCATTTTTTTGTTTTCTTTTTCTTTTCACTTTGTGTAGATAGGGCACATGATGGTGAGAGTGAAGTGGGCATGGATATGGCCGCCCCAAACTTCTAGAGGTGGCCAAGGCTGATTATGTGCACTTTGGCATCCTTTCATGAGGTAGAGAGATAAGAAGATGGTAGAAGAAAAGTGAGTCAAAGAGGGGTTACTAGTATGGACCTCAACATGAGATCTCCTGAATGAAATTTACTCCAACAATTTCATCAAGCAATGACACACCATATGAATGAGAAATATTAAAAACACACTTCTATCATGAGATTCTACAAAACTCTAAGCGTTTGCCGCTTGATTTAATCGTAATTCAACCAAATAGTTCACAAGCATGATTGAGGTGGTTCACATGTAAAAAGTCAAGATTGAGGCCATTTAGCAATACACCATGATAATTCACTTGCCTTTGTAAAATTCATCATTTTCAATCCAAAAAGTAGAGATTGTGTCAAAGCACACTTTTTAGGCAAGAAGTTCGGAACTTGGGCAAAATTGGCCAAAATGGTGTCGAATCACATTCAATCACATCTAGACCTACATTATGGAACATAAAGTAGGAAAAAAGAAAATCCTAGCTAAAACATGCAAATACTAAAAAATTCGAATTGATATGCAATGCATGACAAAAAGAGTAACTTTTTAAAATTATGCAAAAATTGGATGAAGTTGACATATATGATATGCATGTATGTAAAGCAAGCACACAAAGTATGGATACACAAGTATGAGAGATGGTTATACTAATTGATTATCTTGAGAAAAAATTTAGAACAAGAAACATAGAGGAAAGTTGGGTAAAGCAAGGGCTTACTTCCCTACCACCCCAAACTCTTAAACCATGTTGTCCCCAATATGAAATAGAAGTTTAGGATCATAGGGTAGAGGACATGGAGTCAGGGTAGACAAACACCAAGTGGGGGAGGGAGATTTCAAGGTGTCCCATGCATGACAGAGCCACCGCGGTTGTTTTGCATAAAAGGGTCATTCTGGCTTGCCAACAACATGGATGTGTTGTATAGAATGGTCTTGCTAGTCTCCTTCTTGTAGATTTTCTATTGTTTTACAGTCTTCTCTTAATTTTGATCTTATCCTTGGTTGGCTCTTCCATGCATCATCTTTACTCCATTGTACCTATTCTAAAATGATTAACAAACAACAAAACCATCAATTTTAGTGTATGTGTTTTCTTAGAAAGTGTTAAAATAACCAAAAGAATAAAAAAAATAGAAGGTTGGGTGAAAAAATCCCAAACCTAGGTGGGTTGCCTCCCACAAGAGATGAGTTTTATGCCTTCAGCTGGGTTTCTTGTAGATTCCTTGATTTCTCAACCATTTGGAATTCTCTTGTGCCCATTCTTGTAATAAATACATCTCTCATTTGCACTCAACATATTCTCCTCATCCCTTTGATCACTAAAGTTGTGATCAAATCTTTCATCCAGACCTCCTTCTCTCAAATAACCAATTGGACTCTTGAAGTGACCATGTCCAATATCCTCATCTCATACCCATCAGGTTAAGGACTTGTATAATTTGATCTTTATCTTCATGTCCATAAAGGAATATGTCATTATGCCGCTGTGAACAAGTATCTCGCCATTAGTTGTAGATAAGAATGGTCTTCCCAAGATGATGGGAATCTCATATCATCCAACTCCATGTCAAGAACAATGAAATCAACCAGGAACAGTGTTCCTATTTTGTTTTCAATCATCACCAAAACATCATCCACTCTACCTCTTGGCACTTTGATTGAACAATCGGCCAATTGGAGATTACAATGTGTCAGTTTCAACTTGCCCAAGCCCAGCTCAACATAGACACTATATGTCATCAAATTCACACTAGATCCCAAGTCAAGTAGGGATTTGTCTATGTGATGTCCCCCAATGTATCTAGGTATGATTGGGGCTCCTGGGTCTTTCCTCTTCACTAGAAGTGGGTGTTGGAGGATTGAGCTCACTTGTTCGATGAACTTGACTCTCTTTGATATTCTCCATGTTGACCTTCTATTCATAGTTCAGAAGAAACATGGCTTATGATGGGATTTTCTTGATAGCACCCAACAATGGAATGTTGACCTTCACTTGGCGAAACACCTCAAGAATGTCAACATTATGCTTTTGCCTCCTTACTTCCGATGGCTCATCTAATTCTTCAATGAATGGTGGCTCACTTGCTTTGGACTTACTTGCATCAACATGATTTTGTTGTGGCATGCTAGTATATGCATCACTAGGGATGGTAGGACCTCCAAATGGAGTAGAAATCAAAACACCTGGTATCATATTCTCAAAAGGAGGCATCACAAAATCATCTTCACCAATCTCAATCATAGTATTCCCACTTGGCTACCTTTGTATTAGTTTGTCGACATTTCTTTGACTCACGGGATGCTCAAGTGTTTTCCCACTCCTTAGAACTATCACAACAATTCCTTGCTCATGGTGGGGAGAGGGAGCTAGTTGTGGCTGTGGAGGAGGTGGAGGTGGTACTTCATATTGAAATTTAGGTGGAGGAGGAAATTGAGGTTGGAAGGTGAATTGATTGAAAAGTTGTGGTGATGGAGGGGGAGCATGAGTGTAAGGATTATTTTTGCCTTGTAAGTGGTATATGGGTTGCACTTGCATGGAAGGTGGATTATAGAAAACTTAAGTGGATTGTGTATGTCCACTTTCTTCATTGAAACTCATTATGGGCCTTGAAGACAATTTTTCTTCTTGGAGAGCATTGAAGATAGATGCTCTATTCTTTCCTCGAGACTTGTTACATTCATTTGTATGCCATCAAAGTTGTTTAACCTGGAGAGAACCTCTTCCTCAAACCTCGAGCTATATCATGGACTTTGTGGTTCCATGTATCTACATAAGTGATGTGTCTTCTTTTCTTCACCATAGAACTCAATAGAATTGACAGAGTGGCAAGGAACATTTATCACTTGGTTCTACATGAAGCTCACCATGTCACCAAGAATATTCGTCAGTTGCAGGTTTGAGACATTATGAGTTAGATATGTCACACCAAAGGCATGACCACCATCATTCATCATGCTAGAAGCTCAGATTCTTGAAATTTTAGCCAGCTACTCAAACAACGATCATATCTCCTTGGGTGGCCTTGCCATGAAGAGTCCTCCACAAAAAGAGTCTACAGTAGCGTGATCCTTTAGAGATAGATCGGAGTAAAAGGATTGAACTAGCAGCCAAAAAGGAATCTCATGGTGCGGGCACTCTCTGAACATCTTCTTAAATCTCTCCCAAGCATCATGAAGTTGTTCATTGCCCATTTAACTAAAATTCACTATAGTACGCCACATTTGTGTCAACCTTGCAATGGAATAGAATTGCTTAAGGGATGCATTCTTCATCTCTTCCTAGCTCATGATGTCCCTTCTCGAATCATACCAATTTTTGGCTTTGTCTTTGAGGGAGAAGGATAACAAGGTCATTATGATTGTGTCATCACCGGCCGTCGGCATCCTGAAGGTGGTGCATACTTCAAGAAAGGAGTCCATGTGCTTGTAGGGGTTCTCACTCTGTGATCCATAGAAGATGGGCAGGAGCCCAAGAAGACCTGGAGGGATGTATAATTGTTCCCATGGCATTTGATCAACTCTACAAGCAATTGGCAATTTGTAGTTGCTAGGCATGAAGTAATCTTGAAGTGGCTTGTGAGGTACATTTTGGCCTTCCATCTTGTCTTCCCCGAGTGGCTTGTCACATGCACACAACACAACCAAACAAAAAAAAGCAAGTTAGAATGCACAAAAAATGCAAAGAATAAAGAATAAATAATAGCAATGATGAGGGAAGTAGAAAAAAATCAAAGAAAAACTGACTAGATAGGTCGATCACCTTTCTCCCAAGTAACGACACCAAAAATCTTGGTGAACTTTGGATGCAAGGGAGATAATAATGAATGCTCTAGAGTAGGTAGGAGGGTGTTGAGCTAGTGTTGTGGCCGCCACCTATGTATATATAGGTGGTGGTGAAAGCACTAGGGTAAGTAGGGGTATGGTTGGAAAATCAGTGCAGAAAAAGTTAGGGTTAGGGTTAGGGTGATAGCGTGACCGTTCTTGGTCGAATGGCCGCGACAAGTAATGGTTGGAATAGTCATGGAGGGAGAGAACAGTTGTGGTCAGAAATGAATAGTGTCAGAGTTGAAGGGGTGACATGAAGGTTGGTAGCACGTTCGTGCTGGGCAGCACAACTGTGGTGGGGGCTAGGTAGAATGGACATTTTGGGTAGCACGGTAATGGTGAGTGAGGTGAATTGGATGTCATTATATTCACCATGTCCATTTTGATCCTTGGCAGCACGACTGTGCCGCCTGGCATGGCTGTTTTGGGGCTTCTCAGCATGACTGTGCTAGGTAGAACAACCATTTTGCCAGTATTATTGTAGCTTGACAAAATGAAGATCAACTCTGTAACTTTGGCATTAGTGAGAACGACCATTCCTTGGCACCACAACTGTGCTGGGGTCTTCAGTAGCATTTTAAACTTCAAACTTCATGATCCATGGACTTCTTTTCTTGAGCTTGACCCTTGGCTACTAGGGGTAGGTTGAGGGAGCTTTGGAGTCTTCTTTGGAACCCTCTATGGGTGGAGAAATCCTTGAACTCCTCCCTTCTCTCTCATCCATCCAAGACATGGTCCAAGTACCTGAAAAATGTGCAAAGAACGTCCATAAGTGCATTTGATAGTAATATTCATATTGAGGAAATTAACTTGCATTCTACTATGTTTAGATGTGATTGAGATACAAAAACATACAATATGAAGCCTTAAAATAGGACTACATCACCACCCCAAACATAAAACATACTTTTCCTCAAGTATGCTCCAACTTAATCTCTCTTTCAAATGAGTCAAGGGGCAAGGATAATACAACATTGTGCTGTTTATTGTCTAAAATGTGTTCACGTGAGGAATTAGGCATCCAATCCACTACAATCTACTCATTTTCATTCTTTTCAAGTGTGAATCAAGCATATAATACAACAACTTAGAATATGGATCACCATTCACATATGCACGCAATGCAATGTTTATAATGCCCTGGGTAAACTGTATCATGCATGAAATACATTCAATAGGTTAGGATTACTGTTTCACTTGCTAGAGTTGCCTCATACAATTCATTTCATTACTCACGACCCACTTGTCTTATGTAGGGGGATGACTACTAAGGAATATATTTGATTTACCCTAGCCTTACTAGGCATAAAAATAGAAGAAATGGTTGTGAAAGGGAGTGGGGTGCTTTTGCACTCAACTTTTCATTGTTTGAATGCTCTTAAACAACAACACCCTTTATTTTCCTTTTTCTTTTTCTTTTCTTTCTCGTTTCTTTTCCCTTGGTGTAGGTAGGGCATATGATGATAAGAGTGAAGTGCGGAGGTAAATGTATGACCACCCCAAATTTTTTGTGGTAGTCAAGGCTAATATGTGCACTTTGACATCCTTTCATGAGGCAAAGAGTTAAGAAGATTGTGGAAGAAATGTCAGATCAAAGAGGGGTCACTAGCAGTAGAAATTCATGCATAATTTTATTCAAGAAAGTTAGTCCATGTAACACTCACCGATCGAACAAGTCATGCATAAAATGAACAATATAGTATATTGCATCGTTTTCATAAAGAACAAGAAAACCCAAGCGTTAAAGACATGGAAGAATCACCCGTTTATTCAAAACAACAAATTGTTTTGAGAGGATTGGAGCACATGCACAATTCCTACATAGGACTCATTCTAGCCACCAACATGAAAAGCAAGTTACATTATCAACGATTTGACCATTTTCCTCACAACAGATAGAGATTCCATTAAAACACATTTTTGGGCAAGAAACTTCAACTTGGGCAAAATTTTCCAAAATGGTGCAAATTTGCACTGAATCACATCTAAACCTTCTTTTAGGGAAAAGAAAGCATAAAGAAGGAAATCCTAGATATAGCAAAAAAATACCAAAAATCTATATGAGATGCAATGCATGCGATATAATGGCAAAATGAGAATTTTTTTTGAAAAATTACACAAAAATACATGGAAAAGAACTACATGTATGCATGAATGCAAGCAGATACACAAGGTCAGGATATATAAGTATGAAACATAGTCAAACTATTTGATCATCTTGTAAAAGTTTAGCACAAGGTATGTAACTAAAAATGTGGTGAAAGAAGGGCTTACCGCCCAACCACCCCAAACTTTTAAATCATGTTGTCCCCAACATGAAATAGAAGTTTAGAATAGTAGGGTAAAGGGCATGGAGTCGCAATAGACAACCACCAAGAGATGGAGTGATCAATGTAGAACTAGGTGATTAGGGAAGGACCACCATGGCTGTACTAAGAAACACGACCATTCTATATTTCTAGCCACACAGTCATGCTGTGTAGAACGACTGTTTTGGACTACTTCCTATAGATCTTCTATTGATTTCCAGTGTTCTCTTTGACTTTGATCTTCTCCTTGGATTGACCCTTTATGCATCACCTTTTCTTCCTTGCACCTGTACTAACATGATTCACAAACAAAAAAAATATCAAGTATAGTGTGAGTGTATGTGTGTGTGTTTCTTGGAAAAATTTAAAGTGTAATCAAGAAAAGAAAAAAAAAGGTTTTTCAAGAGAAAGAGTCTCTAACCAACATGGGTTTCCTCTCACAAGCGTTGAGTTTCATGCCTTCAGCTAGTCTTGTTTCTCTTTCACCATCAACCATTGTCCAAAACAAAATGTTTCCATCCCAATCATAGGAAATCCTCTCAAATGCTTTCCTTGATTGATCTTCATTCCAAGGGTCATACGAGCTTCATCAGTGTTTTTCAATAGTTTTCTCTCTTTGGGGATCATCATCGTAGATCTTAATCAGCCTTGAGACCTTCATAAACTTCATGCCATAGTTTTGATCTCTCTTGAGGAATGGATCTTCATAGTCATCAATGAAAGGGGTCTCAATCATATGGGTCACTTGCGAATAAGGATTTTCTAGCAAGGGCCCCATTAACATCTTTGTCAATTTACTTCCCTCCCTTGTTAAGATTCTCAACAACCTTGTCACACCGCATGATTGAAATCATATCCATTTTATCATGCAATGTAAGGAGAGAATTTGATAGTTGTGGTGGTGGAAGTAAGACTAATGGCCTTTGGAAATGATTTGGATGAGGGAATTGAGGTTGGAAGGTGAACTGCTGGGAAGGTTGTGGCGATGGAGGTGGTGGGGGTGTGTAATGCTTAGGATAGCCTTGGAGGTAGGGTAGTGGAGGAAATGGATGGTTTTGTGCATTTTTTCCTTCCATCTCATCTTCCCTAGAATATAATATCTTATGTCCCACCTTCCTTTGAAATGACACCACCAAGTTCCCCAATTGCTGATCCAAGACATCCCAATGTGATATTTTTAGGTTCACAAGTGTCCAACAGGATGGAAACCCCTCTCTTTGATGCCTATGAAGACGCATTCCTCAAGGTAAGGCAAAAATATGGCATGAATATTCTGAAGGTCTTAAGATTGACTAAGGCAAACACCTCATTGCTTGACGTCACTACTACAGAAACAACATTCAATGTCGCTTTTCTGGGCATCGATTATTTAGTAAAACCGACGCCTATAATATTAGACGTCGGTTATTTATGCAAACTGACGACTATATTCGAAGACCATCCAGACACAGGTACCGCTTTGTATTCAGCGTCGGCTGGTTATAATAGACCGACGCCTAAAATCGCCCGCGAAATCCAATTTTCGAGCGAAAACGTTTTAGGTCACCTACAACGTCAGTTTTTTAACTATTCACCGACGCCTATTTAAAATGAAAATTTGCACGAAAAGTCCCACTTTCAGTGTCGGTTATCCTTCGATAACCAACACTGATAATGGTTCCCGCCAAATTATTTAGGGTAAAGGTTGTCCAGTTGGGCGTCGGTGTTTTACTATCAATCAACGTTAAATCATAATATGTGTCAGTTTTGTAGATAACCGACATTGTTGACCAACTTAATAAATCTGATCACTTGTCTCTTCCCCCTTTCTTCCTGTTTCATCTTGATATTGTTGTGTTGCTGCTCGCCGCCACTCTCCTAAAATCGCCCGATGATCGCGCTGCTGCTCACCGCCGCTAGTGGTGGTGCTTCTCCGCTCGCCGTCGCCACTGCTGCTGGTGCGTCGATGCTGCTGGTGCACCTCTACTCGCCGCCGTCGCTACTGCTGGTGTGCCACATGATACTCTTCTCATTCCCGGTGCCACTATTGTTCACCGCCCGCCGCTCTACTCTCTCTTCTTCTGCCGCCACTGCTGTCGCTGCTCACCACCGTGCTTTCCACGCTAGCTCCAGGTAGCCCTACCTCTTTGCTTCCTTCTCCATAGCTATTTACCAATAGCAAGCACAGCCATGGCTGTGTTGGCCTACCACGGCTGTTCCCATGGCCGTGTTGTCTAGCACAGCCACGGACATGCTTCTCCAGCACGGCCGTGGTAGGGAAACACAGCCACGGCCGTTACCACGGTCGTGCTATCCAGCACGACCGTGGTAGGCCAACACAGCCACGACCGTGCTTGCTGTTGGTAAGGATATGAACAAATTTTTATGTAATGCTTTATGTAAATCCTAGGATATGAACAAATTTTTTTCTTGCATATATTTGTGCTTCTAATCCTAATGTTTGACTTAATTTAGTAAATTGTGATGCATGTTGAAGTAAGATTTAAACTTGTCAATTCTAGCATCCTAATTTGATTTGATTAAACCTAACATTGATGAAACCCTAACATCAATTGTGATGAAACCCTAACATTAATTGTGATGAAGCCCTAACATATACATATCTATTATTGTGTTTTTTGGCCTAGAAAATCGTCCAAGATTTACTCATTAGGAGAAAATCTTGGATAGTCCCCAGTTTGGGACTGTTCTTGAACACCTAATCTCACTTAGGATGTAAGTGTATAATGTGTATTGGTTTTTCGAGAAAATTTTCACAGCCTTTCCCCGTTTGTTCTCTAAGTACATATGTACTTAGAGAACAGTGGGGAAATGCTGCCGAATGTTTCTAGAAAACCCAATACAAATTATACACTTACTAGTCAGATTAGGTGTTCAAGGATGGGATAGGTGGTACACATTTATTATATATAAGAATGACATCACATGTGTGTGTTGGCCTAGAAAGTGAACAATCATTGTTCTTTATATTACTTGTACATTGGTATAAATTAGAATGAACAATCACTAAATTATATATTGTTTGTATGGAGTCCGACTTCATTGTAGATAATATATAGGAGTAAATATTGGATAGGATGTAAGTGTATACCCTAATCTTGTCCTAATATATACTTGTTTTCTCTTTGATCATAGAATGGATAGATCATGGATGTCCATTCACAATCGTTGCACCCCAGAGTTTATATCTGGTCTTGATCAGTTTATTAGATTTGCCGAGGAACATAGGAAAAAACCTACAGATAGGGTCTACTGTCCATGTAGGCATTGCGGTAACATCTTGAAAGTCAACACTGGTGAGGAAATCAAAAGTCATGTCATGTGCAACGAGATTGTACAAGCATATACAGAATGGCACTGGCATGGAGAGATTTCAAACTCGAAACCAGTAGATATCGATAGCAGTGCTTGGGTGGAATAAGAAATTGCCTCTGATGACGTAGATGTGAACGAACCAGTTCCAGCAGACATCGTTGATGCGATGTTGGATAGTTGTAGGGTAGAGCACACCGATCCACCTCCTATCTTTAGAAACATTGTGCATGATGTTGAGATACCGTTCTACACAGGTTGTGCTAAGTTTATGAAGCTTAGCGCTATGTTGAGATTGTATAAGTTGAAAGCTAACAATAGATGGAGCGAAAAAAGCTTCACTTCATTGTTGACTTTGTTGAAAGAAATAACTCTTGAAGGAAACGAGCTGCCAATCTCAACATACCGGGTAAAGAAAATGTTGTGCCCAATGGGAATGCAGGCCAAGAAGATACATGCATGCCCGAATGATTGTGTATTATTTCAAAAGGACTATGTAGATTTAAAAAGATTGTCGAAAATGTGGTGCGTCACGGTATAAATTGACGACTTCGGGGGAGTCCAAAACTGGTTCTCCTACCAAGGTGTTGTGGTATCTACCTATAATATCACAGTTTCAACGCTTGTTTGCAAATCCGAAAGATGCGAAGATTTTGAGGTGGCATGCAGATGTTAAGAAAAATAATGATGGGATCCTATGACATGTGTCTGATTCCCCACATTGGAAGAAGATTGATCTATTGTACCCCAATTTTGGTGAAGAAGAGAGGAATCTAAGACTTGGGCTTTGTACATATGGGATGAATCCATACGGGACATTGAGAAACCAACATAGCACTTGGCCAGTCATGCTTGTTATAAACAATCTTCCTCCCTGGCTGAGTATATAAAATAAGTACGTTATGTTGTCGTTGTTGATATCGGGTCCTAAACAACCCGGAAACGATATCGATGTTTATCTTGAACCTATGATTGATGACTTAAAGAAACTTTCGGCTGAAGGTGTGATGACCTATGATGCTTCAGGAAGAGACACATTTCGTTTGCACGCTATGTTGTTTTGCACTATTAATGACTTTCCAGCATATGGGAATTTGTCTGGATATAGTGTCAAATGAGCTAAAGCGTGTCCTATATGTGAAGAAAACACTGATTCAATAAGACTAAAACATGGCGGCAAGACTGTATATCTTGGTCATCGAAGGTTTCTTTCAAAATTCCATCGGTATCGTAGGAAGAGAAAATCATTCAATGGATTGAATGATGAACAGAGTGCACCAAAACCTATACCAGGGGATGTTGTTTATGAAATAGTAACAGACATTGTGAATGAATTTGGTAAGAAATCACAATGTAGTATGGCCACACGGAGTGACAATTCTTCATTCAAGAAGAAGTCAATATTTTGGGATCTTCCTTATTGGAGTTCTTTGTGTTGGGTTTTAGGGGAGACAGAGAAGGCAGCGGAAACAAAAATTTTCTCCCCCAAACCCATACCGAGGAAACACGTCAACGTCTATATAATAGGAAAGGATGGTTTGTGGAATCATACCTTGTCCCGAGGCTTGCTCGGCGACAATACCTCGCACAATGCACGGTCTTCAACTCCAGACTTGGACGACGTCTGTGCAACTCCTGGTCGCACCGGGATTGATGACTCCTCCTACCGGACTGTCGGATGAAAGTTGTCCTCCTGAGCGGCAGTGTCCTCCCCCCTCTGTAGTAGTCCACATGGACCACCTGGAACTCCACACTCCATGTCCCACAAGGAAGTGGAAGGAGTCGTATCCTCCTGTTGACATACTAGTCGCCAACACACTCTCCTGCCTCCAGTTGCAACTGCAGTTGTCTTTCCCTTGCTGCACCTCCCTTTACGGGAAGCACTTGCTCAGGCTCTCTCTCAGTTACCAAAACCTGAGAGAAGGACAACTTTGCAGAGCAACTGGTTTCACTGAGCTGTGTCTGAGAAGCCCCCACTACCCCTATATATATAGGAGGGTCATGGGACAAGGTTCTCTATCCCGGGAAATACGGGACTAAACGCAGGAGTAGAAGGGTTCGAGATTTTCCACAAAAGCAACCAACTCGCAACCTAAACCGATCATTTCACAACTGAAACGGTCAGTTGGGACCTTGAATCGATCAGTTCACAAGTGAACTAGTCGATTGGGACACCTCAACCGGTCGGTTCACAAGAGAACCGGTCGGTTGGGGTTCCTAGTCGGTTCCCGATTGACTTTCCTTCTTTTGTTTCCAATTGGTATCGAATACCAATCCTATTTCCCAATCAAATTGGGCAATTGAACGAAAGGAAAATTCTCACCAATCATACTTTCCCAAGTTGCTCGGTTGTACCAGTTGAATCAATCGTTTCAACACTTGAAGCAATCAGTTCACCCTAGACTTGAGCCGATCGGCTCAACACTTGAGCCGACCGGTTCAGCAACCTCAGCCGACCGGTTCATCACATGAGCCGATCGGTTGGGAGTGCAGGTTGTGCAGAATCAGTCAATTGCGATTTCAATCAATCTGATACTCCAATCAATGCGTCCAACACCTTGAACAATATGATATTGAGCTATCGATTAATTGAGTGTTTAATTGAACTACTAAACTCCTTTAGTAATCAATCTAAACATTGCTTGTGGACAAAACTCCTCTTCCAGGTTAAATCCTATGTGTGTGACCCTGCAGGTCCATTTCACGTTGGCAGTGAAAGTCCATAACACTTATGACTTCATAAGCAAAGAGCGGTGCCTAGTCACACATCATTGCTACCCAAGTGAAAGTAGAATGTTGGAGAAAAACTTTCATCCTACAATCCGTGAATGGTGTTAAAGTGAATGTATAATTCCTTTGTCACTGATATCCCGAATGAACTCAAGGCATGGAACAGTCATCTTGTCAATGTTCATTCTCTTTCTTGATCTCAGAGTAGATTGAAGGAGATATGTATGACATCAATATCACATATTGATTCACACATGTGTGTGCACACCTGTCTCAATCCTACTCATCAAGTGGCCTTGGATATCAAACTCCCTCAGGAAGGACAAATCCCATATCTATCACTCACCCCTCAAAAGCCCCATGTGTCAAAGCCACTCAATCATCACCTTTATAACAACCCATGTTTTAGGACTGCGTTTGATGATGTCAAAGTGTGCCCAACGACATGTGTTGAGTGTAGTGATTTCAGGTCAAAGAATCACACTCACCACCATCACTGTGAGTACTGACTGTGACTACCTTATCATGGTTCCATGTGTCAAACTCACGGTGGGTCTGTCCGGTACACATGTTCTCTAACAAGTACCTATGTGTTTGGTTTGATATCTCTATAGCATGACTAACGAGAATCTGTCATCAACCAACACCACAATCTAGTCTTGTGTATCATTGTTATCTATATACCTTCCACAATGACATCCGACTAGGGACATAACAAGAATGTACAAACTCTTAGCATATGTATGATCTCATCGTTCAGGTCATGAACCTGAAGGCATAAGTCATTGAGTACTATCATTCTCTAGACATTCAATCTGTTCTATCACTATCTCATATGACTGAACCAGAAAGAATTGGAAGCTTGCCTTTGATGTTTATCAAATCAATCTTAATGTATCCCACCAATCATCCTATGATTGGCTCTCAGGGCATACATACCAACAGACTCCCACTTGCACTGCGAGCCAATCACCCTTGAATCATATTCATAGTGATCTTCAAACATGTCCCACATGTTACCGTGCTCTAGTGCCATCATAGTGAGTAATGGCAACACCTTGCCAAAGTTTGTATAAATTGCATGTCTCTCATCTCTTCGTTGTACGTCACACGTATGAGATGGAGTTGTCGTAATATGCGATCCAGTATTCCTTTGCTAACCTTTGGCCACATTGCATGATGAAGGATTCCAAACTTGTCATCAATGAGAGGAATATCTATAAGTTCATCTCATGAACTTCCAGATCCATATAGGAATCACATCACGCATCACATAACTTGGAAGATCGTTTCTGATGAGCAAGGTGCTTATGTGAGGGGCCGCGACATCACGCATCACATCAAGCTCGCGAAAGAGATCACTCATGATCTGAACTACGGACAGATGCACCCAAACATTGTCATCAAGTATGACATGTCGTGTGCCTATGATAGGGTCGAATGGTCGATTCTCAAGTCGATTCTCGGGGCGTTTGGCATGAGCACAGAGGCGATCCATCTTTGTCTCAAGTTTTTCAGTGATGCTTGGGCATCGGTAGTTGTCGGTGACCACTCCAATGGTTTCTTTCCTTTTGGAAGAGGCTTGAAACAAGGAAATCCTCTTTCTCCTTTCCTTTTCATTCTCTTCGAGGAACCACTTTGTAGATATATTAAGAGCCTGGCTGCTACCGGAGATATTGCTACCTTCTCAACTAGAGGAGCTGCCACTCCACCCCCTATCCTGCTATATGCCGATGATTTGATCATGTTCCTTAATGCAGACACCACCTCGATGCACAATCTACACAACGCTCTCAACCTGTATTCCTCCTCGACCGGGCATCAAATCAACTACCAGAAATCTTCTTGTTTGATCGGGAAGATGGATCCTTCCGTGAGGGAGAATACGGCTAGTATCTTGAACATTCCCATTGCTGATCGCACCATCCTTTATCTCGGTGTTCCTTTAGCTGCTGGACCTAACAGGCTCATCGATTATAACCATCTGCTCGAGAAGATTATGAAGAAGATTGCCTCTTGGAAGGCGAAGCTCTTATCCTTTACGGGTAGGAAGCTTCTCATTAAGCATACTTTAACCTCGGTTGCGTTATACACAACCGCGGCGGTGGGTCTGCCCGCAGGTATCATCAAGAGGATTGAAGCTACGTGTTCCAGATTCTTGTGGTCTAATAGAAAGAATGAATCCAGAAGAACGTGGGTTGCCTGGAATCGTCTCGCCCAACCTATTCAAAATGGTGGTCTTGATTTCAAACCGATTAAGCATCTTGTAGAAGCTTATGTTTACAAAGATTGCTGGGAGATTAATTCCGGTACTTCCCTTTGGGCGACCTATTGCAGAACCAAATACAGATCTCAGTTCAGGAATCACCAAGGTTGTTACCCCCCGTATTTGAAGCTTGGATCTAAGCCTTCACCACGATGGAAGATGATCTGGAGAACATTTCCAAAAGTCATGCCCCTGTCTAGATGGCTGATCGGGCGGGGTGATGTTTCCTTTTGGGACTCCAGATGGTGTGAGCAACCCTTACAATTACATGCTCTCAGTCAGCTTGATAGACAAAGAGACTTCATCGTCAATGACTTCTGGCTTCCCTCCGATGATTGGGATTGGGAATCTATTGGGCACATCATTAGTGTAGATGGCTGTCTCCTTATTCGCAGATCGCATTCCAGGATTAGTCTACATCCTGATCAGCTCGTGTGGACCCCTAATCCGTATGGCAAGTTCAGTCTCAAATCGGCCACACAGATTATTAGCAACAATCCCTACGACTCCAACTCTGTGTGGAGGTGGATTTGGTTCGCTTCTACCCCTAGAGCCAGTGCTATTACGTGGCAGCTGGGCATGCATGCTCTCCCAACTGATGATAAGATTGCGACTTGTCACATTATGATTGTCTCTAGATGCGAGTGTTGCGCTCAGTACAACAGTGAAGACGACGAACACCTTTTCTTTCGCAGTGAGCTCGCCATTCATCTCTGGCAGAGAGCCTCCGAGCTGATGAGGGACCCTAGCTTTCCTCTGACAGATACCCAGAACCTTCTCTTGAAAGGCAGCAGACAAAGTAGGAAAACGCTGAGAGGTTGGTTAACCATGGAGCTGCTTACTTTGATCTGTTGGCAGATCTGGAAGTCCAGATGTTCTTCGAGGTTCGACAATAAGCCTCACGACACTAGAGGTATTTGGAAGACCATTACGGGGATCATTAGGTTCTATAGCCGTCATCAATCCTTCAAACGGGCCAGCGACCATGACCTTTTCCAACAGTTACTCGCGGAGGACATCATTCAGCCGAGGATTAAGATCAGGAAGATTAACGTTGCTCGCTGGAACCTTCCCGATATCAACACATTAAAGATGAACGTTACTACCGGGAAGTTTAAAGGATTTGATGGAAGCACAAGAAGATGGATTGCAGGGGTTGTCAGAGATAGGCAATGCAGAATTCGTTTAGCATTTCGCACTTGGCTTAATGCAAACGACTACATTACGGCATACATCTGTGGTATTTTGGTAGCTTTGAAGATTGCAGATGATCACAACCTGTCGATTTCCACTATGGAGGTGGATGATCCTCACATCTACAACATCGTTTGGCAGAACGACGTTGGGCCTTGGCACATTACTCACATTACCAGGGAGATCAGAGAGATCATAGATTATGAAGCGATTATGGGCTCCCTTTGTCCTAAGATCATCAACTCAGTTCCGAGAGAATTGGGTAGATGGGGCTGCTCCTCCAATGAGAACTTCATTTCCACTGATCAGGCGATGATCCCTTTTCAGGTCCGTGGTATGAACATCCTTGAAAGATCCAAGACTCCTTATCTCTTCTTCAGCTGGGACGATCTCGGTTAGGGTGGGCTTGGTCTTTGCTTTTGTCCTTGTTTGAGTGTCTTTTGTGGTGTTTTTTCGATCATCTTGATCGTTGCTTTCTTGGTGCTTGGGCTTATGAGGGTTGAACCTGCATCCAGGCAGGAGATGTAAAGCTTTCCTTTGTTGTGACCACACGAGGGGAGTGGGGTGAATAGATGGTCCCCTGGCTTACCTAAAAAAAAAAAAAAAAAAGATCCATATAGGATCCACTGTTGTTCTCTAACATATAGATACTCAGCATTTCCTTTTAAATGGTTTTATTGGAACACTTCCAATTATCAACAAACTTTCACTTTTATATATCATATATATGTTTTTGCGATTAATTTTCTGTCCTTTCAAAAGTTCGCATCAATGTAACTCCTTACATTGAACTCTTCCTTATCTCCATAGAACTAGTACTTCCCAAGTACTTATCAAGTTCTCATGGTATTCCAGTAACACTTACTGGTAGTAGACAAACATCCACTCGTCATGTCCCACATACGAGTTATCAGGATGAGCACATCATATTGTCATGTCATACATACAACATGATGAATGCATTTTGTTCTTGCCATGTCCATACATGCAAGATAATGGGATGATTGCATACATGATAGATCCATATATATTCTTAGTGTTTCCATTCTTCATAAGAATTGGACACTTGGCCTTGGGATACCAACTCCATGTGACATGGACAAGTTTTCTCCCACTTTGTTTGTGCATACTGAACACTTCAGTACAGATTGCCAATGTATGCTCTATCTTTTCAGGTCAAGAGGTTTTCGAGAACTATCTCTATAGATATATATTCCTATCACATAGGAAACATCTCTATCTTCCTTAAAGATACTTTCCACTTTTGGATTTCCATTCTAGAACATTTCCATTTCACATCATCATGTGGAATGTGAATACGCTCCCACTAAATCACAGATCCCTTCTTTAACTTTGACATATCAGTCAAACCCTTTGACTATATCATCAAAGCAAAGATCCAATTTTGAGTTGCTTGTACTCAATCAATCACATTGATTAGTCCATTGTAACTTATAGACTTAATTTGCATTAGTGGATTCATAAACCTTATAGGTTGTGTCACGTACACATCCTTGTTTTATTCCTCATAGGAATGCGGTTTTAGTATCCATATGCCAAATGTCTTAGTCATTAAGTTGCAATCAACAAGCATCATCCTTATCAAAATGTTATCCATGTGTCTTAACACTTAAGACTCATTTGCACTTATGGATTTCATCCAATGGGTGCTACCATCAAGGTCATACCTTATGGTTCACATGGATGTCATTTAGGATGTAATGGTCATAAACCATAACTCAAAATCCGGTTCCTCATATTCATCTAGATAGTTGACTCATCACATGAACAACTCATCACATAGATAATTGAGGTGTATCTGTCAAGGATATAAGAACTCACAACACTTGTGATTCTTAATTTCTTTTATTAGTGTGGGGTATTCTTTTATTAAGAAGAATTCAGTTATTTGATAATCATTCTCTAACTCCTTAGAGTATGATTCCTTCTTGATTTAGACATCACCATGGCTTAATCATGAGTTCTCTATGATACACAATCATAATCACTCATAAAGATCTCAAACATTTGGTCCAAGCATTTCATTCATTGATCTCATCAAGAATTAACACTTTACCAAATTTGCACTTCAACTATGATAATCTTGAACACTTCAAGATATTCACATTGGTATTTCTCTAAACACCATTTGAAGTATTAGCATTTGTTCCAATAGGTATGTAAATACATCACATGTATTATACCTAATAGGATAATCATTCTCCCACTACCTTTAGCAAAGATTGATTAATCATGTACAAGAGATTCATGTCTCTTACTGGTTCTCTAACCAAAAGAGTCTATATTTATCCATTACATGGAAACTAGAAATGCATTTCTCATGATTGATGCTAATTTGATTGTTTGAGTTATCTATAACTTTTAGGTATCATTTTATCTTATGCATATCAAATACCACAAGATAAACAAGGAATTTCCACAAAGATCATATCTTTAAGATTGAAACATCAACTTTATTAATTGCCATCATTGTCATACAATATGCAAAAATAAAGTGTTTCTATCCCTTGGCAATATATGAAATAGCAGTTCTCAACTCTATTTCGTGCCCTTTAGGCTGAAATAAACTGAAAGGTACTCCTATCTATGGAAGCAACACTTGCTCCAATGATGGGTACTCCTTTCTTGGTCCTTTCACAAAGGCCATCATTTCTTTGTGGATATTGCATATCATATATGACATATCCATATCGTGGTATCATATACCTCAGATTAAGAAGCGGTTTATTTCATGATACCTTAGGTGGAGATCTCCATCCCGTCCTTCCATCTTCTTTTGTTCTTCCAGATATAGAGGGAAATTCCTCATACACCCTTTCCCCATGTGCCTTGAGGCTGAAGACAGCTTGGATTGCTGGCTAGCATCAGAACACTTCTATGCTTTGCCCTTGTCCTTGCCCTTAAGAATTACCTTTCTCTTTGATCATATCAAAGATTATGGTTTGTCTTTCTTCATCTTTGCCTCTACTATCCTCAACATGTCCAAAAACTCTGTCAACGCATGTCAAAGTTGTTCATGTTGTAGCATATCATGAATTGTATGATTCTCGCAACATTTGCAGTATCATACCAATAGCCAACCCTTGGCTCAGAGGGAATCCTTCTTAGTCAGGTTTTCCACATACCCAATCACATTGAGTGTGTGAATACCTTACTGGATCTCCTTCTGTCATGACATACTAGGACAGTGTCTTGGAGACATCATATGTCTCATGTTGTCTCTGCAACTCATAGATCAGAGAACACAACATCAAGCACTCCTCATCAATGTCATCCTCAGTATGCTTCCATAAGCATACTTTCAGCCATTGATGTGGTGGGATCGAGTTCATCTGGTTCTGGTATAACTAGGACTTAGAGCTTTCACTCTTTGATTGAGAACACTTCTTATCATCCTAACCAGTCATGGAATTATTCCCATTTAATTTGTTGGTCTCAAGGACCGATCGCAAATAAAGTGTTTTGTTGATTAACCATTTATTTTAACAAAAGGAAATATATGCAATTTTAGTTCAAAACTCTTTTTGACTTGTTTGATTGATTTGAAACGTTGACGATAAAATTAGGCCTTTAATTGATTATCGCTCCCACTATTTTACTTCAAATTGATAGCCCTCACCATCAATTCGGAAGATTGCAGTGTACAACCTTCTAGTGGGCAAGATCCTGAAATCCTCTAAGTCATGAGTCAGCTAGGGCTGATCGCCCACAACTTAGATCTCTCAGGTAGGCAACTTTTTCCAATTTCATCATATGCAACTCTTGATAAGATGTCATATACAACTCCTTGCAATGATCATCTTCATGCCTCAAGGTGCTAGATCCTATCTAGGTCACCTTGTTAAGTCCAACCCAAAGCAAACACGATGAACATGCACCCTGCTAGGGAAGACGCATACATTCATCCTTCACGCTTCCACGAGATAGACGGTGCACCACGCTAGGGTGTGCCCACACTTGGTCGATCAAGCTTTTCACGTGTGTCACATTTGGAAGGCATCTAAAATTTAATATTTAATGAGGGATTTGGTTTTATATACATATACATATCCAATCACCACAATACATAGTATGTATCATATACATGCTATATCCCACAGAAAACATGAACAAACGATAAAAAGTGATGATTATGGCCATCCTAATGTGATTCCTCGAGCCAAGAGGAATCACGGTCATCTAGGTCTACATCACATGCAACCTGTACAAGATGAACATCTTTGGCTTGACATATGAGTTGATTAACTCATCACATGAATGATATGTTCTCTCCAGCCGGTCGTCTGGGTGCCACCAGCCGATCGGTTGGCTCCACTAACCGATCGGTTCGCCTGGTCGTCGTGCATCTTGTCATGTCCGCCACCCGCTCGTCTCGCTCTGCGAACCGGTCATCAATCGATCGGTTCACTCCTTGAACCGATCGTATGGAACGTCAACCGATCGGTTCATGCCTTGAACTGATCGTCTCAGTTGTCGTCAGATGTCTGCCGGTCTTCGACATAACAAGAAATAAAATCTATTCTAATTATTACATTGCTTAAAAGGGAAACCCCGAGTTACATTCGGGGGGAGCAAAGGTAGGAAAGAATCTCGAATTATTTCGAGTTACATCAGGAATAAGAGAGGGAAGATCAGTGTGCAGACCGAGATGCAAGCAACCACACACAACCAATCACAGATAGGTGTTTATAGGACATAATCACGCTACACACATCCACCACAAAACTCGTTTAAGGGTGACGCGTATCGAGTGCATTAATAATGCATATCATATATGTAATTTGGGATTTGTGGATTTAGGATTGGACATGCATAAAGTCGATATTATTCGCATCGTATGCAATAAATAAAGGTGAAAAACCAAAATCGATCATATCGATATTCCTAAAATATAGAGCAGTTGACGTGGCTCTGATACCACTGTTGGGTTTTAGGGGAGACAGAGAATACAGTGGAAACAAAAATTTTCTCCCCCAAACCCATACCGAGGAAACGCGTCAACATCTATATAATAGGAAAGGATGGTTTGTGGAATCATACCTTGTCCCGAGGCTTTCTCGACGACAATACCTCGTGCAATGCACGGTCTTCAACTCCAGATTTGGACGGCGTCTGTGTAGCTCCTGCTCGCACCGGGACTGACGACTCCTCCTCCTACTGGATTGTTGGATGACAGTTGTCCTCCTAAGTGACAGTGTCCTCCCGCCTTTGTAGTAGTCCACACGGACCACCTAGAACTCCACACTCCTTGTCCCATAAGGAAGTGGAAGGAGTCGTACCCTCCTGTTGACGTACTAGTCGCCAACACACTCTCCTGCCTCTAGTTGCAACAGCAGTTGTCTTTCCCTTGATGCACCTCCCTTTGTGGGAAGCACTTGCTCGGGCTCTCTCTCGGTTACCAAAACCAGAGAGAAGGACGACTTTGCAGAGCAACTAGTTGCACTGAGCTGTGTCTAAGAAGCCCCCACTACCCCTATATATATAGGAGGGTCATGGGACAGGGTTCTCTATCCCGGGCAATACGGGACTAAACACAGGAGTAGAAGGGTTCGAGATTTTCCACAAAAGCAACCAATTCACAACCTGAACCGATCGTTTCACAATTGAAACAGTCAGTTGGGACCTTGAACCGATCGGTTCACAAGTGAACCAGTCGGTTGGGACACCTCAACCGATCGGTTCACAAGTGAACCGGTCGGTTGGGGTTCCTAGTCGGTTCCCGATTGACTTTCCTTCTTTTGTTTCCAATTGGTATCGAATACCAATCCTATTTCCCAATCAAATTGGGAAATTGAAACGAAAGGAAAATTCTCACCAATCCTACTTTCCCAAGTTGCTCAGTTGCACCAGTTGAATCGATCGTTTCAACACTTGAAGCAATCAGTTCACCCTGGACTTGAGCCGATCGGCTCAACACTTGAGTCGACCGGTTCAACAACCTCAGCCGACCAGTTCATCACATGAGCCGATCGGTTGGGAGTGCAGGTTGTGCAGAATCAGTCAATTGCGATTTCAATCAATCTGATACTCCAATCAATGCGTCTAACACCTTGAACAATATGATATTGAGCTATCGATTAATTGGGTGTTTAATTGAACTACTAAACTCCTTTAGTAATCAATCTAAACATTGCTTGTGGACAAAACTCCTCTTCGAGGTTAAATCCTATGTGTGTGACCCTGCAGGTCCATTTCACGTTGGCAGTGAAAGTCCATAACACTTATGGCTTCACAAGCAAAGAGCGGTGCCTAGTCACACATCATTGCTACCCAAGTGAAAGTAGAAAGTTGGAGAACAACTTTCATCCTACAATCCGTGAATGGTGTTACAGTGAATGTATAATTCCTTTGTCACTGATATCCCGAATGAACTCAAGGCATGGAACAATCATCCTGTCAACGTTCATTCTCTTTCTTGATCTCAGAGTAGATTGAAGGAGATATGTATGACATCAATATCACATACTGATTCACACATGCGTGTACACGCCTGTCTCAATCCTACTCATCAAGTGGCCTTGGATATCAAACTCCCTCAGGAGGGACAAATACCATATCTATCACTCACCCCTCAAAATCCCCATGTGTCAAAGCCACCCAATCATCACCTTTATAACAACCCATGTTTCAGGACTGCATTTGATGATGTCAAAGTGTGCCCAACGACATATGTTGAGTGTAGTGATTTCAGGTCAAAGAATCACACTCACCACCATCACTGTGATACTGACTGTGACTACCATATCATGGTTCCATGTGCCAAACTCACGTTGGGTCTGTCTGGTACACTTGTTCTCTAACAAGTACCTATGTGTTTGGTTTGATATCTCTATATCATGACTAATGAGATTCTGTCATCAACCAACACCACAATCTAGTCTTGTGTGTCATTGTTGTCTATCTACCTTCCACAATGACATCCGAATAGGGACATAACAAGAATGTACAAACTCTTAGCATCTGTATGATCTCATCGTTCTGGTCATGAACCTGAAGGCATACGTCATTGAGTATTGTCATTCTCTAGACATTCAATTTGTTCTATCACTATCACATATGACTGAACCAGAAAGAATTGGAAGCTTCCCTTTGATGTTTATCAAATCAATCTTAAATGTATCCCACCAATCATCCTATGATTGGCTCTTAGGGCATACATACCAACACTTTGACAGTCAGGCATTGTATCGATGTAATGCACGTTGAGAAAAATGTCTGTGATAGCATCATTGGTACTCTGTTAAATATACCAGGTAAGTCTGAAGATGGGATAAAATCCAGACTTGACCTACGTGAAATGGGAATAAGGTCAGAATTATTAGAATTACGTGAAATGGGTAATAAAAGAACATACTTACCTCCCGCTTGTTACACGTTGTCTAGAAAGGAGAAGAAAGATTTTTGTGAATGCTTGGTAAATGTTAAGGTGCCACATGATTACTCATCCAACATATGTAGATTGGTATCAATGAAAGATCTGAAGTTGATAGGTCTTAAATCTCATGATTGTCACACTCTAATGCAAAAAATATTGCTCGTGGCAATTCGATCTATATTGCCGAAGCATGTAAGGTTTGCAATCACCAGACTTTGTTTCTTTTTCAACAGTCTATGCAGCAAAGTTATTGACCCCGATACTCTCGATAATTTGCAAAGAGAAGTGGTTGTTACCCTATGTCATCTTGAGATGTATTTCCCTCCTTCGTTCTTTGATATCATGGTACATCTTGTTGTCCACTTGTCTAGGGAAGTGAAAATGTTGGGACCAATTTTCTTGCATTGGATGTATCCCTTTGAACGATACATGAGCATTTTTAAAGGTGATGTTCGAAACCGTTATCGGCCTGAAGGGTGTATTATTGAAGGTTATGTGGCGAGAGAGGTTATGGATTTTTGTAATGACTTTCTGAGTGGTAATAACACTCCTGTTAATGACAAAAATATTGAGGAGGGAAAAGGAATTTTGGGATCACGGGTGAAAGTAATCAGCAGTGAGCAGTTGGAACAAGCCCACTTGTATATTTTACACAACATGGATGAAGTGAGCGTTTATATTGAGGAACATACCAATTTCATCAAGAGACAACATCATCGAGCAAGTTCAATGTGGCTTGCTAGAGAGCATAATAAGACTTTTACTAAATGGTTTGAAGATAAAGTCTTACATCAACTATCTCAAACAACAAATGATATTACAGAAACTATCAAATGCCTCACCTTTAAACCAAAACTGAATGTTATGTCTTTTGAAGGGTTTGACATTAATGGGTTCACATATTACATAAAGCGCCAAGATGATAAGAGTGTCATCCAAAATAGTGGGTAATCGTTGACTATGTATTTTGCATGTGCAAAGGATAAGAGTCCATGTGAAGCTAAAATGTCATATTACGGTGTCATTGAAGACATATGGGAGTTTGACTACATAGATTTCAGAATTCCGCTCTTTAAATGTAATTGAGTTGATAACACCAAAGGAGTTATAGTGGATGAATTGGGTTTCACTTTGGTGAACTTTGAAAAGATTGGCGAGAAGGGTGAACCATTCATATTGGCATCACAGGCGAAACAAATATTCTATATCGATGATCCTGAAAATGATAAATGGTCAGTTGTTCTTCATGGTAAAAGACAGTTCATTGAAGATCATATAGATGAAGAAGAGTACTATGATAAGTATGATGACTCCAGTCCATTCTCAGTTGGGTTGCCAACTCCACAAAATATTGAAGCTAATGATGACTTATATGTGCGCGGAGATCACAATGAAGGATTGTTAATTGATAAAAGATCACAATTTTAGAGGCATGTATGTTTATAAAAGATCACATTATCTTCTAGTTAATACAAATGCTAAATGTTTGCCTTTTTCTAGTTAATACAAATGCTAAATGTTTTCCTTTTTCTAGTTAATACAAGTGCTAAATGTTTGCCTTTTTGTAGTTAATACAAATGCGAAATGTTTGCCTTTTTAATGACATTTTTAGATGGCTGACCATGATGAGCATGATGTCCATGACGAGCATGAAGTCCATGATGAGCATGAAGTCCATGACGAGCATGGCGAGGATACCAATGTAAGTTCTAAAAACATATCCTATACTTCTATAAAATTCATTATCTTCTAGTTATGTCATATATCCCATATTTCTATATTGTGCTAATTTTATGGGTTTATTTTTGACAAATTTTAGGTTGATGATGCACATGTACCCATTGAAGCACTGGAGCAACTTGATGCGCATCACCAAACACTTAACAAGAAAAGGGGCATAGCTCGAATATACTATCCCGTCCCCCGTTTTTCCCTAACGTCGGCTCTGGCGATTAGGGTTGCGGCGTGGGCGTTTCTATTCCCAGTCCTAGGGGCTGTGTGACTCTTGTAGGTTCAAGGAAGGGCTTGGACGCACGGTCCGGTCTCCATGATGGTGGAAGATCTCACGGCAAGGTGTGCTAATCTCAAACTTACGGATGAGGAGGAAGACGCGATAGTTCTGGAGGAAGAGGACAGTAACATGGGTGAGGACCATACAGACCTTGCGATCGTAGCACGACTTCTCACAGATAGGGCGTTCAACTTCTGGGCCTTAGAGAGAACCCTAAAGCAGGCGTGGGCTTTGAAAGAGCAGGCGGAGTTCAAGCAACTAGAAGGAGGGATCTTCATCGTCCAGTTCACACACTGGCGTGACTGACAGCGGGTCATTGAGGGAGCGCCGTGGAACTTTGACGGCAAGCTTCTCCTCTTCAAGGAGATATGCAAGGAAGATCAGCCAGGGAGGGTCGCGATCAATCATTCACCCTTCTGGATCCGGCTTTATGGGATGCCGCTGGGGTATCGAAGCGACAGGGCGGTGACGAAGGTAGCGAGTAAAATCGGCAGCGTTCTCCAAAGAGTGGGGGATGATCTCGGCTGGGACTCTTCCATTAGGGTCAAAGTTCTCCTTGACGTGACGAAACCCTTGAAAAGAGTCCTAAAATTTGAGTGAAGGAGGGACATGCAGCGGAGATAGAGGTCAAATACGAGAGGCTGGGAATCTTCTGCTTCGGTTGTGGGCTGTTGGGGCATGCCGAGAAGGACTGCGAGCAGTCGCGGTTGGAAGAGGAGGAGGTCCAACAGTGGGGGAACTGGCTTAAGGCTTCGCCATGGAAGCAACGACTGCGGGATGGAGAGGGCGCAAAAGGAGCAGGGAATTCTAGAAGGAAGCTCACATTCATGAACCTGAGAGGGGACGGAAGCACGACGGCGAGGGGGGGATCGGAGTCGGTGGGAAAGGGGGAGGGGGCGGGAGGAGGAGGAGTGTTGGGGGAACAGGTAGCCACATCTTCACTTCTGGGGCTGTGGGGGAAGGGTGTTCGGCGGAGCCCAGCAGGGTCGGGGACGGGTGATTGTGTGGGCGGCAGCGAAGAGGGGTCCATTGTAGCGGGAGTAGAGCCCAGGAAAAATAATGGGGGTCGGGTACAGGCCGGCGCCAATGCTTTGTTGCACCATCAGGCTGGTGATGACGAGGGCGCAGGGATGGTTGCACATGTGCTTCAGACGAGGGGTAGCCGAAGGATAAGATATGGAAGAGAGGTTCTGCTGCAAATCTATCATGCAAACCAGCAAAGCGAGGTCGATGTGAGGGCCCTCCATGTTGAACATGAGGATATTTGCAGCAATCAATAGGCGGACGTGGCTCAGGGAGAGAAAGGCGGGCACAAGGAAGTGAAGCAGACGGGAGATGTCTACGCGGAACAACCCCAGGAGAGGGTAGGGGCTCGAGTGGATCAGCAGTGGGAGGGAAGAATGAGGGCTCAAAAGAAGATAGTAGAGAAGGAAAACCGAAGAAAGAAGAAAGGCAGTGACAGGGAAGGGGGCAGGAAGAAAAGAACACCGTGGGTGTACAAGATGAGTAGGCGTGCTAGAGTCGGTATTCCGGAGGAAAACGTGGAGTGGGAGCCGATGATGGGTAAAAGGAACCGGGAATGGGACATAGATGAGATGGAGGTGGACTGCTTGGAGGTGGAAGCAGGGGGAGGCAAGAAAGCTAAGGCCCAGTCACATGATGGGAGAAACAACACAAGTAGGATTCCAGAAACCCAAGTAGCGGAGGTCGGGATGGACCGACCCCGCGAACAGCAATGAAAATCTTATCGTGGAACTGTCAGGGGATGGGCGACCCTGACACGGTTAAGGCTCTTCGGGCTTGGTGCGGGAGAGAGCTCCCAAATATTGTCTTCTTGATGGAGACAATGATTCCAGGAAAAAAGTTGGAAGAGGCACAAAGAAGCTGCGGTATTCTGAATGGGATTTGTCTATCTAGTACAGGGATAACGGGGAAGGTGGGGGGATTGGGACTGTGGTGGAGGGACATGGAGGTAGAGTTGCTGAGCTATTCACAAAGACATGTGGCGTGTCTTGTTTCAGATGGGAAAGACATGAGGAAGTGGAGAGCTATCAGGATTTATGGCTGGGCAGATCAAAAGAAGAAGAGTAAGACATGGGACCTTATGCGGGAGCTAAAAGCTGGTTCTGAGGAACCAGTTCTTTTCTTTGGAGACTTTAGTGAGATTTCTTCTAACTCGGAGAAGAAAGGTGGCCCCCCTCATGAAGAAAAATTTATGCATAATTTCTGGGATGCGATAGATGACTGTGCGTTGGCGGATTTGGGTTTCATGGGGAATATTTTTACGTGGCAGAGGGGCTTATCTGAGGATACCCTTGTACAAGAAAGGCTGGACAGGTTTTTATCTGATGTGGAGTGGAGGAGTCTCTACAACTATTGCAAACTTATACATCTTCCCATCTATGAATCCGATCATGCACCCATAATCCTCACTGCTGGTAAAAGGAGGGCACAACGGCTGAAAAGGTCGAAATCTTTTATTTTTGAACCCATGTGGGTGGAGGAGGATGAGTGTACGGAGGTGATTAAGGAGGCATGGACAGCGGCGGGAGGCAATGATATCAGGGGCAGAATTAAAACGTGTGGAAAACATCTTCACACCTGGGCGACAGAGAAGTTTGGGGCAAGAAGAGAGAAAATAAAACAGCTTGAGGCAGCTCTTGGGAAGGTCCAGGCGAGTCCACCGGATGCAGCTAGACTGAGACAAGCAAATGATATCTCACAGGAATTACAACATTGGTTGAGGAAAGATGAAGCTTATTGGTGTGCCAGAGCACGGGTGAAAGAAATGAAAGAGGGTGACAAAAATACTGCCTATTTTCACAAGAAAGCGTCCAGTAGGAAGGAAAGAAATCACATCAAAGGTATTAAAGATGCAAGGGGCGAGTGCACGGAGGAAGTAGAAGAGGTAAAAAGAACCATTACAAATTTCTTTGAAGATCTGTTCACATTCAGTAACCCTTCTGTTTTTGAGCAAACGACACATGGGTTAGAGAGAAAAATCAATGATGCACAACAAGCCCTCCTAGAGAGAGGGATTGAGGACGAGGAAATTAGAGCTGCCCTAAATCAAATGCACCCAAACAAAGCCCCGGGCCCGGATGGTATGAAAGCTATGTTTTACCAGAAGTATTGGCACATTGTGGGGCAGGATGTGTCTAGCTACATAAAGGGATGGTGGAGGGGGGAGTATATCCTGGTTGATCTGAATGAAACACTTATCGTCCTTATTCCAAAAATCGAGAAACCTACTGAGGTGGGCGATTTCCGGCCTATTAGCCTTTGCAATGTGATCTACAAGCTTGCGTCTAAAGTTGTTGCAAACAGATTGAAGCCTTTGATGAATGAGGTGGTGTCGGAAAACCAGAGTGCTTTCATTCCTGGTAGATTGATAACGGATAACGCTCTTATTGCCTATGAGCTTTTCCATGCCATGAAGAGGGGAAAGGGGGGAAAGAAAGGAAGTATTGCGCTGAAGCTTGACATGTCTAAGGCTTATGATAGGGTGGAATGGAGTTTCCTGCTGCATGTTATGGGGAAATCGGGGTTTGGTTCATGGTGGAGAGACAGAATCAGTGATTGCATCACGTCAGTTAAGCACACCTTCGCCATAAACGGAGACAGGACCAGCGAGCTCAAGCCTTCCTGAGGACTGCGCCAGGGTGACCCCCTATCTCCCTACCTTTTTATTTTGTGCGCCGAGGCTTTTTCTACATCTCTTCTTTCTACTGCATGTGATGGTCGCCTACATGGTGCAAAGCCATGTAGAGGGGGCCCCTGCATTTCACACCTCTTTTTTGCAGATGATAGTATCCTCTTCGCAAGAGCTACTCCTACGGAATGCTTGAAATTAGCTGAGATCATCAGCCATTATGAACAAGCTTCTGGACAAAAGATAAACCTATCCAAGTCAGAAGTGGTTTTCAGCAAAGGACTGTCGACATCAAAGAGGGAGGAACTAAAGGGTCTCCTGAAAGTGAGGGAGGTCGAACGCCATGCAAAATATTTGGGTTTGCCTACGGCGTTAGGTAGGTCCAAAAAGCACGTCTTCAGTTACATAAAGGAAAGGGTGTGGAGGAAGCTACAAGGGTGGACGGAAAAGCTTTTGTCCAAGGCAGGGAAGGAAGTTTTGATTAAAGCGGTGGCCCAAGCAATACCTTCTTATGTGACGAGTATCTTTCAGCTTCCTAGTGGGTGTATAGACGAGCTCCAAAGCATGGTAGCTCGGTTTTATTGTGGAGCCAAGAACAATGAGAGGAAGCTAGCCTGGACTTCATGGAAAAATATGTGTCTGCCGAAGAGAATGGGAGGCTTGGGGTTTAGGGATCTACATGTGTTCAATCAGGCCCTTCTTGCAAAACAGCTATGGCGCTTGATGGTGAACCCGACTTCTCTAGCAGAAAGAGTGCTCAAGGCTAGATACTTCCCGAGGACATCTATATGGGAGGCTCGCAGAGGATATAATCCAAGCTATACATGGCGTAGCCTATGGGGGGCGAAGGCGTTACTGAAGGAGGGGACGGTGTGGAGAATAGGGACAGGAGAGGGAATCCAGGTATGGGAGGATGCCTGGCTGCCCGGGGAAGAGAGGGAGCTGCGGGGGTTGCGGGCGGGTGAGGAAGGCGAGCCTATGCTGGTGAGAGACCTCTTGACGCACGACGGAACCGAGTGGAACAGAACGTTGCTGTAGCATTTCTTCCCTGCTGAGTACGTGTGGCGCATATGTGCAATACCCCTATGCCATACGAACAGCTCGGATCTCTTCACTTGGTGGCCTGCACCACGTGGTACGTATACCGTCAAGTCGGCTTACTGGCTGGGCCTGTTGGGTAGAGAGGAGGCATCGAGTCACATGGAAGGAGGGGGGCATATGTTGTGGAAGAAAATATGGCGCGATGGCTGGATACCAAAGATTGCTCACTTTCTGTGGAGAACGGCGACGGGGGGTCTAGCAACGTGAGGCAGACTTTACGATAGGCATTGCGTGGATAATGGGAGATGTAGTTTGTGTGGGGCGGAGACGGAGAGCATCTTGCATATGCTGTTCCAGTGTCTGAATGCTACAGAGCTATGGGATGCAAGGAGCGCGAGGGTTCAGCGACTGATGGACAATGTTCAGAGCGGTGATGTCCCCACTACGTTGGAAAGACTGTTGGACGTGGATATGGAGGAGGATCGGGAGGAGCTGGTGGCGGCGCTATGGGCTATTTGGAAAAGTAGGAATGAATGCATGTTCAGAGAGCAGCGTACCGGAGTCCAGTACTTGTTTGTTCAGGCCTTGTCCATGATCAAGGAGTATCGAGTGCAAGCAGAGAGGCGGGAAGGGCCGGAGGGGGTGGCACAGGCGAGTCGATCGCAGAAGTGGATGCAGCCGGAGAGGGGCTTCCTGAAGGTGAACGTTGATGTATCCAGATACGAAGACGGGCATGCAGCGATGGGGTGGGTGGCGCGGGACTGGAGGGGTATGGTGCAAGCGATGGGGGGCTCGAAGCTGGGACCGACGCAGCAGGTGGTGGAGGCTGAAGCCTTAGGCGTGCGGAAGGTGGTGGAGTGGAGTAAGGACCTTCGTTTCAACAAGGTTGCTTTTGAGTGTGACGCGTAGATGGTGGTACAAGCCTTCGACTCTTCTGTGGAGCGTCGTGACTACTTGGGGGCCATCGTGGCTGACATTAGGAGTCTTGTGTCTTCTTTCGAGTCTTTCTCCCTTTCTTTTAGTAGACGTAGTACTAATAGAGCTGCGCATATGGCTGCGAACATCATGCGTAGTAGTAGTAGTAGTAGTTGTTGTATGTCTTTTACAAATGCTTTCCCTTCCTGTTTTGTAGATGTGACTATGGCTGATTTAGCCGGTTAATTCATGATGGGGGGTCGCCAGCGACTCCTCGTCCCCGATTCAAAAAAAAAACAAGAAAAGGGGCATCACTCTGTTGAAGAAGTTAATAGCGCTAAGTGGTAGTGGATCCAAATTGGTTGTGGAGTTTGATAATGGAGGAAATGCAATTGGAGTGAACCGCAATAATTTTGTAAACTATCTTGGGTGTGTCACTCGAAGCCATTGTGGTGTTAAGTATGATAATTGGCATATAATTCCTCAGGGGAAGAAAGACTTGATATGGAAGGATTTATGTGTGAGTTATTA
Organism: Alisma plantago-aquatica; assembly: GCA_963693085.1. Taxonomy (NCBI): domain Eukaryota; kingdom Viridiplantae; phylum Streptophyta; class Magnoliopsida; order Alismatales; family Alismataceae; genus Alisma; species Alisma plantago-aquatica. Next base: position 1,320,696,034 of record OY856409.1, on the reverse strand, counting down.
TTATTTGCAATTCTATTTTGTAGATTACAAATTATATTATTTGCAATTCTATTTTTGGATACTAGTTAATAAGAATTCTATTTTACAAAATCTATTTGCATTGGATGAGAAGCTACATCGTAAAAGCGTGATGCAACGCGCTGGAAAGATGCTTAGGAACTATAAGACAAATCTCAACAGAGAATACATAAAAGATGGTGATAAGAAGAAGAAGTCAGCCCATGAACAGTGGAACTTCTTGGACAAAGAAGATTGGGACAATTTTGTTGCTTCAAGAAAATATGAAGAATTCAAGGTATTAGGCGTCACTCCCAATTTAATTAATATACGTTGTATTCACCTATTCAAGATTAACATTTAGTTCTACTAACGAAATCATTAATGTGCATACTAACTAGGCCCTCAGTGACGCACAAAAAGCAAGGCGTGCACTGAATGTGCATGACCACACTATGGGTCCAAAGGGCTATGCAAGTGTTCACCAAATACTACAGGCGAAGTCTGCAGCTACTCAGGAGTCTGCTGCTACTCAGGAGTCTGCCTAACCCATGCCTCACCATGATATCTGGATAGCTGGGAGGCAAAACAAGAAGGGTGAAATAAAGAAGCCCGTAACTGCTGAGGCGACTGCGAAAATGGTAAAATACAACTCTTAGAGCAATCGTTTGAATATTGATTATTTGTGGTGTTAACTTACCAATTGATGTTGATGGTGATTAGCGGGAGCTGCACGAGCAGAGGAAACAAGGCACATTCATCCCTCAGGGCACAAGGGATGAATTGACAGTTGCTCTGGGTAACCCAGAGCATCCTAGACGTGTTAGGGGTGCAGGTGCTGGTGTGGGCATCAAAGCATTCTTTGGGCCATCCCAGTGCAAACCCAGAGTGGGACTTTCACAAGAAGAGGTAACCTATTCTTTTTTTAGAATGTTACTACAAAAGGGAATTCAATAATAAGAAGATAATGTTTCTTTTATCCATGTATAGGAGAATAAGAGAGTTGAGTATATAGTTGCTAAGAAGGTCAATGATATAGTTGCTGAGAAGGTCAAGGAAGAAATAGTGCGGTGGCAGGCATCTCAGGCTTCCAATCAGCCTATGGCGACCCACTCTTCTCCTGATGCACAGATTGTGAGTAATCCTGGAGACCCATCGCCTAACACGTCTGGTGTAAGTATTGTTTATGAAATTGTAGCTAGTATTTTCAAGATGATATGTATATATGTATAACATTCTTTACGTAAATTTGCAGGCATTGAAGCCATGCCGCTTAAGAATGCAAGACTATGTTGTTGTAGAGGCGCAGGCTTACCAGTCCCTTCCTGGGGCAACTTTTCATGGGACTCCAATGACGCAGGGCTACATTCGTGTGAGCCCGATATGTATATTACCCGATTGGAGGGAAGTTGCATTGCCATATGCCCACCCAGATATTGGTACACTTGGTGAGGCAGAAGGCGGGGTGATATTGTGGCCAAAGCAGATGTCGTCTACACTACTGAAATTGTAATATAAATTTACATTACTTTAGATTGTTAATGTGTATATATGAGGTCAACTGATCTGAAATTATATATATAGGTTAAAAAGAAGACACCCTGAGCACCTAGGCCTCCACCTCCTCTTCCTGCATTACCAAGTTGGGATCCAACTGACCTAAAATACCCGTTAGGTCCTGCTTGTAGGGGAATGGCATGTTGGCTACGGGCACATAATATACATTGCCCTATAACTGTTTCTTTAGAAGAAGATTATACAGGTCAACCATACGATAGCTCTTTACTTATACAAGATATTATTGAGCTATTTATGTATGATTGGCTGAATACATCAATGATAGAGACATGGATAAGGTGAGCACTTGTTTATACATCCATATACCTTGTGTAAGATCTGGTGATCTAGTTTTTTATATATTAATACATACGTAATACATGTTTTGCAGCTACATAGTCGAAGATCAATGCAAACAATTTGCATTTGATCATGTGGGTTTTTTGATTCCATCATTGATTAGTATGGTAGCTAAAGACCCTGATAGTGTTCAACAATATTGTATAGATGCTTTTACAATTTTCGGTCAATAAAAGAAGACGACAATAATAGCTCCATTCAATGTCAAGTAAGTTTACTTTATATATAATTTGGACTTAAGAAAATTCCATTTTTATTGTGCATTTTGAGTTATTAATTTTTAACTTTTTTACCTCTAGCGGTAGACATTGGGAGTTACTAGTTATTGTCCCCGGGACGTTCACTGTTTATTATCTAGATCCTGCGGGAAGTACATTAAACACTAAAATTGGACACATATTGAGAATGCCATTATTCTGATGAGAAATATTTCATTTGTATAGCCGTTAACATCTGTTATTACATTACTATTTAATTATGCAATTTACTGTGTTACATTAACATGTAGGGGTTTAGATGCATTCAAAAATGCTGAAGGAAATGTACCAAGGAGAAAGAACCAGCCAATAATTTGGGAGAACGTAAAAGTAAGTTCCCGACTCCAATGTATATATTATTTATGTGAATTGTGCTTAGTTGTATTTTTTAATATTTTGTATGTTTCAATTTATAGTGCGCTACATAAGATAATGACTGGGCATGCGCATACTATGTGATGTGATTTATGCAGATGATTATCCGACATGCCGCATTGGATATTAATACCATACGTGAGGTATTATATATAGTCTCATTAGTTAGTATGAAATATATCAATCTTATTTTTATATTATTACTTATATATATATACATCATTCTCTTTGCAGGTGTTTAAAATTGACCACACTATAGGTAAACGCTTAAAAAATGTACATGCTCCATATAAGATGGAAGCATTAAATGAAGTAAGAGAAGAATGGGAAAAAACCATACAAGCAGTGGCGATTGTAAGATATAATTGGGATGCTGATAGCGATGTTGAATGATATTTTGTAAATGAATATTTCTAAATGTTTCTACATGTATTTGAATGTTTCTACATGTGTGAATGTGAGAATTGAATTGATGTCTGAATGTATCTACTTGTGTGAAAAAATATTTGTTGATTTTGCAGGTTTGTGGCATGTTTGTAGGCTGATATCAATGGATGTCGTAAACCTGCAGTTCAAAAAATTAAACTACAGGTTCTCATCCTGCTGACCAGCCACAGCAGGTCTACAAACTGATAAGAAATAAAAAATTAAAGTATAGGCATCGGTTATTTATAGAACACCATCATCAAAGGCCTGCATCGTCGGTTATTAGATAAAAACTGACGCCTAATATGACAATCAACCCGACCGTGCAGGAAAGCACGACCGTGGTGGAAAAGGCGTCGCTTATTCGTATAAAACAGACACCTATAGTACTAAAAACGGTCGTGCAGCGAAGCACGGCCGTGTCATCTGGGAGTATGGCGTCGGTTGTTCAGTTGTTAACCGACACAGAAAGTGTCCTAGGTGGTGCCCTTTTTTGTGGCGCGAACCCTATAGACGTCGGCTAACTATATATAACTGACGCCTATAGATCATATAGGCATCGGTTAGAAAACCGACGCCGAAGAGTTCGACCTTTAGCGGTGCCCACATAGGCGTCTCTTGAAAACCGTCGCCAAAGGGGGTTAAACAACCGACGCCAAAGGCATATTCTGTAGTAGTGTGTCATCAAACAAATCTGAACTTATGTGAGGTTCCATAAGGGTGTTTTTACCTTCAAGAAGAAGATGGGATGGAAGATACCTAAGGAGGTCATCTTAAATCAGCAAAAAAGTTGTTTTGATGAGGATTCTTACTTTGAGACCAATGATGACGACCCCAGAGCAGAGAAAAAGAAGAAAGGTACTTAAGAAACTCGCATAACCCTTGGGAGGAAGATCAAAAAATGAAGGCAATTGAGAGGATTGTGTATGATGAGGATGAAAACATTTTGCTTTTAGACAAGGTTTGATTGATCAAGGAACAACAAACCGAGTTGAAGGATCTCAAATTAGCACTTGTGGGAGGCAACCCATGTTGGTTTGAGACTCTTTCTCTCAAAAAAACTTTTTTTCTTTTCTTGCTTACACTTTCATCTTTTTCAAAAAACACACAAAATATACTTGATAGTTTTTCTATTTGTGAATCATGTTAGCACTGGTACAAAGAAGAAAAGGTGACACATAAAGGGTCTACCAGAGGAGAAGATCTAAGTTGGAGAGAACATTGGAAATTAGTAGAAGATCTATACGAAGGAGTCCAGAATAGTCATTCTACATAGCACGGCTGTGTGGCTATCAAGCCAGGACGGTCGTGTTGCTCAGCATGGTCATGGTGGTCCTACCTCTCACCTAGTGATACATTTATCACTCCATCTCTTGGGGGTTGTCTACTATGACTCCATGCCCTTTACCCTACTATTCTAAACTTCTATTTCATGTTGAGGACAACATGATTTAAAAGTTTGGGGTGGTAGGGTGGTAAGCCCTTCTTTCACTGCATTTTTATCTATGTACCTTGGGATAAATTTTTGCAACATGATCAAACAGTTTGACTAAATTTCATACTTGTCTATCCTAACCTTGTGTGTCTCGTTGCATTCACGCATACATGTACTTATTTTCCATGCATTTTTGTATAATTTTTCAAAAATATTGCTCTTTTTGCCATTCTATCTCATGCATTGCATCTCATGTAGATTTTTAGTTTTTTTGTGTGATTTGTCTAGGATTTCATTCTTTATGATTTCTTTTCCCTAAAATTAGGTTTGGATGTGATTGGGTGCAAATCAAACCATTTTTCTTAAAATAATCCCAAACTTGAATGGTCTTGCTCAATAGTGTGTTTCAACTGAATCTCTATCTGTTGTGATGAGAATGATTAAATATTAGATAATGTAACTTGCTTTTGATGTTTAGGCTATAATGAGACCTATTTACGAATTTTCCATGTTCTCCAAGCCTCTTGAAATAAATTGTTGTTTTGAATAAAAGGGGTGAGTCTTGCAAGTCTCGAATGTTTGGGTTTTATATTTTCTATATGAAAAGGATGAAACCTACTATATTGTTCATTTTATGCATGACTTCTTTGATTGGTGAATGTTACATGGACTAACTTGCATGAGTGAGATTATACATCAATTTGCACTGCTTGTGGTTTGTGCTTTTAAACATGGATTGCTTGTTTTATGATGCTTGAAGACACATAGCTTCTAGGGGGGGAAATGGAATGTATGTGGTAATCTTGGGGAATGGCTCCTAGGTCCAATTAGTGGATCCCTAGCTAGCCCCCTTTATTCCCACAAACAACTCCCTTCTCCTACAAATAGATGTGACATCTAAGTAGTTAGTGTAAGTGTGAGTAGCGAAATTTCCAAGAGTTTTCGAAAGGCTAGATGGAAAGTAACATGAGGTCAAACACCCTCATCTCTACTCCCATTTGTACCATTAGATCTCAATTTCCCTAATACCACTTACCCTACAAACCTAGACTTTCCAAGTCCTATTAGAATTACACCTATTCCTAGTTCTCCAAATAGTAGCATAGGGTATATTCTTGCTGTTTGGTTTGGTAACCAAGATTGAAGATATAATTCTTGCTAGTAATGTAACATCCCCCAACTAACATAATAGTTTCATTTCCAAACGGCCCACCAATCCACCTTATTGCTTAAAACCCACCTTGTCATCTTAGCTTGTTAATTATAGTTTAGTTAATTGCCTTTGTTACTTCTCAACAAATTGCTTAGTTCTTGATAGTTTGGACTTTCTTGAGTAGTTAGGGTTCTTTTGAGATTGCTTGTGTTAATTCAGTTAATTTTTGATAACCTAGGCTCTTGCTTGCTTAAGTGCTTAGATTGTTTCTTAGTTGATAATTTTCCTTGCTAGTGTAGTGTAGTTCCTCTTGCCCTTGCTTAGTTGCTTGTTTAGCCTCACTTCTTAGTCTTAACTTGCTTAGGGTAATCTAGGGTTTTTGGTAATATAGCTTCTTTGTTGTTGCTAATTGCTTGCAATTGTAGTTTAATCAACCAAAACCAGCCTTTAAACCCTCAAGCCCTACTCTCCACTTTTGTAACGTAAGTCATATTAACTTAGCTCTATTTCCCCCTCTTTGTTTGAGGATAGACCCTTCTCTTGCCACTTTCCTATACTAAAACACGATCCCGTGCAATTGCGGGTGATGTTTGAATAGTCTAAGACAGTGTGTTGGACTAGGTCCATATATAAATTTGGAAAGATCCCACGTGTGTTTGCCTAAGTTGCATCTAATCAAATCTAATTGTCTAGTTGTAACTCAAGGAAATCCAAAATAGACCAAGCTTTCTGGCGCCATTGCCAGGGATACAGGCGCTCGACCTAGCTAGGTAGTATAGCTTAGCTTTTCCTATTTCCCTTACCATTGCTATTCTTTATTCTTTATGTAGTTTTTCATATTATCTTTCTAACATGGCTCTTGTTGCTTGTTTGTGTATTGTGCAGGTGACAGTTGTGCATGAGCAATACACGTTCGTCTTCTACAGATTTGGTGCCATACGACCCCGAGATAGGTAGAAGAAGATGCCAAATCTACCAAAAACAACACCAATCAGCTGAAATGGAAGGCCTTGGTCCTCATGGTGAACCTCATGGAGAAGCTCCAACACAAACCAACCGCCATCTTCATGAGTACATCATCCCGAAAAACTAGAACTCCCCAGTTTCCACTGTTGTTGACCAAATACCAGGTCAATAATTCTCCATTCCACCAGCCCTCCTCAAACTCTTTCCTACTTACTATGGGATGGATAACGAGAATCCCTATTACCACATAGACACTTTTCTGAAAACCTTCTCCACTTTCTACACACCTATCGCCACTGACGACTCAATCCAAAGAAACCTCTTCCCCTTCTCCCTAAAAGAAAAATCTAAGGAGTTGTACAACTCCAAGCCTGCGTTTGTGACATGGAACACATTGCAGAATGAGTTCCTTAAGAAGTTCTATCCAATCACGAAGTTAACCCAGATGCAAAGATGGATTACCTCATTCTCACAAAAAAAATAATGCACCTTTCCATGAAGCTTGGGAAAGGTTCCAAAATGTCCTGCATGATTGCCCTCATCAAGAGGTACCTTTGTGGTAGCTTGTTCATTTGTTGTACACCAGGCTGGTTGAGTTGTGTCAAAATAATTTCGATTCCTCATGTGGAGGCACATTCACGGAAATGCCACCATAGGAGTCTTGGCCCTTATGTAAGCATCTTGATAAGAATTCTCGCCATCGAGCTTCAAGTAAAGGGGAGCATTTGACCATAAATACATCCCTACACCTCCTCCTATAGCTCCAGTCAGAATAGATGTGATAGAGTAAGTTTTTACATATATATTATTTAGTTTCTCTCTCTTACAAATTTAATTGTTCTGACTATGCCCTCAATCATCTCTCTCACTAATTTGATTAAATGGATTACCAATTTCACTTAAGACCATCCATAATGGTACATAAAGTCAATAATACAAGTATCATGACATTTAGTCAATTGACATAGTCAATAATCAAATTTTGACTCCAAATTAGTAGATTAGCTACTTAATGACATCATTAAGCTACCCCTAGAATTTTGTTGCAATTGGAATTACCAATAAAGAGTTACAGCCAATTTAATTTTGAGCTAATACATCACCTTGTACATAGCCTAGACCTAAGTTTCCTATTCAATCTAGCTGATTTAAATGTCACGCTACCTAAGAAACTCGCCCCACCCTCCTAGCCATTCGATTGGGAGTTCCGGGGATCAAGCCCTGATCCGATGGAGGAGACTTCGTCTCCTACCTCCCGCAAAGGACGGGGAGGTAGCAGGAGATGAGGCTCAGCCTACCTCGCCACCTCACGCCCGGTTTTGAATTTTGAACCCAACAGACTTCTTCTAAACTCCGCGACGAACTCGTCTAGCCCTAGTTTGCCCCCCCCCTCATCCTCAGATCAGAGAGAACAGATCCCGACTCCCTCGTTGCTCTCACCGGTGGCAGCGCACGAATTAGGGGTTTACCCTATACATCACCTCGCGCCTATATAATGCTCCCACGAGCTCCGCCAACCCTCCTTTCGTCATCCCCTACTTCTAATTCCAACAGAATACACCCCTACCTCCCTCACCTCGAGCACCCCCTGCTCACCTGACCCCGACCTTCTTCTCACTCTGGTGGATTCCTCCCTTCAATTGAGCGTCGGTACACCATCAAGGGACCTTGGTGGGACGATCACTACCCTTAGTTGGAACCGCGGAAGCCCCGATCCCTGGGTCGACTAGCCGCTGGAGCGGAGCTCAAGGCTGCCATCGCCGGCAAAGTCCAGGGCAAGTCGAGCACCCGGGAGTGGACCTAGAGCTTCATGAACCTCACGCGGAGCTTCGTGACCCCTCAATCCAGCCAGAGGGTAGGTAAATACTTAGAACCCATTTTTCGTTATCAGAGTCTCCTGCCATCACAACCATGGTTGTAGTTAACCTCCGGCGAGCTTCTTGGGCTCGTTGGACTCAGGAAGAACTCGCGAACGCAATCCGCCCATCCTCACACTCCCAGACACTCCCCTAGACAGCCTGAGCTACTTCACCTCCCTTCTTCTCTGATGCATGATCATCATTGCTGCCTCGCACGTGAGGAAAGCAATCGAAAGGGTAGAAATACTAACCTGCCCTGACCCGTCGTAACGCCAAGCAAACCCCAAAAGGGGCCTTTAGGTCTTTTTACCCTCGTCTTTGACCCGGTTGACTGCGGTTGGCTCGCGGGTTAAGGAGAGGATCCGCGTAGCCGGATCCCTCTTCTGATCCGCGAGACCAGCGACCGTTTTTATTTTTTTTATTTTTTTCGTTTATCCCCTTAGAATTTCCCTGATTGGTCAGAATTGTAGAAACCCTAGAAAATGATAGGAATATCGAAAAATATTGAACCTATATATCATTTTCATCAGAAAAATGAAATCTATTTAAATAAAATAATTCCAGGACTTAGATCTGATTCCTTCTCTGAAAATGTGACATACATGCCTAATCAACCTTTCATAATTACATGTTATGTAATAATGGTCATTACTGATTTTCCAATCTGCCCTGAGAACAGGTTAAACCCTAATTAGTGTTCTAATCATCATGTCACTCGAAATCTTATCTCAGAAGGATAGTTGATTCAATAAGGGAGAAAAACCCTAATTTCCAGATTCCACTCTTCTTAATATACACCTTATACAATTTTATGTCAACCAATTAATTGCCTTGGATGATTATTATTAACCCTGACCTTAGAACCCAACTCTGACCCCTCGAATCACATGTATCCTAAAAATGATATCCCAAATAACCTAACCCTAATTATAATAGTAATTAATGTTGATTGATGAGAAACCATGGTGACTTTAGGGTTTTACTATATTTCAGGGTGATCTACTATCTTTCTCCTAATCTAAGACGTGTGGAATCCAAATCTGAGAACTAAAGGTACGTGGATATAATTATATGACTAGTTTTTGCTGGATGTTAAGTATATGTAATTGTTTGCATGAAATTGATATACATTGATGGATGTGGATATATGATTAATTTATGATTTGCCGCCTTGAACATGAAAGAACATAATTGAATATAAGTGAAATGTAGTTACTAGTGGTGCTCATTAATCTCCCTATTAGAGAGGGAAAGTATTAATGTTTACTAGCACCTCCCTAATGGTACAAGGTACGTAGGGAGATCCCTAATGGTACAATGTACGCAGGGATAGGGCCCAATATTTATGTTTGTGCTAAGTCCACCATAGTAATGCATTTTCATTCTAAATAAGGATAATAACTTGGGATTTCCTGATTTTATGCCTCTAAATAATGTTTTCATTCTTTTCTCCAAATTCGAGTATTTTATATGCCAGCATAGTATAGCTTTTACTCCACGTACCAACTTTGTTGATGTATTTGTTTCTCGTATTTTCTAGGTGTAAGGAACAATTGAGGATCAAAGTACAATGCATATTCAAAGTACATGAAGGCACAAATAATAAGCATGGAGGATTTATTAGATAGACCTATTCCTCTTATCTCTTTCTTGCTAGATGTTAGTTTATTTCTTTCCCTAGCTTATGTTGAGGATGATTGAGATCCTAAGTAATAATCATATTTTCTTTCTCATAGACTTATTCTTCTTCTTTCTCAAGTATTAATATGTATGACTTTATCTTTCATTATTGAATGAAGTGTTGTGTGGCTATTTACTATGATGTGAACATGATCTTGGCTTATCTCTCATTTTAGTTGGCTATCTTGATTTCTATTATTTTCCCTTTTGACATTTATAGATATGAGTGCACGCATATCTGTATATGTCACTAAGGAAAGTATGTAGAAATTGGGGTCGTCACAATAGAAGTCAACTCCCAAATGTTGAAGATGATGGTAGATAAGATGAACATGATGAAGAACCAAGCTGGAGGTTCTTCTAGCCAATCCACAATGGAAATTCATGCAATGGATGAAGAAGTGAACGCTTTGCATTCTTTTGGCAACCGTAACAACCAAGGCCCGATGTACAACTCTTATACTCCAAAGTGGAGGAATCACCCTAAATTCTTATGGAAACAACAAAATGAGGAGGGGCAAGGGAAGCCAAGACAACATCAAGGCCCTAAGTACATCTCCAAGTTTGAAGAAGAAGTTTGTAATGCCCGGGCCCACTGCCCAAGGCTCTAGTAGAGTTTCAGGAATGACGACTGGCCCCACAGACCGTAACAACCAAGGCCCGATGTACAACTCTTATACTCCAAAGTGGAGGAATCACCCTAAATTCTTATGGAAACAACAAAATGAGGAGGGGCAAGGGAATCCAAGACAACATCAAGGCCCTAAGTACATCTCTAAGTTTGAAGAAGAAGTTTGTAATGCCCGGGCCCACTGCCCAAGGCTCTAGTAGAGTTTCAGGAATGACGATTGGCCCCACAGACCACCACTAGCCTTAACTGCACACTTTTGTCAACTCACGCGCAAGCTAGGATCAACTTCCCGACTAGTCACCCATCCTAGTACTACTCCAAGTTGAGCACGCTTAACTATGGAGTTCTTTAGACATGGGCTCCCGGAAAAGGAGGTGCACCTTGGTGATATGGGTAGTCCAATCATTCTTTTTAAGATCATGTTATTCGAGGCCTCAAATCCTGGGATGTTACAATCTCCCCCACTTAGACTCTTGACGTCCTCGTCAAGGCTCAACTATATGGCCTCATAATCTAACCCCATTTCAGTGTAGACCCACAATGGCCCATAGACACCCAGCTCCCGTCCACGGCTACCAGCGCAAGGGCGGCTCCATCTCATCTCTACGGATAGCCCTTTCCAACTTGCCTGGACCGCAGGGCTCAAGACTGGAATGCCACATGCCCATGTGGGCCCCACCTACTGGAGGGGCTATGGCTCTGATACCATTTGTAATGCCCGGGCCCACTGCCCAAGGCTCTAGTAGAGTTTCAGGAATGACGACTGGCCCCACAGACCACCACTAGCCTTAACTGCACGCTTTTGTCCACTCACGTACAAGCCAAGATCAACTTCCCGACTGGTCACCCATCCTAGTACTACTCCAAGCTGAGCACGCTTAACTATGGAGTTCTTTAGAGATGGGCTCCCGGAAAAGGTGGTGCACCTTGGTGATATGGGTAGTCCAATCATTCCTTTTAAGATCATGTTATCTGAGGCCTCAAATCCTGGGATGTTACAAAGTTCTAGGAAGGCCAAGGAGACTTGATTAATTGAATAAAGATATTTCCTCTCATTGGAAAATGATTATCTTCCTTGATCAAAGGCTTGATCAGATCTCTCTTTCACTCACTCAGCATGAATAAGGGAGGCTCCCGTCTCAACTGACGCCTAACCCAAACAATGATGGTAGCTTTATGAGCACTCCCCAAAGTACCTATGCTCCACCCTAGTACCAAGGACCACCAAAACCTTATACTCCTCCACCTCAACAACCCCCATTCAACTACCAATACCCTCCACCTCCACCTTACTCATACCAACAACCCCCTCTACAATATCACCCCCATACCAACCACCTCCATCACAATCTCTACAACAACAACCATACATCCCTCAAAATCTCAATCCACCACTACCATAAACACCACCACAACCATCACTTGCTCACTCTCCTCCCCATGAGCTAGTGGATATGATTTCAATCTTGAGGTGTGACAAGGTTTTAGAGGAGCTCAACAAGGGAGGGAAGAAATTATACAAAGATCGTGATGGAGAACCCCTACCACAAAGACCTTGTGAGAGTGCTAAGTGTACTAAAAATTTTGTAATCATGCCAGATTCTGAGAAGATAATATCTTGTGTCCCACCTTCATTTAAGATGACACTACCATGTTCCCCAATTGATAATCCAAGACATCCCAATGTGGGATCTTTTAAAATTTATATATGGACCTAGTCCAACACATTGTCTTAGACTATTCACACTTCACCCACAAGTGCACAGGGTCATGTTGTAGTATAGGCAAGTGGCAAGAGAAGGGTCGATCCTTAGGGAGAGAGGGGGTACTAGATCTAGGTTAATGTGATCTACGTTCCTAAAGTGAAGAGTAGGGTTTGAGGGTTTAAAGGTTGGTTTTAGTTGATTACACTACAATTGTAAGAAATTAACAACAAGAAAGCAGCTAGATTACCAAAAATCCTAGATTTATCTAAGTAAGTTAAGGCTAAGAAACAAGGCTAAACAAGAAACTAAGAAAGAGCAAGATGAACTACACTACACTATCAAGGAAAATTATCAACTCATAACAAGATAAGCACTAAATAAAGCGATAACAAGGGTTATCAATAATTAACTAAATTAACACAAGCAAGCTCAAAAGAGCCCTAACTACTTAAGAAAGACCTAACTATCAAGAACTAAGCAATTAGCTAAGAAGTAACAAAGGTGACTAACTAAATTAGCATTTACAAGCTAAGATGGCAAGGTGGGTTTTAAGCAATAAGGTTGATAGGTAGGATGTTTGGGAATAAAACATTGATGTTAGTTGGGGAATTTTACATAACAAGCAAGCTTTATATCCTCAATCTAGATTACCAAACCAAATAACAAGGCAAGTGCTATTGGAATATACCATATGCATGAGTTGGAGAACTAGGGCTAGGTGTGATCCTAATAGGACTTGTCAATTCTAGGTTTCTATGGTAAGTGGTATTAGGGAAATTGAGAGCTAAGGGTGGGAATGGGAGTAGAGATGAGGGTGTTTCACCTCATGTTACTTGTCATCTAGCCCTTAGAAACTCTAGGAAATTGCACTAATCACACTTACACTACCTACTTAGATCTCATACCTACTTGTAGGAGAAGGGAGTTGTATGTGGGAACAAAGGGGGCTAGCTAGGGATGCACTAATTAGACCTAGGAGCCATTCCTAAGATTGCCACATGCATTCCATTTTCCCCTATAAGCAAAGTGTCTTCAAGCATTATAAAACAAGCAATCCTTATTTAAAAGCATGAACCACCAGTAAGATAATGGGAAATTAGATAGAAGTAAGATGCAATCATCATATAATGGAAATATGTTCATTACAAGTTATCCACCCCCAAAAAAATGGTATCAAGGTAACATTTTAACCCCAAACATCCCACCACTAGGGGCTTAACTAGACACGATCATACAAAAGAGAAAAGAAAGGAGAAGAAAGGGGTATGAATCCATGGAGCTCTTGGCAGCTTCCTCTCCTTCACCTCCTAGTTGTTTTAAAACACCCTCCCTCCTCCAAGATGGGTGAAGAACATGGAAATTTAGGGCATTATGATAGAAAACCTAGTAAACTAGGTTTTTGTGGTGGAAATGTGGAGGAAATAGTAGGTGGAGTTCTTAAATGCAAGGGAGATAGAAATGAATGCTCTAGAGTAGGTAGGAGAGTGCTAAGGAAGCTAACCTAGTGTTGTGGCCAGCACCCATGTATATAAAGTTTGTGGTGGAAGCACTAGGGTAAGTAGGGGTGTAGTTGGAAATTCAGTGTAGAAAAAGCTAGGTTTAGGGTTGTAGCACTGTCGTTCTAGGCAGAATGGCCATGGTGGTTAATGGTTCAAATGGCCTGGGTGGGAGATAACGACCGTGGCGAGATATGAAAAATGTCAGTGGAAGTGGTGAAATGAAGGCTGGTAGCACGGCCGTGCTGGGCAGCACAGCCGTGGTGGGGGCTAGGTTGAAATTTCATTCTAGGTAGCACGACCATGCTGTGTGAGGTGAATTGGAGGTCATTCTAGTCAGCATGCTCGTACTGATTCTTGGCAGCACAATCATACTGGCTGGCATGGCTGTTTTGGGGGCTTCTCAGGATGCGTATGTTGGGTAGCATGGCCATTTTGGTAGTGTTTTTATAGCTTGACAAAATGAAGATCAACCTTGTACCTTTGGCAGTAGCGAGCACGGTCGTTCCTTGATACCATGGTTGTGTTGGGGTCTTCAGTGTTATTTTGAACTTGAAACTTCATGATCCATGGACTTCTTTCCTTGAGCTTGACCGTTGGCCACTAGGGGGAGGTTGAGGGAACTTTGGGGTCTTCTTTGGACACCTCCATGCATGGAGAAATCCAAGAATTCATTCCTTCTCTCTTGTCCATCCCAGACATGGTCCTAATACCTGAAAAACATGAAAAGAATGTCTATAAGTGCATTTGATAGTAATATGCATACTCAGGGAATTAACTTGCATTCTACTATGTTTAGATGTGATTGAGATACAAAAAGACACAAGAAGAAACCCTAAAATAGGGCAGCATCACCACTCCAAACTTAGAACATACTTGTCTTCAAGCATAGTCCAACTTAATCTCTCTTTCAAATCAATCAAGGATTAGAAGATAATGCAACATTGTGATGTTTATTGGCTAAAATGAGTCCACATGGTGAATTAGGCATGCAATCCACTACTCTCTACTCATTTTCATTCTTTTCAAGTTTGAATCAAGCATAGAATAAAAGAACGTAGAATATGGATTGCCATTCACAAATGCACATAATGCAGCTTTTATAGTGCTCTGGGTAAATTGTTTCTTGCATGAAATACATTCTAAAGGTTAGGATTACTTTTCACTTACTAGAGTTACCTCATACACTTCATTTAACTAGTCATGACCCACTTGGCTTTTGTAGGGGGATGAGGGCTAGAGTTGATTTACCCTAGCCCTACTAAGCATCAAAAGAGAAGAAATGGTTGTGAAAGGGAGTGGAGTGCTTTTACACTCATCTTTTCTTTGTTTGACTTCTCTTAAATAGGAGCACCCTTCATTTTCTTTTTGCTTTTTCTTTTCCTTTTCTTTTCTTTTCCCCTGGTGTAGGTAGGTTATATGATGACAAGAGAGAAGCGGGGAGGTAAAGGTATGTCCACTTCAAACTTTTGGGGGTGGCCAAGGATGATATGTGCACTTTACCATCCTTTCATTAGGTGGAGAGGTAAGAAAATGGTTGAAGAAATGTCAGATCAAAGAGGGTTCACAAGGAATAGAAATTCATGTATAATCTCACTAAAGCAAGTTAATCCATGTAGCATTCACCAATCAAACAAGTGATGCATAAAATGAACAGTATAGTAGGTTGCATCCTTTTCATATAAAATAAATAAATCCCAAACGTTTGAGACTTGCAAGACTCACCCCTTTTATTCAATACAACAATTTATTTCAAGAGGCTTGTTGCACATGCAAAATTCCTACATAGGACTCATTCTATCCAAAATATCAAAAGCAATTTACATTATCCAAGATTTAATCATTATCATCATAACAAATACAGATTCAGTTGAAACATCCTATTGAGCAAGAATATTCAAGTTTGAGAAAATTTTGGCCAAAATGGTGCCAATTTGAACCCAATCACATCCAAACCTACTTTTAAGGAAATTCTAGCTAAAGCACAAAAAATACCAACAATTTACATAACATGCAATGCATGAGATGGAATGGCAAAAAGAGAGTTTTTTTTTGAAAAATTACACAGAATTGCATGGAAAAGAACTACATGTATCAATGAATGCAAGCAAACACACAAGGTCAGGATAGACAAGTATGAAATTTAGTCAAACTATTTGATCATCTTGCAAAAATTTATCACAAGGTACATAGATAAAAATGCAATGAAAGAATGGCTTTCCTCCTTACCACCCCAAACTTTTAAATCATGTTGTCCTCAACATGAAATAGATGTTTAGAATAGTAGGGTAAAGGGCATGGAGTCATGGTAGAAAACCACCAAGAGATGGACGAATCAATGTAGCACTAGGTGACAGGGCAGGACCACCATGGTCATGCTGAGAAACATGACCATTCTGGCTTGCTAGCCACACGGTTGTCCTATGTAGAACGGTCGTTCTAGACTCCTTCCTATAGCTCTCCTACTAATTTTCAATGTTCTCTTCAACTTTGATCTTCTCCTTGGCTAGACCCTTTATGCATCACTTTTTCTTCCTTGTACCTATACTAGCATGATTCACTAACATAAAAACTATCAAGTATAGTGTGTGTGTGTTTCTTTGAAAAAATGAAAGTGTAATCAAGAAAAGAAGAAAAAAAAGGTTTTTTGAGAGAAAGTGTCTCAAACCAAAGTGGTTTGCCTCCCACTAGCGCTAAGTTTAGAACCTTCATCTAGTCTTATTGTTCCTTCGTCAATCAACCATTATCCAAAAGAAAAATGTTTTCATCCTCATCATACACAATCCTCTCAAATGCCTTCATTGTTTGATCTTTCGTCGAAGGGTATGTGGGTTTCTAAAGTGTCTTTCTTCATTTTTCTCTCCTCTAGGATCATCATCATAGGTCTCAAAGTAAGAATTCTCATCAACAAAACTTTTTAGATCATTTAGGATGACCTCCTTAGATATCTTCCCTCTCATAATCTTCTTGAAGGTGAAAACACCCTTGTGGAACCTCATATAAGTTGGGATTCGCTTGATAATGTCAAGAAATGAGGTGTTTTCCTTAGTCAATCTTAAGACCCTTAGAATTTCCATGCCATAGTTTTTACTTCCCTTAAGGAATGGGTCTTCATATGCATCAAAGAGAGTGGTTTCCATGTTGCTCGACACTTGCGAACCTAAAAGTACCACATGCGGATGTCTTGGATGAGAAATTGGGGAACTTGATGGTATCATCTCAAAGGAAGGTGGGACACAAGATATTATCTTCTTCAAATCTGGGATGACTATAGAATTTTTACTGCACTTAGCACTCTCACAAGGATTTTGTGGCAGGGGTTCTCCCTCACGATTTTTGTCTAATTTCTTCCCACCCTTGTTGATCTCCTCTACAACCTTGTCACGACTCAAGATTGAAATCTTATCCAATTGCTCATGGGGAGGAGGGGGAGCAAGTGATGGTTTTGGTGGTGTTGGTGGTAGTGGTTGATTGGCATTTTGAGGGATGTATGGTTGTTGTTGTGGAGTTTGTTGTGGAGGTGGTTGGTATGGGGGTGGTTCTTTTGGTTGATATTGTGGTGGTGGTTTTCAGATTTTTTGGAATTCGTATGAATGTTGAGAAGGTGGTGTAGCAGAAGGGGTAGGGGGAGCTTTATATTGTTTCAAGGTAGATATTTTCCCTTATGGTGGAGTATAGATGTCTTGAGGAGCACCCATAGAACCATTTTCATTGTTTGGGTTGGCCATGATTTGGGAAGGATGCCTTCCCTCCTCACAAAGGGAAAATGATATGGAAATCTAGTCTAGCCTTTGCTCAAGGAGATCAATGATTTGTCCATTAAAGGACACATATCTCTTCCTTTAATCAAGGCTTATTATCATTGCAAGAACTTCTTCTTCAAACATGGAGTTTTCTCTTGACTCTTGGTCTCCATGTTGCTCCAATAAAAGGTTTGGATGATTTCTCAATTCTGAAGTGTAAGAGTTTGACATGGAGCCTTGGTTGTTTTGAATGTTGTAGGATTGTAGAACTTGCACATCTTGATAATGAGCCTTCATGATGTCAGCGGAGTGACTAGAAGAACCTCCCACATGAATATTCATGAGATTTACCATGTCTTCCAATATATTCATCATGTAGGGTGATTGAGGGATTGAAGGGGCTTGTGCATCTCTATCTACCATCTTGAATTTAAAGGGTTTCTTGTTACATGTTCAAGGAAAAACCAAACAAAAGAGGACAAGTTAGCAAATCAAAATGCAAAGTAACACAAAGTATTAAAAATAGAAATGGTGAAGGAAATAGGAAAATCTAAGCTATACTAGCTAGGTAGGCTGAGCGGCTCTATCCCAGACAATGGTGCCAAAGAGCTTGGTGTGTCTTGGACTACCTTAAATTACAACTAGCCAATTAGATTTGATTAGATGCAACTTAGACAAACACATGTGGATCTTTCAAAATTTATATATGGACCTAGTCTAACACACCGGCTTAGACTATTCACACTTCACCCGCAACCTCGCGAATAGACACACATGATGGATAGCTTTCAAAATTTATAAGAACCTACACAAACTTACTCAGATACACCAAAACACTACACCCGCAAGTGCAAGGGGTCTTGCCATGGTATATGAGGGAGGGAAGTATAGGGTCGATCCACATGGAGAAAAGGTCGCACGAGAGCTAGGTTAGTTTTTGGGCTAGGTTCCTACTGCGGAGTCTAGGGTTGAAGGGTTTAAATGTTGGTTTGTACATAATACTAGAGATGAACAAGCAAGAAAATGAAGGAAAGAAACCAAGAATAAAGCCTAAATTAACCCTAGACAGTTAATTCTAATGAGCAAGAAAAGACAAGGCAAGAAAGGAAAGAGAACAAGTTATGCTAAGGCATGCAAGAGGATGTCTACACTACACTAAGCTAGCAAACAGGGAAAAAGAACGATTAAAGACCTAAAATAGAAATAAAAAATCAAGAACAAGGCAAGAAGCTAACTAATCAAGAAAATAACTAACTGAGCTAACACTAGCTAAGCAAGATGGCAATTAGGGTTTTAAAATAATAAAGGGGTGTGTGGGATGTTTAACGGATGCACTTATCAATTAGGTTGACGATGACATGTGAACATTATGCTTTCATTTAGATTATAAAACTAAACAACAAGCTAGAGTCTAATGAATTATCCTAAACTACTAATTGGCCATGGATATGTAGGGTTGTGTATAAGGGAACTAGTCCCTAACACCCCCACTACTCTTTCAAGGCTCAATTGGGTTAGGGTTTAGGTGTAATCCAATTGGAGTCTAAACAAGTCTAGGTTTCTAGGTTAGATGATCTCAGGATTATTAGGGGATGAGGTTAGTAATGTGAGAGGAAGTGAGGTTTCAGGCCTCCCATCACCCACATTCTAGCCTTGAGAAAGCTCCATGCTAAGTATACTAAATTCATCTAAACTAGCTAATTATATCTCACAATTAGGGTTAGGAGAATTTATTAGCATGTAGGAGTATGGTTAGCTAGCTAGGGATCCATGAATAGGACCTAGGAGCAAATCCCAAAATTCACACATGTAAGAAATTTCCCTAAATTCCTAGGAGATTTCAAGAACAAACCAACAATCAATCCATGGAGAATGAGATAGAATAGAACATAATCATTAGTAAATGAAATTATAATGTTTACATATAATTTTCTCCAAATATTGTATCAAAGTAACATTTTGGACCCCAAACGCCTACGCAAGGGTCTAACTACTCATGGAAATGCAAAATATAAAAAGAAAGGAGAAAGAATAGAAGAAGCCATGGAGCATGGTGTAGATGGAGCAATCCTACACTTCAGCTATTCCAAGATATCCTCCTCCTTCTTCCAAGGTGCAAGAGCATGGGATGATGGTGGAATAGGGTCAAAATACAAGGAAACTAGGGTTTTGGTGGTGGAAATGGTGAAATGAATGGAATGGAATGGAGGTGGAAATGGAGTGGAATGGGTGGAATACAAAAATGGTGAACTAGGAGGTTGTAGAAGGTATCTATGGGTGGCAAACCTTGGCCTCCAGCCACCACCCACATATATATAGGTGGAGAGGAAGCAATCGGTCAAGTAGGGGTAAAGTGGGAAATTCAGTGGAAGTAGATAGGTTTTTGTGAGTAGCACACTTGTGCTAGGAAGCACAACTGTGGTGGGGTGTGAGTGGAGCGGCCATGGTGGATGGGAATGGTCGAGGTGAAAAAGAGTGAAAAATGTCAGGTTGTTTTGGGGGGAGTGGCTGGCTGGTCACACGACCATGTTGGGAGGTGGTAGCACATACATGTTGGGTTATATGTGGCATGGCCGAGCTGTGTCCCACGACCATGTTTGGTTAGTGGCAACATGACCATGTTGGAGGGTTTCAACAAGGTTATACTATGTAGCACAACCATGTTGGGGAGTGGAAGCATGGTCATGCTACGTGGAATGACCGTGTTGGGGGGTGCAGCACAACCGTGGTGCAGGCTGTTTTGTAGCTGCTTCAAAATTGAGATTTTTCCTGTGATTTCTTCATTTGCAACACTATCGTTCTGTGTTACCAAAGTCATGCTAGGGGGGATTTTCTTTAACTTTGAGCTTCAAACATCATGATGCATGGTTCTTTTCTTAATCTTGACTCTTGGCCACTAGGGGTAGGTTGGGGGAGCTTTGGGGCCTTCTTTGGGTCCCTCCATCTCTCTCATCCATCCAAGTGTAGTCCAAGTACCTAAAAAACATGCAAATAATGTCCATAAATGCATTTTACACAAATATACATATTAGGGGAAATAACATGTATATATGTGATTGAAGTGTAATAAGACACAAGATGAATTTGTAAAACAGGGCTGCATCACCACCCCAAACTCAAAATATACTTGTCAACAAGTATGCTCCAACTCAATCTCTCTGCTATTTTTTTCACAATCAAGAAATTACAAATGCAATGCAATAGGTGAATTTTGACTAGATGGGCTCAAGTATGACTAGGTTCATTCATTCTACCTCTCTCTTCTCCTCTTTCACAAACCAATCTTGATTAGAATGTTTAACTACTAGGGCCAAGTAGTGTAGATCATGATTGTTCTTTTAGAGTTGGCCACGGCTGATTGTATGCACTTTGGCATCCTTTCATTAGGTAGAGAGGTAGAAGATGCTAGAAGAAAAGTGAGCAGTAGCCATCCTCTTAATTGTCAAAGTTGGCACTGTAGAAGCTCTATGCTACTGCAGAAAGATCATTTTGACGGGGAAATTTGCTGAACTGCTTTGACCATACTGGGTCTATTTAATTCCTTTCAAGACCCTTTTCCTGTCCCACGTTAACGAAGCCAACTCAAACTTGAGGGGTTACTAGTGTGGACATAAACATGAGTTCTCATGCATACAAATTACTCCAACAAATTCATTAAGAAATGACACACTACATGAATGAGCAATATTAATTCCACATTTCAATCATGAGATTCTACAAAACTCTAACCGTTTGTGGCTTGATTCAATCACAATTCATCCAAATAGTTCCCAAGCATGATAGAGGTGATGCACATGTAAAAAGTCAAGATTGATGCCATTTAGCAATAAACCAGGATAATTCACTTGCATTTGTCAAAGGTCATCATTTTCAATCCAAAGAGTAGAGATGGGGTCAAAACACACTTTTAGGCAAGAAGTTCTAAACATGAGAAAAATTGGCCTTCAATCACATCTAACCCTTCATTATGGAAAATAAAGTAGGAAACAAAAAATCCTAGCTAAAACA
Source organism: Alisma plantago-aquatica (assembly GCA_963693085.1). Classification (NCBI taxonomy): domain Eukaryota; kingdom Viridiplantae; phylum Streptophyta; class Magnoliopsida; order Alismatales; family Alismataceae; genus Alisma; species Alisma plantago-aquatica. The sequence goes on along the minus strand of OY856409.1, from coordinate 1,320,674,385 downwards.
TGTAAAAATTACCAAAAATCTACATGATGTGCAATGCATGGCAAAAAGAGAATTTTTTTTGAAAATTACGCAAGACATGACAAAAAGCAATCTATATGATATGCATGTATGTAAATCAAGCACACAAGGTATGGATACACAAATTTGAGAGATGGGTATACTATTGGGTCATCCTAAGCAAACATTTAGAACAAAGAACATAGAGGAAAATGGGATAAAGCAAGGGCTTACCGCCCTACTTTAGAAAGCTTGGTGCATTTCTGCCAATGGTGTTACACACTACTCAATTGGAGTTTGAATAGATGCAACCACATGAAAAGAAACACACAGTGGATTAAAATTTTGAAATTTATAATAGACCTAAACTTAACACACTCACACAATCTAAAACACAACACCCGCAAGTGTAACAGTACAGGAGGGCAGCAAGTATAGGGTCGATCCATGAAGAGAAAGGGGGCACTAGAGCTAGGTTAGTTTGGTCTATGTTCCTACTGCGGAGTTTAGAGTTGAAGGGTTTAAAAGATGATTTGATGATTACACTAATGATGAACAAGAAATTAAAAAGGAAGAAAAGTAAGATCAAAACCTAATTTAACCCTAGACAGTTAATTCTACTAAGTAAGAAAAGAAAAGGCAAGGCAAGGTAGCATGTATGATGATGGGTGGATAGCTAGGGATCCATGAATTTAAGATGGGTGGATATCTTAGGATCCATCAATTGAACCTAGGAGTAAATTCCAAAATTCACACATATAAGCAATTTCCCTAAATTCCTAGGTGATTTCAAGTACAAACCAATAAGCAATTCATGAATAGTGAGATAGAAATAGAACAAAATCATTAGAAAATGAAATTACAATGTTCACATATCATTTTTCCCCCAACATGGTATCAAGGTAACATTTTTGTCCCCAAACAGCCCACCCAAGGGGCCTAGATACTCATGGTAATGCAAAATACAAAAAGAATGGAGAAAGAGGTAGAAGCAGCCATGGAGGTCGGTGTAGATGGAGAAATCATCATCTTCAGCTGTGACAAGATGTCCTCCTCCTTCCCCCAACGTGCAAGGGGCATGGGATGATTGGGGAATCGGGTCAAAACACTAGGAAACTAGGGTTTTGGTGGTGGAATTGGTGAAATGTAGTGGAATGGATGTGGAAATGGAATGGAATGGGTGGATTACAAAAATGGGGAGCTAGGAGGTGGTAGTAGGAATCTAGGGGTGGCCAACCTCATGCTAGAGCCACCACCTGAGTATATATAGGTGGCAGGGAAGCTTTAGGTTAAGTGGGGGTAAAATGGGTAGAACAGTGTAGAAAATCGAGTAAAATTGTGAGTAGTACAGTCGTTCTAGGAAGCATGGCCATGGTAGGCAGTAGGTAGAACAACTGTGGTGGAAAAATGGAATGAACAGGGGAAATTTGGGTTTTTCGGGATGGTAGCACGGCTGTTCTGACCAACACAGTCATGCTAGGGATTGCTAGCACAACTATTTTAGCTAGAATGGCCATTTTGGCCAACTAGGTGAATTTTTTAAGGTTTTTCTACTTGGGGCATGTCCCGGAATAGCCATTCCATGGTAGATCTACCATTCTGGTGTCCTTCCCCTTCATTTGGGTCTTGAACTTTGTCATTCGTGGAGGTTATTGATTCAATACATTCTTTGATCACTTGGGGTAGGTTGGGAGTCATTTTGGCTTCAATTTGGACTCCTCCAAGCAACGAGAAGACCTAGATTCATCCATCATCTCTTTCTTCCATCAAGTAGTGTTCAAAGTACCTACAAGACATGCAAAAACCATACATATGTGCATTTTAGACAAATATGCATATTAGAGGAAATAACATGTAATCTAACAGTTGTAGATATGATTGAAGTGCAATATGAAATAGGATAAAGCCCTAAAATGGGGTTGCATCAATAGTGAATAGTGCAATGGTGTTCTATAACTAGTACAGAGGAATCAAACAATGGTGGAAATCAAATGTTTCTATTCGGGTGAATCCTAGGGCTTTTACGAGGACTGAAAAGGAGTACAACGTTCACCTAAACACGATGGAGAAAACCTTTTTAAAAAATGATTGAGTAGAGTGTAAGATTTTTACCATTTAATGGTAGGCAAAGAATGGTGCATGAAGAATGAAGCTTGAAGAAAATCCTCAGACGCCTGAGATTTACGCAATACATCTTGCACTTAGATCCAATAGGGGGCTAAAAATGCCAATATAATGAAATTCAATCAGTTTCTATTATCTCATCTAAATTTGTTATTATCTTCTATAAATTAGTTTCCTACTCAAGCAAACTCCAATTATAGCCCAATTTTAAACACTGTATATTTTACTCTATAAAATATTATTGTGAAGTATGTTCCAATCAAGTGACCAAAATAACTAATTTGATTAAAACAAGATAAAGCTTAAATATCTAATAACTAATTATCCAAAAACATTAAATCTTGAAATTTTTGTTAAATTATATTATAATATTTTTTCTTAATATGAAAATTCTTAGTGCATGTAAGCAATACAAAGAAAATCAAAGATCCTTTTATATGTGTTATGACCATGAGTAATGTGTACTCCATAAAATATTATAGATAAATAAAAAATGAGGATGTTATAATTCTAACCAACTTGAATAAAAAAATTTCCTCAAAATTTCAGGTCAGTACCTTCCTTAAGGATTAACTAATTATTTTACTGGTGATACATGATAAACCCAATGTTAATAATTCTATAGTGCTATGCATGGAATTATGATACTTTTATCTTATTAACTCTTAAGTTTAGGTTATTCCTTTCATTGTATAATCCTCATCAACCTCTTCCACGTCGAAGGAGAACACTCTTGCATGGTGCTTCTCTCTTTGATTGTTCTAGTCTTGATTCTACCTCTTCAGACAATTGAACCTAAAGCTACCTTCATCATGATATAGGTAGAATACTAGTTGTATACCATTTCTATCATAGAGCCATTTATTACTCTAAGTCCACACACCTAACGACTACACAACCAAAGACTAGTGGACCTAGGCATGTGTCCCTAGAATGGATCTAGATAACACACTACTACAGAAACAACGTTCAGTGTCGCTTTTATGGGCGTTGGTTATTTAGGAAAACTGACGCCTATAATATTGGATGTCAGTTATTTATGCAAACCGACGTCTATATTCGAAGAATAGCTAGACACGAGTACCGCTTTGTATTCAACGTCGGCTGGTTATAACAGACCGATGCCTAAAATCGCCTGCAAAATCCAATTTTCGAGCGAAAACATTTTAGGTTACCTACAGCGTCGATCTTTTAACAATTCACCGACGCCTATTTAAAATGAAAATTTGCGTGAAAAGTCCCACATTCAGTGTCGGTTATCCTTCGATAACCGACGTTGATAATGGTTCCCGCCAAAAAATTTAGGGTAAAGGTTGTCTAGTTGGGTGTCGGTGTTTTACTATCAACAGACGCTAAATCATAATAGGCGTCGGTTTTATAGATAACCGACGTCGTTGACCAACTTAATAATCCCGATCACCCGACTCTTCCCCCTTTCTTCCTGTTTCATCGCGATATTGTTGTTCTGCTGCCGCCGCTCTCCTGAAATCACCCGACGACCCCGCTGCTGCTCGCCGCCGCTACTGCTGGTGCTTCTCCGCTCGCCGCCGCCACTGCTTCTGGTGCGCCGTTGTTGTTGGTGCACCTCTACTCGCCGCTTCCGCTGCTGCTCTGCTCTGCTCATAACCGGCGCCGCTGCTTCTAGTTCACCGCCCGCCGCTCTGCTCTCTCTTCTTCCGCCACCACTACTGCCTCCGCTCGCCGTCGCGCTTTCCACGCTAGCTCCAGGTAGCTCTACCTCTTTGCTTCCTTCTCCCTAGCTATTTACCAACATGCAAGCACGGCCATGGCTGTGTTGGCCTACCACGACCATGCTGGACAACACGATCGTGGTAGAGAAACACAGCCACGGCCGTGGTAGGCCAACACATCCACGGCCGTGCTTGCTGTTGGTAAGGATATGAACAAATTTTTATGTAATGTGTTATGTAAATCATAGGATATGAACAAATTTTTTGCTTGCATATATTTGTGCTTCTAATCCTAATGTTTGACTTAATTCAGTAAATGTTGATGCATGCTGAAATAAGATTTAAACTTGTCAATTCTAGCATCCTAATTTGATTTGATTAAACCTAACATTGATGAAACACTAACATCAATTGTAATGAAACCCTAACATTAACTGTGATGAAACCCTAACATGTACATATCTATTATTGTGTTTGTTGGCCTAGAAACCCATCCAAGATTTACTCATTAGGAATAAATCTTGGATAGTCCCCAGTTTGGGACTGTTCTTGAACACTTAATCTCACTTAGGATGTAAGTGTATAATGTGTATTGGGTTTTTGAGAAAATTTCAGTAGCATTTCCCCATTTGTTCTCTAAGTACATATGTACTTAGAGAACAGCGGGGAAATGCTGCCGAAATTTTCTTGAAAACTCAATACACATTATACACTTACTAGTGAGATTAGGTGTTCAAGGATGGGATAGGTGGTACACATTTATTATATATAAGAATGACATCACATGTGTTTGTTGGCCTAGAAACCCATCCAAGATTTACTCATTAGGAGTAAATCTTGGATAGTCCCCAGTTTGGGACTATTTTTGAACACCTAATCTCACTTAGGATGTAAGTGTATAATGTGTATTGGGTTTTCGAGAAAATTTCAGTAGCATTTCCCCGTTTGTTCTCTAAGTACATATGTACTTAGAGAACAGCGGGCAAATGCTGCCGAAATTTTCTTGAAAACACAATACACATTATACACTTACTAGTGACATTAGGTGTTCAAGGTTGGGATAGGTGGTACACATTTATTATATATAAGAATGACATAACATTTGTTTTTTGGCCTAGAAAGTGAACAATCATTGTTCTTTGTATTACTTGTACATTGGTATAAATTAGAATGAACAATCACTAAATTATATACTGTTTGTATGGAGTCCGGCTTCATTGTAGATAATAGGAGTAAATCTTGGATAGGATGTAAGTGTATACCCTAATCTTATCCTAATATATACTTGTTTTCTCTTTGATCATAGAATGGATAGATCATGGATGTCCATTCGCAATCGCTGCACCCTAGAGTTTATATCTGGTCTTGATCAGTTTATTAGATTTTCCGAGGAACATAGGAAAAAACCTACAGATAGGTTCTACTGTCCATGTAGGCATTGCGGTAACAATTTGATAGTCAACACTGGTGAGGAAATCAAAAGTCATGTCATGTGCAACAGGATTGTACAAGGCTATACAGAATGGCACTGGCATGGAGAGATTTCAAACTCGAAACCAGTAGATGTCGATAGCAGTGCTTGGGTGGAAGAAGAAATTGCCTCCGATGACGTAGATGTGAATGAACCAGTTCCAGTAGACATCGTTGATGTGATTCTAGATAGTTGTAGGGTAGAGCACACCGATCCACCTCCTATCTTTAGAAACATTGTGCATGATGCTGAGATACCATTATACACAGGCTATGCTAAGTTTACGAAGCTTAGCGCTGTGTTGAGATTGTATAAGTTGAAAGCTAACAATAGATGGAGCGACAAAAGCTTCAATGAATTGTTGACTTTGTTGAAAGAAATGCTTCCTGAAGGAAACGAGCTGCCAATCTCAACATACCAGGTAAAGAAAATGTTGTGCCCAATGGGAATGGAGGCCAAGAAGATACACGCATGCTCGAATGATTGTGTATTATTTCAAAAGGACTATGTAGATTTGAAAGATTGTCCAAAATGTGGTGCGTCACGCTATAAATTGATGACTTCGGGGGAGTCAAAAACTGGTTCTCCTACCAAGGTGTTGTGGTATCTGCCTATAATATCACGGTTTCAACACTTATTTGCAAATCCAAAAGATACGAAGAATTTGAGGTGGCATGCAAATGTTAAGAAAAATAATGATGGGATCCTACGACATGCGTCTGATTCCCCACCGTGGAAGAAGATTGATCTATTGTACCCCAAATTTGGTGAAGAAGATAGGAATCTAAGACTTGGGCTTTGTACAGATGGGATGAATCTATATGGGACATTGAGAAGCCAACATAGCACTTGGCCAGTCATGCTTGTTATATACAATGTTCCGCTCTTTAAATGTAATTGGGTTGATAACACCAAAGGAGTTATAGTGGATGAATTGGGTTTCACTTTGGTGAACTTTGAAAAGATTGGCGAGAAGGGTGAACCATTCATATTGGCATCACAGGCGAAACAAATATTCTATATCGATGATCCTGCAAATGATAAATGGTCGGTTATTCTTCATGGTAAAAGACAGTTCATTGAAGATCCTATAGATGAAGAAGAGTACTATGATAAGTATGATGACTCCAGTCCATTCTCAGTTGGGTTGCCAACTCCACAAAATATTGAAGCTAATGATGACTTATATGTGCACGGAGATCACAATGAAGGATTGTTAATTGATAAAAGATCACAATTTTAGAGACATGTATGTTTATATTTTTTTTACAAATGCTAGTTAATACAAATGCTAAATGTTTGCCTTTTTTTTGTTAATACAAATGCTAAATGTTTGCCTTTTTCTAGTTAATACAAATGCTAAATGTTTGCCTTTTTCTGGTTAATACAAATGCTAAATGTTTGCCTTTTTCTAGTTAATACAAATGCTAAATGTTTGCCTTTTTCTGGTTAATACAAATGCTAAATGTTTGCCTTTTTCTAGTTAATACAAATGCTAAATGTTTGCCTTTTTAATGACATTTTTAGATGACTGACCATGATGAGAATGATATCCATGATGAGCATGAAATCCATCATGAGCATGTTGTCCATGACGAGCATGGCGAGGATACCAATGTAAGTTCTAAAAACATATCCTATATTTCTATAAAATTCATTATCTTCTTGTTATGTCATATATCCCATATTTCTATATTGCGCTAATTCAGTGGGTTTATTTTTGTCAAATTTTAGGTTGATGATGCACATGTACCCACTGAAGCACTGGAGCAACTTGATGCGCAACACCAAACACTTAACAAGAAAAGGGGCATCACTTTGTTGAAGAAGTTAATAGCGCTGAGTGGTAGTGGATCCAAATTGGTTGTGGAGTTTGATAATGGAGGAAACGCAATTGGAGTGAACCGCAATAATTTTGTAAACTATCTTGGGTGTGTCATTCGAAGCCATTGTGGTGTTAAGTATGATAATTGGCATAAAGTTCCTTAGGGGAAGAAAGACTTGATATGGAAGGATTTATGCGTGAGTTATTATTATTTGCAATTCTATTTTGTAGATTACAAATTATATTATTTGCAATTCTATTTTGTAGATTACAAATTATATTATTTGCAATTCTATTTTTGGATACTAGTTAATAAGAATTCTATTTTACAGAATCTGTTTGCATTGGATGAGAAGCTGCATCGTAAAAGCGTGATGCAACGCGCTGGAAAGATGCTTAGGAACTATGGGACAAATCTGAATAGAGAATACATAAAATATGGTGATAAGAAGAAGAAGTCAGCCCTTGAGCAATGGAACTTCTTGGACAAAGAAGATTGGGACAATTTTTTTGCTTCAAGAAAATCTGAAGAATTCAAGGTATTAGGCGTCACTCCCAATTTAATTAATATATGTTGTATTCACCTATTCAAGATTAACATTTAGTGCTACTAACCAAATCATTAATGTGCATACTAACTAGGCCCTTAGTGACGCGCAAAAAGAAAAGCGTGCACTGAATGTGCATGACCACACTATGGGTCCAAAGGGCTATGCAAGCGTTCGCCAAAGACTACAGGCGGAGTCTGCGGCTACTCACGAGTCTGCTCCTACTCAGGAGTCTGCCACACCCATGCCTTGCCATGATATCTAGATAGCTGGGAGGAAAAACAAGAAGGGTGAAATAAAGAAGCTCGTAACTGCTGAGGCGGCTGTGAAAATGGTAAAATACAACTCTTAGAGAAATCGTTTGAATATTGATTATTTGTGGTGTTAACTTACCAATTTCTGTTGATGGTGATTAGCGGGAGCTGCACGAGCAGAGGAAACAAGGCATGTTCATCCCTCAGGGCACAAGGGATGAATTGACAGTTGCTCTGGGTAACCCAGAGCATCCTGGATGTGTTAGGGGTGCAGGCGTTGGTGTGGGCATCAAAGCATTCTTTGTGCCATCCCGTCACAAACCCAGATCAAGACTTTCACAAGAAGAGGTAACCTATTCTTTTTTTTAGAATGTTACTGCAAAAGGGAATTCAATAATAAGAAGCTAATGTTTCTTTTATCCATGTATAGGAGAATAAAAGAGTCGAGGATATAGTTGCCAAGAAGGTCAATGATATAGTTGCTGAGAAGGTTAAGGAAGAAATAGTGCAGTGGCAGGCGTCTCAAGCTTCCAATCAGCCTATGGCGACCCACTCTTATCCTGATGCACAAACTGCAAGTAATCCTGGAGACCCATCGCCTAACACGTCTGCTGTAAGTATTGTTTATGACATTAGAGCTAGTATTTTCAAGATTATATGTTTTCAAGATGATATGTATATATGTATAATATTCTTTATGTAAATTTGTAGGCATTGAAGCCATGCCACTTAAGAATGCAAGACTATGTTGTTGCAGAGGCGCAGGTTTACCCGTCCCTTCCTGGGGCAATGTTTCACATGACTCCAATGCCACAGGGCTACGTTCGTGTGAGTCAGATACGTGTGTTACCCAATTGGAGGGAAGCTACATTGCCATATCCCCACTCGGATATTGATACACTTGCTGAGGCAGAAGGTGGGGTGATATTGTGGCCCAAAGTAAATGTCGTCTACACTACTGAAATTGTAAGACAAATTTACATTACTTTAGATTGTTAATGTGTATATATGAGGTCAACTGATCTAAAATTATATATACAGGTTAAAAAGAAGACACCCGGAGCACCTAGGCCTCCACCTCCACTTCCTGCATTACCAAGTTGGGTTCCAACTGACCTAAAATACCCGTTAGGTCCTGCTTGTAGGGGAATGGCATGTTGGCTACGGGCACATAATATACATTGCCCTATAATTGTTTCTTTAGAAGCAGATTATGCAGGTCAATCATACGATAGCTCTTTATTTATACAAGATATTATTGAGTTGTTTATGTATGATTGGATGAATACATCAATGATAGAGACATGGATAAGGTGAGATCTTGTTTATACATCCATATACCTTGTGTACGATCCGATGATCTGGTTTCTTATATATTAATGCATATGTAATACATGTTTTGTAGCTACTTAGTCGAAGATCAATGCAAACAATTTGCATTTGATCATGTGGGTTTTTTTATTCCATCATTGATTAGTATGGTAGCTAAAGACCCTGATAGTGTTCAACAATATTGTATAGATGCTTTTAGAATTTTTGGTCAGCAAAAGAAGACAATAATAATAGCTCCATTCAATGTCAAGTAAGTTTACTTTATTTATAATTTGGACTTAAGAAAAATCCATTTTTATTGTGCATTTTGAGTATTAATTTTTAACTTTTTTACCTCTAGCGGTAGACATTGGGAGTTACTAGTTATTATCCCCGGGACGTTCACTGTTTATTATCTAGATCCTGCGGGAAGTACATTGAACACTAAAATTGGACACATATTGAGAATGCCATTATTCTGGTGAGAAATATTTCATTTTTATATCCGTTAACATTTGTTATTACATTACTATTTAATTATGTAATTTACTGTGTTACATTAACATGTAGGGGTTTAGATGTGTTCAAAAATGCTGGAGGAAATGTCCCAAGGAGAAAGAACCAGCAAATAATTTGGGAGAACGTAAAAGTAAGTTCCCGACTCCAATGTATATATTATTTATGTGAACATTGCTTAGTTGTATTTTTTAATATTTTTTATGTTTCAATTTATAGTGCGCTACACAAGACAATGGCTGGTTATGCGCATACTATGTGATGCGATTTATGCAGATGATTATCTGACCTACCGCATTGGATATTAATACCATACATGAGGTATTATATATAGTCTCATTAGTTAGTATGAAATATATCAATCTTATTTTTATATTATTACTTATATATATACATCATTCTCTTTGCAGGTGTTTAAAACTGACCACACTATAGGTAAATGATTAAAAAATGTACATGCTCCATATACGATGGAAGCATTAAATAAAATAAGAGAAGAATGGGCAAAAGCCATACAAGCAGTGGCGATTGTAAGATATAATTGGGATGCTGATAGAGATGCTGAATGATATTTTGTAAATGAATATTTCTGAATGTTTATACATATCTGAATGTTTCTACATGTATTTTAATGTTTCTACTTGTGTGAATGTGAGAATTGAATTGATGTCTGAATGTATCTACTTGTGTGAAAAAATATTTGTTGATTTTGTAGGTTTGTGGCCTGTTTGTAGGCTGATATCAATGGATGTCGTAAACCTACAGTTTAGAAAACTGAACTGCAGGTTCTCATCCTGCTGACCAGCCACAGTAGGCCTGCAAACTAATAAGAAAAAAAAATAAAGTATAGGCATCGGTTATGTATACAACACCGTCATCAAAGGCCTACAACGTCGATTATTTGATAAAAACCAATGACTAATAGAACAAACAACCCGACCATGTAGGAAAGCACGACCGTGGTGGAAAAAGTGTCGCTTATTAGTATAAAACCGACGCCTATAGTACTAAATACGGCCGTGCAGCGAAGCACGGCCGTGCTTCACCGTGTCGTCTGGGTGTATGGCATGGGTTGTTAAGTTGTTAACCGATGCAGAAAGTGTCCTAGGTGGTTCTCTTTTTTGTGGCGCGAACCTTATAGACGTCGGCCAACTATATATAACCGACGCCTATATGTCATATAGGCGTCAGTTAGAAAACCGACGCCGAAGAGTTCGACCTTTAGCGGCGCCCACATAGGCGTCACTTGAAAACCGTCGCCAAAGGGGGTTAAACAACCGACGCCAAAGGCTATTTCTGTAGTAGTGACATATGCATTAATAAAATCATAAATAAGAACAAGATAAGAAACAACATGGCACATAAGGAAAACTAGACTAGTATGAAACAAAATCTTAAACCCATATATTAGCATGTGTCAAATTCATTTGCATGACGTTAGAGATCACTAGAGAAAGAGCATCATACTATCATAATTGAGTCGGAGCATCAATCATAGAAAGAGTCATAGGGTACATGTTAAGTAAAATCATAAAAAGGGTACACACCAATAGAATTGAGATATGTATGATATAAAATACATAAACTTGCAGGCTTAGGAGAACATTTATGCTTGGAAAAACTTAATGTAATAGAAAGAAAGAAATCAAGAACTTGAAAGACTTTCTTATTAACATGCAAGCATGTTTTAAGTGCATTTCCATTATATTGAACAACATTCTAATAACCATTGACCAACTTCCCATCTAAAGGGTCTATAAGGGTTCTCAAGATTAGCTAACCCTTTTTATACATGAGGGACCTCAAGATCTAAGTCAATCATCTAACCCTATGTCAACATGCCATGTGACCTTACCTTGAGAATACATGCAGTTACACAAGGTTTTTACAATGTGCAAGTTCAATTATGTTCAAGATTTGTTCAACTTATTTGAAGTAAAATGAATGTACTAATCGTAGGGAAAAAGTTGCTGAAAGAATTATATAAAGCTAAGAAGTTTAAGCATACATACAAGCAAGTTCAATACCACTGGTATGGCCAATAGGAGGATAAAGTGTATCTTGACTAGATCACAAGATTAACAACTTGATTTGGAAAACCCTTAAATAGCAAGCTTGACTAGATCATGCAATAAAGCCAATCAAGTTATCTTGGAATAAGAAATGAGTGTTACTAGACTAACATTAGTAATATTAGGTTTCATTAATCATTATCATGGTAGTTCTATGTGTCACCAAGATCTAGGTATAATTCATCATTTATTTCAATATCTCAAACTAGGTCATGCATAGGCATTATCAAGCTAAATAATATGTCACAGGTTCATAAGAACTTAGAGTGATACATCACAACTAGATTAGGGATATATTATCAGAGTTACAATATCTTAAACATAGAAATCATAACATTTTAGAAAGATAGTCAACATGAGCATCAACATTGTCATACAAGTCATTTGGAGTCATCATAATGCAAGATAGTCAGTATTAGAGTATAGGTTAGATCAACTAATACTTGGTGCCATTGGCATCATCATGTTACTGATTTCATATCATTTTATAACATGGGTGATCGTTAGAGTGAGGTTTGTATAATGAAGGAGACTTTATTATTGACATACATACTAGGTCACATTCAAGTCAAGATTAGGGCATTAAGGCACATTAGGGCACATGAATAATTTATAAGGAAATTTTGGGTAAAAGAAATGAGAAGCTCCTAATTTCAAGGCCACATAAACATATTGAGTTACTCTAGGTCAATAAAAGTATAAGGTTTATAATTCATCAGAAAAATGCACACAAGGTCATATTAAGACACATTAAGTGTCATAAGATCATTATTAGGGTCCAAGAAAGAGTATGATAGAAAATTATTGTATTTGATATTGAAATGTGCCAATTTCAATCATTTTTTAAGAATTTCAAGAACACTTGGACAAGTTATAACATAAAAGAATGAATGTTCTGCACATAGGTCCATATTAAGGCATTTACATATTAAGGTATTTAAGAAACATGGGATCATTTCGAGCAAAGATAAAACAATGTTACAATCATGGAACAACAAGTTACTCAAGTTACTAGTATAAGGCTAACATCAACTTTGAGGGCACAAAGGAGTAATATTGGGCATTACATGGCAAAAAAATGTAAAAATAAATCAAATGATATCATATTTAGCATATCAGAAGTTCTATGAGTGTTTCTAAAACCAGTCCCATTGGATAGATATCTTTCTCTAGATTAAAAATCCTAATTTACATGACCTATTTGGTCAAAGGAATTATGGGATATGCTATTTAAAAGATCATGTATGATACTTGGAGAAAGAATGAAGGGCATATCAAAGAGAGGCAGATTCAGGCCTTTTCTTAACTATCAAGAGCCACTTCTAAACTTGGCTATGAGAGAAGAGGGGTCTCAGAGTGGGCTTCACCTAGGAGGCATCATGCCATTGGCCTTTGTCATCCAACCCGGGGTCAACGCCCAAGGGGGAGCTGCACGAGCCATGATCTACTCATCCAAGCCTGGGCACCCATGATCTGAGGGCTGAGCTTGGCTCCCATATGGGTCGCTTCCACAATGATTAGGTGGGAGAAGCTTGGCAACAAGATCATCAGGGATACATAGTAAAAGAGGAAAGAGTTCTAAGGTTATGGTAGTGTCTGGATTGCTCCCGCGGATGAGAAGGGGCAAAATCAAGACTCAAAGGAGCTCAGGTTGGCAGAACCCAAAGGGTCCAGTGTGGAGGTTTCCATGCAAGAAGAAGGAGAAGGAGAAGGTTGGAGAGAGGGATCTAGGGAAAAAAATAGGGAAACCAAGGGGGAAAGACTGAGAATGAGGTATAAAAGCATTTTGACAAGATAATTTTGTTTAAAAGCATAGATAAGGGGTGGATCTCTAACATGTACAAATGAGGAAGGGGGCACCCACCTTAGATGGGTCGTGTCCTATAATGGTCCTAATTCGAATAAAAATAAGCTAAATCGATGTTAAAACAAAATTCAAACCAGCAATGTTCAAATTTCCATATCTTGTGATTTGTGACTCTGAGAGGTGATCTTTGGGTTGCTGGATTTGTAATTGAATCATCTACATCATGAAATACATTTCAAAGAAAGGAAAGTCCATCGTATGGGTTCAATTTGGATTGCAAGTTGATGATACTTATTAAGAATGCCACTTAATTCAAAACTCAAATTAAAGTCATATATAAGTACAAAGGGATGTTTAATCAAAATCAATTCATCCATTGATCATAAAGTGACTTAAAGTCATCAATGTGAGGGTGAGAGATATTGTTGAGTATAATATTGTATCTGATGGGTGAATATGTACATAAATTGAATGAAATAGAAAAACTAGGTTATCAAACTTTCATTCCCCGCCATGGGATTCTGATACTTGGAAAAACCTAGCCAGGTTCTCTTAGAGCTTCTCCATCTAGTTATCTTCTCTTATTTGGTGCTCAATGCGGGTTCCTCTTGTTGTTATGTCCCCCATTTTGACCATTGTCTAATAGTTCTTTCTAAAATATCCTCCTTTCTTCCAGTGTCTCCCTAGGCGGTCTTCTAGCTTTGGGTCCACTTCTAGTTCCTCCAAAATTCCTAATACCTTGTTCCACTAGAGTGTATATAAGGTTGGGCTTCATACCACACATGGATTTCGTGGTTAGTTGCACCTCGTCAAACTTTAGTTTGTATTTTGCAACATATGGCACTTCATCACATACTGGCTATTAGAAGCATCAAATTTCTTTAGGCATTGGAACTCATTCTCTTTCTTCTCAACCATATCCATTGAGATGTAGTGATTTTATAAGGTGGTAGTGATAATTCCTAGTAGGTTAATGGCTCAGCATTGGGTCATCAAATGTTGGTGAATCTCTCCCACTAGGTGTGGGCCACACTCTTTAATATTTATCTCCCAAAATGGTCTTTGGAATGCTCGGGGCATCCTATATTGTGAAAGCAATGCACAACATTTAGAAACCACTCCTTAGTGTGAGTGATTTTATCCTCCTCAGCTTCACCTAAGAAGGTTAGGCTGGATCTTCAGGAAATCTACCTAGGTCAGCTCCTAGTTTTTCAGTGAATGGGGTCCTTTACATGGGTCAATCAAGGCATCATTGATGGTCCTGGAAAGTATGTTAAGGGGAGGACTAGGTTTCCATTAGGGAGAGTCTCTCCCAAGTGATTGTTCCCTCTCCCCTATTGTAGGATCTTTCATATCCATCCATGTGATTTTTCCCTTCTCAGACCTCTTCTTTTGAGCTATCTATAAGAAAAGGCATTTATAAAGGGTGTACTCTTGTACATCAATCCTTAATGGTTATTGTATGACTCTAACACCATATTGTAATTCTTGCTCATTTATCAACCACAATTCATATATGAAAACATCAACACACATAAAATATAAATTTATAAAAAACGTATCACACATACAACATAGAGTACCATGCATAATAACTATAGTAACTGAATTAAAAGGTGAAGTCCAACATGATTAAACTACAAGTCTAGGAGTCACATCTCCATGCATGAACATAAAATACAATGATAAAATCCTAATATGTAAAGATGGCTGCAGAAAATGTCCCACTTGTGAAAGATATCTTCAGATTCTATAGACTGTAAATCCTCAAGATGTTAACCATTGAACTAGTGCTTAGTAGTTGCATGTATCACATCCCCAACCATGAAAAACTAAAGTTACATGGTAAGAGTATGTAGAAATGGATCCTATAACATAAAACAAATAACTAAATTGTGATAAGTTGAAATCAACAACTGTGATAAAACAATATTTTAGTTGTATCTTATATCTTTTTGAGTCCACTATTTTACAATAAGTCATATTCAGTGGGATGATGTACACTCTATGGAATGATTGCTTGCTATTGGTGTAGTTCACCTTCAGTTGCATTATATGCCTTATATAGAACAAAGTTCATTATATTTTGTTCTATTCTGTGAGGACTAGCTATATAATATTAGGTTATGATATAGTGTATTTTTCTATTCTCTTAGTATTTCTATTTTTTCTAATTCTGAGATGAATTTTGATTTGCTATACTTTGTACTGATATATTAACAACAATCAAGATTTCATACAACAATTATGAAGTAAACATAATGTAATGAGATTATAAGCTCCTATAGTTCTATTCATGACATGTAGAAACATTGACCAGTGCTATATAATGAGAATCACAATCTGGTAATTTTAATAAAAAATAAAAAATAGATTTAATGGCATGCAATTACTAAAAGGATACAATGTTCAAGCTAAACATATCACATTACAAGTACTTGAAAATATAAAATGAAGTTAATTACCACATAAAAACATTTTGAATTTGATGATTTAGACCATTCATCCTAATATGATAAGAGGGTCTAGAATTTGAATGGCATGACCCACTTACCTGTCATAAGACAAATCCTATCAAGTAAAAAATGATTCTAGTCCAAAATCTAACTTTCTACTAAAAATCAAAAGTTTTATTAGTCTTGATAGTTTTCATCTAAATCAAGGCATTAGGGTCACTATTACGGGATTATAGGTACACATCTACAATTGATAAGTAAATTCTAGGATTATAAGCATGATATTACGTCCTAGTGATTACTAGGGTGTATTATCTTACTCCTTGTTGTAGATAAGTTGCATGAGTTAGGGTTAGGGTGTTGTTCGCATTGACTTCCTAACATATCACTTTTTAGCATTACCCTTAACTTGAAAATAAGATTTATTTGTGTTAATCGACATAAACTTTTTCCTACTTTATGAACCAAGTTGTTATAAGTTTTATGAGTTTAATATTCAAAGCTTAATAAAGTTTAATTATATTACCAATCTCATTTTTACATCGCATATATGTATGCTTTAAATTTTCAGTACAAATTTGGGTGATTTTATGCTTATGTATAAAGTTTCACATGATATGCTAACATCATACTCGTAGGATTATAATTCTAAAATAAGGTCATTAGGATTTATGGTATGAATCTTTGGTTGGATCTATAGTTTCCAAACCAACAGTGTATAATCAAATAGCATTAACCCCTCAAGTATAATCATAACAATATAATTAGCATCCATGACTCTAAACTTGTCATTACTGTATATCATCAGATTCAAATCATAGTTGGAGTATGATATAAATAATTTTCTAATTTATGTTAAAAATTGGTATTTTCCTTATCAATGGATTGTTTATTAGTATTTTCCTAAGTTTTTATCAGAAATCCACCAATCATCGTCGAGATAGTTAGATAAATAGAAAAAAAACACTCCAGAGGGAAACATAGGGGAGGCTCGCTCCTCACAAGATTTTACTGAGTGAAAGACCACACTATCCTCATATGAAAAGTAAAAGCGAAAACTTGAGTGGGGTAGGAGATAGTAAACCCATATGATGCAAAGTTGTTTGTTCTAATATTTGAACCTTCTGATGAGTAAGATTGTACAGTACAATCTGAGTAGAGGTGAATATCAAAGTAAAGAGAAATGAGCACCTACTTCCTTGTGAGATCGTGATGCCATGGACCTCTTGCATGAAATCATGTGATGGTTGGAGGGTGAGCTCATCTTGCAAAAAAATAGCAAAGGGGGGGGGGGGGGGGGGGGGGAAACTGATCGTGACATGATGAGAAGAAGGAAGGGAATCCTTACCCTCTAAAGCTACTAGGAACCTTGATGGGATTAAGACAAATACAAACACAGAGTCATATAGAAAAATAGAGTATGAAGAGTAGTCATGACGACCAGATAGTAGGTGCATGGAAGAAAGATGGGTTATGGTATATACCTCACAAGATGACTGCATAGAGAACTATGGAGCTCTAAAGAGTCCTAATGAGTCTCTCATTCTCTTTCAATGGAAAATTAAAAATAGAGTCATTCATCAATAAGGCTTCACATAATCACAAAGCAGGTTTTGTTAGGAGAGGATCTCAGTAAACTAGACCTTAAAAGGAGATTCAGAATAGCTTTTGAACACCCTTAGGATTGTTTGAGTGTAGGAACTAGATGGTGTTGTTGTTTTTGGTGAGAACTTTGCTAGGTTATGCAGGTGTAAGATGGAGTAATTCAAGGAGGCTTCAGAGTGGGGGAATCATATTGACATGAGAGGGGTGTCTCATATGATCTCCTTGAGCTTTCTCAATGCCCATGTGGAATGGGCAGCACTTAAGGGTGTTTCACAACTTGTGCACAAGAAGAACATCACAAGGGAAATTGGGTGTTTCCAATAAGGTGAATCCTAGGGTTTGTTCTAGGGCTCTAGTTGAGTAGACTGTGAGATATTTGCAATTGATTGGCAAGTAGAGCCTAGCGTGTGATGGTGGACCTTGAAGAGGATCTACAAATGATTGGGATTTCACTTAGTCCATCTCGGGCCCAAATCCAACAGGGTGCACAAAATTCCAATAAAATTAAATTTCACAAGTTGTTATTGTCTCATCTAAATTTTCCATTATCTTTTATACTTTAATTGCCTACTCAAACAAATGCCAACTATAGCCAAATATAATTTCCTATTTCATTATGTAGAATATTTTTGTGAAGTATATTTTCCTATTAGGTGATCATAGTAATTGATATGATTATAAAAGATAAAGCTTTAATATATAATAACTAATTATTCAAAAATAATTAAATCCTAAAATTTGTGTAGTACTATATTATTATGTTTTCTCTTGATAGGAGAGTTCTTCATTCATGTTAAGAACCCAAAGGAAATCAATTGATCCTTTTATATATGTTACTACCATGTGTAATGTGTACTTAAGATATTATAATAAAGTACTCATAAATGAGGATGTTACGGGGATCTTCACCCATGTTAAGATGAATGTAGGGTTACATATAGGGGAGATGAAACTTGGGTCTCAAGGTCCGAGGCTCAAGTATGACCCAAACATTGTTCGAGGACCTCAAGTCAAAGCATTTAATAGTCATTTTGGCACAAAATTTATACTAGGTAGTACATTTTCTATGTCAATCATCATGAAAGTTTCAATGGGGTTCCACATTGCTTTTTATATGTTTCTGTAGAAACATGAAACCCACCTCTATAGATAGTACCTTTATGATTAGTGTGGAACACTAGGGTTTTACTAGTTCACATAATTTTACCCCTTTGATATTAAAATTCTATGTTGCATCCAACTGCATTATCTCAATGTCATGATGAGACGTTTTATTCATGTATTAAAACTCTAGAATTGAATCCAAGGTGTTACGTTTTGCTCCTAAGGTGATGTCTTTGTAAGAGATATACTTCCTTGGGTCACCAATCGTCAATGATGCCTCAAGGCCCTTGTTGTTTGCATGGACTTGCAATGATAAAAGTAGGAAGCTTATCTCATTCAATACCACGTCTTCAACCTCCATCACTACATCATGGAAATTCTCTTGCTCCCCTGATACCATTCTTTTGTGACTTGAATACTAAGGTTGAGTCCCATATTAAATAGGACATTTGTTTGCATCATGTCACTTGCTTGTGTCTCCCTCTATTTTAATGGTGAAAAAAATATTTTTAGTATCATTAACTAGGTGGTTAGACCATGCATACCTATCATCCTACCAATGTAAGTATTTTTGTACCCTCAAATTCACTAGAGATATAAAATCCCTAATTTTTACCAAAACAATAGAGTGACAATACCACCCACAAGAGGATAGAACTTATCGAAGTATAGTTAAGGATCAAACCTAAAGGATATTGTTTTAAGAAGTTATTGATTGAGTTAACTTGTCTGGGAATAGTATTCCTTCGAAGAATGTGGGTCATTGTTTATTACACTAAGCGAGAGCAAAAAAGTAATCGAAAAGATTAAGTTTATTGAGGGTTAAGAACATAAGGGGGAGTGGGTACCACCACCGCAACCTACTTACACTCTCTCATTGCATCAAAAATAAGAATGGAAAAAACAAAAATTAAGTCTGTGTATGTACAACTTTTGGCATTAGGATTAAAACTAGACAGATATCAATCTAGGCTTTCTATCACATTACCTAGAGATCATATAATCATCACCTCAACAACCACCTATCTGAAGTTCTCATTGAAGATTTAACAAGAAATAATAAAAATCCTAGATCTTGGGTATAAATTTATTGATGGAATAATTTCTAGTCACTTTTTTCTAGCAATTTATTAGGCTTATTTAGTATATTTGTATGCTCTGAGACATTTTTATGGGTTGTTTCTCATTTTTAGCTTGTGAATCATTATCACATCAAGCTTTCGGAATTCTTCAGAATCATGTTAAATTATCATCGATATTTCAGACATGTTAATTTTTCCTTATTTCAGGTAATATGAGCATTTATATGACATCTCAGTACTATCAACTCACGTGTCAGTGGTATTGACATTGCACAAATTCACAATAGGGAAAGAGGAAAATCTTGATGTTAGTGAGATTCCACTATGTGCTAACAGGAAAGGAGTCAATGCTACCAAATCTACTAGTCGATGCTACTAATACACAATCCAGAGAGCATCAAAGTCAAGCTAAATTGTTTTAGTGCCACTGACTCACATGTCGGTGGTACCAAATTCAACATCTAGAATGCAACAGAGAGAAGCTCAAATCTATCGACACTCATGTTGATAGTACCAACATTGATTAAGAAATAGAACTCAATCAAGAACTTGGTTCCAGCGACACCTCATCGATTGTACTAACATTGCATGATTAGATCATATATGTAATTAAGTCAGAGTGAGTGGTTTTATCTAAATGAGACCCAAAGCCTCTCATATGGCCTAGGGAGCCCCACCATGAAAATATCAACACATTTTGCCATATAACAGTAGAGGGCAGATCTGAAAGAGGAGGAGATGAGGAGAGATTTGTCGAACATATCCTTCGTGCACTTCTAGAGGATGGATTTATAGTGAGAACGTTTTAAAGCCATGCATTCATCAAAGGGATCGTCAAGATGGCTTTTCTAGTGGTTTAAATTATCTTTATGATGTTTATACCCTACTTTCTTTCTCTTCGTCTTACTGTATGATGATGACTGTCATGCAAGACTAATCCACTTATTCCTTAAGATCCAAGAGTATTCTAGTGTTGCATTGTATACAAATTCATAAAATTAGTAATTTATTTCCTTAATTCTTGACTTGAATGTTAGATATCTTTGTTGATTTGCTTATGCTTGATCACCATAATCAAAGTAATGTATTGCTAATTTCTTTAAAATATATTTACTTATGCTTGATCACAACAAACTTAATTAGATGTAATTCTTATTCTTAGTTAATTAACAACAAATCAACTCTTTCACTAGGTCCAGCTAATTTGGTTTCAGTATGTAGTAGTTTCTGGTAAATGATTCCCTGAGTTTGACACTCAGGCCTCATAGGCCTATATTATGATGCATGTGCACTTACATTCCACACACAAAGTTTAAGTGTGTCAGCTATCTACCCCTAGAATCATAATGAACCAAAATCCTAGTAATAAGGCAATCACACATGCATCAAAAAATTGATTCAAGATGCAACAAGGTTCATATAGACTTAGATGTAGTAAAAGAACAATAGCCGATAGTGGGGCTACTCCCCATGCCCTAGCATAAGAAACTGGTAGTAAATCTGAACAAAAAGGGAAAGGAAAGAGACATACATCATCCCTATGGGTAGAAGAGATCTATGCTTGGTGTGTACAACATCATTTTCATGCCTAGATATGGGGTTGATCCAATGTATTAGTAGAATACACCCAAGACTACTGTCACGTGATCATTCTTCTTCATTGTCTTTTCATTGCTTGGAACTAACCCATGGAAAGGATATCATATGTGGATGGATGGTGAAGGTGGTCAATGTAATTGGTGTCCTTGATCTACCTCTTTCGAGGTTTAAATCTTGGAGCTTTGGCATTGCGGTATGTCTTTGATGAAGACAACCAATGGAAATGGTTGATGGTTGTATTCCTTGAGATGAGTGTAGAATGCATCATCCTGGCAGTTGGAAAAGACATCCTTCTAAGGGAGGTTATACATTGTATTTGTAGCATAGGGGTTAGGATTTCAATCTTCCACTTCATCCATTAGTAATGTTGTCAGTAGTAGGAGGATGAGGAGTCAAGTGACAATCACTATTCCCTAAAAATGATGAACAAATGGTTTTCATCCGTGCAGAATGTTGATTTGGCATCAATAGATGATGTTGATTTGTCATCAGTGGAAACATGTAGACTTGTATTAGAGGATGTGACATAGAAGTTGCATAGGATAGCACCATACCTGGTTTTCATTGGTGGATGATATCTGGGATATCATCGAGTGGAACACACTATATTTCATTTGTTAGTAGGTGCATGATTTACATTTTTGGAGAATGAAGAAGTTTCATCAGTATTTAGGACCTTTAAAGTTAGACAAAATAACTTGCTTCCATTGGTAGACGAAGTGCTAGGGATTCATTAGTACACATCTTCCTGGTTAGTGATGCACATGGAATTTTCATTAGTAGAGGCTCATACATCTCTAGAAACAGGAAAAACAAGGTATCATCCAAAGACAAACTCATGGATTTCATCACAAGGCACACTCATGGCTTTTATCAATTGGTAGAGATGCAAACCAATGAAAGTGCAGACTAAGGAACACCACCTAGGGTGGGATATTAGTGTGTGAAGAAGAGCATGTGCATATGGAGTCACCACCAATGAAAATAATCAACTAATGAAAGGACGAATCAATGAGAATATGGTCCATTAGTTGGACCAGAGTCTCCTATACTAGTGTATATAGATCAGAGATTAATCCCTCCATGAAAATTAAGCATTTGAATCAAATCCTTATATATTAACATAAAACTAAGGAAAACTAAATAGAAGATAATTCTGAAGAAAATTGAGGAATATGAATGCAAACCTAGCATAAAATACAATTGAACTAGGGTGATATGCATTAATCACCTCCCTCTTTTGAACCCACCTTCCCTACTCCTACTTCTCTAATGGATGGAAAACTCATCTATCATTGCCCTCACACCTACAACCATAAACTCCCTACCGCCTTAATCTTTGAATCCCTTAAACCCTAGAATTTTTTACTTTAAGATTTGTTATATATGAAATTACTAAAACTAAACTTACTTTCCTCACAAAACATTGCATGACCTTTTCTATGTATTATAGATAAGAAACCTCATCTCTATGCCAAGAGTTACAACCCCTAGTATTAGTAACAAGTGTCCCCTTATTTTGTACATGACTAGTGATTGACCATTGTAGCCATATCCCTTTCCTCACATCACTGCATTGAGAAAGATGCATTATATTATAAAGCACTAAAGTATATCTTTGCATCATTGAATGAATAACACTACAAGGCAGGCTTTGCATGTTGGATATGTATCCATGAAAAGGTGCATCTAATGTAACTGAATGAACTCACATGATTGTGTTTTAAAATACAACATGCATGAGCAGATTTGGATACATGTGGCATATAAGTGGAAGCCTATGTGTTGTTCAAGTACATGGGTTTGTTGAAAAATAGAAAAAGGTCTAGACATATTATTAACAACAAGACATATAAAGTTGTCTTGATGATATTCCTTGTTTTAGAAATGAAATGTACGTTCAATACAAACCAGAGTATGGATCGATGCCAAAATTATAAAGCTTACTTGTCAAACCATGGGGAATACTTGTTGTTGAAGGCCAATGTCTACCGATACAAACTTGCTCAGAAGATATGTTGGTTATGACCAATCCCTTAAGTGAAAAGTATTAAAATTCCTTGTATATTACCCACTATATGTGTTATCATTGATTGTGCAATCTTCTAATTCAAAGGCATAATACCTATTAATGCTTGGAGACATGCAACCACATAATGTTAGTCACATAATCAGGCTTGTAACTAATTAATGGAGTTACATAATAAATTAAAGTTTGAAGTGATTAGTAACATCATTTTTTAACACATTTCCATAATTCAAACACATAGTTTATAAATTTACATGGAGGTTACATATCCCCTTCAAGGGACAAGTTACAATTTGGTTTGAAAAGAGAAATGCAGTGAAAATGGTTGAATTTGAGGATCAATGGTAGCATTTTATTTCTTGAGTAAAAGAAACCCTTTGTTGTATCAACGTATATCTTCCTTAGAGAGTTGATCTACATGAAGAAAATTGGTTGGTGGAATAAGAGATTACTATTGTATCAAATTAATAGATATTTCTCCAAACCACCCTCAAGTATTGTAAGAAATTATTCTTAAGGAAAATTGAGAGAAAAGAAACATATAAATAACCAAGCAACATATACAACACAACTAAATTTTATTTACTATAATGCCCAAGAATTCAATATTAATATAAAATTCATTGTAAGTAGGTCTAGCTTATATAAGGGAATTCTTTTTGTAAATTTTGGACAAGTTTGGTGTTTTATTCTTAAATAGAAACTATCTAGGGATAGATGTGATGGCATGAAATGTGTATCTGGTTAATGAATCAAGTGTTTTATCAAATTTCATAAACAATATTTATAATCTATTGAAGATATTATGTGGTACATGTTATCATAAATTTTTTTAATATCCAAGCAATCCCTATAACTATTAGCTTCTTCCAATGAAACAAAAGATTAATAAAACAAATGTTGTAAATTGGGAATTAAAAAAATAAATATTTAGAAAACAAGAATCAATCAAACATTAGGAGAATAAAAGAACATACTAATATCTGATATTGTCAAAGAGAGAATAGTGAATTAATGAAAATACTAAAAGATTTTTATATTGAGATATGTTTTGATGTTCCATATTCAAGTAATCCACACAAGAATCAGATGAGGGTATATGGAAATTTTATGTAACTTTTTTAGTGATTTTTTTAGGTCATTATCATGTGTGAGTCCATTGTGTAGCAAAGAATTAAGTTACTACCATGATGTCTTACACCATTCCTATAATAAACAAAACTCATGTTTAACAATAACAAATATACCAAAAATATGTGAAACACATCACGACAAACATGTCAACAAGGTTATATTTTTATTTTCATGCTCTCCAGTATTTGTTGTCTGTTCTATAGAGATGATAAAATGCTACAAGAATGAAAGTATCAAGCACCTATATTTCCAGGAAATTACTAGCTACTATGATATCCTATTTGAAAAATCTCAAGACCATTTTGGCATACATATGATAAGTTCTACTGCTAATAGTTTTTAAATATATTTGGTAGAGTTGTGAACTTGCATCTCATGAAATAAGTGTCTCACAGTGTAAGAATTTAAGGTAATAGAAAGAATTGAAGGTGGGATATTTCATAACATGCAAAATGATTTAAATCCAAGTTCCATACATTAAGGTTCAAGAGTTCATAAATACCAAGAGACCCAAAATTTATTTTATGTATCCACTATGATGCTAAAAAAATGATGTGTAGTGTGATATCATATTGCTCAAGTTGATCATCTATTCCCTTGCTTTATTAGATACTAGATTGGGGTTACTCTTTATCTTCAAACCACAAAATAAATTTCCCATGTTTATGATAAGACTTATACATTTGAGAAGAACATAGTATGTATTTGATTAAGATGTATTCAAGAAGACTTTTTGCCATTTTGGAATTACAAGGGAAATAGAGAAAGTGTTGATACCATATGGGATAGAATGGAGTAGTGAAGGACATAGTTCGCCACAAAACTATATAGAAAATGATATGAAAAATTTCTAAACTATTTAAGTTTGTCACTACAAATGATTAGATGAGGAATATATATTAATATTATATCTGCTTTAATATGTTTCACCTCACTCATTATATGCAAGTATATTCATATTTTTTAAATAGAGAAAATATATATGAGTGGTTAAAAATTGTAGGGAAAGTCATTTTCAACATATATTTTTTGCAAGTTTTTCTAGGAGATGCACAATCACGCTATGTTTTTTTGTTGTAGGAATAAGAGTGGATATGCCAGTATGTGGTATTTGTTGATATCTGGATGGATAGGATTTTAGGTTTCCCTACCTACATTTGGATGGATATAGTAATGGTTGTTACCTTTTCTTCCTTTGTATTAGTTTGTGAGACCATGAACCTAGATTTACCTAATCTTCCTCTAATCCTGATTGTTTAATATAGTTATGTGATTCAATAATATCTAATACCAATTGATCAGGAGATATCTATTTTTTCATTCAATTTTCCTATTATTTGCCCTAGTCCAAGTTTCCTCATATCCAAACATGTGATTTACCTCATAATACTTTTTTGAGCCTTATAATCAATTATTTAAGAGATGATGTTAATCAAACTTGAATTGGATAATGTTTGCCTTGATCTTGTAATTACATGTACATGTGTGGACTAATATGGAATTTCACCAAAATTTTGGACTAAAATTAAATTTGTACATATATAACCAAATTCCATATTCTCCTTAATAATTGTGCTACATTTTATGAATTTGAGTACTTTTGAGACTAGTTGAGCAAAGTTAAGCTTGCCCTCCTTGCCTTGGGCATAGAGAGCTCATTTATATTGTGGGTTGTTTTAGTTTTTGACCTCCTAACTTATATCTAAGAAAAACCCTTAAGCCCCTCATCCATTTTACAACCAAAGGACCTCCTATGATGAGTTGAAGCAACATGGAAAACTATATGAGCTCCTTAGACCTCTATGGAAAAGATTAGTGCTCACATATTTGTGCATGTTGGAGATGCAACTTCCTTAGTAAATCTTATTACTTGAAAATACTAGCATTCCTAAGTTATCCTTTCTCATATTTCTTATCTACATTCTTTCTATTTTTTTCTTCCTCATGATGAGATCCATGAGTTCCCATGGTGTTTCTTGCTCTAAACAACTAAAGCATACTCTTTTCTCTTTCTTTGCATAAGTTTTTTCCCTAGATCTTGCATAAAGGAGCTTTTTTGGGGTCTTTGGAGGGATGTTCATGATTTGTGGTGTTAAGTTCATTGTTTTATGTAGTGTAGCTCGAGTGCATCTTTTATAGAGTCTTATGAACTAGAGGAAGGTGCTTGCATGTTATTATACATTATGCAAGTCTATGCATATCGTTGATCAAGCTTCCATGTGACATCCCAAGCATGTTGGATTCATTTCTAGGCTTGAACATGCAAGATCATATCTTTCCTCACTCTCCTAACTTAATGCTCACCCATGGTGGTTTTAGCTTTCTAGAGCTAAAAATCCCAACTTTTCTCTCTCTTTGACATAGGTGAGACTAGATCTAGGTAAATGGAGATTTTAGAGGTTATTAGTGATGTTTGATATCTGATCCACGTGGCTTGTAAAAGGAGGATCCTTCTCAAACGTTTTTTAGATGGGTTGCTGACTCTTGCCTTGATTTAATCATGGCTTCATAGCCTAAATATTAAATAAATTCTTAAATCTCACATTCCATACCTAGATCTTGCTCTATATGCTTTAATGTATAATTGTTGTAGAATGATTTGCATCTTTATGGAATGATCTCAGAACTTCTTTCTTACCTTTATGTTACAATTTGATTCATAATGTTAATAAAGTGTCTTCTTATGGTCATAAGATTGAAAATTTGAAATATATGTGACCTTTGCACCAGTACTGAAAAAATTAATGTTTTTGGGATACCATAGTGATGAAAAACAAATGTGATCTTTGTTTGCGTAAGGATGGTCATCTAGAGTTTCTTTTTAAGGTACCACTCACTAGATCGTGTCAAATTAGAAGCTACATAGTATGTAACCTATTTTGGGAACAAATTAATGTCACTACAAGTCTTGCAATCACCACTGCAAGCTAGCCTAGCAAAGGTGAATACCTTATTAGAATCTCTACTAACATGCGTAAAGGAAATAGAAATAAAATATATAGATAGCAATAGGATGTTAGCAATTAAAAGGTCTAGATGATCTACCATGTAACCTATATCTTTGAAAGCTTGGACCAGAACCTTGGAGTTTATCTCCACTTCAATGATCAGATAGTTCCACCATGTGCTTGTTTCAGCCCTTTATCTAGAGTTTGTGTAACATGTTTATATAAATTTTATGATGCTGAAAATGCATTGAACATATGTCACATACCCAAAAGTATCTCATACAAGACTTAAAATGACATATATGTGGATAATCTTGTTTTAAACATAACTTATATTTTGGAGTTTGACCATGAGCTTTCTATGTTATTAAATTAATTTAATATGAATATAAATATACTAATAGTTATGAAAATTAACCATTCATTAGTGTTCAAACTTTTTATGGCTAAAAATGACATAGTGTGCAATAAATATGTACTTTAAAGGATGTTGTGAATTATGTTTGACTCTCACGATTTTCTATGCATAACTTTTATTATAGCATACCCTTTTACCTGGTCTAGTCCTTGAAAATTATTATAAGATGACTTTTTGAATGTGGCTTAGATATGACTTGAATGGTTATCTAAACCTTATCATGATATTTTGTACCCTAATGGGTAATTAAAAAAAATGGTGATTCTATTTATTTTTTCATTGAAGCTTAACTTGAGATCTCCTGGTAACAAACCAAGGGTCTTACCAATAGGATGTGCCATCTTGGACACCAAACTAGGTACTTCGATGTTATAAGCATACACACACACATGTATATATAGTCAAGCTAGAATACACTCGAGTGTACAGATCATACCATACACCCCAATGTTTTTTTCCTATCTAGACCAACTTTTTGCAAAATTTTGAACCATTGATCTCCATAGTTATAGTAATAATAGGTGACACACAAACTTTGAGCTCATTTAGATGAGTGTA
This sequence comes from Alisma plantago-aquatica, assembly GCA_963693085.1. NCBI lineage: Eukaryota > Viridiplantae > Streptophyta > Magnoliopsida > Alismatales > Alismataceae > Alisma > Alisma plantago-aquatica. The sequence continues at coordinate 1,320,645,836 of OY856409.1, read as the reverse complement.
GGTCACTCAACCAAGAAAAACAAATCGACGCACATAACTAATTTGAAATGCATGATCTTTGCCTCCTATAGATGAATGATCTATAAGTGTCCAAGTTAGCTCAAATTTATTACATAGTACATTCTTAATATACTTAAGAAGATCTACGGTTTAGATTTTCATTATAAGTATTGGATGATGGAAAATGACAAAGGTGTATAGCGTCTCAGGTGCACTCGATTGTTTCTAGATTAACTCTCTCTCTCTCTCTCTCGCACACACACGCATATATATATATATATATATATATATATATATATATATATATATATATATATATATATATATATATATATATATATATATATATATATATATATATATATATATTCGTCGTTAAGATGCTACTTCTCATTAATAAAACAAAAAAGCTAAGTACAAGTGTAGTTTTTGTCGTCAGACATGAAGTAGGGAAGAACTAACTATACAAGTATAAGCTATCTACTTCATTTTGAACTATTTGCCATATTTTATTTGCATTTGTCTTTTTATCTTCAAATATCACTTGGTTACATGCTCTCCATATCTGGTATAAAATTGATTGGCACATTGATTGGGTTCTTCTATTTTTGATGTTTAGCAGATCTTCTAACTCAGATGGAGTTACAATTGCATTCATCCACACCCCAGTCGAAAGCATGCATTCTAGGGATAAATGCTTCTTTTCTTCTTCTTCACAGAAAAGCGGTCACCTTGATGCAATTTGAACCCCTTTCTCTTTCCTTCTATCATTTGTAAGCAGACCTCTCCTAAAAATCTTCCATGTGTGCATAGCTTACCTCCTAGGCACTTTGGCTTTCCAGCTCCACGTCGCCTAGTTAGCTTTTTGTTTTCTACTCTGGATCATCTCCCAAGCTTCCCTGAAACTTCTAACTTGCATGCCTTTGAAGAAGTGTTTTTCTCCCCCTTCTTCTATACATATGGTGTTACAAATTTTCTCCAGGCCAACCAATCCTCTCTTATTTGGGATATTCCAGGCCCCCTCCTTAATAATGCAACTCAATTTTTGTTTGCTTTCAAGCCATGTTCTTAGCTTAGCTACTTTTTTTATGTACCTTCTCATAAATTCCCCTTTAATCCATGGGTCATTCCACAATGAAATTTTCTCCCCATCACCTATTCTCAGCTGAACAAGATGTTGTCCTGTGTCCCTAAAGCTCATTATCTTTCTCCAATACCAACTCTAAGATTGGTTTGCCACGCAGGTCCATACAGAACAACTTGATGTGAATCCATTTGGACCATAGGAATTCCTTCTTATTTACGTCATCCCATAGATTATAGATGAAACCTGCTCTTGTACATTCAGCCACTAGTGTTATGCCCAACCCACCTTCAGTCTTTGGTAAGCATACATCAAACCAAGAAACTATATGTACATGTTTGACCTTCTCGGTATCCCCCCAAAGGAAGTTTCTAATGAGTGTCTCTATCTCTTCTTCCACTGGTTTCGGAAGAGGAAATGTCCCAATCCAAAACAAAATGTAGAAATAATCAATTCCATACATCCTGCCATAGACAATAATCTTGTCTTTCATGACTCTAATTTATTTTTTATCTTATCAACCAGTGGGTTACACATTTCTCTTGTGAGTCTCCCCAAAAAGAGTGGCAATCCAAGATATCTCACTAGTAGATCCACAACTTCCACTCCCATATCCTCCATAAGGGAATGTTCAACCGACCTACTCAGAAACAACTGACTTTTGCTTGCATTCAGACTCAGTCTAGAGTTCTTACTAAATTCCTTGAGGCATGCTTTAATTCTAGCTACGTTATCCTTATCGACTTTGGTAAATATCAACAGGTCGTCTGCAAAAAGAATATGGGACACTTGCATATATTCATCCCTCCTAGGAGTGATGATCTTAACTTTCACTACTTTGTCAAGTATAGCAGTAAGACCCTGCATACCTAGCAGAAACAGATACATGGCCAATGGGTCCCCTTGTCGGATTCCTCTTGAAGTCTGTATCAGAGGGGTAGGTGATCCATTCACCATTATATGTAGAGAGATCATGTTGAGACATTCTTTGACCCATGACAAACAGCACTTCGGGAAGCCCATTTTTGACATAATCATCAGTACATAGTCTCTTCTAAAAGTGTCATATGCCTTGCTCAGGTCTGCCTTAAGGCATAGATTCTTTCCTCCATTCTACACCTTGAAATCACATAGCAGTCTGTTCACCATTTAAATAGCATCCAATATTTTTCTCCCCTCCACAATAGTGTTCTAGTTAATGCTACTCAGGTCTGGCATAATATCCCTCAACCTATTCGCCATAATTTGCGTGATTATCTTCACCACAAAATTACACAGTGATATTGGTCTCCACTCCATGACTTTAGTAGGTTGCATTACCTTGGGGATTAAGGTAATATAAGCTTTATTTGCCTCCTTGAGTAATCTCCCCTTAAGAAAAAAATATTTCAATGCTCTAGTAACATCACCTGCAATGATATCCCAAATTTTCAAATAAAAGTGTGCATTAAAACCATCGGGGCACGACGATTTATCTACATTAGCCAACTTAATGACTTTGAAGATCTCCTCATCCATCACCTCCGAGAAAAGCAATGCTTTTTGGCTTTCCTGCAACTGTGGTAAATCATAGTTAAACTCATCCTCCATCTTCCCATTATCTCCATTGAAAATGTCTCTATAGTGCTTCATGAATTCCTCTTTTATCACATCTTCCTCAATTGTATGAGTTTCCCCAACTTCCAAGTATTTGATATGATTCCTGCTTCTTCTAGTTTATAGTGAGGCGTAGAAGAATTTAGAGTTGGTGTCTCCATGCATGAGCCATAACACTCTAGAATTTTGTCCAATCATCGATTCCTCCACATATCTAGCTTGTTTTGCTTCCTCTATTTTTGTTTTAGCAATGTTCCACAACTATGTGTTTCCTGGAAGCAAGTCTGCATCTGCAAGCACCACAAGTGCCTCCTTCTCTTTGGTTTTAGCAGCTTCCTTGAGATCTCTTGTGCACTCCCAATTCTACTTTTGAAGTGTTGACTTCATGTATTTTAGCTTCTTGCAAACCTTGTACATCAGGTTCCTAGTCACATTCTTGGACCATGCCTCCCTGACAGTATCTTTGAAACCTGATAGATTATCCCACACATTGAAGTATCTAAACGGGTAGTTCCATTTCTATCCTTTCTTTTCCATGTGAAGTAACTGCATATAGTTATAACTATGTATCGTTGGCCTCATCTCCAACCACATCTCAGGAAACAAGACACTAAACTCTACCTGGCAAAAAGCTCTGTCTATTTTTATTCTCATGTTGCTCATCCACATTGTTGATTATTCCAGGTGTAATACGACCCATTTGTAGGTATCTCAATCAAGTCTAGCTGCTGAATTGCATTGTTAAACTCCTCCATAGACCTTCTCGAGGGATTGGCTCTACTCATTCTCTCCATCATGTTTCCTATAGTGTTGAAGTCTCCTATGATGCACCATGGGCAGTTCAAGTTGTCCTTAACAGCTTCAAGCTCTCTCCATAGCCCAGTCCTTCTTCTGTCAACATTTTCTGCATATGTGACAGTGCTATGTGTTGTATAATTGCTGCCACCATTGCATGTATGAATATGTTGTCATGACTGCAATATAATAGTGATGTTTATTGTTCGATCATCCCAGAAAATGATAATTATTGATTTGTGGCAAGAATATGTGTTGTCTATCCACTTTGACCCTAAATTTACCCTATGTAAACTTTTTATTTTAATTTTTATTTCTACAAGGAACATGACATCCACATGAACCTTGTTTATTTCAGCTCGAATCACGTCCTGCTTTCTGTATTGGGTAAGACCCTGGACATTCCAGGCCAAAATCGATGGGAACTCAACCACGAGCATCTCTTTTATCGATTGTATCGCTTCCAGTCTCAGCATTGTGCTCACTGTTGCTAGCTTCTCCATGCAAATTCAACAACTCAAATATTTCCCAACCTCCCCGTTCTGCGATTGAGTTGTCATGTTGCTTTGTTGACTCCTCGTTCTTCTTAGTGAAGTTTGTTTGGCTTGCTAGTTACTGTTAGCATTTTGTCGAACAAGTATTGTGCTCCACCCTTCTTGCCATTGTTCATTCCTCTAGATCGTCCCTTCCACCATAGCAAGCTACGCCTCCACTGTGGCTGATTTCTTGGGCTGACAGAGTCTCAGATCATGTCTAAAGGTAGCATAATGGGGGCATCTTTCTGGCACCTATTCATAATCAATCTTCACCTTATAATTTGTCCACTTGTCCGTTCTCAACTTCACCTCCTCAGGGAATGTGGATGTCACTTGCATCAAAACATTGACTCTTGCGTATTCTATCTTCTTCATCGATTTTGTTTTCCTATCCAGGCATTGTGTCTTACCAAGGTATGAATCTATGTGGGCTATCATCTTCTTGCTCTAGAGCTCCAATGGTAGATTGATTATCTTCAGCCAAATCAGAATTGAAGTGATCTTCTCATGTTCTAACGGCTCACCCTTCTCCCACTTTTTGAGCACCATCAGTTTGCCTTTCACATGCCACAGTCCCCCTTCCAAAGCATTGTTCATATATATCTTCTCCTGGAACATGAATATGAAACATCTGTTGGATCTCACCATCACATCGATCGGCACCGCTGGTCTCTGCATAGTTTGCAGATGATCTTGCATCGTGGGGATATGTGGCCAAAACCCAATGATGTATCCAGCCACCATATTCATCCACATCATCATCATGGCATCTACTTCTTCTTGTGGGATGATGATTGTATCCTCTTTGATATTCAGAACTTCCTCTTGGATCCTTGTTTCCTCATCCCCCATCGATGTATTACACAATGATGCCCATTGTCGTGGTGCCTCCACGACTCTAACTTCCATTTGATTCGATCTCCACGATTTTGTTCCCCTTCTGGTTGCCCTATCGGCCGCCTGTGATCTCGGTCGCCTAGTTTCACTGCCTCCGCCTCCTACTCCCATTTTGGGGTAAGATGTATATATATATATATATATGAGTTTATCTTGGCTGCCCTCGCGGGTAACCAGATATTCTACCCGTGACTAAGTAGCGGTGGCAACTTTTGTAAATATCAAACCTCCGTCTTTTTAGTAGGATGAAGCGGTGGCACAAATATGTAATAATCAATAGTATTTCTAATTCATTTGTGGGGACAGGACGGTGGTCAGTGGATCTGTAAGGCTGCATAAATTATTATTCTTTGTTCCTGATTCATTTGTAACGTGGTTTGGCAAGTTAGGATGTATAATGTTATTTTTATAGCAACATCACATGTAATTAATGTGGATGGAAGTATAAAAAAAAACCCCAACAACCTTTCCATACGTAGCAATTGCTATTTTTTAGTTTATTACACGTACAAATTGAAGTCTACATAATATGAATAAACATGTGATACAAGCAGGTTGTATTACAAGACATCATCCTTGGTTACATTTTTCCCATTCTCATTATAAATTTTCTATTCAAATTACATAAGGTTGCTTCCTATTACAAAATGCCTTCTCAATATAAATTTGTATTCAAATTATAAACTTTCAATTCAAATTACATAATGCTCCTTCTCATTATAAATTTGTTCATGTCTATTACAGTTTTAGTTAGAGAGATTTTCGATATATTGGATAATATATATTTCTTCTTCTTGGCAATGGTTATTGGCATTTTTGTGTATACGCTCAATTTTGATAATTTGTACTGTAATAAGCAAGTGTCATCTATAATATAGACAGTCACATTGTAATAGACAAGAGCCAACTATAATGTAGATGATAGTTTTTTAATATGGATATTCATATTGTAATAAGCAAGTGTCATATGTAATATGAACAGTCACATTGGAGGCAAGAGCCAATCGTAATGTAGGTGACATTTTTGTAATATGGATACTCATATTGTAATAAACAATTGTCATCTGTAATATTGATAGTCACATTGTAATAGGTAAGAGCCAACCATAATGTAGGTGACAGTTTGTAATATGGATAGTCATATCGTAATAAGTGTCATCTGTAATAATAGAATGTCATCACTGGTCACAACTTTCATATTTACATAACAAATTATTTATTCTCATTACAATATGTTCCTTCCTATTATAAATTTTATGTACATGGGTTCATTATGCTAAATAATAAAGCTTCATACACCCAAGTTGTACTACAAAATTTTTTCACTAGTTACAACTTTCATATTCTCATAACAAATTATTTGTTCTCATTATAAAGTGTTCCTTAATATTACAACTTTTGATGTACGCCATTCTCTTGGATAGTAGAATTTGATATCTCCAGACTGGATTACAAAATATTATCCTTAGTTAAAATTTCTTCCTTTCTATTACAAATTCTCTGTTCAAGTCACAAATTTTTCCTTCTTATTACAAAATTTACAGCGTGGAGGTAGAACCGCTAGCTGTAAGGTTCAAATCTTCTGTATGTTATGCACATAAAAATACTGGAGTTTCACATCTCAATCTATCTAACATTGCATGTTACATGTCTAACATTTATGTGGTTGTTAGCTTCAATTTCTACTCTTAGATCATATCAGACTTGCAACGTAGATCCATGCATGTGTATTGATTTATAGCGTATTTACAAATATTGCCACTGCCTAAGCCATGCACGTGTATTGATTTACAACATATTTACTAATACTGCCACCGCCTAATCCATGCACGTAAAACACTTGCACACATATTTAAAATTAGTGCCACCGCTCCCATATCAGCACACCACAGCGTGAAATAACTTGGGAGCTGGGTAACTTTGCTTATCTACCTACGCAGGGAGCAAGTGAATTTCCTATATATATATATATATATATACAGAGAGAGAGTCAGGCTAGAATACACTCAAGTAGTTTTTCATGATGCAATGTTTTTTTTAAAATCTAATATGTTGATCTTCTTAAACATCTTGTGAATACCTCATATACAAAATTTGAGAACATTTGGACATTTACAGGTCATGTTTTAAAGACCACAAAAATTATGCATTTCAAATTAGTTTCGTGTGTCGATTTTGTTGCCCTCATATGAGTGACTTCCACTAATCCAAATGGGATCAAAATTTGTATCTAACCTAATTATAGTATGACAGTGAAAATCAATAGTTTACATTTTGAAAAAAAAAATAGTGTTGATATGCAAACACACTTGAGTGTATTCATGTGATCTGTACACTAGAGTATATTCTAGCCTGACTCTCTCTCTCACTATTATATATATATATATATATATATATATATATATATATATATATATATATATATATATATATATATATATATATATATATTTGAGATGACTTTGCGAACTTGTCGTTAATATGACCTAAATGGTCATTTGAACCTTATTATGATATTTTTTTTACCCTAATGGATACTTTAAAAAAAATTGGTGATTTTATTTGTGTCATCGTTGAAGCTTGAACTTGAGATAATCTAGTAACAAACCAAAGTTCTAACTAATAGGATGTCCCCTCTTGCACACCACGATGTGTAAATTGATATATATAGGGTTGATTTGTATCTTCTAAAGCTCCCTATACTCATATTAAGATATTCATAAATTTAGAAGAAAAAATTGACACACCTAATATCCTATTAGGAGATCATAACCATGAATTTAACACTAAGTGATTTGAGGGTTTACAAATCAAACATGAACTTTATGTAATTGAGAACAAAACTAAATTGATAGTTGCCGCCTAATATAATATTCATTTTCTCAAATTTACATCTATGTTTTTCTTCTCCTATCTTCCTATTATTATGAGAAATTCAATAAGTGTGACATAGAATATAACGTTATACCACTTGTAATAGTATTTATAATGCCATATTTAGTTATCGTTCTTTCATTTTTGTCTATTGTAACCTTATTTATGTTTGAATAAATGGTAAGTGTTTCTACTTAATACAAAAAAAAAGAATATGACGTTATACGATTAATTTTGAATATGGGATTTAGAAGTAGTCTTGATGTCTAGATGATTTGGGCTTGAAGGTAGTGATATGGGTACCATCATTGGGATGATGGTATGGTCATATTGTTCAACATATTCCCTGATCTAATATAGATTATTTAGGAAAATATTATCATTTACTTAATTTGGATTTTTGCATCATTATTTATTTAGGAACACTTTTCCTTGAAAAGATGAGATATACTGTACAAAAATTAGATACCCCAAGAGGAGATATGTGATGTGGTATCCTTTGAATTAATTGTTCTCTAAAGGGACCTTTTAAGTAGTGTACTTAATAGTGAAGACTAATCTCATATCACTTTATTGCCTTTATCTAGTAGTTATGTTTTTTGATGCTAGCTTGACATGAACTTGATAAGTCAATATGGTTCGTCTTTGCTTAGTATTGGCCTTCAAGTACCCTACTATGAATTGGTCATCACTTTTCACCATTTGAGTTTTTATGTAAAAATTTTGTATATGTTTGATTACTATTTTTGAAGATATGTGCAATGTTCCAGGTGAATATGATATTCCTACTAGTAATTATTCCCAATTTTGACCTTAATGGTATTTTCGGCCTTGTTATGCCCTATGATTGGTGAATTTGGTCCTGGTTATGGCCAAGAACGAAACTTGAATATAATCTTGTATTGTTTGGAATATGTGGATTTGTTTTACATATAATTTTGTTATTAGACTTAATTAACTTGTACAATTATATCTATATGCTTTTTCTGTAGCTTGTTTGATGAAATTGAAAAAATGGGTAGTTGTCTTAATTAATCAATAATAACCCTAATCATGTAGTTCCATGTGACCATAAAGCTATCCCAATGTCAAAACTTGATACATAGTGAAATGAGTTTCTATGTAATTATCTAGTATTATGAGAAGGAGATCAGAGTCGTATATTGTTTAGCATATTTGGGTGTATGGAGGGTTTTTATCTATCATCCTTACTTCATGGTGTTTAAGAATAGTGTGATTGTGTCTCGGTTTATATATGACTGAGAGAGACTAAGGTCATAACTAATATTTGAGGGTTGTATATCCTAGTTTTTAGTGTCGTCCCCTGTGTACCCATGACAGATTAGTTTTTAGTAGTTTGGTATGTTTTGACCTATAGTTTGTCACTCATAATGATTGAGGGAAAAGATCTTTAGGATTCCAATAATGCTAAGATCTTATACGGGGATGTTTGTGACTTCACAATGATTAGATATTAGTTTGAGTTGTACACCTCAAACTACCCAGGATTTAATAAAACATGTAAGCTAACTATTTAGTATATTTAGTTAGGATTATATTGGAAAATAACAATGAATATTAATGTTGTGCTCTTATTATATGCAAGCTTTATTATGCTTTATGGGTTCTTTAAATTGCAAAAATCATGTAAAGAATTGTAAGTAGTTTTATCTTTATTGCATTGAAGGTGATTATACTATGAAAATATTTTCATTAAAATATGAAATGACTTACACTCCTGTCATTAATATGCCTTAAACGAATTAACAAAGTGATGTGGATAATTACAAATCGAAATAAATAATAAAATTATCTCTTTATTGTACTCCTTCTGAAAACCTATCTATGTGTGTTTATATCTTGGTGAGAGTAATTCTCTCACTAGGATTCTTATAGAGTCCCATGTGGTTCTTCTACAATGTTTTTAAGTAAGATATTAAAGCAGAAAAGATGTGATGGTCAAGTTTTAATAAGATTTAACATAGTTGAGTATAGATTGTCCCTATACTCTCACTTTCCTTCATGATGGGTAGGTAGGTTATCTTAGATATGATGGGTTTACTTCCTTACTATTTCATTATGATTATGATTTGTAACGTGGGATAGACATCTTATATTGTTGTTTTTTCATAGATATGGATCATCTTGCACACCTATTGGTTGTAGTCAATGATGAGGTTTTAGTTTGTCTTTCTATCTTGTCTACTCTTGAGATGACTTAAATTAGATACATTATGCTTTTAGATGACATTATTTGATATTTTGTGAATATTGTTTGTAATCATATATTTTTGTGAATTTTTGAACTCAATCTTTCTGGTTGTGACTTTTAAGTTGGATTTTTGTCTAGGTACTTGTCCTAATGTCGTGTAGGGTCTGATCATTAGATTGGGTCCTTACAAGTGTGGTATAAAATCATAGCTTAGTTGAGTCTATAGGTACAATAGGAATAAGGATTAAAATAATGAGTAAGAGATGAACACCGCATGATCACAATGCATGCATTAGAACTTAGTGGGGTGATACCCTGGTTAGGTATCCAAGTATTGAGGGAAGAGTTGGTATGGAAATTTGTGACTATTCTCTTGTTGAGTACTTTCAGAGAACGTATTTAGTTAGAAACAACCTAAAGAGTATAATAAAAATTTAAGCATGATGAAAACAATGAGATAAAAGATGACGAAAGATGTGGAATCCTGACTAAATATGGAGTTGATGAACAAGAACAATGTCTAAAATTATAAAAGCTAAGGATACAATATACTAAACTAATCAGTTCAGAATGATATAAGTCAAGTTATAACTCATACATACCTAATAATTGGATGACTAAAGGAAAATACATGATACTATGGTGCTAACATGAATATTCATTATGTAAAAATGATTTCCCGAAACATGAAAGGATACCTTGTATGGATGGGAATCTAGTGTTTGAAGTTGAGACTTAGTATAATGATGAGATAAGGAAGGTGTAACTCAATATGTGAAGCTTTAATTATGTCCAAAAGTCGAGGAATCTGGATATAGTGTGTCCGATGTACATATGTGTACATGGAATATTATTGAGAATATATGTAACAAGGAGGAATTCAAGGTGTAATATCCATAGAAGTGAAGGATGGATCAGATGATGAGTATGAGTTGGTATGATAAAGATATCAAATTTGATATGAGAAGAGTGGATCTTGATGTAATTTCAGATCAACCAATGTATGTCAAGAATGTATTAAAGTAAATAATCATGATAAAATGAGGATATTAGAGAAGTTAATTAAGGAATGATCTCCTATGAATATAAGAATGTGAATAATCATGAGGAATATAAATAAATATAAAGCAAGATTAGGAGAAAGAATCCCTAATCTGATGTAGAATATGTTTCATGTCAAGGATGTATGGTGTAACTAAGATAAAATTTAGAATGAATGACATAAAGAGGGGAAACAATGATATTAAATTTTACAATCATAGAACCAATAGAATCATACTATGAAGAAACACTGATAAATAGTCACATGAAGAGTTGGTATGATGATGATCCACTCCCTTTCTATGATTAGAGGACAAATTACATATGAATCATGTGTTTTAGGAGTAGTCATGTGCAACAAGAGTGTGCTTCAACCATAGAACAAAACATGATGTTTATAATCAAGAGGAAAAGTGAGGTAGTACGGAACATATCTATGTGATATTGAGTTGGATGTGAAGTTATAACTAGTCAAAGATTGTTACCAAGGACAAAGAGAATCAACCATTACACCAAATCATTTATTGATTGGATGAGTTTTTAGGAACATATTAACTTTTTTTACATTAATAACAAATATATGATAAAAGTAGTACTTACATGAGAGTGAACCTAAAATATGATGCTCCAACCCATAAGGAGAAAATGACAAGTATAATGATAGGAAAAAAGACATAAGAATGGTTAACTAATAACAAGTAAGAATATTGGAGCATGATAGTCTTGCTAATTCCTAAGAGGATGCTAAGGAACATGGGTAAAATGATAAATGATGCATAACAAGTAGAAGTTGCAAATCAATAATACAAAATGTACATACAAACCCAGAAGAACATTTATGATAATCATGAACTAATTATGTTGGTGTAACATAAATCTTATCTAATATCTTTGAGATAGGTTTATAGAATGCTTGTTGTTGTTCTCTGTCCTGGAATGGGATTTCAGGGGTGAAATCCTTTTGAGGGGTTTATGGTTGTGAGACATTGAACCAATATTTACCTAATATTTCTCTAATATTGATAATTTATCACAATTGTGAGCTTGATTAATATTTGATACCAATTGATTTAGACGTATCTCCTAATCGGTTCAATTTGCACATTGTTTTCCCTAATTCATATTTTCCTTGCAAGTTATGGCTTAAGTGTAAATTCAATAAAGTGTGAGGACCTAATTGAACATTATGTGAAAATATCCAAATATGTTTTTCCTTCATACTCATACTTATTTTAGCACAAACACCACCTGGTTAATAAATAATGTTAATCAGACATGAATTGGACAATGTTTGCCTTGATGTTGTAACTACATGTATATGTGTGGACTAATATAAAATTTGACCAAAGTTTTATACTAAATTGAAGTCTATGTATAAATTAACTAATTTCATGTTTTCCTTCATAATTGTGTTGCATTTGATGAAATTTAGTACTTTTGACACTAGTTGAACAAGGTCAAGATTTCCCTCCTTGCCTTGGGGCTAGATACCTCATCTATAATGTTGGTTGTTTTAATCTTTGACCTTTAAACTTATATCTAATGAAAACCTTCCACCCCCTCTACCATTTACAACCAAGGAACCTCCTAGGATGAGGATAAGACTCCTAGAAACCTATATGAGCTCCTTGGACCTATATGACCATGGATTTGTGCTTGCATGTTCGTGCATGTTGGAGATGCAACTTCCTTAGTGGATCGGTAGTCTTGAAATTTTATTTTTGCTACCATTCATGTAATTTATCCTTTTGATGTATATTGTCTCATTTTTTCTTTATCTTCTTCTTCCTTATAATGAGACCTATGGATTCCAATGGTGTTTCTTGCTCCACACAACTATAAGCACCCTCTTTTCTCCTCTTTTGTCCAACTTTTACCGTTGATCTTGCATAGCTTCTTTGGGGTATTTAGAGTGATTTTCATGATTTGTGTTGTTAAATTCATTGTTTTTCATAGTGAAGCTCGAGTTTATCTTCCATGGATGGTCATAAACTTGAGGAAGGATCTTGCATATTCTTATATGTCTATCCATGTCTATGCATATTGATGATCAAGTTTTCCACGTGACATCCCAAGCTTGTTGGGTTTGTTTCTAGCCTTGGACATCTAAGATCATCTATTCACTCACTTTGTGTCTTTATATTCTTTGCTTCTTCTTAGCCGAACTCCAAGGTCACCTGTGGGGGCTTTAACTTTCTAAAATCCCACCTTTTCTCTCTATTTGAAGTAGGTGATACTACATCTAGCTAGATGGATCTTTGGGAGATTGATGGTGATGTTTGATGGATGATCTACGTGTTTTGGAGAAGGATAATTTTTTCCATAAGTTTGGCATGCGAGTTTTGTACTCATGGCTTGATCTAATCATGCATTCATGACCTAAATAATAATCAAATGCTTAAATATCACTTTCCATATCTAAAGCTTGCTTTATATGCTGAGTTGATTATTTGTTGTACACTATATTTTGTAATTATGGAATGATATTAGGACTTCTTGATTACTTTTATATTTTAAAATTAATTCACAATGTTAATAAACTATCTTCCTATGTCATTGAGGTTGAAAATCAGATATATATATATATATATTTATTTTTTTATATTCATATATATATATATATATATATATATATATATATATATTCATATATATATATATGACTTTTTCCCCAAAAAATACTAATTTATGGCTTTGTAGAAACCATATTGAAGGAAAACAAATTTTGAGATCTTTATTTTTGTGTGGATAGTTATATAGATTTTATATACAATGTTTATACAACATCTATTCTGCTGGAAATACATTAAACATAGGTCACTTACCCTGAAGTAGCTCATCAAAGACTTTAAAATCGCATATATGTGGTTGATCTTGCTTTAGTTATATTTTGGAGTTTGAACATGAAAATTTATGTGGTGTTATATTAATATAATATGAAGTGAATTATAGTAGTAGTGGTGAAAATTAAGTCTTCATTAATTTTCAAATTTTCCATGGTAGAAAATAGCATACAGTGCAATAAACGAGTATTTTGAAGTATGTTCTGAATCATGTTTTATTCCCACAATTTTGTATACATAATTCTCAATATAACATATCCTTATAAATTGCTCAATCCTTGAAAACTATGTGAAATGACTTTATGAACTTGGCATTGATATGACCAAAATGGTTATTGAATCTTGTCATGACATTTTGTACCCTAATGGGTACACACACACACACACATATATATATATATAGAGAGAGAGAGAGGGATGATCTATATCTTCTGAATATCCCTATACTAATAATAAGTTGTTAATAAATCTAGAAGTAAGCTACTTACATGCCTAATCTCTAATTATGAGATCATAACTATGAAGTAAACATGAAGTGATTTGGGGGTTTGCAAATCAAACATGAAATTTCTATAATTGAGGACAATCAGAATTGATTGATCTAACCTATTGGAATATCTCACCTTCTTGGATTAATATCTATGATTTTCTTCTCTTATTATCCTACAACTATAAGAAATTGAATAAGTGTGACATAGAAAAAGACATTATATGATGTATTTTGGATATATAATTTAGAAATAGTCTTGATGTCTTGAGTCTTTTGCTTTAGAGGCAATGAATGGGTACTGTTACAACCCCAAATTTTGGGTTCTTTGGGTGATAAATTTATTTCTTCTGTTAAAGATATTTGAACAAATAATGATATTATTTTTTTTTTGAATAAAAGATTTCGTTTACAATAGCCTTGTTGGTTGTTTTGTGTGCCCTATTGGCTATTGGGCCCAATAACAAGGAAAAGGAAATTCAATTAGTAAATGAATAATTAAGAAATAGAGAAAAGAAAGAGGTAGAAGCCTCTAAAAGGCAAAGGAATATTCCCAAAGGGGGATTTCGTGCCTCTTGGGTTCCTTGGGTTCCAAGGAGTCCAAATTGCAAATATAATGCAACAAGAAAGAGAAAGTATTAATTAAATATTGCTTTATTTAGAAAAAATGTGAGATAATGATAATATTATAAGAAATATGTGAAAATATGGATAATGGATCCATCTTGGAAAAGATTTCATGTTCACATGGTTTCTAATAGAAAATGGAATCACAATTAAGAAAATAAAGTATTATGAGAAAGAAATTGTGCTTAAATGACCTTTATTAAACATTTATTGGCATTTGAAAAAACCATATATTTCCTTTCGATTTTAAAGATCAAAATTGGAATAAAGGAAGATAATGCAAATCTAAAGATTTCCCTAAAATTTGGTTGAAAAACAATGCACGGATTCCATGTTATACAATTTACAAAATATCCTAATGTGTGGACATTAATGGCATAATGATCACATGTCACGATTTATCTGGGATTAAATCCTAATTTTTTATTATGGGTGCTCATCTGCGATCATTGGATCCATGATCCACGACCTGGGACAGATCCCGATCATATAAGGATCTAGAATATCAGAGACCAGGCTATGTTTTTTTTCAATCGGTTTTTCCATGGGTTGGAAGCCATCTACGAAGATGTGAAGGAGTCCATCTCCTTCAGGAGCTTGTTCCAAACCCAACCACCCTAAGGTTGGTGGGGTTTTGTCGTGAAACGGGAGAGTCCCCAATTCACCGAGGACTCAATGGCCACCCTATATATAGGGTAGTGTGCACAACATGTGAGCAAACCTACAGTTTACCCTCTCATAATTAACCACGGCACAGAGACGATCATCATGATGCTACCAATTCAAGGAATTGACTTGACCTAAGGCCTTGTCGAGAAGTAGATAACGCCGGAGGGGAACTGCACCTGGTTGGAGATGAAGGAACGACGAGAAGAGGAAATTGGATCAAGGGTGGAGTTTGTGGGAGGAAGACGAAGCTTCCTGGCCTCCTAGCTTGCCTTCCAGTGGATGAGGTCTCAGAGTCAACCACAAGGTTGACTGTGGGTTCACTGCTCACTTTGGCGTGAGGAAGAAGATGACCGCTTGGTCATTTACCAAAATGCCCATCTTCCACCATTGTTCGGGTAAGGGAACTCTCACCCAATCCTTTAATTTCTTTGCAAGATAGGCGCACGGATCCTGAGCCATTGGATCCTGCGTGGACCAGCGGACCATGGATCAAGCGGTCCCCAATTTTCTACGATTATCAGATAAATCAGACTAAGGATTTTCCTTACAAAAATCATATCTTTTGCTAGAAAATTCTGATGAGAAAAGTTTATACATGACAGTTTATCAAAAAAATACGAGGAATAAGGTAAAAATAGTTTGAAAACCTAAATCAGTATCTTTTTGCAAAAGTGTGTAATTTTGATGGAAAAGTATTAATTTGTGGTTAGAAACCCTTATTGATCATAAAGGATAGATTTAATAGTGCAAATAAGTTAATTGGAGTATTATTAACTTGTTTAAGGATGAAGATGAATCTTAACCTATTTTGAAGATGAAATTGCAAGATTTAAGGTTTTAAACCTAATATGATGGTTAATATCCTTAGAAACCCTAAATAAGGGAAAAATGAAAGAAAAGGAACTTTAATCTGAAATTCGGGTTATATGTTGTTAAAAGATAACCTTAATATCTTTTGAGAAGAATAGATGAGATAATTAGGGTTTGTGAGTAATGTATAAAGTTAGGGTTTAAAATAGTATAAATGAAGAGAAACCCTAATTGCAATGGAAATCCTAAAAGTGGACTAGAAACCCAAGGAAGCGAGCTAGGTTTAATAGATCTTGATGGCACAATCAATGATAGGAAATTGTATGCATATTTCAGGATCTCTTTGCTTGCCTATTGGATTTCTTGCATTGATTGGAGTAATTCTTTCTCAAATCATCCTAACAAGTATGTCATTAATTATGGTTAATCGCATTAGTTTATCAAAGAGTTTCCCAGATGATTCATCACATTGAATGAAACATATCAGTTTGGATGTTCATACTTGCAAATCATAAAGTCACTATGATTATCACAATAATAATAGAAGTGTGTATTCTAGCACCTACATGCCACCCTGATGGATGATGCCAAAGGTCAAGCCCAGGAGGGAAGACCAATGGGCACCATGAGTGGTGACCCCAGACACCAAGCTCGAGATTGAGTAGGCGATCTTTTTAGAATGACTAATGGGCACTATGAGAGGTGACCCCAAGCACCAAGCTCAGGATTGAGAAGGTGGCCTTAAGTCATTGGCAAAAGTGAAACCCGAATGGGGGTATGCCAGGGTTAGGGCAAAAGCGGTGGAGAATGTAGCACTGAAAGCATAATTTGTCTTGTTAATTAACTTGATTGTGATATTTAGATTGTTAGCCATATCTGCAAAATTTTGGTTGTCCCGACATACCGACATATTCCTATATGCTTACCGATGTTTTGTTTGTCGGTGTTTTTGGTACAAATTGAAAAGGACAAACAATAAAAAGGCATATTGTGAAATTAAGAAATAAAGTGCAAGGAGGATTAGTTAGAATAGAGTCTAGATGTGGATAGAAGTTAGATATCCACATTTTTGAAAAAGGTATGCAAAGCTTTATTTTATTCCAGCTTTCAATATAGTTTGGTAGAATTTTATAATTATTACTGATTATTTGTCGAACCTGTGATCCTGTTAATTGGGATAACGACTTTGACCTTCGAGTCTCCCTTAATTGGGGGTTACCGGGAGGCAGGGTCATTACAGGTACCATCATTTGGGTGATGGTAAGAGTATAATCCATGATAGGATATATATGAATTACAAGATAATGAAAAATATTATAATGTAATTGATATGGTCATGTGTGTACATACACTTGCCCTTGAAAGGAGGAAATATACATGGTGGTCCATTCTGGTGACATTGTCGATGTCTGTTCTAAAGAATAAAGTGTTGGAGAAGAGTTTATGAAAGATGTGCATCACCCCAGAATGCATCATCACAACCTTCACCTTTCCTAAGTTGAACTTATACTCATTTAACAACTTTTCCAAGGTGTTATAGGTGTTGAATCCTTGATATTCTCTATTTCCTTTAATCTTATATGTTACTGCAACTTATTCATTGGAGTCATTGAAGATAGAGTTCAACCATCATTCTATTATTATGTAGTATTTCTTGATAATTCATCCTTCTAGCTTATAAATCCCCTAAATCCTATACTTCCTATTCCACAACTATCTGCTTCTTCAACGATCACATGAACTCTAAGGATGAGTTCATCATATGAAGGTTGTTCATTGAAGAAGATTTTATACAAGCCCACAATCTATAGATGCTCTTTTCTCCTGTTATATATCCCCAACCTCCGTAGGGTATCCACATTTCCAAATCATGTGGCCTTGAGGGTCTTGTTTGCACACATGGCTTCTTATGTTTCTAGATGTTCATCATCTTGACACATGAAGAAATTACTTGGTTGTTCTCTGTGGGTGCCCTCAACTACTTCAGATTCACCCTGGTAGAAGGTTTGGTAGCTATTGTAGTTTTTGTTTTAGGTTCCTATACTCTACTTATTTTTCTCAACCTATTAGTGAGAGGAGGTCTTATCAGTTTCGTTTTCTTTGGAGTTTGGACCTCCTCTTCCTGAGAGGATGCATACTCCTATGTCCCCATTTCTCCAGATGAACTACCATCATTAGTGGAAGATTCTCCTGACGATGTTCCTTCAATGTACCCGACACTGCCCCCTGTACTGGTGATGGTGGGACTTGTTTCTCCATGTGGGTTGATATACTTAACCCCTCCTTCCTCTTCATTGACTGATGCTTGATTATGGTTGAGTTGCTGATACTTGGCTCCTTGATAGTATCACCAACTGTTCTACAAAAATCTTGTTTAAGATTTAGGTATTATATACCTCTCACAAGGTTAGTTCAATCCATTAAAATGACATGGAAAATATTTGATGAGTTTCAAGAAGTAGGTCGGAAAGGGAAAACCAAAACTTTAGCTTGGTAACATGAGCAAAAATGACTGATGGTTCTAAGAGATCCGATTGTAAAAGAACATATGGATAGAACTGATGTGTTAGAAACATGGGAAGAGAATTGATGACATACCGAAAGTGAGTTGATCTGGTACCGAAAAGTTCTGATGGGTAATAGTCAATGTGTTGTCAGGGTTAAAAAGGTGTTTTGTGATGTAGGTTTTTAAGGAAATGATAGCAAAGAAACGGTGGGTCAAAGATGGAATCTGAAAAACTAATGGGTCAGAAAAGCATCATTTTAAGGAAATGAAGGGTCCTTGAGAAGGGGAAAAAGGATACAAAGGCATATAGTCTGAATAAAAAGGTTTTCTCGTATGGTTATCTAATCGAATTAGGCAAATAGGTGAACTGGAAAAGAATGTGAAGATACGTCAGACTGAGAAGAAAAATTGGAGGTGCAAGAAGGTGTAATAAGAAGGGTTAACAGTCACTATCTCCTTTAGCTATCCTTGCCTTCACGTTGCTCATTCTTCATCAAAAAATCACGTGGTGCTCGCCTCAATGTGGTTGGGTTGGGTCCTTTGTAGCATTCTTTGATTATTCTCAGTCGTAAGTGTTGTCTTGTTTGTGGAGTGTTTTGCAACGGTGGAAGATGACACTCTGGTTTGGGGGACAATTTGCTTAACCGTTGAGTTTAGGGTTAGGTTAGCCACCGTCGAGGTTTGTGGTTGAGGTTTAGTGTCTTATTTGCTTTTACTTTGTGTATGACTAGTAAATGTGAGGAGGACAGGCTCCCTTTCCCTGTATAACATATGCCAATTCTGCTTAGTGGGTCCCAGTCGATCCACCATATCTTTATCCCTGGTCCTCATATGGTTATCTAATAGACTGGTTTTAGCGTAATTCAGTGACTTCCCTACCTACTGAGGCCATTGTTCCTCAAAAGAACTAAGGCTGCCAACGTCTAGGAACCTGAGTCATAATCCAATGGTTGAAGATTCGATGATTTATCAGAACCATCAGTTCATATGACCCAATGACTTAGTTGTGTCCATTTACTTGATTATTCCCAAGATATGATGGACCCTCATACGTGCACATATGATGGTTTATCAAGCATTTGATACCTACCGATGGTGACACTAGTTCGCAATCCTGGAAGGTTTAGTGAATTATTTGATGGTTGAGGATTTGATGTCTTGTTGGAACTATCTTCAAATAAATCGACATTTAGACTACACCATCTAATATGCTTCCCAAGATCTGATGGAACCTTAGACTTGTATATCCAATTGTTTTCCAAATAGTATCACTTTTTGATGGTTTCTTTATATTCTCAAAATCTGATGGTCAGACTCAACCATTGGTTCTTGCAACTCGATGGTTGGATTGAATGTTCATTCACTTGGTTATTCCCATCATCTGAAGGTATGACAAGTGTGCATACAATGGTTTCATTCTAAGAGATTGAAGGTTCCTATATGGTTCCTGCATTAAGAATTGGGGTCTCAACTTTCCTTGATTGTGTTCTATGTACACTTGAGATTACCAAATAGGACAAAAATTTCTAAAACTAATGATGATACTTGAGGTTAGAAATAATGAAAGCCTAATTATTGAAAATGATATAAATAAGATTAGAAGTTTTTAGGAAAATATGTTGAGGATCCTTGGGTTGCCTCCCAATAAGCACTAATTTATAGTCTTTATCTTGAATTTCTCTTATTTGGTTCCTTCAAACTTCTCCTGGGGGTACTGGTGGGGGTTCCTCCATCTGTTTAATGTCCAAGGTAATCTTCTGGATCTCAGTTGTTATAGTCTCTAGGGATTTAGATTCAGCAGTATGAACTTTAGATGTTGCCTTCTTGGTTGAACCCTTGTCACCTCTTTCATAGTCCAGACCATCATGCAGAGAAATCATGTTATCAATGATTTGCATGGTCCTCTTTGGGTTTTGTCCAAGGAAATTGCTTCCTGCAACGACATTTAGCAATGTCCTTTCCACATACGTCAGACCGTTGCAGAACATGGTCACTGGAATTACATTGCCATAGTTGTTATGAGGACAACCTCTCTAGTATTTTTAGAATCTTTTCCATGCTTCTTAAATATTCTCTTCAAACTTATGCATGAACCCAATTATCTAATGCCTTTTCCTTAGAGTCTTCTAAATCAGGTAGAACTTCATGAAAAAAGCATATGCCAGTGGTTCTATCCATTGATGGTCTTGTTGGGTAGAACAAGGTACCACGACAAAGTTTTGTCCCTCAAGGAGAAGTTAAACCCCTTACAGTTTGTCACCTCTTATGGCACCCTTTTCATCTTGATTATATCACATATGTTCTTAAAGGTGTCCAAGTGGTTTTGTTCTGAATCATGGAAATTATCACGAGCTTCCGTTCACAATTTGGAGCATCGATTCATGTAATAATGACCATGCACCTTGATTTGTTGGCCCTAGTTGTGGCCAATTCACAAAGATAAGGGCCTATGTCATCATCTTCATCATCATTGTAGTGGTTATCTTCATAGTTGTCGTCATTGTTTTGGTTATTTCTCCCATTCCTCCTTGTTCTAAGGTGATGACCTTCATCACAATGTCATTCTTCACCCTCCTCATCATGCGGTGGTGGTGGAATTCCATTAGGTTGGTTTTTAGGTCCTACTTCATCTGAGTGGTATTCCTCATATTCAGATTTAGGCTCAGATTGAGGTTGTTCAACCCTCAGGTTTCAGTTCACTCCTTCTTGGTGTACTTCCCTATGAGGAGGCATGTTGAATGCAAATGGGTTGTTGCACTTGTTATATGCTTCTCTCCAAGCTACCTAAAATAGTTTGCACGGTCGAGTTAGAAACCAGACATATGAAATGAAGTATTCAAGATAGTTATATATAGTGGATTAGATCTAATGTGATAAAGTCTATTCTAGACTTGAGGCACAGGTGTATGGTGAGAGGATTTGAGTTCTTAACATTATTGTTTGCCTTTTCCTCGATAACGGTGCCAAAAATTTGACATGCCTAAACCACATGTCCAAAAAGGGAGCTGATCTAGAGTAGTCAAACTCTTAAATTTGTACCTGACACTTAGGCCCCTGCAACTATTATACATGGTCTGATGTAGTAGATCAGGGCTGATCCACATGGACAAGGAGTGTAAGTGCTATGAATGTAGAATCTTGGCATAGTTACACCAATAAAAGATGATAGATTAAGTTTGGTGTTACTTAGGGAACAATGTTACTTCAACCAATAAGTAAAGTAAAGAAAGTAAAATAAATCAGGAAACAAAACAAGAGAACAAGTAGAAATAAGAGGTGATATAAAAAATATGGGTGGGAACTTGGACTGGGTTTCACCGTATCACGAATATCAAATACTCACACCCGTTGTATACCTATAGAAAGATTATTAAGCAATGATCATATAAGTCTATTCCCTCCTCTCTCAAGCTTAGGATAGATCTAAATTATAAGGTTCTCTCTCTATCTCTCTCTCTTGATGGTATACAAACAATCACAAAAATAACCATATGACCTTAGCTTAAGCATTCCAACATTCTCATGCATTCATACAACTCCATAACACTTAGATACCATTAGTACTACTCTTTCAAGGCACTAACTATCAAACATCACAAGATGGTATCTAATCATACAAGTGACACGTTAAAACCAAGAGTATAGATATAATCATTGCTAAGAGCATATGTATTATAATGGATGCAAGTATATACATGGTTGTAGAACCTTAGTGGCTACTCCATCAATCCAAGATATATTTTTAGCCGCTCATGTTGATGAGAAACCTTCTGAATTTACAAACATGGAAAAACATAAGGTACTTCTAAGAGGGAATAGAGGAAATATGAAAGAAAGGGGTAGATCAGGGAGAACCCTCCATTCCAATAGTGACCTAAGGTGGCCAAGATCGATCAAACAACTCCTTGATTTGTGGTAAGGTTATTGGAATAGTGGCTCACTTGTGGATCTCTTTCTATCATTGAAGAAGTTGGAGTGATAGGGGGTGATGGATGGCATGTGAGGCCTTTAGACTCTCATCCTTTAGAATTTGCAAATCGATGGGTGGTTTGTTCAATGGAGGGTTGATGGTAGTAGATAGAACAATAGAGCTTCCACATTGGGTGGAGGTCACGACCCTTGTTGTAAGGACCCTAACCCATGTTTTGGGATAACCATCTTTGATTTTCTTATGCAAGGTTCATAGAACCTTAATCAAATCTCTCTAGATGTTTTGTCATCATGTGACAAGCTTATGTTTCCAGTTTGGTCTCGTTTGGATGTTGTTTGAGCAATGTTTGCTTATTTTGGACCAGAGTGCATTTTACCCAAAGTAAAGGGTTATATTGCAATATGTCACATGTAGAGCATGCTTTTAGTTCTCTTGCATCATTAGAAATAGAATGATGTTGTGGGGCGCCTTGTGGAGGACCTACGTTCCAAGTTTGAGCTTGGTTGGATGATGCTTGCGCTTTAGGTGCTAGTTTTGGTGTAAATTGCAATTTACCCAAAGCGGAGGGTCAATATGCAATTTATCATCTCTAGAGTATTCTTGCTTCTTTTTGGAATCATTTAGGATGAGTATGGAGGTTGGTTTTCCTTGTTTGGTTGTTAGATGAGGAGTGACATCTCTATATGATCTTTATAACATATATGTGTCACATACGACACCTTGTCTTTTAATGTATCGGCTAGGGCTTGGAGGTGTGTTGCCCAAGAGGGTGTATCAGCCATGGAAGTTTCCCAGCTACACGATACACATTCTACACTGTATCACCAAGCCATGCATGAGCAGCTTGGGTGGAAAAAAGTGGTGTTAAGTGCAAGAGCAAGTGGCACCTTAGTATATGTGGTTTTAACACCTCTTCCTTGCTACCTCTCTCTTCCTTGGAGTATGTAACTCCCTTCCTCCTTAATTAAGCAATTCTTTTCATCTAACTTCCTTCAATTTCTGGTTGGGACGAGCATGGGAGCTTAAGGAAGACTCCCATGGAGATTGAGAGGGCGAGCTCCTTGGCCATGGAGGCTTCTTGCTCAAGATCCGACCTTGGTGAATCATGCTTCTTTGCTAATCTTTCCTTGTGTCTTCTTCTTCATCTCCTCCTTTTCCTCTCGTCCATGGATGGGCCCTTGAGGAGAGTAGGCATGGACGTGGTTATCTCCCCTCTTTTCTTCTTCTTGAGCTATGCATAACCATAGTATCATCTTCTCCTTCTTCCTTTGTTTCTTGAGGTGATGATGATGGTGTCGAAGGAATGTTTGGAGCTATGGACGGATGATGTGCATGGTGAGGAATGTGGGTTTTCTACTTGGACCAATAATCTTGGTGTCTTCCATGGAGAACCTCTTAAGGAGGGTTACATTACTCTTAACCATCTCTATTATGTTTATTCTTCATATGTGCACATATTGGTTCTTGTACTTAAATCGATACCTTTCTCAATGATAGTTATATATGTGGAACTTGGAATCTGATATAATGGGAATGCTACGTTTTATTACTGCCTTATTATTGTTTATCTTGTGCATTATAGTTTTGGGTGACTTGAGGATGACGGTGAACCACCCGATAGGGTGCTTGCCTGATACTATGGTTGCACGATATAGTGATTTGCCCGTTAGGTCTTGCTTGGGCCGATGGCACATGAGCAATATCCCTTGGACTTGAGAGGTGAGCCCTGCTCTAGTAGCTTGGGTAAAACCCCTCTCTCTCCTTGGTAAATTAAGGGTGAACCTATGGTCTATGTGTTTGGACGTTAGGTTGAGTTGGTTGGCCGATAGAGTGTTGCTCTACCCTTGTTGCCTGATATGCTAAAGGTTGTGCAAGACCCCTCTCACTTGGTTGTTGAGAGGTGAGCCAACTTTTGGTAATCTTGGATGATATGGATGGTTGATACCTAGTTGGACCTTTGGCCGATATGAAGTGTTGATCTTTAGTTGTGAGTTGATGGTCCACCTTTGTTGCACGACATGTTCTTGGGATTGAACCCTTGGTTGATATCTTGAGCGATACAGATGTCCTATCCCTAGTTTGGGGTGATATGCTTTCTAAGAAAATAGGATAATCTTAAACTCTAGTTTCCCAATATGGAGCCTTGGATGATAAGGTTGCTCTAACCCTAGATGACCGATAGGTGGTGTTCTTGGGATTTATGGATGGTTGTCACCTTGTAGACCCCTAACCCGATATGGTGTTTGATAGATGAGTTGGTTGAGTGTTGCACAATATGAGGAGTTGGTCGTTATGATGTGTTAGGTGATATGGCCTTGTTGGCTTTGCATGGTACTTTGGGTGAGAACCCTATTCTTATTTGAGATTTTGAGTGATGCTAGCATCCCTGCCTGATATGCCTTGGTGAAGATCATAACTTGACACCCTAGATTGCCCGAAACACACCCATAGAGGTCTTGGCCGATATCACAAACCCTAACCTAAGATAAGCATGTAGTGTATGTGCTAGTTGGGTGACGCATGGATCAAGTGCTTGGCCGATACCCTATTTAGGGATGTGATGTCTTGGCCGATATGCTTTGCCCGACACATGCTCCCCTTATGGTTGATTGACTAACATGAGCATGAGGTTGATTGCTTAGATGGTTATATGGTTGAAGGTTTGACCAATACATGTGTTGAACTTGGGCAGTATAGAATCTTGGACGATATAAGTTGAGCCTTGGATGGCATGATACCTTGACAGTTATAGGGTCCCTAACCCTAATATGTGATAGGATTTTGGGAAATATGTGACGCCCATGAGATGCATCACACACGTCCTGGTACTTGGTTACCCGTTACCACCTTACCCATGGATGTGCGATACGACTTATAGCCCTAGTTGCATGATACTCTCACTTTGTGCATGGGAATAGGTGATGCTTGCAGCCGACAATCTTGGGTGAGGGTTGGTACCCTACTCGATACCCCTTTTAGTGAGGGTTGTGTTCTAACCTGATAACCCTATGTACATTATCTTGAACTCACACCTTTAATTAAGAAGAACTATGGCTAGATAAGCGGTGGATGTTAGTATGGTGGTTACCTATGGTTGATGATAGGTGAAACTTTGAGAATGTTTGATGGTAGATCATGGTTGTATGATCCATAAAGATGAATCCTGAGGGATGGCGTGCATGATGATACAAGACATAGGGTATGGTGGATACCCATGGTATGGTAACAATATTATGTATTTCTTAATAAACAATCTATGACTTATGCTTCATGTGTTCATAATAATAGATGATTGTTCCAATCCTATAAACCTTAATCTTAATGATATGATAATCATGATATGTTTGATACCTAAACTTGGTGCTAAGTGAGATGATTAGATACATGATTATGTTCATGAGATATAGGGCATGTAGAATGCTCGTGGTATGATTACAATAATGTAATTTGTTTAGAAGATACAACTTTGTGCTTCATGTATTCATAATCATGGATGTTGATCCAATCATGTACCTTCAATCCTAATAGCATGATAAACATAAAGATTTATGTTTGGTGATTAAGTTATCTCTCTCAATATGTATACTAACCATGCAGGTATATCAAATGAATTCATAGCCAGGTAAGAGCTATGAGGAATATGTGTTCTATATAACACTCAATGGTGATAATCCTTGTGGATGAGATAACATGTATCACCAGAATGATGTGGAAGGTTTGTGGACCTGGTAAAGGTTGAGTGCCAAGTTGAGGTGTTATCCTCTGATGTTGAGAGAAGGGATTTCTATCCCATGGTGATGATGTAAGCATCGAGAGGCAACGACATTCTGTGATGATGGGATTGAGTCCCAGTGATGTTGATCCTTGAGATGGATCTTGATGATTGGCAAGAGGCCAAGTGGTAACATGTAACGTTGGCTTTGAAAATAAGAGTGACAATACTTGATAATGAGATCTATGTTTTTTACTTGTGTTTTAGTTTACATGTTACATAACTTGGTTGAATCTTGCAATCCTCTTAAAATGTATTAATTAATGAGAAGTGGAACCTTACAAGTAGTTTGCCCTAGCCATAGATCCATCATCGTCAGTAATTAGGTGATGGTGAAATGAGTTCTCCTATGGGTTAACCCAGAGTGCATATTATTGAATATGCGGGGTTTCTCCTAGCCGAAAATAGGAGGATCAGAGTGAAACTGCGGTTGTGGACTGAAGATGTGTATAAGAGCATGGTGATAAGGCCCATGGCTCAGTGTGAAGGAGCATGAATGCATTCATGGATCAGGAGCACGGTGAATAGGCTCGTGGCTCATGACGAAAAGGGCAGCCTATGAGACTGACCCTGTGGCTGAGGCCACTTAAGAAAGAGACTACAGTTCTTCTTGTTGATTGTTGTGCACTGACCATGAAGAGGTGAGGTCATGGAGTCTGACTCTCCCAATGACCTTTTATGGCATCGGTTTTGGGCTTAATTGCTAAAGGTTGGATTTGAGCGGGACGGCTCACTTCCTCAGGGCATAATAAATAGTAATCTAGTCGTATAGAATATATTGCTTAAGGCAAAACATAGAACATTAGTTGAGGCCTTGATTGTATAGTTGTTGTAGTTATATCTTGCAAGTTATCTGTGATGAGTTCTTATAAAACTTATCTTGTCAATCATGTTCCATAAAGAACACATGTTATATGCCTCCTGGATACTTTGGTAAGGATGTTAATAAAGTCAACTTTGCTCAGCATGTTGCTCATATAATCTTCTTATACCAGTTACCTATGATCTTAATAAAGTTTTAGAGGATTATGTTTCTCATTGGGACAGTGTGTCTCACCCCACTGGTTAATAACCCCTTTTAGGTGGACGTGCCTGGCGAGATGAAGATCATGTGGCTACGAATGATATGTAGAGGTATCTTATCTGGTGGAATAGATAGTGTCTTTCAGTAGAGTCCTATGTGTCGTCCCTGTATACTCAGGTCTTCAGGAGAGCTTTTCGATGTTTCTTGTATAATGATCAACGTACAGTTTTTGGTATGTATGTTGATGTAAATCAGGATGTGGAACAGTTATTTCATGTAATGAGATGATGGGAAATTATGTTGTAGCACCTTGGAAATATGCTATGAAAGAAAAGAATTGGCTCAATATTACATGTATCATCTTATGGTGCTTGTTGTAAATCAGTTTTAATTTCCCGTGATTTTCGGTAATCCGTTGGTTAGCATGTAATTGTGTTTTTTTGTGGATGGGGTGTCACAAGTGTTTCGTATCTGAGCTCTAGGTTCGCTGAGTCTACAGGGACACTAGGACTAGGATTAAGATGGTGTCTAAGGTTGGACTGTGACATAAAATATGGTGCATACTACCTAATCTCAGTAATTGGATGCCCTAGCCAGGTATTCAAATATTGAAGACATAGGTAAGTGTGGAGCCTTAGATTGCTTCCTCCTTGATTACTCTGATCAAGTAGTCATTCTGGAGCAATCTAAAGAGCATAGAAAATCAGGAGAGAGATAGCATGTTGTCGAGCACCTTGTTGGATGACTTGGTTGTGCAGGATGGAGTATACCCTTCTCGTATCCTTCCTTTTCTTGGGCTTGACATGTCAAGGATCGAGATAACCCTGGGAATGGATATCCTTGGAAAGGTGTGCAGTTTTTTGAGGTGGAGAGGTTGTCTTTGGTATGATCTGGCTAAGTGCCTATAGTATGGCTATCACCTGTTAGGGGTTTATGCTCCGCATAAACATGACATCGAAAAGGTGTGCACCCAAGGAAATGAACTAAGGATAGGTCGTCTTGGCAAAAAGGTTCATCAAGTTAATCTTGATTCCTTGGAATACTCCTAGATAAGTCTCGAGTAAAGGAATATCCAGGTAGGATGTACCTCAGGGAGAGATCGATGAATGAGGTTTGTAAATCCTATCAAGATCAATTAATATAGTGCATATCTGTCACCATTCGAGTTGGTGCTTGATATACCTTTGGGAGCCGACAAGAAGACATGGCAGGCTTGAAATCGAGATGATGTGGTTGCTGATAACCATGATGTTTAGCATCTTTTATGATAAGTCTTAAGCGATACATAGTGAGGTGCCTTATGAGCCCTTCATGTGCATACATGTGTTTTGTAGAGTATGTATCTGGTGATAACCTCTTATGAGATAGATCTTCCTTGGACTAAGACATCCTTTGTGGAAGGAGAAGACATAGTTGGAATATATATATATATATATATATAGCAGAAGGATAGTAATACAAATATGCAAAGCTTAAGTGTCGAGCCTGTGAGATCAGAGTAGTGCAGCGGAAACGTAATGAGGAAGGTTATATATCAGTAAAGGAACGGATACCTGAGTGATACAAGTTGCATGTGATGTTCCAGTATATATAAAGAGTGTTATCAGATAAAGGATGATGAGACGGAGGATTGAGTTTGTGACCAGTACAAGGAAACCCTGTGATAGCTCTGAAGAAGATAAAGTATGTTGGTCATAGATCTATGACACCCAGGATCTTTGTGGAGATGTATGATGCGACATGTAGGTAACACTCGTCTTCTTCCCGGTCAGGATTTCAGTGACGAAATCCTTGTTAGGGGTTCATGTCTTGTAAGGACCCTGACCCATGTTTTGGGCTAACCCTCTTTGCTTTGCTTGTGTAAGGTGCTTATAACCTTAATCAAATCTCTCTAGATGTTTTGGCATCATGTGACAAGCTTATGCTTCCAGTTTGGTCCCATTTGGATGTTGTTTCAGCAATGTTTGCTTGTTTTGGACCAAAGTGCAATTTACCCAAAGTAAAGGGTTATATTGCAATATGTCACATGTAGAGCATGCTTTTAGTTCTCTTGCATCATTATAAATAGATTGATGTTTTGGGGCGCCTTGTGGAGGACCTATGTTCCAAGTTTGAGCTTGGTTGGATGATGCTTGTGCTTTATGGGCTAGTTTTGGTGTAAATTGCAATTTACCCAAAGTGGAGGGTCAATATGCAATTTATCAGCTCTAGGGTCTTCTAGCTTCTATTTGGCATCATCTAGGATGAGGATGGAGGTTGGGGCACCTTTTTTGGTTGTTAGATGAGGAGTGACATCTCTATATGATATTTATAACATATATGCGTCACATACGACACCTTGTCATTTAGTGTATCGGCTAGGGCTTGGAGGTGTGTTGCCCAAGAGGGTGTATTGGACATGGAAGTTTCCCAGATGCACGATACACATTCTAGAGTGTATCACCAAGCCATTCATGACCATGTTGGGTGGCAACAAGTGGCGTTAAGTGCAAGAGCAAGTGGCACCTTAGTTTATGTGGTTTTGACACCTCTCCCTTGCTACCTCTCTCTTCCTTGGTGTATATAACTCCCTTCCTCCTTAACCAAGCAATCCTTTTCATCTAACTTCCTTCCCTTTCTTGTTGTAATGAGCATGGGAGCTTGTGAGCTTAAGGAAGACTCCCATGGAGCTTGGGAGGGCGAGCTCCTTGGCCATGGAGGCTTCTTGCTCAAGATTTGACCTTGGTGAGTCATTCTTGTTTTATAATCTTTCCTTGTGACTTCTTCTTCATCTCCTCCTTTCCCTCTAAGCCATGGATGGTCCCTTGAGGATAGTAGGCATGGACGTGGTTATCTCCCCTCTTTTCTTCGTCTTGAACTATGCATACCTTCTTCCTTTGTTTCTTGAGGTGATGATGATGGTTCTGAAGGCATGTTTGGAGCTATGGACGAATGATGTGCATGGTAAGGAACGTGGGTTTGCTACTTGTACCAAGAATCTTTGTGTCTTCCATGGATATCATCTTAAGGTGGGTTACATAACTCTTAACCATCTCTATTATGTTCACTCTTCATATGTGCACATATTGGTTCTTGTATTTAAATTGATACCTTTCTCCATGATAGTTATATATGTGGAACATCGAATCTGATCTAATGGGAATGCTACGTTTTATTACTGCCTTATTCTTGTTTATCTTGTGCATAATAATTTTGGGTGACTTGAGGTTGAATATGAACCACCCGATAGGGTGCTTGCTCGATATTATGGTTGCATGATATAGTGATTTTCTCGTTAGGTCTTGCTTAGGCCGATGGAACATGAGCAATATCCCTTGGACTTGAGAGGTGAGCCCTGCTCTAGTAGCTTGGTCAAAACCCCTCTCTCACCTTGGTTAATGAAGGGTGAACTTATGGTCTAGGTGTTTGGATGTTAGGTTGAGTTGGTTGGCCGATAGAGTGTTGCTCTACCCTTGTTGCCTGATATGCTAAAGGTTGTGCAAGACCCCTCTCACTTGGTTGTTGAGAGGTGAGCCAACTTTTGGTAATCTTGGACGATATGGATGGTTGATACCTAGTTGGACCTTTGGCCGATATGAAGTGCTGATCTTTAGTGGTGAGTTGATGGTCCACCTTTGTTGCACGACATGTTCTTTGGGTTGAACCCTTGGTTGATATCATGAGCGATACAGATGTCCTAACCCTAGTTTGTGGTGATATGCTTACTAAGCCAATAGGATAATCTTAAACTCTAGTTGCCCGATATGGAGCCTTGGATGATAAGGTTTCTCTAACCCTAGATGACCGATAGGTGGTGTTCTTGGGCATTATGGATGGATGGCACCTTGTAGACCCCTAGCCCTCTATGGTGTTTTATAGATGAGTTAGTTGAGTGTTGCACAATATGAGGAGTTGGTCATTATGATGTGTGAGGTGATATAGCCTTGTTGGCTTTGCACGCTACTTTGGGTGAGAACCCTATTCTTATTTGATCTTTTGAGTGATGCTAACATCCCTGCCCGATATGCCTTGGTGAAAATCATAACCCGACACCTTAGCTTTCCTGACACACACCCATAGAGGTCTTGGACGATATCACAAACCCTAACCTGAGATAAGCATGTAGTGTATGTGCTAGTTAGGCGACGCATGGATCAAGTGCTTGGCTGATACCCTATTTAGGGATGTGATTTCTTGGCTTATATGCTTTGCCCGACACATGCTCCCCTTTTGGTTGGTTGACTGACATGAGCATGAGGTTGATTGCTTAGATGGTTCTAGGGTTGAAGGTTTGACTGATACATGTGTTGAACTTGGGCAGTATAGAATCTTGAACGATATAAGTTGAGCCTCGAATGACATGATACCTTGACTGTTATAGGGTCCCTAACCCTAATAGGCGATAGGGTTTTGGGAAATATGTGATGCCCATGAGCTGCATGACACACTCCCTGGTACTTGGTTACCCATTACCACCTTGCACATGGATGTGCGATACAGATTATAGTCTTAGTTGCACGATATTGTCCCTTTGTGCATGGGTATAGGTGATGCTTGTAGCCGACAATCTTGGGTGAGGGTTGGTACCCTACTCGATACCCCTTTTAGTGAGGGTTGTGTTATAACTCGATAACCCTATGTACGTTATCTTGAACTGGCACCTTTAATTATGAAAAACTATGGCAAGATAAGCAATGGACGTTAGTATGGTGGTTGCCTATGGTTGATGATAGGTGAGCCTTCGAGAATGTTTGATGGTAGATCATGGTTGTATGATCCCTAAAGATGAATCGTGAGGGATGGTGTGCATGATGATAGAAGACATAGGGTATGGTGGATACCCATGGTATGGTAACAGTAATGTGTATTTCTTAATACACCATCTAAGACATATGCTTCATCTGTTTATAATAATAGATGATTGTTCCAATCATATAAACCTTAATCTTAATGACATGATAATCATGATATGTTTGATACCTAAACTTGGTGCTAAGTGAGATGATTAGATACATGATTATGTTCATGAAATATAGGGCATGTAGAATGCTTGTGGTTTGATTACAATAATGTAATTTTTTTACAAGATATAGCTTTGTGCTTTATGTAGTCATTATCATGGATGTTGATCCAATCATGTACCTTCAATCCTAATAGCATGATAAACATAAAGATCTATGTTTGGTGATTCAGTTATCTCTCTCAATATGTATACTGACCATGCAGGTGTATCAAATGAATGCATAGCTAGGTAAGAGCTATGAGGAATATGTGTTTTGTATAACACTCAATGGTGATAATCCTTGTTGATGAGATAACATGTATCACTAGAATGATGTGGAAGGTCTATGGACCTGGTAAAGGCTGAGTGCCAAGTTGAGGTGTTATCCTCTGATGTTGAGAGAAGAGATTTCTATCTCATGGTGATGATGTAAGCCTCGATAGGCAGCGGCATTCTGTGATGATGGGATTGAGTCCCAGTGATGTTGATCATTGAGATGGATCTTGATGATTGCCAAGAGTCCAAGTGGTAACATGTAATGTTGGATTTGGAAATAAGAGTGACAATACATGATAATGAGATCTATGTTGTTTACTTGTGTTTTAGTTTACATGTTACATAACTTGGTTGAATCTTGCAATCCACTTAAAATCTATTAATTAATGATAAGTGGAACCTTACATGTAGTTTGCCCTGGCCATAGATCCATCATTGTCAGTAATTAGGTGATGGTGAAATGGGTTCTCCTGCGGGTTAACCTGGAGAGAATACTATTGAATATGTAGGGTTTCTCCTCACTGAAAATAGGAGGATCATAGTGAAACTGCGGTTGTAGAAACAAGATGTGTATAAGAGTATGGTGATCAGGCCCATGGCTTAGTGTGAAGGAGCATGAATGCATTCATGGCTCAGGAGCACGGTGAATAGGCCCATGGCTCATGACAAAAAGGGCAGCCTGTGAGACTGACCCTGTGGCTGAGGCCACTTAAGCAAGAGATTGTGGTCCTTCTTGTTGATTGTTGTGCACTGACCATGAAGAGGTGAGGTCATGGAGTCTGACTCTCCCAATGACCTTTTATGGCACTGGTTTTGGGCTTCGTAGCCAAAGGTTGGATTTGAGCGGGATGTCTCACTTCCTCAGGGCATAATAAATAGTAATCTAGTCGTATAGAATATATTGCTTAAGGCAAAACACAGAACATTAGTTGAGGCCTTGATTGTATAGTGTTTGTAGTTATATCTTGCAAGTTATCTGCGATGAGTTCTTATAAAACTTATCTTGTCAGTCATGTTCCATAAAGAACGCATGTTATATGCCTTCTGGATAGTTTGGTAAGAATGTTAATAAAGTCAACTTTGCTCAGCATGTTGCTCCTATAATCTTCTTACACCAGTTACCTGTGATCTTAATAAACTTGGTAGAGGATTATGTTTCTCGCTGGGACTGTGTGTCTCAGCCAGCTGGTTAATAACCCTTTTTAGGTGGACGTGCCTGGTGAGATGAAGATCATGTGGCTACGAATGATATGCAGAGGTATCTTATCTGGTGGAATAGATAGTGTATTGCGGTAGAGTCCTATGTGTCATCCTTGTACACTAAGGTCTTTGGGAGAGCTTTTCGATGTTTCTTGTATAATGATCGATGTATGGTTTTCGATATGTATCTTGATGTAAATCAGCATGTGGAACAGTTATTTCATGTAATGAAATGATGGGAAATTATGTTGTAGCACCTTGGAAATATGCTATGAAAGAAAAGTATTGGCTCAATATTACATGTCTCATCTTATGGTGATTGTTGTAAATCAGTTTTAATTTCCTGTGATTTTCAGTAATCCGTTGGTTAGCATGTAATCGTGTTTTGTTGTGGATGGGGTTTCACACTTGTCTCGAGGCCCTATGCCTCATATTTATAGCAAATATCAGTCGTTGATTTCTTGTGCTGCAAGTCTAGCTAGTGGGCACATGCCTCAGGGCATGTGTGTAACTAACTTTAATAACATCCCATATGCCCATCATATTTTTGAGTGTACATTCCTATCATTGGTTTCATTTGTGGAAAAGTCTAGGAGTATTGGGTAGTCAAGCCATTTGGTATGTAATCAGATGATCCATCCAATTCCTATGATGGTTGGTCTTTGTCTCAGTAAGGTGATCAATTCTTTGGAAACCAATGGATGTCCCCGATGTAATGATCCTTGGAAGATCATCTGTTATTTGACCCATTCATTTTTTGGTTCTTCTATCAGGAAAATCATCAAATCTTTGAGGATTGATAGTTGATTACCATTTCAAGGAAAGATCTGATGGGTCTTCTGTTTCCAAAATATGATGATTATTTTGGGAACACTTGCATGATCATTATCTATCCTTGACATCTAATGGCTTCACCTCTTTTTTGAATGGCCATCAGATGTTAATCAACCAATGGCATGTATGGATTTATCAGTACCTTAGCCTTTGACGGTGCAACAAGACCAATGAGTGCCTTGTCTCCACAATAGCAACCATGCTTTTGCAAGTATCTACATAGAAGCTATTAGTTATCTTCAAATCAAGCTTTGAGTAGTAAATAAGCAAAAAAATGGTAGAAAATGAAGGTGACTAGGCTCACAATGAAAATATTAGGGGTAAACTAAGGCATGAGATATCCCCAAAATTGAGTGTTATCAAGATACCAAAGTAAGATGACAAAATAAGATGTCATAGAAGAATCTCATGGTGAGGACACTATCTCAACATCTTGTAGAATATTTCCAAAGACTTATGGAACCTCTTATTATCTGTTTGGTTGAATTTGACATGGCACATCACATTTGTGTCAACCTTGCAGTAGAATTGAACTTTCATAATAAAGCATTTTTCATGTCCTACAAATTCATTAACCCTATCTTTGAAGCATATCAATTCTTGGCTTTAGCCTTTAGGGAGAAGGGGGACAATGTCAAAGGTGTGACATCATCAGTTGTAATTGGAGTCTGGAAAGTTGAGAAAGTTTCTTGAAAAGCATCCACATGCTTGTAAGGTTTTTCATGATCTAGAGCATATAAGACCAGAAGCATATGCATAAGAGATGCAGGCATGGACAATTCTTGATTGGGCCTAGATTTCATCCTTGTAGATATCAGAGAAGTGTAAGATCCTACTAGGAAGTGGTCTTGAATAAGATTTGGGGGCTCTCTATTACGAGGTGGTGGTCTTCCTTTAGGATTGGCCATCTCTTCTTTCCCTAATGATTGTTATCACGTGCATGTTGCACAATATAGAAGAGTTAGGAATATCAAATGCAAGAAGATAACAAAGAAAAATAATAGAAATGGTGAGGGCAATACGAAAAGTCAAAGTAAAATAAACAAGCTAGGACGAGCTCCATTCTCCCCGGCAATGCCTACAAAAAGCTTGATGCACCCATGGGAACCCAAGGAAATTGATGTGGCTAGACTTGCCTTAGGCACAAACCTGGTTCTTTGGATATTTGTAAAATCCAGTTTGGACACATTCTTATTGAATTCCACAAGAGCATGGGCTCAGGAGTAGTATAGTAATGGAAAGTCATGGTTGAACCTAAACAAGAGAGGGGATACTACATATAAGCTTTTACTAGGTTCATATTGCGGAGTGTAGGATTTTTAGAGTTTGACTTAAGGGTTTGAACTACACTTAGTGAACAAGCAAGAGAAATATGTAAGAATAAAACCTAAGCTAATACTATACAAAAAATGCTTTCAAAGAAATAAGAGAGACAATTACACTAAATTAGACTAGTAATTAACACCACAATAACCAAAGAAATTTTAATTAACACTAAACTAGGCAATTAGATAATTAAGGTAATACAAAGAGAAACTAGTTACACTAAGCTAGCAATCATACTAAGAAGGCAAGCAATGAACTAAACTATAAAAATCTAGCTCAGAAGACTAGACACAAGAGCTAACTACTTTGCAAAGGCAAAATAACATGACCAAGACAATTATCTAAGAAACAAGCGAGGAAGATGACTAGGTTAATACTAGATAAGGAATGAGAAATTAGTGTTTGATGCAATAATTAGGGAATTAGGCAATCTGGGGAATTTATGGCTATTAACATAATTAGAGTTGGATCATGCAACACATTCAATTGAACCATGTTATCTAACCAATTAACATATTAGAATGAAGGAGAATTATCCTATACTACTAGTTGGCTAGGGTGGTGTAGGGTGTACACACATGAACTAGTCCTTATACCCTATCCAACCTTACAAGGTTCTATTGACTAGGGTATATGTATAATTTAATCACAATCACTCTAGTACAGGTCCCTAGGAGTGATTCTCCTAATGTACTTAGTGGAAAAGGGTGCATGGAGTGTAGGAGAAGGGTATCTCACCTCCTTTTACACTTCACCCAACCTTACCTGTAGACATGCTCTTCGTTAGATTTCATTAAGTGAGACACTACTATCTACTTAGGTTTCACATCTAGGGATATAAGAATAGATGGGAATGTAGGATCAAGGACAACTATCTAAGGATACACTAGGTGTACTTAGGAGGTTTTCACCAAATAGCCACATATACCACATTCTTCTATTGTTAGGTGGTTTCATATATCTGTCACCATATATAGGTATGGGGAAATGAGGTACAAGCATAAGGAATTTGTTTCTATACAACATTACAATGTTTACAATAATATTTCACCAACATGCTATCAAAGTCATATTTACCCCCCAACATAGCTACTCATGTTAATGGAAAATACAAAAATAGAGAAGAAAAAGATTCAAGAAGCCATGGATCTTAGTGTGGAGGTTGAAATCATCTTCTCCAATTGCTACTAGATTGAGCACTTCCCTCCTATAAAGTGGAATGACATATAAATGGAATGGATAGGGGACAAAACCCTTAATGTTAGGTTTTGGGTGGAATATGATGAATTGGGAGTGAGATGAGGTAGGTAGGTGATAAGGAAGTTAAATGAATGCCCAAGGGAGATAAAGTTTGACTCCCACCAGCCACCAACTCTTATATAGGGGTCTAGGGTGTGTAGGGTTAACTGGGGGCATTTAGGTAAAATGATACCAGGGAAGCACTAGGGTTTGGTTGGTAGCATGACTATTCTGGGTAGAATGTCTATGTTGGGAATGGGTGGGAATGCTCTAGGAGAATGAGAACGACCGTGGTGGAAGGATGGAATGACCACTGAAATTTTGGGATTTTGAATTTGAAAGCACAATCATTCTAGGCAACACAACTGTTCTAAGATTTCCTAGGATGGGAATTATGGCTGGCATGACCATTCTAGGATTTCCCATCATGGATCTTTTGGCGAACAAAACCATGTTGAGATTTCCTATCAGAATTATTCAGTCCAGTACATCCTTTCTTTGAAAGTTCTATGTGAAGTCTCTACTCGGGGAATGTCCAGAATGACTATTATCTAGTAGCATGACCATTTTGGGGTCCTTGTCTTGTATTTGGGTCTGAAACTTGGTCATCCATGGAGTTTATTGCTTCCATACATTCTTTGGTCACTTAGGGTTTGCTGGGAGTGATTTTCGCCTCATTTTGAGCTCCTCTAAGCCCAAGGAAACCCTATATTCAACAATGTCCTCTCCCTTCCATATGTGCACTTGATTATAATAGAGTTTATTCAGAAAATATCATACATTATTAACATCTAGATACAAAAAGGGTGAAGTGACACAAGATGAAGACATAATTAAGGGCTTCATCAACTGTGCATTTGTTTTTTGGCATTTTTTTGGCATTTTAGGTTAGCTTTCTAATAAAAAAAAGGATTGTTAGGAAAATATCTCAAAGAATAATAAAGCTAAAGACAAAAGGAGGATCAAATAGCCAAATTTAGTATTTCCTTTTGTAATTTCCTTTTGATTTTTGAAATATATGTAAACTTCTCATAGGAGGTTCTTTTCCCATTAAAAAAAAGAAGTTTATAGTTTTTAATTTATTAAATATTATTCATTATTTATTCAATCTAGTTCCTGGAAAGCATAGTTATTATCCTTGCCTCTTTTGTTGGCCTTCAATAGGTATAACATGATAATGGGAGTAGTCATAGAGTGTGGAACTAGATGATAGCTTTTTGTGGACAACTTGGTAAATTTAGCATAGAATGTTGGATCAGAAGATTAATGAAATTGATGTAACATTAGGATGATAATTACAGATCTTTTGGGTCAGGATGGGTTTTGGAAATCAGGAATCTTAAATCAAATAATCATGACAAGGGTATAGAAGATGTTAAACTTGGACATGAGGCATCCAAAGAAGAGCAGGATCAACTCATATAATGACCCAAAAAAGAAAGATTAATTTCACTCAAATTAAAAATAAGAATCAAGAAATTTAACAAAGATTGAAAGAGGAAATTTGGGAACTCTATTAGCCGTTGGATGTGACATACCATTCTTCCTGTAAACATATTCTTTTTTTCTTATAAACCACTTATAAAGCCATTTCAACTCACTAGAAAATCAATTCATACAAATTTTATAGTCTCTAATGTCAATGAATTATCTTAGGAGAGGAAGAAATCTAGACCATACTTTCCTTATGGGTGTAATATCTAGAAATGTGTGGGAAGTGGATGAGGTCTTATCAGATCTTTTTCAACCAATGAATCCACATGGACGTGAAAATTAGAGGTTGGTTGTCGCTAACCAATACATTTATATTGGGCTTCATGAGAGGTCTTCTACATTTGATAATCCTTTAGGTTATTTGGGTTGAATGATGTGCCAATATATTTGGTAGGAAGAGAATTTACAAAAGTCAAATATGGATTAGATAAAATAGATTTTCAAAACTTTTTTCTTGCTAACGCTCGAGAGGGAGATCCTAGGTCTAGAAGAAGGTTATATAGTCAAATAACTTTTAAATAAACTTGTAGTGAAGGCCTTTAGTTTTGAAGAGATATAGTGAGAAAAATTGGGAGTGATTCCATTAATATATACATGGGTTGGATCATTCGGAAATGTATTAGGGAAGAAAATGATGGTAGAGATGTAGGGGGTACCGATTCCATTATGGTTCGTGGTGGTTGGGTTTTCTAGACACGAGGATAGTGGAGACTGTATGGAGGGAATCTGGAGGCCATGGAGGTTGGTCGAAGTGCTTTTTTGAGGCTACATCTCACGTATGTGAACTTTGAGTGGGACATGTTAGGATTTTAAATATTTGGATCTACTATCTTGGAAATACAAAATGTTCCTTCTGAGGATCACACATAAAATTTACACAATACAATGGGTTTGTGAATTTGTACTTAGAGAATCTAGCGTATAGGTAGATGACTCATGAAATAGAAAACATGTCTCCTAAATCAATAAAACTCTGCGTGACTATTAGAGATGCCTTCATCAGTTTCCAGAGTTTATAAACTTGATTCCTACAACCTATCTTCCATCTGAATAGTCATTAATACATGATGAGACAAATAGAGAGTCACACATAGGAGATAAAACCTTAAATAATGTATGAGTTGAACAAATGAGGAAAAATTGTGTATGAATCCTATTTTGTAGAGTCTAGAACCACAACATTGTAATGTATTGCTTTTTCATTTTTCTGACTAGGAATGGGATGAACAAAATTCTTCCAAGTTTTCTTAATAAAAGGTTGCAAGAGCTGTACTAGATTTTGCATACATCTATTGTGCTATATGCATTACTCTAGAATTTGGGTTGGGGAAAGTTTAATCGAATGGATCAAATATTTCAGTTCAGGTAGATGGATTTTTCTTTATGATATACTGAATCCAGATTTAAATCAAGTTTAGTATGTATAACTATGGATCGGACCCGAGTTTCTAAACTCAACTAATTGCCATGCCTACAAGGATTTGTAAATATTGCCTTTGCTCTACCTATATACATGTGCTAGTTGTGATTTCTTTGAAAATGCAACATGAAACTTTGTATTTATTGTTTCATATGCAACACGCTGCTGATACATATAGGGCACATTTGATTTGCTATATTCCAACGAGCTAGATTGCATTTCGAAATTCAAACCACATAAAATTTAAGTTTACTTTGCTGGAGTTGGAAAATAACAAGAATCTTGCACTATTTGTTAAAGTATAAATACTAGATTATAGTTTCCATTTTAAAATGGCAGGATGCCAAAATGAAGCAGACGTCGCCTATTGCACCTCATCTGCAACCGTTACCAGTTGCTCCTCATCTACACATGGTTCCAACTGTTTGTGATCCTTGTCATACAACTACCGGTTTTGCCGGTGCAAACTCATGCCGCAACTCCCTTTTTCCCGAAAACTGGTAGTATAAAAGACCGATGAAAACACCAAAAACCCGATCCTTAAAAAATTAATAGGGAGATTTTTGTAATATTAGAACAAATTCTTTAATATATAATAAATTCTGATTGGTCTCCTACCATTTTTTATAGTAGGCCTATACAGGAATGACATCCCTTTTTGCCGGTCACATATTTATCTATACAATACATTCTGTTCTATGACCTGAGAGAAGGGGATGTCTGGTCTAAATAAACCAAACGTAAACTTCTATATTGCTGTATATCTGTATAGTAGCAATCACTTTTAATGGGATCAAATAAATCGAGTATTTCTTAGAATCCAACGGAATCCCATAATCCAAACATGCCCATAAAACAATTTATGTTGATTATATAATATGATTTAAGGAATGTATCATACCCTTTTTTTACATGACAAGGGTGCGGGAAAAACGACAAGAAGAAATCTTACTCGTAACTTTATTCGGTACGGATGTGTAGCGTGTAGTAGGTAATATAGGCCCTTTATTGTACTACCCTTGCCTGATGGGGAAGAAACCGGTAGGAGTGGAGAAAAAGTGCCTTCAAGAACGTTCCACAGTTAGGGTGGTTTTACGTGTGCGAGAGGTATCATTGACCATGCAATCTTCTCTCCTCGGCATTTCGCTTTCGTCATTGATACAACCAAAATGGACGACTACAAATGCTACTCGTGGTAACCCTGTGATCTTTGCTTTGAAACATATTAACCCTGATGTTTTTCTCTAAATGTAGCCGCCAGAAGCACGTAACCAAGAGTCAGTAAGTCATCCGAGTACTAACAACACCGGAAGCTTTGAGAAACTCTTCTTGTTCGACGTGCTGGCAGGCAAGCCGCCGGAGTCGTATATGTTTGACAAATGAATTCGGTGGCTTATCCACATAGTACTCATTTTGTATCGATTATGAGATTGTTGGGCAGTAGTGTTGGGAAAGGAAAAGGGATCCATGTCCTAGTTGGATCTGGACTTGAGTAAAAAATTAAATTATGCTACCAAGAAAATTATTTCCTTTCTGCAATATGGTATGAGGTTAGAAATTGAAGTATGATCTCTACTTGCAACCACATATCATTGGGGCCTATAAATAGAGGACTATGGGAAGCCATTGAGATATCCCCGTGTGTGAACTTTCCAGTTGCTTGTCGATACTTTCTATGGTAGAAGTGTCAGAGAACAAGAACAACTCGATGTACTTTCTTAGTTGAATAAGAGTGGGTCATCGACTTTGCTTTGAAGTAAAGTTGTAACACTCGGGCGCACTACCACCACTACCATTAACTGCGCACTTTGTCCTCACTCACGCACATGCCAAGATCAACTTTCCGACAGGTTACCCATCCTAGTACTACTCCAAGCTAAGCACGCTTAACTATGGAGTTCTTAGTGATGGGCTCCCGAAAAAGGAGGTGCACCTTGGTGATATGGGTAGTCCAATCATTCATTTTAAGATCATAATATCTAAGACATCAAATCCTGGGACGTTATAATCTCACCCACTTAGACTCTTGACATCCTCGTCAAGGCTTAACTATATGCCCTCATAATCTGGCCCCTTTTCAGTGTAGACCTACAATGGCCCATGGACACCCAACTCCCGATCATTAAATATCAGTGCAAGGGTGGCTACGTCACCATGGACAACCCTTTCCTACATGCCTGGACCGCACGACTCAAGACTGACATGCCACATGTCCATGTGGGCCCCACCTACAGGAGGGATTATGACTCTGATACCATTTGTAACGTCTGGGTCCACTGCCCAAGGCTCTAGTAGAGTTTCAGGAATGACGACTGTCTCCACAGACCACCACTAGCCTTAACTATGCACTTTGTCCTCACTCACGCACATGCCAGGATCAACTTCCTGACAGGTCACCCATCGCAGTACTACTCCAAGCTGAGCACGCTTAACTATGGAGTTCTTAGTGAGGGGCTCCCAAAAAAAGAGGTGCGCCTTGGTGATATGGGTAGTCCAATCATTCCTTTTAAGATCATTATATCTAAGTCATCAAATCTTGGTACATTACAAAAGTAGCGGTTGGCAGTCGGCAACACAACGACA
This sequence comes from Alisma plantago-aquatica, assembly GCA_963693085.1. Classification (NCBI taxonomy): domain Eukaryota; kingdom Viridiplantae; phylum Streptophyta; class Magnoliopsida; order Alismatales; family Alismataceae; genus Alisma; species Alisma plantago-aquatica. The sequence goes on along the minus strand of OY856409.1, from coordinate 1,320,602,779 downwards.
GTGCATCGACAACGGGGGGCAGATTCGAGCAACAGAGGACGCAAATTAGTGGCACTTTGTTGATGTTGCAACCTCGAGATCGACTATGGCAGTGAAGCTGAATAGAAGAAGAGCAACATGATCACCCTGAACAGCAAAGTGACAATAGATTCCTAGTTGTAACAACATACCATCCAGGCATATAAATAGAGGCCCTAAAAGAAACCATTGAGATATCCCACCTATTGTGTGTGTGAGCCCTCTAGTTGCTTGTTGGTACTTTCTGTGGTAGAAATGTCAGAGATTAAAAACAACTGGAGGAGCTCTCTAGGTTAAATAAGATAGATTCAACAACTTTTTCTTGAAGTAAAGTAGCAGCTGCAAGTCAATGACACATTGGGAGTAGTGATAGAGAAGCTCTCTTGGTTGAATAAGATATTATCAACGAATTTGTCTTGAAGTTAAGTTGTGGCTGACAGTTTGTGCTACATTGGGTGCACCGAGAGAGAAACTCACTTGGTTGATAAGACAAGGCCAACAACTTTGCTTGAATCAAAGTAGCAGTTGAGGGTTACAGACACAGCTGCCTTAGCAGCAATGGTTTGACCCAGTCAGCGGTCACAATGACATCTAGCAGTACCCAACAATGACGATGACGTCATGAGGAGATCAAGTAAATATGGAGGTTTTATACACATTGGGTGTGATTCTCTTCTTCCTCATCATTGTTCTCATGTAGGGAGGGCTATCCAGATTTAGGGGTAATTAAATCCAGACAATGTAAGTTATAATCTTTAATTATATTGTGGTTGTCAGCCAGTATTGTCATGTGATTTTCCTCTTCTCGTGTTGATGAGAGTTTTCCACGTTAAACGTGGTGTTTCTTTTTTAGGTTTATACGTTTTTCGGTAACACTTCCGCAATAATTCTTCATCACATTTGGGACCGAGTCAGTACAACATCCCCAACAAGTGGTATCAGAGTGTAAGCTACAGATACTAGTCCAAATTGAGAAGGATGAAGATGTGATGATAATAAAGTTGGAAAGCAAAAATTGGCAAATTTTAAAACCCAAGATGAAGGATATTTTCTATTGTAAAGATATGTACAGTTTGATAGACGGATAAGAGCTTGACAGTCATGATGTAGAGTTTGTAGGTTCAAGTATAAGTTCTTCTGATGATGAGTCTGAGGATGCTCCAACCTCTTCACAGGTGCAGTCTTCATATGATGAAGAAGAGCAACATGATCACCCATAACATCAAGTGTTCCAGTTCCAGATGCACATATGAGTTGTTCCGACTCACAGTGAGGGACTTTAGGGCAGGAGGAGTAAGATCATCACCAAGTAGAGTCCTCATGATAGTAGTTGAGGAGGTATAACAGATTTTGTCATCCTTCATCCATATATTCGACTTCTCAGTATATTCTCCTTACTAATCAGGGGTAGCTAGAGACTTATCATGAGGCACAAACTCATAGAGATAGAGCACAATGGCATGATGAGATCCATGAGGAGATGTATTCTTCGGATTAGAATGATACCTGTGAGGTTGTGACGTGTCCCAAGGGCTTAAGAGAACTAAATAACAATTGGGCTTATTGGATGTAGATTGATGACAAAAACAATGATATCAAATACAAAGCTAGACTCATTGTCAAGGGCTTTTGTCAGATACCAGGGAAGCATCATTAAAGGGTTTCTAAGAATGGTACAGAAGGTCAGAAAGAAGGTTTTGATCCAATATGGATCGATTGATCTATCAGAGGGAGACAACAAAGTTTCAGGTGTCAGCATGGGGACAAAAGTGACACTGCTAAGATACTTTTTCTCAGTTGCTTGGGAACAAAATGAAGTCAGGATGAGACTTCAAGAAGATGGATGAAAACAACAGTATATTGACATGTATGAGGAGAATAGATCCATCATATGTGGTGGTAGGATCTACAAGCTACTCTAGATGATCGTTGAAGATAATGTCTCCCTCATAGATCGGAGGACGAGATTGTTGGGAAAGGAAAATGGATCCGCCTCATGTCCTAGTTAGATTTAGACTTGAGTAGGAGTTGGCTTGTGCAACCAATCATGATAGGAGTCAAAACTAAAATGGAAAGAAGATGGTTTCCTATGTGCATTATGGTATTGAATCAAGAATTGGATTAGGATTCCTAGTTTCAACAACATATCATGGATGCCTATAAATAGATCCCCTGACAGAGCCGTTGAGATATCCCATTTGTTGGTGTGTGATCCCTTGAGTTGTTTGTTGGTGCTTTCTGTGGTAGAAGTGCCAGAGAAAAAGAAAAACTAGAGGAGCTATATTGGTGGAATAAGATAGGGTCAGTAACTTTGTCTTAAATCAAAGTAGTGGATGACAGTCGGTGACACATTGGGCGTACTGATAGAGAAGCTCTCTTGTGTTGAATAACAGAGGGTCAATGATTTTGTCTTGAAGAGACGTAGCGACAGATAGTCTGTGGCATATTGGGTGCACTGGCAGAGCAACTCTCTTTCTTTATAAGAGAGGTCGAACGACTTTGCTTGAATCAAAGTAGTGGTTGGCGGTTACAGACACAATGTTTGCATAGAGGCAACGATATGACCTAGTTAGTGGTCACAACAACATCAAGCAGTCTCTAGAAACAATGATGCCATCATGACGAGATCAAGTAAATAGGGAGGTTCACATTGGGTGTTGTAACGACCGCACCCAAACCAATAGCCAAATCATCACTAATTATGTGGAATAATCATAAGCAGTGGATTAACAAAAATCACTAAAATTTAAAGGTGTCATTATCTTTTTCCCCATCTTTTTTCTCATTTGGGGAGGTTATAAGAATTTAGAGATAATGAAATCCAAGCGACATGACTAGTAATCTTTAAATACATAGTGCTTGTTGGTTGTATTGTCTTCTAGTTTTTCTCTTCTCATGTTTAGGAGAGTTTTGCAAGTTAAATGTAATATTTCTTCTTTGGGTTTATATGCTTGTTGGTAACACTTCCGCAACAAATTTTTGCCACATTCAGGATCGTATTTGTACAACATCTCCAACAAGTAGTGGTTGAAATGTGAACACTAAGCCCATATGAAGTCCTTAAAGAATAAGAGAGAAAACTTCTTCTCTAACTTGGGCTATAAGATATATTTACCTACAGGCCTCCAGTTGCCTTTACCTTTTCTGAATGTTGTTAGTTTATCTTGAATGTTCATAATAAAGAATGGATTGTATGAACAATTTCACCTACTTTCTGGACTTCACATGTTTGGGAGTGTCTTGCGCCTAACATCGCACCACATAGTGTATCATACTCATAAAATACATATATTCTGAGCTTTACATGGAATAATAAATGAGACATGGTGGTAAGAAGGTGGCCTTGTTAATCATATCTCATGCATTGTACGGGTTTGAGAATTTGTTTGGACTAAAAAATATTTGTATTTATAATCTAGATCATGAAAGTGTGTACACAAAATGCACCACTTGTCAAATTTAGAATTTCATATGTATTGGGTGGTAATATGAGTACACAATTAGTAAGATAATGTGTAAACTTGGTTACCACCTCTCATTATGTTGAGTCGACGTAGTAGATTGAACAACGAGCAACATGATACAATGAGTAGAAGAATAACAATCCAGAAAAATGAGGAACATGAGATTTATGTGGTTCAGTCTAGACGACATACTTCGTAGGAGGAGAGACAATTTTACTATTGCAAGAAGATTATAAAGGAGAGATACTCCCAAAGAAGAGAGAGAACTCTCTTCAGTACAACATTGTATGTCGTCCTTCTCAGTATAAGAAAATCCCATGCTCTTAGGGTCCTATTTATAGGCTCCATGTCATAAGGCTTCAACTAGGAATAAACAATCCTAATAGGAGTCTATTACACAATAGGATTTCAAGTTGTATGTATATAGAACCATCTCCAACTCCAAATAGGAATACTAATCCAAATCCAAGTAGGAACATAGGTTGGACTCAAATCAAGGCAAGATGAAAAATGGGACTGCCACACCATGTAAGATTAGGATTAGGACTAGGAGTCTTCGAGGCATAACAAATATCCACCTTACTTCGAAGTCATCATCTTGGAAGAAAAATAGCAAACTTATTCTCCTCCAGCCCCTAAGGGCATCACTGTCATTTGTGAAGGCTAATCAAGTTTAAATAAATCTTGAACTTGGAAACTGACAATGGCTTTGTCATCATATCTGTAGGACTATCTTTGTTGATGATCTTATTATCAACATAAGTTTTGACAAGCTCACAAATCAGATTCTTAAGCAGTGGTTCTAACTCTTCATTCACAGTTGCAACCCACATAGTAGAATCTGGAGACTCCACAACTTCAATGTATGTAGATGGATCACCAACATCACCGATCTCCTTGGTAGTAGTTAAAGCATAAGCATCAACATAATCTAAATGTTTTGATGGTGGCCTAATATGTCTTCTTTCTCTACCATGAGCAACACTATAGGGTTGGGCATCAAGCAACTCATCTTCAACATTATCTGAGGTATCTTGATTAATTGTAGTAGGTGTTAAACTACCATGTAGAGTTGATGGCACATCATCAACCTCTAGCTCCACTAGTTTGGTGATACTTGGAGAAGGACTTGTATTAGAAATAGTAACAAAATCCTTTTTCTTCAAGAACACAACAAGACGTTTCTTGCTCGTGTGACCAAGTCTCCTATGCCAGAGCTTAGTGTTGTCAAGATTAAAAGTGTTAGAAGAAGAAATAATAGTTTTCCCAATGATAGTTTCACCAATAAGTGAATACATATGTTCAGTTTGTCTTTTGTCCTTTGATCACAATAGTTTCATCTTTGTAAACAGACATGATCCCGTTTATAGAAGCATGTAGAAAACCTTTTTCTTCAAGTGTGCCTTGAGAGATGAGATTTTTAGCAAGACCTTGATCATGATGGACATTGGATATGGTTCTAATAACACCATCAAACATCTTGATGCGGACATATCCAATTTCAATAGCCTCACAAGTTGAATCATCCTCCATAATAACAACTCCACCTTCAACTACAGTATATGTGAAGAGACAATCCTTTCTAGGACACATGTGAAAGGAACAACTAGAGTCAAGAATCCATGAATTTTGATATTTTGAAGTAGAGGATGACATGAGAACAAAATTTTTGAGTTCTTGTATGATATTGGCACCACCAAGATGTTCTTGAAGACCTTTATCTTCATGCCTCTACTTACTCTACAACTTGAAACATTCTTCAATTGTATGACCCTTCTTTTTGCAGTATTTACATTAGTTGTTGTTATTAGGTATGGACATAGACCAGCTATGTTCTTCATTATTGCCTTTGTCTTTTGATAGACCCCTTACATGGAGAGCCTCTACTTGGCTGCCATTAGAAGAAACAACAAATTCCTTGTCCATTAAGAATATTGACATGAAAAAAGACATTACTTCTTCTAGTTTAATGGAGTCTTTACCATAGACAATGGTCTCACAGAATTGCTTGTAAAAAGGAGAAGAGAGCATAAAAGAATCAAGACTTTATCTTCATCTTCCACTTTGATGTCATTTTTTTTCGAATCCACAATGATGGAGTTGAACTAATTAATAGGATCACGAATAGATGTACCTTCAGCCATGTACAATAGATATAGATGTTTCTTATGATGAAATTGTGTTTAGAGAGTCTTTGTCATGAAGAGAGATTTAAGCTTCTACCACAAATATAAAACGATCTTCTCTTTAGTGACTTCACCAAGAACCGTCCATGAGTGACAACTGGATGGAAGTTAGGGCTTTCTCATCCATCTCTTGCTTCTTCTCAGCAGTCAAGGAAGGTGTCATGTTATCCACTCATGGTAGTGCTATAGGGACACCCTGTTGTAGCAGTAGGTCTTGCATCTTGATCTACCATAACCCAAAGTTGATTGTCTAGTCAAAATTCTTGATGTCATACTTAGTCATCATTGTTGTTGATCACCAAACTCTGATACCAATTTGTTGAGTCGAGGCAGCGGAAAGAACAATGATCATCAAATACACAACAAGAAGAAGAATAACAATCCACACAAACAATGAACACATGATTTACATGGTTCGGTCTAGACGACGTACACTATGGGAGGAGAGAGAATTTCACTATTGCAAGAAGATTACAAAGGAGAGATACTCCCAAAGAAGATAGAGAACTCTCTTTAGTACAAAAATGTATGTTGGCACTTCTCAATAAGGGTCCTATTTATAGACTCCATGCCATAAGGCTTCAACTAGGAATAAACAATCCTAATAGGAGTCTAGTATATAATAGGAGTGCAAGTTGTATGTAGATAGAGCCATATCCAACTCCAAATAGGAATACTAATCTAAATCCAAGTAAGAACATGGGTTGGACTCAAACCAAGGCAAGATACAAAATAGAACTACAACACCATGTAGGATTATGACTAGGAGTTTTCGAGGCATTAAAATCTCCACCTTGACTCAAAGTCAACATCATGTAATAAAAATAGCAAACTTCTTCTTGTGCAGACCCTAAGGGCATCTCTATTAGTTTCGAAGTCTAACCAAGTCCAAACAGTCTTGAACTTGGAAATTGAAAATGGCTTTGTCATTGTATCCATAGGACTATCTTTGTTGATGATCTTCTTATCAATATAAGTCTTAACAAGCTCACATATCTGATTTGTATGAAGAGGTTTCATTTCTTCATTCATAGTTGCAACCCACATAGTAGAATCTGGAGACACCATAATTATAATGTACATATATGGCTCACTAACATCACATATATCCTCAGTTGTAGCTAAATCATAAGCAACACCATAATGTGAATGTCTTGATGGTGGCCTAATATGTCTTCTTTCTCTGCCATGAGAAACACTATAGGATTGTGCATCAGGTAACTTGTCTTCAACATTATCTGAGGTATCTTGATTAATTGTAGTAGGTGTCAAAATGCCATGTAGTGATGATGGCACATCATCAACATCTAGATCCACCTATTTGGTGACACTAGGAGAAGGACCTATAGCAGAAATAGTAACAAAATCCTTTTTCATCAAGAACACATCACGACCTTCTTGCTTATGTGACCAAGTCTCAAATGCCAGATGTTGGTGTTTTCAAGATCCAAAGTGGATGAAGAAGAAAAAATAGTTGTCCCAATGACGATTTCACCAATAAGTCAATATATATGTTCAGTCTTTCTTTGACCTTTGATCACAATAGTTTTATCTCTATAAATAGACATGATTTTTTTTCTAGCAGCATGCGGAAAACCTTTCTCTTCAAGTGTGCCTGGAGAGATGAGATTTTTATCAAGACCTTAAACATGATGGACATTGAAGATGGTTCTAATAGCACCATCAAACATCTTTATTAGGATAGATCCAATTCCAATAGTCTTGCAGGTAGAGTCATCTGCCATTATGACAACTCCAAATTCAACTACATTATAGTTGGAAAACCAATCCCTTCTAGGACACATGTGACAGGTACAACCAAAGTCAATAATCCATGAATTGTGATATTTTCATGTACAGGATGCCATGAGAATAAAATCATTGATTTCTTGTACAATATTGGCACTACCTAATTATTCGTGATGACCTGTCTTCATGCCTCTACTTATTCAACAACTTGAAGCATTCTTCAATTGTATGACCCTTCTTTTTGTAGTATTTACATGACTTGTTGTTATTAGGTCTGGACATAGATTGGCTATGTTCTTTATTATTGCCTTTGTCTTTTGATAGAACCCTTACATGGAGAGCCTCTCATTGGCTACCATTAGAAGAAAAAACTAATTCCTTGTCCATAAAGGATTTAGACATGAGATAAGACATTACTTATTCTATTTTGATGGAGTCTTTACCATAGACAATTTTCTCATGGAATTTCTTGTAAGAAGGGGAGATAGAGCATAAAATAATCAAGGATTTATCTTCATCTTCCACTATAATGTCAATATTTTCCAAAATTCATAATGATGGAGTTGAATTATTCAATATGATTATGAATAGATGCACCTTTAGCCTTGCACAGTAGATGTATATGTTTCTTATGATGCAATTTTATTTGGAGAGTCTTTGTCATGTATAGAGATTCAAGCTTGTGCCACAAATCTTCAACTGTTACAACCCCAATTTTTGGGTTCCTTTGGTGAGAAATGTAATTTCTCACATTAAAGATATTGGAACAAATAATGATATTATTTGTTTTCAATAAATGGATTTCTTTTACAATAGCATTGATGATTGTGTTGTGGGATTTACTGGCTATTGGCCCCAATAACAAGGAAATTCAATTAATAAATGAATAATTGAGTTATTGAGAAAAGAGAGATGTGGAAACCTCTGGAAGGCAAAAGAATGTAATCCAAGGATGGATTTCGTGCCTCTTGGGTTCCTTGTGTTCCAAGGAGTCCAAAGTTGCAAAGAAAATACAATAAGAAAAGAAAAGATTAATTAAGTATTTCTTTATTAAGAAATAAATTGAAAACAAAGTTGAAATTTGGAAAATAAGTGAAAAGAGGTATAATTGAGTTATCCTTGGTGGAATTTTGTATCCCAAGGATTCCTAATGTTGAAAGGAATACCAATGAGGAAAATAAAAGAGAAATAAAGAGAAATCCTCGAAAAGAGATATTTTAATGAGAAATAAACAAGATAATGTGAAATAATGCATACTGATGCATTTAAGGATAATGACTATTTCTTAAAAAGGAATTTCAAATTATTAGAGTTTCTTGGGTTCCAAGGAGTCCCAATGAATAAATAGGAAAGATAAAATACCTATAAAAAAATAAGTGAATAATGTAATTCATTATTAATTAATTTTGGTGGCATTGCTAAAAAGAAAGTATTTCCTACTAAAGGAAAATAGAAATCCGTGGCCAATGAATTACAAAGGGAAAGTATAAAGAAAATGAAAGAAGAAATTCGAATTCCTAATATCCATATAATAAGGAATATCAAAGGGATGAGGGAGAGAGAGAAGATTTGCTTCTTAGTTAAGAGCAGATGTTTCCTATTAGGAAAGGGACTTGTTCCCTCATATATGCACATCTTGGGGTGCGAAAACCCTCCCCTATATAAGGGGTAGAGCTCAGGGACGAGTTCTGAAGAGTTCCATGTATCCCTTCTCTTCTTCTTGTTCCTTTCCCTACAAACCCTAAGTAGGAGGGACGACATGAACCTGAAGCCAGGGGCGGCAAGATGGAGTTTCTAGGGGGAGCCTAAAGCTCCATTGAACTAGGCAATTGATCCGCCATCAAGGGCAAGTCCTAACTCACACACAGTTGCAAATACATGGAAACATAGGCCGCCACGCATAACGACCAAGTGTTCTTGAATTGGCCAGTTATATCATGACTTGGGCGGTGCCCTAGGTGCGTCGGAGGTCAAGGGAGCCAGGAGGCCATCGACGGCGGTCCATGCATCCTAGGATGGAGGGGGGGACACCCGCAACTGAGCTGTAGGTCGGCGCAACCTGCACTTCGCTAGGTTGAAGATGACTGAACTAAGATTGGACGGTTATGCCCCTCCGGGTATTGAAGAGTCAAAAATTTAACCAAGGGAAAAAGTGACTTTTTGAAATGTTTACAAACCCAGCGAGTTTGTTGCATGGAAGGTGCCTACGTGGCAGCCCCCCATTGGCCCACAGTAAGTTACTTTTGTTAAATTTGTATCTCAATAACCGTAGCTCGGAGGATGCGCATTATACATGAATTTTTCTCAGAAAAATGAGAGGAATGCAAAAAAAATATTTTTGAAGCCTAATTTTGATTACAATTCGAAAATTAGTGTAAATTATCAACTTTAATGGATTAAAGGTTAAGAAACCCTATTTTGATATGATTAATGTGATTAGTAGGGTTTCAATGATGATTAAAGTTGATATTAGCCTGTTAATGATAAAAGGGAGCATTAGGAACAAAAAGGATGAATTTTGCACATAATTAATTAATTTAGAGTTTCATGTGCATAAATATACTTTAATGGGCCTTGAAACCCTAATGTTGGCAAATTCGACTGTTAATAGCCTTAATTATTCAAAGTGGTGGATAAAGATGATATATAATGATTCTAAGCTATTTCGAGCGTTAAAGTTCCTAATTTGTCGATAAATAACCTTAATATAGAAATTAGGGTTTTTGAATGAATCAAGGTAGAATTAATGATAAATAACGTTCATAGGAGTATTGGAGCATAATGAACTACAAATTGATGATAAACAAGCATAATGACTTTGTCATAGGTTAAAGAGGATAAAAATGGTAGCTTTAATGAAATGGGGCTTAATGGACTTAAATAATGGTTAATTATGCCTTAAATCTGAAATTGAGGATTAGATGTTGAAATAATTAGGGTTTGTGATCAATTACATTAAATTAGTATTTAAAATAGTAAAAGATGAAGTGAAACCCTAATTGCAATGGAAACCCTAAAAGTGGACTAGAAACCCTATAAGAGATGTGCCTACTAGCTCAGATCCTAGTCCCCTTTGTTTCTTAATGGGTTGACCTAGTACATGGCTACCAATGGGGTATGCCCATCAGGTCATCAAATGACTCAGTACATGGCTACCAATGGGGTAGGACCATCAAGTCACATGCAGTCAGAGATTGGACTACCTATGGGTAGTGCCATGCGAATCAACCCTAGATATTAATCCACCTATTAGGTAGGGTCATATGGGGTTTAATAAGGATCTACCTAGAGAGAGGTAGTATCTCAGTCCACTACAGGGACAACACAGAGATAGGGGATAGGAAAGGATTGAGTAGTATGGTTTAAAACGTAATCTTGGATGTTAAATGATAATTGTATGATTACTTTGTTATTATAGTTGCACTATTATTGTTTCCCCCACATACTAGCTTCTTGTTGACCGACATTTTGTTTGTCGGCGTTTAGGTACAATGAAAAGAACAAACAGTAAAGTGGCATATGTGGAATTAAATGAGAATTAACATGCACGGGAGGATTAGTTAGATCAGTACCTTCATGGTTAGAAGTTTAGAATCCCCATTTTTAAAAGGCAAGAAAAGTTTTATTTTATACCTATTTTCAGTTTAGTTGGTAAAGTTTATTAATTATAATTGATTATTTGTAAAACCTTCGATCCAGGTTATTGGTTAATGGCTCTGACCTTTCGATCTACCTTAATTGGGGGTTACCAGGAGGCGGGGTCGTTACATCAATGGTCTTCTCTTAGGTGACTTCACCAAGAATCATCCATGAAAGTGACAACTGGTGGTAGTTAAGACATTCTCATCCATCTCTTGTTTCTCCTCAGCAGTCTAGGAAGCTGGTATGTTCTCCACTCTTAGCAACACTTTAGAGACAACATGTTGTAGCAGTAGGCCTTGAATATTGGTCTACCATAACCCAAAGTTGATTGTGCGGTCAAACTTCTTGATGTCTTACTTATTCATTATTGTTGTTGATCACCACGAACTAATACCAATTTGTTGATTCGACATAGCAGAAAGAACAATGAGCAACACATACATAACGAGAAGAAGAATAACAATACACACAAACAACTAACACGTGATTTATGTGGTTCAGTTAGACAACCTACTCCACTAGAGGAGAGAGAATTTTACTATTGTAAGAAGATTACAAAGGAGAGATTCTCCAAAAGAAGAGAGAAAACCCTCTTTAGTATAACACTGCATGTTGGCACTTCTCAGTACTAGAAAATCCCATTCTCTTAGGGTCCTATTTATAGGCTCCATGCCATAAGTGTTATAACCCCATTTTTCTAAATCATGTAATGAGATTTGTAAATCTCCTTTTGGAAGATAAATGAAATCAATGGTTGACTTAAGGGGTTGATTTGATTGAATTTTGTGTATGATAACCTTGTATGTTTTCTTAATGGACCATATTGCCTATTGAGCCAAATTGAAAGAAAAAGAAAAAAGAAAAGGAAAAGGAATCCAATTGTATAAAGGAATAAACAAGAAAATAGATAAAAGAAGAATAATAGACTAAGGAATATTTTCCAAGATAGAATTTCGAAATATAAAGGTTCCTTGAGGTTCAAGGAACTCAAGATAATAATATAAAGGCTAAGGAAGGGGAAAATATGTGGAAAATATGAATAAATAAGTGTTAACTTGCAACTGAATAAAAGGGCTCATTTTCTGATCCCAATTTTTTTATGACGAGGTTCCCTTAAAATTTGAGATAAAAATGAGTTCTAATTAGGGAGTTATTGCTTTTTCAAATTATCCTTAATAATGTGATTTATCTTAGAAAATAGGAAAAAATCCTTTCCTTTGGTTGAGTGTGTGCATTGATAGCCATTGCATCTTGATCCAATGAGCACTGCTAATCATCGAGTCCCAGCAGATCTCAGATTGTAGCACAGTTACAGGAGGATTTTCCCCATCATTTTTCTCGCAAACCAGTGCATGTGCACTCCTAGCAATTGTTTCCCTGAGTCCAGAAGAAGGAGAGGAACCTTCTCGACCCTAATTAGATAGGCTCCCATCGCGACTAGGAGAAACACCCAAATCTAGGACGGCGACAGGGTTGGGAAAACCCTAAAGAAACTCCCACACACTATAAATAGACCCTCACATGGTTTCTTTCACTCTCACAAACCCCAATGACCTCTTCCTAAGTTCCCGCACCCTCTCTCTCACTCAATTCCCCTCTCTTAGGTGAGGTCTCCGCTGTAGCGCTACCGCAATTTAAAAAGCAAGAGAAGACGAAGGAGACGAGCATTAGTCGTGCGATTGTGGGCTATCGTGGACTCACGAGGAGATCCAACAATACAGGGCTAGCGTGCCTAACTTGCTCGCGTAGTGGAGCCATTTGATGAGGGGTGTCAGATCAGATCAGTGGACCAGTGGTGCACCGATCAAACGACCACAAATTTTTGGTAATTTCCCTTCTCTAAACGAAATTCCAGTAAAATGCATTCTCTTAGAAAAATCATATATAATGATAGAAAACTCCTATGAGAAAACTTTGTACATGAAAGTTGCATAGAAAAATATGAGGAAGATGAAAAAAATAATTTGGTGACTTGATTCTATCGTTTTTTACAAAAGTACATTAATTGCGTAGAAAATGTATTAACGGATAATTAGAAACCCTAATTGTATATAAAGGGTGAATCCTTGTGGATTAATAGGTTGATATGAAGAATATTAACCTGTTGGATATTAAAATAAAGTTTTCATCCGTTTTGAATGCAAAGTGGGTTAATGTATGGTTTTTATCTATAAATGAAGGATAATATATATGGAAACCCTAATTTAGGGTAAAAGAGGAGAAAAACCTTGTTGATTTCGAATTATGGAAAAAGGTTGTTAAATAATGATCCTAAGTATGATTAGGAGTAGTAAGGTGAGAAATTTAGGTTTTTTATATAGTTTTGCTAAATAAGGGTTCATAATGTTAAAAGTGGAGAAAAAACCCTAATTTCAAAGGAAACCCTAAAATTGGAGTAGAAGTCCTAAGGAATAAGATGAAATTGGATAAATTTTGATAAAAGGAAATTTGTATATTTATTTGAGGATTTCTATGCATAATTGGTTGCTTGGTTGAGATTTCTCTATTTGATTGGTTCTGTCTCAAATTCTGCAATCATAGGTATGTGGTTACGTTTATGATTAACCGCCTTAGTTTCATGATGATTCTCGGAGATTTTATCAGTTGTTTGAAATAAACTACTTGGATGACTTTTATTTCATGCAACTATAAAGTGACTATGATTATCACTCTAAACATATATATAACTGGCTTAGATATGAATCCTCCGTTGTGGCTTTGCAAATGCTAAAAAGGGTAACCTAGAGTAAGGTTTAGGCTATCATGAGTTAGAAATTGGGCTACCAACGTTTAGTGCCATGAGACTCTATAGCACACCATGAGTTAAGGAGTGGGCTACCTATGGGTAGTGCCATGTGACTCAAACCTAGAAACTGATTCATTGGATAGGTAGGATCATGATCGGTTTAATGGGGATCTACCATAAGGAAGGTAGCATGCAGGTCAACTGCAAGGACAACGCAGAGGATAGGGTATGTATGGATCATGCAGTTATATTTAAAACATAAAGTTGTTTGTTAAACTATAATTGACTGCAATATGTTGTTATTAATTGCACGATTATTGTTTCCCCCCACATACCAGCTTTATGCGGACTGACATTTTGTTTGTCGACATTTTAGGTACAAACCCAAAAGGACAAATAGTAAATCATCACATTGTGAACACATAAATTAAAGTGCAAGGATGATTAGTTAGACTAGAATTCACAAGTGGATAGAAGTTTAGAAATCCAAATTTTTCATATTTATTCAAAATTTTATTTATTACATCTTTTTAGTATTGTCTGGTAAATTTTGATAATTATTAATGTTTATTTGTCGAACCTTGATCTGGAAGTTGGGATAATGGCTCTGACCTCCTGGTCTCCCTTAATTAGGGGTTATTGGAAGGCAGGGTCATTACATTTGATATCAGAGCTAAGGTTCCTAACTTAACCATTAATAATTATAAAATTTTACAAACTCTATAGAACCCAAGGGAGTTATTAGAGGATTATTCGAAAGATAGAGCTGTCTAGAAAAGGATCACGAACGAGGGCTGACAATATTTTCCTATGCACCGCTAGTCAGAATATGAGGACTCCCGGATCAGTGTGACTGCCTGGACAAAGTCTTAGGATATGATTTGAAATAAGAAACCTTTAGGACTCTCTCATCTTATTCATCACTTCTCATCACACATTATATTAAGGATTTTAAGAGTTAGGTTTTTCTCTCTCTTCCCCACCCTCATGTGGTATGGGTTAGTATGTTAAGGATTAAGGAATCCTCCTTCAAATTAATAAAAAATATATAATAAGACGTCATCGACATAAGTATAATGAGTTTAAAGGTATAGACTAAAGGGTCTATGTGTATGCTTATGCAGATGGCTCGTGTGAAGACAATGGTTGTCACGGATGCCACCAATGGTGGTGGACCTTCATGTAAGAGAAAGGTGTCTTACAAGAAGAGGAAGAGGAACCACGATGGAGATTCCTCAAAGAAGAGGAATAGACCTGAAGAAACCACTCAGGAGGCCCCTAACCCTGAACCGATACCCTTCAGCAACCTTAATCAAGAAGAAGACTTAGGGTATGAGGAACAACATGGGTACGAGGAGGTGGCCCAAATGGTATAAGATCAAGCTGGTGGTCCCGAACCAACCATGATAATCCACACCCATGATGCTTTGTGGATGGAACAACAGAAGAAGCTGACAGAGGCCATTAGTGCCTTGGCTCTCCGAGACTTAGCCAGAGGTGAAAATGGAGAGCCACTTCCTATTTGTCCTCGACTGGGAGCCACCATCTTGGACTTCATCAAGTTGAACATTGAGATGTTCTGGGGAGAAGATAAATCTGAGGTAGTCGACAAAGCGGAAGCTTGGCTGCTTGCAGTCGAGAATGAATTTCACATGCTTGAGGTATAGTCGAGCAAGAAGGTCCTCTTTGCTGCTCATCTCCTGGAAGGGGCAGCCAAGATATGGTGGGAGACACACAACATAGGCCGAGATCTAACCGAGGAACCAATGGCATGGGCTAACTTCAAGACGATCTTCTCTGCCAGATTCATCCCTGTCTCAGCTCAGAAGGAAAAGGAAAGGGAGTTCACCAACATGACTCAAGGGAACTCATATGTGGCACACTTTGGGCATAAGTTTCAAATCCTGGAGCGTTTCGGGCATATAATGGATGAGGAAAGAAGGGTGGATCACTTCATAGAGCATCTTCACCCTGTCATCAAGCCCCATGTGATGGAAAGTAAACCCAAAACCTTCGTCGAAGCTTACAACACTGCTTTAGACTTGGAGAGGACTGTGATGCTTGCCCAGTTTCCACCCAAGGGGTATTTGGGTTTTACTGAAGGAACTCAAGGTCAGAAGAACAACCACATGAAAGGTCCAGGATGTCATCATGCTAAAGGAAGACATGGATTAAAAGGGAAACCCCGTCAAGAGAACAATTGATCGCTATGCCGCACCTACAAAAAGGGGCACGTTGGTGAGTGCCGCTACAAGAAGAAGACATGCTTTTGGTGCCGTCAAGAAGGACACCTACAATCTTTTTGCCCTCTGCCATATCCAAGGGGACTAGGATAGGTAGTAGCCCCACTAGTAGCAGGTCCACCTATGGCAGCTCCACCTATGGCTATAGCCCCACCTGCTGGAGAGAGAAGACTATCTCGGATGTTTGCCATTGATAATGAGGAAGCTCAAGCTAATGCTAATCAGTTGATCGAGGGTAATAACCCTTAGATTTTTCCGTTATGTTTTAAGTTAAGCATGTAATGGTCTAATGCATGCTGAAAAACAATGTAGGCATGCTTGAAGTCATGGGACATAATGTAAAATCTTTGTTTGACTCTAGATCTACTAATATTTTCATTTCAAGAAATCTCGCAACTATGCTTTGTTTGGTTATCAAAGATTTAGGGTATGTCTTAGATGTTACAACCCCAAGTGGTCGGATATTTACATCTCTTTTGAAAATTGTTGGTATGTATGCCCATAGAGAAAGTCATATGATGATTGTAATGGGATACTTTGTAAATGATTTGAATAATAATAAAGGAAATTTCTGATCTATATGTTTTAACTGTTTATGAGATGATAGTGTAACTTGATATATGTATAAAGAATTGTTTTACTCGATGACGTATGCTTTTGGGTTGAGGACCTAAACAATGAGATCATACGGATGTTAAGAGTATACTTTCTTATTTAGTCCCTAGTCGGTTGTTATTGTGGAAATAACCATAGACATCAATAACACTAAAGACTATATTGTATTTTGGTTAATGACATAATCTCATTAGTCATGATATAGTGATATCAAACCAAGAAAATAGGTACTTGTTAGAGAACAAGTATACTAGACAAACCCACCGTGAGAGTGATACATGGAACCATGATTTGGTAGTCACAGTCAGCTCTCACAGTGATGGTGGTGAGTGTGATTTGTCAACCTGAAATCACTACACTCAACACATGTCATTGGGTACACTTTGATATCATCAAACGCAGTCCTAAAACATGGGTTGTTATAAAGGTGATGATTGGGTGACTTTGACACATGGGGCTTTTGAGGGGTGAGTGATATATATGGGATTTGTCCCTCTATAGGGATTTTGATGTCCATGGGCACTTGATGAGTAGGATTGAGAAAGGCATGTGCATGCATGTGTGAATTAATATGTGATATTGATGTCACACACATCTCACCCAGTCTGCTCTGAGATCAAGGAAATGGATGAACATTGAAAGGATGACTGTACCATGCCTTGAGTTCATTCAGGACATTAGTGACAAAGGAATTATACATTCATTGTAACACCATTCATGGATTGTAGGATTGAAAGTTGTTCTCCAACTTTCTATTTTATTTGGGTAGCACTGATGTGCGACTAGGAACCACTCTTTGCTTGTGAAATCATAAGTGTTATGGACTTTCACTGCCAACGTGAAATGGACCTATAGGGTCACACACAAAGGATTTAACCTGGAAGAGGAGTTCATCCACAAGCTATGTTTAGATTGATTACTAAAGGAGTTTAGTAGTTCAATTAAACACTCAATAAATTCATAGCTCAATATCATTGTGTTCAAGGTGTTGGATCGATTGATTAGAGTATCACATTGATTGAAACTGCAATTGACTGATTTTTGCACAGTCTGCACTCCCAACCGATCAGCTCATGTAATGAACTGATCGACTCATGTGATGAACCGATTGGCTCAGGACATGTTGAACCGATTGAATCAACTGGTCCAACCGAGCGAGTTGGGAAAGTCAAGATGGAAAAAAAATTCTCTTCATTTCACTTGTCCAATTTGATTGGAACAAGGATTTGTATTTGGATCAATTCGAAACAAAAGAGGAAAAGTCAATCAAGAACTGACCAGGGTAGTGAACCGATTATTTCAGAAGTGAACTGATCGGTTCAGGTGCCCCAATCGATCGGTTCAGGTGTGAACCGATCGGTTCAGCTGGCGCAGTTGGTTGTTTTTTTGGAAAATCTTGAACCCTTCTACTCCTACTTTAATCACGCATTTCCCGTGGTAGAGAACCCTATCCCATGACCCTCCTATATATAGGGGTATTGGGGGCTTCTCAAAGTACAACTCAGAACACCAGTTGCTCTACAAAGTTGTCTGTAACACCCAGATTTTCATAACACATGAGCAGAAGCAATAAATTTTTTTTTTCATCTGGGAGTGTCACAAACATGATAACCATTGCAATAAAAGTAAATGAAACACTTTGCAAAACTAGTAAAACTGATTCATACATAGTTTTTGCCAACATAAAACTACATTATGTTTATGCATAAGTTTATAGTAAAAAGATGTCAATACTCAGGATCATCTAGGTAGATGGAACCCCACTAGGCAAGCTTGAAAGTCTCTTAAGTCTTTGTTGGTCTCTTTGTTCTTCAATTGCTCCAAAACCTGCGGACATCGCGTCCCCAACCATGCATCGGGAAAAACAGTCGTTAGAGTAAGTGGCATGAGTATTATGAAATATACATTGCTAAAGTGCTGAAACTGGGTATTATAAACATGAACTAACATCAAACTATGAGTAAACTGAAACATAAAATATCTTATTTCTCAATATGAATCTTTATCTTTCTACCTTATCTTATTCTGGATACATGTACCCTGGTACATGGATCTCAAGACCTACATCAAAGTACTTGGGTCATACATATCTTATCTGATTCCCTTTCATCATACTCATGGATGAGATTATGGGCATGCTATGAACTAAGGTACCTTTTACTTACAATTTTTATATGATTGTGGCCACCATTATACAATAAGTCCTCCTGAATTGGCGTATCTACGCCCTGAATTGGTACTAAAGTACCCTGAATTGGCACTACATGCCTCTGAATGACACTGAGGTGTCTCTGAATTGGCATGGCTACGCCCTGAATTGGTGCCGCAACAACTCTGAATTGGAGTAACACTCCTCTGAATTGGCAACAGATGCCTCTGAATCGTCCCGGGACTACTGAATGAGGACTTATCATATAATGTCTTATGTGAAGGTTTCGACTTATTTATCTTAAGTCTAAACTTACTTAATTCTTAATATGAACTGAAGCTAAATACTGATAGCTTTACTGAATATTGAATATGAACTTATCTTATATTAAAATTGAACACTGAAAAATGAACTTATCTGAAACTGATTACTGAGTACTGAGCATGTACTGAATTCTAAATCTGAATTTGAATATCAATCTTTTATTCTTAAATGATGAACTGAATCTACAACTGAATGTGAATATGGATCTCAATTACTTCATAATTGATATTGGGTCTAAAACCCTTACCATGTATCTTTATTCAAAATCTGGCTACTCACACAGTGAGTAGTCTATGTCTGAATCTAAATATCTTATTCTTGAGTTCTAAACTAAATCCATTATTGGATTAGATCATGTATCTCATTATCTAGGTAAAGTTTATTCTAAAACTCTGATTTGTTAAGATTACTTCATTATACCAATTATATCATACATGAGTCCAATGTCTTATGAGACAAGATCTAAAATGAGTATAGAAATACTAAATATACAAGAGTAGCTTAAGTAATGTGTATAGCTAAAGTATGATATATGATTCTTGGCAAGATAACTCATTCTCTGTTAAAACCTCATCAAAATCTGGTCTTAACGGACTTAAGTCTTAAATCATAAACCACAGAATAGAAATCTTATAAAATCTTAACTTGCATCTTAAACATACTCAATTTAGATAAAATCTCATTAAGTCTGATCTCGATACATTTGTATGAACTTAAATCTTAAACCTTAAGGTAGAAATTATATAGATTCTCATCGTACAACTCAATCATGACTTAATATCTCATAATTTGATAATATCATCACAAACTCATGTTGCAATATCTTTAATGCCACTAGTACATTTATCCTAGAAATTGGGCCATGGTCTACCATGTGCAACACCCATATTCTCACATAATACTTAACTTTTAAACATCAACCTTATTAAGGAATCTATGTCATTTCCTAATTTCTTAGATCGCTACACATATAAGAAATCTTGATGACATGTCCCTATTTGAAATCTCAATACATGGTTAGATCTATATTTAAGAGATATGATAGAACTATATTTTCTTATCCTTCTTATGAACTTAACTTCATGATCTAGAATCATTCCAATACACATCACTACTTAAGGTATTGAGCATATGAATTTCTACAATCATAAGCACATAAAATCTTTCTTACACATTTAACTTAGAATGTAGGACATGAAGGTCTTATCTAAGAAACATGTAAATGTAATTTGTTTGATAAATATAAATACTCATGAGCATGAACCAATTACCTGTGTCATAGAGTATAAAATCTTCATCTTGGATTCCTCTAGTCGGGTCTAAATCCTATAAAACTTGTGGTGTAACACTCCCTTGAAGTTCAATGATGAGTTTCACACCTATCACATTGATTTAACAAATATCAACATATATGCACATAATCCACTTATCTAACCTTTTCTCAAATTAAATTATCTTATCTATATCATTTGAGAGTCTAGAGCCTCCTTAAACATGTTCTTCATATCTCGACCATTCCAACGAGCCCTTAAACACCTTATTCAGACAACTAGATCAACCTCTATGAATTCCTAAAGCTTCTTAATAATATAAATCTGATCATTCTTATTACCTTAGTTTCTTGTGCCTTTCGGCTTAATCGGGCCTCATGACGCTGCGGCCCAGCAAGGAGGGACTCACCCTCTTCGTTCGTAGGGGCACAATATAGGGGTCGCGCTTCCCCTATTCTTCCGCAGAAATAGGACACCGACACCTGCTGTGTCGTCTCCGACGATTCTGACCGCCTGAGACAGATCCAGCGACCCTAAGTGGACCACGTTGCTGCTGATCCTCCCCTTGATCGTGAGGCACGCACAAGCTGGTCCCCAAACTTGACTCAACCTGTTTCTACCTATGCGGCCAAACTGGGAGCTCGCCTCCCCTGTTTCACGTCAAAACAAGGCGCCACCGAGAGCAGCTTCTCCGGCAAGCAAGCCTTGCCCGATCTACACACGCGACCACGATCTAAGCTTGTCTTCATGTCTAGCCTGAAGCCCTTGACACACTCACCACTTCCTTTGAGTCTCACGCCATCAGGGTTGAGGAACCCCAGTTTTCCTCCGCCCTTGCGTCGCCGCACAACCTTCTTCTTCCTTTCTCTCTTCTCTCACCATCTAGGTTTCAGGAAAAACCCTAGAACCGAAATCGTAACCCCCTATTCCTCAAGTAACTATGACTTTTATAGCCGCTTATCCTCAGGTTTGTTGTGTGAATCCCTCCCTTTGAGGAGTTCTGTTCGGACCCTGTTTTACAGGGCGCCGACTCTCCAGTCCGCTGGGCTGGAGTGGTGGCTTCTCACCTTTTTTTTATGTTTTGTTTTGATAAAAGTCCAAATCAAAGAAGTATTTACACAGACCACCTCATAGATTCATTTGATCTAAAGTTTTGGAATATACACTTTATTATCATTATCTCTTCACATGAAAGATATCATATCCAAATTAATTTGATAGGCACTCTAATAATATATTTTAAACAATTATTGGATAATTACAAATTTAGTTACCTAGGCCTTTAGGTAAATCAAAATCATACGAAATTTCTCCCACCATCTTAGATTCTAATTGTCATTCTATTAAAAAAATATCTTGAGAAATTATTATGAGCATGAGATGCTCCATTATCGGTTTTATATATAAAAAACCTATATGTAAACCGTAATTGATCCAAAATGACTTGAATTTGTTTCTATGGCCAATGATACATTTTTGGTATTTCAAAGAGTCCATAAGATTAACTATATTATTGGTAATGAAACTAATTCTTGAACCAATATAATTTGCCAATCATAATTTTCGTATGATACATTAGGTCAACATTACTTTACTTCTTTAATAATGAGACCTAAGTTGGTGTATATCTCAAACTAGTAACCCATTTCATCATCATATTATATATTGTCACATTATTGTTCACATGAATAATTCATTTATATTCATCTACATTCAACTACCAATCATACACATTTAATCTGTTATGTTTGTATCGGTGGACTAGTTGACTTATATTAATTACATACCTATCCATGGTTAGGTTCATTAGGCCCCTCAATATACACTTATTAGGAAACCCACATTAAAGGATTACATCATCTAATAATTGGGGGATGTTACAATTCTATCCACCTTAAAATAAATTTTGTCCTCAAAATTTCTCTAGGCTACTACCCACCTTAGGGTTCTGCTTACATCTTCATTTATTGCTAATTAACATATTGAGGTACACATGTTCAAAATTTTGTATGAAAAGAGATATGTAATGTATTTTCATAAAACATTTATGTAAGCATTATCTATTACCTTGGTTTATTGCTCAACTCGTACTTAGGGTTTATGAAACTAAACTTGGCTCTATACTTATGACATCTACCTCAACCTTGTCATGACTTTCTATCATTAGGTTTACGTGGTTGTCTAATCTTAGGTTCTTTAGGTAACTCCTACATTCCTAGGTATGTGGTGATCATGCACATACCCAAAGATGTGGGATTCTGACATGCTATCTCTCATTAACCTACTAACACATGTGTCCCATACCACATGGGCCAGTAAGAAAGGAGAGATGCATAAAACACTAGAGCTTATGATATTCATCTTCAACTCTCAATTGGCTGGCCATAACCATTGAGAATAGAGAAGCAATGTCATTAGCTGGGGTTAGGTTGAAACTTGAGACCTAGAATACATAAACATCTATCTATGACATCTCTATTTTTCTAAGGTGAAAACTCTTAGTCATTCTAGGTCATTGTATCTTTTTATGGGAATCTATCCCTACACCCAAATCTCTTATCTTCATCCTAGGGTGACTATGAGAATCATATTTGCGTAGTGGCCATTTACCAAATTGCTCTGATACCATATTGTAACACCCAGATTTTCATAACACATGAGCGGAAGCAATAATTTTTTTTTTTCCATCTAGGAATGTCACAAACATGATAACCATTGCAATAAAAGTAAATGAAACACTTTGAAAAACTAGTAAAACTGATTCATACATAGTTTTTGTCAACATAAAACTACATTATGTTTATGCATAAATTTATAGTAAAAAGATGTCAATACTCAGGATCATCTAGGTAGATGGCACCCCACTAGGCAAGCTTGAAAGTCTCTTAAGTCTTTGTTGGTCTCTTTGTTCTTCAATTGCTCCAAAACCTGTGGACATCACGTCCCCAGCCATGCATCGGGAAAAATAGTCATTAGAGTAAGTGGCATGAGTATTATGAAATATACATTGCTAAAGAGCTGAAACTGGGTATTATAAACATGAACTAACATCAAACTATGAGTAAACTGAAACATAAAATATCTTATTTCTCAATCTGAATCTTTATCTTTCTACCTTTTCTTATTCTGGATACATGTACCCTGGTACATGGATCTCAAGACCTACATCAAAGTACTTGGGTCATACTTATCTTATCTGATTCCCTCTCATCATACTCATGGATGAGATTATGGGCATGCTATGAACTAAGGTACCTTTTACTTACAATTTTTATCTGATTGTGGCCACCATTATACAATAAGTCCTCCTAAATTGGCGTATATACGCCCTGAATTGGTACTAAAGTACCCTGAATTGGCACTACATGCCTCTTAATGACACCGAGGTGTCTATGAATTGGTGTGGCTACGCCCTGAATTGGTGCTGTAACACCTCTGAATTGGAGTAACACTCCTCTGAATTGGCAACAGATGCCTCTGAATCATCTCAGGACTACCGAATGAGGACTTATCATATAATGTCTTTTGTGAAGGTTTCGACTTATTTATCTTAAGTCTAAACTTACTTAATTCTTAATCTGAACTGAAGCTAAATACTGATAGCTTTACTGAATACTGAATCTGAACTTATCTTACATTAAAATTGAACACTAAAAACTGAACTTATCTAAAACTGATTACTGAGTACTGAGCATGTACTGAATTCTAAATCTGAATCTGAATATGAATCTTTTATTCTTAAATGATGAACTGAATCTACAACTGAATGTGGATATGGATCTCAATTACTTCATAATTGATATTGGGTCTAAAACCCTTACCATGTATCTTTATTCAAAATCTGGCTACTCACACAGTGAGTAGTCTATGTCTGAATCTAAATATCTTATTCTTGAGTTCTAAACTAAATCCATTATTGGATTAAATCATGTATCTCATTATCTAGGTAAAATTTATTCTAAAACTCTAATTTGTTAAGATTACTTCATTATACCAATTATATCATACATGAGTCCAATGTCTTATGAGACAAGATCTGAAATGAGTATAGAAATACTAAATATACAAGAGTAGCTTAAGTAATGTGTATAGCTAAAGTATGATATATGATTCTTGTCAAGATAACTCATTCTCTGTTAAAACCTCATCAAAATCTGGTCTTAACGGATTTAAGTCTTAAATCATAAACCACAGAATAGAAATCTTATAAAATCTTAACTTGCATCTTAAGCATACTCAATTTAGATAAAATCTCATTAAGTCTGATCTCGATACATTTGTATGAACTTAAGTCTTAAACCTTAAGGTAGAAATCATATAGATTCTCATCTTACAACTCAATCATGACTTAATATCTCATAATTTGATAATATCATCACAAACTCATGTTGCAATATCTTTAATGCCACTAGTACATTTATCCTAGAAATTGGGCCATGGTCTATCGTGTGCAACACCCATATTCTCACATAATACTTAACATTTAAACATCAACCATATTAAGGAATCTATTTCATTTCCTAATTTCTTAGATCGCTACATATATAAGAAACCTTGATGACATGTCCCTATTTGAAATCTCAATACATGGTTACATCTATATTTAAGAGATATGACAGAACTATATTTTCTTATCCTTCTTATGAACTTAACTTCATGATCTAGAATCATTCCAATACACATCACTACTTAAGGTATTGAGCATATGAATTTCTACAATCATAAGCACATAAAATCTTTCTTACACATTTAACTTAGAATGTAGGACATGAAGGTCTTATCTAAGAAACATGTAAATGTACTTGGTTTGATAAACATAAATACTCATGAGCATGAACCACTTACCTGTGTCATAGAGTATAAAATCTTCATCTTGGATTCCTCTAGTCAGGTCTAAATCCTATAAAACTTGTGGTGTAACACTCCCTTGAAGTTCAATGATGAGTTTCACACCTATCACATTGATTTAACAAATATCAACATATATGCACGTAATCCACTTATCTAACCTTTTCTCAAATTAAATTACCTTATCTATATCATTTGAGAGTATGGAGCCTCCTTAAACATGTTCTTCATATCTCGACCTTACCAACGAGCCCTTAAACACCTTATTCTGACAACTGGATCAACCTCTATGAATTCCTAAAGCTTCTTAATAATATAAATCTGATCATTCTTATTACCTTATTTTCCTATGCCTTTCGACTTAATCGGGCCTCATGACGCTGCGGCCCAGCAAGGAGGGACTCACCCTCTTCGTTCGTAGGGGCGCAATATAGGGGTCGCGCTTCCCCTGTTCTTCTGCAGAAACAGGACACTGGCACCTGTTGTGTCGTCTCCGGCGATTCTGACCGCCTGAGACAGATCCAGCAACCCTAAGTGGACCACGTTGCTGCTGATCCTCCCCTAGATCGTGAGGCACACACAAGATGGTCCCCAAGCTTGAATCGACCTGTTTCTACCGACGCGGCCAAACTGGGAGCTCGCCTCCCCTGTTTCACGTCAAAACAAGACACCACCGAGAGCAGCTTCTCCGGCAAGCAAGCCTTGCTCGATCTACACACGCGACCACGATCTAAGCTTCTCTTCATGTCTAGCCTGGAGCCCTTGATACACTCACAACTTCCTTTGAGTCTCACACCATCAGGGTTGAGGAACCCCAGTTTGCCTTCGCCCTTGCGTCGCCGCACAACCTTCTTCCTCCTTTCTCTCTTCTCTCACCATCTAGGTTTCAAGAAAAACCCTAGAACTGAAATTGTAACCCCCTATTCCTCAAGTAACTACGACTTTTATAGCCGCTTATCCTCAGGTTTGTTGTGTGGATCCCTCCCTTTGAGGAGTTCTGTTCGGACCCTGTTTTACAGGGCACCGACTCTCCAGTCCGCTGGGCTGGAGTGGTGGCTTCTCACCTTTTTTTTATGTTTTGTTTTGATAAAAGTCCAAATCAAAGAAGTATTTACACAGACCACCTCATAGCTTCATTTGATCTAACGTTTTGGAATATACACTTTATTATCATTATCTCTTCACATGAAAGATATCATATCCAAATTAATTTGATAGGCACTCTAATAATATATTTTAATCAATTATTGGATAATTACAAATTTAGTTACCTAGGCCTCTAGGTAAATCAAAATCATATGAAATTTCTCCCACCATCTTAGATTCTAATTGTCATTCTATTAAAAAAAATATCTTGAGAAATTATTATGACCATGAGATGCTCCATTATCGGTTTTATATATAAAAAACCTATATGTAAACCTTAATTGATCCAAAGTTTCTTGAATTTGTTTCTATGGCCAATGGTACATTTTTGGTATTTCAAAGAGTCCATAAGCTTAACTATATTATTGGTAATGAAACTAATTCTTGAACCAATATAATTTGTCAATCATAATTTTCGTATGATACATTAGGTCAACATTACTTTACTTCTTTAATAATGAGACCTAAGTTGGTCAATATCTTAAACTAGTAACCCATTTCATCATCATATTATATATTGTCACATTATTGTTCACATGAATAATTCATTTATATTCATCTACATTCAACTACCAATCATACACATTTAATCTGTTATGTTTGTATCAGTGGACTAGTTGACTTATATTAATTACATACCTATCCATGGTTAGGTTCATTAGGCCCCTCAATATACACTTATTAGGAAACCCACATTAAAGGCTTACATCATCTAATAATTGGGGGATGTTACATTGTCATTCTCTCTGGTTGTGGTAACCAGGAGAGCCCGAGCAAGTGCTACCCGATAAGGGAGGCACAACAAGGGAAAGACAACTGCAGAAAAGTGACTGGTGACAGGAGACTGCGTCAGTGATTAGTATGTTGATAGGAGGGTGCGACTCCTTTTAGTGCCTTGTGTGACAAGGCAATCGGAGTCCAGGTGGTCCGTGTAGACTACTACATAGGCGGGAGACTTCTTCCGCTTGGAGGATAGCTGTCAATCCCGACAGTCCCGATGAGACTAGGAGTTTCACAAACACTGTCCAAGATCGGAGGTGTAGACCGCACAAGTTGTAAGGTAACATTGCTGAGCAAGCCTCGGGACAAGGTATGTCTCTACAAACCATCCTTCCTAATGTATAGACGTTGACACAATTCTTTTATTCTGGGCTTGGAGAGAAGAAAAATTTTGTTTTCGCTGCCTTCTCTATTTCTCCTAAAAACCCAATAGTGGTATCTGAGCCACGTCAACTGCTCTATACTTTAGGATTATCGATGTAATCGATTTTGGTTTGTCGCCTTTTTATTTATTTCGTATGATGCGAATAAAATTGGTTTTATGCATGTCCAATCAACAAATCCCAAAATACATATATGATATGTAATATGCATGCACTCGATATGTGTCACCCTTAAACGAGTTTTGTGGTGGATGTATAGTGTGGTTATGGCCAATAAACCCTATGTATGTGTGCTTGGTTGAATGTGGTTGCTTGCATCTCAGTCTACACACTGATTCCCTACCTCCTTTTATTGATGTAACTTTATATAACTCGGGATTTCTTTCCTACCTTTGCTCCCCCCAAATGTAACTCGGGGTTTATCAATTCACATGTAAATGAAACTTTTATTTCTTGTTATGTCAAAGATCGACAGATGACCTGACGACAACACAGATGATCGGTTCAAGGTGTGAACCGACAGTTGGTGTTCTAGATGACTGGTTCGAGGAGCGAGATGAGCAGGTGGCGACTTGAGAAGATGCATGACGACCAGTGAACCAATTGGCTGGAGGTGCCAGTCGATCGGCTGGTGGCACCCAACCGACCGGTCTGATGGTGAGCCGATCAATCATGGAGATGAGTTGATCAAACTCAGAAAGGAAAAGCACAAAGTTCATCTTGTCCAGGTTGCATGTGATGTGGAACTAGATGAGCGTGATTCCTCTTGGCTCGAGGAATCACATTAGGATGGCCATAATCATTGCTTTTATCATTTTGCATGTTTTCTGTGGAATATAGTATGTATATGATACATACTATGTATGGTGGTGATTGGATATGTATATGTACCTATAAAAAACAAATCCCTCAATAAATAATAAAGTATTAGATGCCTTCCAAATGTGACACACGTGAAAAGCTTGATCGGCCAAGTGTCGGCACACCCTAGCGTGGTGCACTGTCTATCTTGTGGAAGCGTGATGGATGGATATGTGGGTATGCCCTAGAAGGGTGCATATTCATCGTGTTGGCTTTGGGTCAGACTTAACAAGGTGACCTAGATAGGATCTAGCACCTTGAGGCATGGAGGTGAATATGGCAAGGAGTTGCATATGACATCTTTCAAGAGTTGCATATGATGCAATTGGCAAAAGTTGCCTACCTGGAAGATCTGAGTTGTGGGTGACAGCCCTAGCTGGTCCATGACTCAGAGGATTTCAGGATCTTGACCCACTAGAAGATTGTACGCTGCAATCTTCTGAATTTATGGTGAGGGTTATCAATTTGAACAAAAATAGTGGGAGTGGTAATTAATTAAAGGACTAGTTAACTATCGTCAAATTTTATTCAAATCAAATCAAATCAAATAGATTTTTGACAAATGCAATTTTCTCTTGTAGAATGGCAAAAGAATCATCTTTTAATATGGGCAAATTAATTGAGAATAAATTCCATAACTGGTTAGGGATTGTGAGAAGTGTTCTGCACAATCCAGACATACCATTAGCCTTTGAATCCACTCTATGTACGCTTAAGAAGAAGGATAGTTCATTGATGGAGATCAATGGAACAAAGTCTAAGGAAAAAGGTGAGGGAGAGAAGGGTTCTCTCGCCGAACCAATGTCAGAATCTTCTGTGCTCAAAACATGAAGAGGATGGAAGGAATGATAAAAGAAGAAGCGAGAGATAGAGATCTCTACTTCTAGTGTATACGTGATAGAGATTAACTTTACTACTTCTTTGTCATGGGTACTTGATACCGGATGTGGATCTCACATTTGTTCAAATGTGAAGGATCTTAAGAAAAGTAAGCCTTTGGGGAAAGGCGAGGTTGAACTATGTGTTGCCAATGGGGCAAGAGTTGTCGCCAGTGCCGTAGGAACCTATGAATTAAATCTACCTAGTGGGCTAAAAATAGAGTCGAAGAACTGCTATTAAGAACCTGGCATAAATAGGAATACCATTTCTGTCTCTTGTTTGGACAAGGATGGTTTTTAATTTCTTATTAAAAATGGAAAGTGTTCCATTTCAAAATATGGGATCTTTTATGGCAGTGCCCCAATGTCTTATGGTCTATACTTGATAGATCTAGAAACAAGCGTATACAACGTAAACACCAAAAGGATAAAACTCAACAACTCAAACAAATCATATCTTTGGAATTGTCGTCTAGGGCACATAAATGAGAATCACATTTCTAAACTCCATAATGATGGTTATCTAGACTCTTTTGATTATGAATCAATAAAGACATGTGAATCTTGTTTGATGGGCAAGATGACCAAGACTCCCTTTTCAGGTAAAGGTGAGAGAGCTAGTGATCTATTAGGACTCATACATACTTATGTATGTGGGCCTTTTAGAACTAATGCTAGAGGTGGGTATCAGTACTTCATTACCTTCATTGATGACTTCAGTAGGTATGGCTATGTGTACCTGATGAAACATAAGTCAGATACCCTTGAAAGTTTCAAGGATTTCATGAATGAAGTATAGAACCAACTTGGTAAAAGTATTAAAGAACTTCAATCCGATCGAGGTGGAGAATACTTAAGCCAAGAGTTTGAGGACCTTCTGCGAGCCTGTGGTATCGTATCACAGTGGACGCCGCCTGGAACACCACAGTATAATAGTGTGTCTGAAAGAAGGAATCACACTTTACTGGATGTGGTGCGATCAATGATGATTTTCGTTGATCTTCCGATTTCCTTCTGGGATAATGCTCT
Organism: Alisma plantago-aquatica; assembly: GCA_963693085.1. Lineage (NCBI taxonomy): Eukaryota > Viridiplantae > Streptophyta > Magnoliopsida > Alismatales > Alismataceae > Alisma > Alisma plantago-aquatica. Next base: position 1,320,572,447 of record OY856409.1, on the reverse strand, counting down.
TGAAACTGCCACCTTTACACTTAACCGAGTACCATCTAAATCGGTTCAAAAGACACCATATGAGATATGGCATGGGAAGTGTCTCGATTTGTCTTTTATTAAGATTTGGGGTTGTGAGGCTTACGTCAAAAAAATGTTTTCTGATAAGCTTGGACCCAAGTCCGATAAATGTTATTTTGTTGGATACCCCAAGGAAACAAGGGGATACTATTTATACCATCCTACTGACAACAAAGTGTTTGTTGCTAGGACAACTGTATTCCTAGAAAAGGAATTTATTTCCAGAGGAAACAATGGGAGGAAAATAGAGCTTGAAGAGGTTCAAGCCCAACAAGAAAACATGAACCTGTAGATGTACAAGAGGAACATAGAGATTCACAAGGTGTTTTGGAATCTCAATCTCCTCAAGTAATACAAGGACCTCATAGATCTAGTAGGACACGCCTTGAACCTGAGAGGTTTGGATACCTTGTGACTCAGTAGGCGATGAGTTGGTCATAGATGATGATCCAACTACCTATCTAGAGACTATGGAGGGACCAGATTTGGAGAAATGACTTGAGGCCATGAAATCCGAGATGGAACCCATGTATTCCAACAAAGTATGAACTTTGGTGGAACCACCTGAAGGGGTAAAACCCATAGGGTGCAAATGGGTCTTCAAGAAGAAGACCGACATGGATGGCAATGTGCAAACTTATAAAGGCAGATTGGTTGCAAAGGGTTTCTGACAAGTTGAAGGTGTTGACTATGATGAAACTTTTTCTCCAGTTGCCATGATTAAGTCCATCAAGATCATTGTTGCTATTGCGGCATACTATGACTTTGAGATTTGGAAAATGGATGTTAAAACTACATTACTTAATGGGAATATAAGTGAGGATGTGTACATGACACAACCTGAAGGTTTTGTAGTCCCAAAGAATGCCAATAAATTTTGTAAACTACAAAGGTCAATCTATGGATTAAAGCAAGCGTCTCGGAGTTGGAATCTTTTATTTGATGAGAAAGTCAAAGTGTTTGTCTTTATTCAAAATGAAGATGAACCTTGTGTGTACAAGAAGGTTAGTGGGAGTACGACCACATTCCTAATATTGTATGTGGATGACATACTATTGATGGGGAATAATGTCACAGCCTTAGAGAAGGTAAAGACTTGGCTTGGGAATACTTTCTCAATGAAAGACTTAAGAGAAGCATCCTACATTCTAGGTATTAAGATCTATAGAGATAGATCTAAAAGGCTTCTCAAACTAAGTCAAAGCACATACATTTATAAAGTGTTGAAGCAGTTCAGCATGAAGAACTCAAAGAGGCAACATCCCCATGCTACATGGAGTCACCATCTCTAGAGCTCAATGTCCCCAATCTTGTGCAGAGAGGGAGCATATGAATGGGATCCCATATGCATCAGCTATCGGATCCATCTTGTACGCTATGTTGTTCACACACCCAGATGTATCCTATGCCCTCAGCATGACGAGAAGCTACCAGTCAAATCTCAGGTATGCTCACTGGACAGTCGTAAAGAACATCCTCGAGTACTTACGAAGGACTAAGGATCAGTTCCGTATATATGGTGGCGAGGAAGAACTGGTTGTAAGAGGTTACACCGATGCAAACTTCCAAACCAACAAAGATGATTACAAATCACAATCATGATTTGTATTTTGCCTAAATAATGGACCTGTGAGCTAGAAGAGTTCCAAGTAAGAAAAAGTTGTCGATTCTACTACAGAGGCCGAGTATATTGCTGCTTCAAATGCAGCAAAGGAAGCTGTGTGGATCAGGAAGTTCATCACGAACTTGGTGTAGTTCCCAGTATTTGTGATGCAATTGAGCTTTATTGTGACAATAATGGAGCTATTGCTCAAGCTAAGGATCCCATATCACATCAGTGGTCCAAGCACATACTGCAGCGCTTCCATCTCATACGAGAGATCATACAACGAGGAGATGTGAAGATTTGCAAAGTACCAACAGAAGACAACATAGTTGATCCACTGACGAAGGCCCTTTCTCAGTATAAGCATGATGGTAATGCTAGGTCAAAAGGACTGAGGTTCCTAGGTGACTAGCTCTAAATGCAAGTGGGAGTCTGTTGGTATGTATGCCCATAGAGAAATTCCTATGATGATTGTAATGGGATACTTTGTAAATGATTTGAATAATAATAAACACAATTTCCGATCTATATGTTTTAACTATTTCTGAGATGATAGTGTAACATGATAGATGTCTAAATAATTGTTTTACTTGATGAAGTATGCTTTTGAGTTGAGGACCTAAACGATGAGATCATACAGATGTTAAGAGTATACTTTCTTGTTTAGTCCCTAGTCGGTTGTTGTTGTGGAAATAACCATAGACATCAATAACACTAAAGACTAGATTGTGTTTTGGTTGATGATAGAATCTCATTAGTCATGATATAGTGATATAAAACCAAGCACATAGGTACTTGTTAGAGAACAAGTATACCAGACAGACCCACCGTGAGAGTGACACATGGAACCATGATTTGGTTGTCACAGTCAGCTCTCACAGTGATGGTGGTGAGTGTGATTCTTCGACCTAAAATCTCTACACTCAACACATGTCATTGGGTACACTTTGACATCATCAAACGTAGTCCTGAAACATGGGTTGTTATAAAGGTGATGATTGGGCGACTTTGACACATGGGGCTTTTGAGGGGTGAGTGATAGATATGGGATTTGTCCCTCCTAAGGGAGTTTGATGTCCATGGACACTTGATGAGTAGGATTGAGAAAGGCATGCACATGCATGTGTGAATCAATATGTGATATTGATGTCACACTCATCTCACCCAGTCTGCTCTGAGATCAAGGAAATGGATGAACATTGAAAGGATGATTGTACCATGCCTTGAGTTCATTCATGACATTAGTGATAAAGGAATTATACATTCATTGTAACACCATTCACATATTGTAGGATTGACATTTGTTCTCCAACTTTCTATTTTACTTGGGTAGCATTGATGTGTGACTAGGCACCGCTCTTTGCTTGTGAAATCATAAGTGTTATGGACTTTCACTGCCAATGTGAAATGGACCTGCAGGGTCACACACAAAGGATTTAACCTCAAAGAGGAGTTTATCCACAAATGATGTTTAAATTGATTACTAAAGGAGTTTAGTAGTTCAATTAAATACTCAATCAATTGATAGCTCAATATCATAGTGTTCAAGGTGTTGGACCAATTGATTAGAGTATCAGATTGATTGAAACTACAATTGACTAATTTTTTCACAGTCTACACTCCTAACCAATCGACTCATGTAATGAACCGATCGGCTCAGGTTGGTGAACCGATCGACTCAGGTTGGTGAACCAATGAGCTCATGTGATGAACCGATTGGCTCAGGAAAGGCTGAACCAACCGATTCAAGTGTTGAACCGATTGGCTCAATTGGTCCAATCGAGTGAGTTGGGAAATTTAGGATGGCAATAAATTTCTCTTCGTTTGACTTGTCCAATTTGATTGGAACAAGGATTGGTATTTGGATCAATTCGAAACTAAAGAGGAAAAGTCAATTGGGAACTGACCAGGGCAGTGAACTGATCATTTCAGAAATGAACCGATCGGCTCAGGTGCCCCAACGGATCAGTTCAAGTGTGAACTGATCGGCTCAGGTCCCCAACAGATTGGTTCATGCTTGAAACGATCGGTTCCGCTGGCGAAGTTCATTGTTTTGTGGAAAATCTCAAACCCTTCTACTCCTGCTTTAATCCTGCATTGCCCGGGGTAGAGAACCCTATCCCATGACTCTCCTATATATATAGGGGTATTGGGGGCTTCTCAAAGTACAACTCAGAACACTAGTTGCTCTACAAAGTTGTCATTCTCTCTGGTTGTGGTAACCAGGAGAGCCCAAGCAAGTTCTACCCAATAAGGGAGGCACAACAAGGAAAAGACAACTGTAGAAAAGTGACTGGTGGTAGGAGAGTGTGTCGGTGACTAATATGTCGATAGGAGGGTGTGAATGCTTCTAGTGACTTATGTGATAAGACGATCGGAGTTCCAGGCGATCCGTGTGGACTACTCTAGAGGTAGGAGACTTCTGTCGCTTGGAGGACAACGGTCAATCCTAATAGTCATGTTGAGACCAAGAGCTGCACAAACACCATCCAAGACCGGAGGTGAAGACCGCGCAAGCCGTGAGGTAACGTCACCGAGCAAGCCTCGGGTTACAACCCCAATTCTTGGGTTCATTAGGTGTGAAATGTAATTTCTCATATTAAAGATATCTGAACAAATAATGATATAATTTGTTTTGAATAAATGAGTTTCATTTACAATAGCCTTGATGATAGTGTTGTGGGCTTTATTGGCTATTGGGCCCAAATAACAAGAAAATTTGATTAGTAAATGAATAATTGGATATTTGAGAAAAGAAAAATGTGGAAACCTCTAGAAGGAAAATCCAAAGAGGGATTGCATGCCTCTTGGGTTCCTTGGGTTCCAAGGAGTCCAAAGTTGCATAAAGAATGCAATAAGAAAAGAAAAGATCAATTAAATATTTCTTTATTAAGAAAGAAATTGAAAATAATGAGAAAATGTAGGAAATAGGTGAAAAGAGGTATAATGGAGTTATCGTTGGAGGATTTTTGGATCCCAAGGATTCCTAATGATAAAATGAATACCAATGAGGAAAATGAAAGAGAAATAAAGAGAAATCCTCAAAAGGAAATATTTTAATAAGAAATAAACAAGATAATGTGAAATAATGTATACAGATGCATCTAGAAGTATAATAAGTATCCTTGAAAAGGAATTTCGAAATAATAGAGTGTCTTGGGATCCAAGGAGTCCCAATAAAGAAGAAAGATAGAGAAAATACAAAAATTGAAAAATAAAAGGATAATGTGATACATTATTAATGAATTTTGTGATATTGTTAACAAGGAAAATAGTGTCTACTAAAAGAAAATAGAAATTCATTCTTATGGATTAAAAAGCAAACATAAATAGAATACGATAAATGAATTTCGAATTCTTAATGACTAAGGATCAAGGGGAAGCAAAGAATTAATATAAAGAGAGAGAATGTATTCTCAACTATGGAAAGATGGTTTCCTAATGAGGAGAAGCCTTGCTTTTCTCAAGGGCAAGTACGTTAGGGCATGGATGTCCTCCCTATATAAAGGGTCGAACCCATTGGTGAAGACCAGAGAGATCCCACACATATATCTTTCTCTCTTCTTCACCTTCTTCATTATTTTCATCCAGAAACCCTAGTATAGAGGGGTAGCATGTCTACGAGCAACAAGGAACCCATGGACGAGTACAAGGGGAGCATGATGCCTCCATGACACCTCGGAAGAACTCAACCATATTTCTCGAGCCCAATTCTTGCACGGCGGATGCAGGAGAGCAATCTGTCAACTATGAGTTGAAGAGATAGAGAGTTGGATATGGCCATCTTGGCCATGACCCAGCAGCACCCTCACGTGTACAGAGGGATGGCGAAGCCAGAGGAAGTTGCCCTGGTGGCCGTGAACGTCGGGGAGGGTGGCAGGGCCGCTTGGGATCTTTACTACAGCGACAACAGGTCTGGTTCGCGAGGTTGAAGAAGGTTGGGTGGCCTTGGATGAAATGGCCCTTCATGGGCTACATCATTGATCGACTTAAGGAAGGGCAGAATGGACATTTCGTCATGTTTCCAATTAGTCAAGCAACACTGCATGATAAAGTCTACGTGGCGCCTCCCTATTGGCCCAAAGTAAGTAACTTTGCAAAAATCATATCTCATAAACCGTAGCTCGGATAAATATGAATAATATATGTATTTTGATCAGGAGAATAAGAGGAATCCAAAAAAATGGTACTAAATATTGATTCCGTTACGAATTGCAAAAGTACAATAAGTTGATGAAAATTGCATTAAAGTTAAGTTAAAAACCCTATTTGTGATTAAAGGTTGAATCTAGTATGCTTAATGGGTTAATTCAAGTATTAATAACCTGTTGAATGATAATGTTATATTTGAACCTGATCTAGATGTAAAATTGCATGATTTAGGGTTTTTACCCCATATGAGAATGATTAAGTATTTAGAAACCCTAATTTAGGGTAAAAGAGGATAAGATCATATTTAATTTGGAAATTGTGAAAATATGTTGTTAAATGATGGTTCTAAGTTATTTGAATATAAAAGTTCCTAATTGTGGGTAAATACCCGTAATATAATAATTAGGGTTTTCCAATGAATAAAAGGTGGATTTCATTATATATAGAGTTCATTTGTGAATTCAACCATAATGAACTATGAATTGACGATAAATGTGTATAATGATCTTGTCATGGATTAAAAGGATAAAAATAGTAGCTTTAATGAAAAAGAGGCTTAATGAATGTTTAATTGTTCCTTAAATACAAAATTAGGGTTTGTAAGTAGTTGAATAGAAATAGGGTTTAAAATAGTAAATGAAGTGAAACCCTAAATTCCCAGGGAACCCTAAAATTGGAATAGAAATCCTAAGGAATATGATGATATTGGATAAATATTAATAAAAGGAAATCAGTATATTTATTTTAGGATTTTGTGCATAATTGGTTGCTTGATTGGCATTTCTCTGTTCTGGTTAATTCTATCTCAAATCTGCAATCAAAGGTATGTGGTTACGCTTATGAATAATCACTTTAGTTTCACGGCGATTTCTGAACGTTTTTATCGGTTGCTTGAAATTAACCTTGGATGTCTTTTATTTCATGTAACTATAAAGTGACTATGATTATCACCATGGATATATATATATATGTATATATATATATGTATATATATATATATATATATATAGTTGGCTTAGATCTGAATCCACCTATGTGGCTTGTTAAGGCTAAAAGGGGTAACCTAGAGTAAGGTCTAGGTTATCATGGGTTAGAAATTGGGCTACCAAGTGTAGTGCCATCAGTGCCATCAGACCCTTTAGAATGTGATGAGTTAAGGAGTGGGCTACTTACAGGTAGTGCCATGTGATGCAACCCTAGAAACTTGTTCACCTATAGGTGGGACCATGAGGGGTTTAATTGGGATCTACTATAAGGAAAGTAGCATCCAGGTCCACTACCGGGACAACACAGAGGATAGGGAATGAATGGATCGCGCAGTTATATTTAAAATGTAAAATTGTTTGTTAAACTGTAATTGGCTGCAATACATTGTTATGAATAATTGCACAATTATTGTTTCCCCCACATACCAACTTCGGCTGACCATTGTTTTGTTCGTCGGCAATTTAGGTACAAAATCCCAAAAGGACAAACAGTAAAGCGACATATTGTGAATTTATGAATTAAAGAACAAGGAGGTAATAGTTAGATTAGTTCCAGTGAGGATAGAGGTTTAGAAATCCAATCTTTCAAAAAGATATGCAAAACTTTATTTTCTTATAGATTTCTAGTTTAGTTAGTAGAATTTAAAAATTGTTCTTGGTTAAATGTGGAACCTTTGATCCGGAAATTATATGTGCTGCTTTGACCTCTCGGTCTCCCTTAAATTGGGGGTTTTCGGGAGGTGGGGTCGTAACACCTTGGGACAAGGTATGTCTCTACAAACCATCCTTCTTAATGTATAGATGTTGATGTGATTCCTTTATTTTGGGTTTGGAGAGAAGAAAATTTTGTTTCCGTTGCCTTCTCTGTATCTCCTAAAAACCCAACAAAAACTCCAGTGGTACTTGTGAAATATTGAGATCATGAGTTTCCTATAAACTTTATCCTTCTGGATATGAATGACTTTGATGTGATCATTAGTATGGATTGGCTTTATACTTATAGGGCCAACATTGACTGTAGGGAGAAGAAAGTGATTATTAAGAAACCAGGTCACCCACCTTTTGTCATTAGGGGTAGGAAGGATGCCACCACCAGCTTATATGTGTCATCCTTGAAAGTAGAGCATATGATGAGTGAAGGTTGTCCAGCTTTCCTGGCAGTAGTTATCGAGCCAGAACCCAGGGTGCGACCCTTAGAGGAAATAGAGGTAGTTAGGAGCTATGCAGATGTTATTCTAGATGATCTACCCAGGATTCCTCCTGAGAGAGAGGTGGATTTTTCCATAGAGCTAGCTCTTGGGACAAGCCCTATTTCACGAACACCTTATAGAATGGCCCCTGTGGAATTGCTTGAGTTGAAGAAACAATTGTAGGAATTGCTAGACAAGGGTTTTATCTGCCCTAGTACATCACCACGGGGAGCACCAATTCTTTTTGTAAATAAAAAGGATGGTTCTCTCTGAATGTGCATAGACTACCAAATGATTAACCAGGCTACCATTAAGAACAAATATCCTTTACCCCGAATAGATGACTTGATTGACTAGTTGAAGTCAGCTCGAGTCTTTTCCAAGATCGACTTGAGATCGGGTTACCACTAGTTGAGAGTTAAGAGTGAGGACATCCCGAAAACAACTTTTAGAACACGTTATGGCCACTGTGAGTTTGTGGTTATGCCTTTTGGTTTGTTCAATGCACCAAGTGTTTTCATGAACCTTATGAATAGTGTGTTCCAACCCATCCTTGACTCGTTTGTCATTGTATTCATAGATGACATACTAGTTTATTCGGATGACTTAGATCAACATCGAGACCACCTAAGTAAAGTCCTTGATAGGAAATTCTCCAAATGTGAGTTTTGGTTAGACTGAGTCATGTTCCTCAGACACATCATCTCAGGAGGAACGATCGCCGTAGATCCAGCTAAAGTGTCGGCAGTTTGAGATTGGCCTACACCGAAGAATCCCTTAGAAATTTGCAGTTTCATGGGGTTCGATGGGTACTATCGGTGTTTCATCAAGGATTTTTCAAAGACCACCTTGCCTTTGACCATGTTGACTCAGAAGGATGTGAAGTTTGTATGGTCTGATGTGTGTGAAGCTCATTTTCAGGAGCTGAAGGAGAAGTTGACAACAACACCAGTTTTGACTCTACCATCAGGCAATGAGGGTTTCATGATTTTCACCAATGCATCAAAGATGGGACTTGGTTGTGTGTTGGAATAGAATCGGCATGTGGTTGCATATGCCTCCTGACAACTCAAGACCAACGAGGTGAATTACCCGATGCATGACTTAGAACTGGCTGGTATCATCCATGCATTAAATATTTGGTGGCATTACCTATATGGAGCTACCTTCAGAATCTTCACCGACCATAAGAGCTTGAAGTACCTCCTGACACAGAAAGACTTAAACCTATGAAAACGACGATGGATGGAGTACATGAAGGATTGTGACTTCACCATCGCCTATCATCCAAGAAAGGCAAACGTTGTAGCTGATGCTTTAAGTCAGAAGCAGCTCAGATGTACAACTGTTTTGTCCAGCCACTGGAAGAGTTTAGAAGAACTGGTAGAATGGTCTCCAAAACCATTTGATGATCGAGTTCGATTGGCCAACATCCAAATACAGTCAGAATTGTTAAGGGAGATTGTAACAACACAATTGGCCAGTGGAGAACTTGACAAGATGAAGGGCTTGATGAAAAAGCCGCAGACTCATCTTTCATTGGGAATAGACGGAGGGATCAGATTCGAGAATCATATATGGGTCCCAAATGACTCAGCGTGGAAGGGATGTATCCTAAAATAGGCTCATGGTTCTAAGTACACGATGCACCCAAGAACTACTAAGATGTTTAAGGACATGCAGAGGTTTTTTTGGTGGCCAGAAATGAAGAGAGATATTGCGGCATATGTAGCCAGCTGTCTTACATGCCAAATGGTGAAGGTTTAACACCAACGACCCAACGGACTTTTATGGTCTATAGAGATTCCAGAGTGGAAATGGGAGTAGATCACCATGTATTTTTTGGTGGGTCTACCCCGGACTAAGAGAGGTCATGATGCGATATGGGTTGTGGTAGATCGCCTTACCAAGTCAGCACACTCCCTTGCCCTAAAGACCACTGCCAAGGTGTCAGATTTAGCTGAGTTATACATCTGAGAGATAGTGCATTTATATGGTGTACCCGGTTCTATCATCTCCGATAGAGACCCAAAGTTTACTTCCAAACTATGGAATCAAGTTCAAAAGGAACTAGGTACAAGGTTGAAGTTCAGTATTGCTTATCACCACCATACAGATGGTCAGTCAGAAAGGACAATCCAGACCCTAAAGGATCTGCTGAGAGCTTGTGTGCTCGATTGGGGTGGATCATGGGAGCAATTATTACCTTTAGCCCAGTTTTCTTACAACAATAGTTACCAAGCCAGTATCGGGATGCTTCCATATGAAGCTCTTTATGGGAGACTATGTCGGTCACCACTTCACTGGGATGATGTTGGTGAAAGGACCTTGTTGAGGTCATATGAACTCCAAGTGTATGTTGATAAAGTCACTTTGATCAGGAAAAGGCTAAAGAGAGTGAAGGATCGACAGAAGTCGTATGCTGATGTGAAGCGGACTGACGTGCATTTCACTGTGGGAGAGCATGTTTTTCGGAAAATCCGTCCGCTCCGAGCTATAGCTAAGACCAGAGGAAAGTTGAGTCCCCGATACGTGGGTCTGTTTGAAGTGTTAGAACAGATTGGTGAAGTCGCATATTGTCTGGCGTTACCCCCTCAATATAGTATGATGCATGATGTGTTTCACGTGTCGAATATTAAGCGATATGTGCAAGATCCGAGCCATGTACTGAGCATTGAACCCATTGAGCTTCAAGGGAAGCTAACTTATCCTGAGTTACCTTTGCAGATTCTAGATACCAAGGTAAAAGACCTCAGAAATAAGAATATAGAGATGGTAAAGGTTCTTTGGAAGCACCATGGAGAGGATGAAGCCACATGGGAGCTGAAGATGGACATGGAGAAAGCCTATCCTGATTTGTTTGTATGATTGTTGAATTTTGAGGGCAAAATTCCTATAAGGAGGGGAGGATGTTATAACCCCATTTTTCTAAATCATGTAATGAGATTTGTAAATCTCCTTTTAAAAGATAAATGAAATCATTGGTTGATTTAATGGGTTGATTTGAATGAATTTCGTGTATGATAGCCTTGTATGTTTTCTTAATGGGCCTTATTGGCTATTGAGCCCAATTGAAAGAAAAAGAAAAAAAAGGAAAAGGAATCCAATTGTGTAAAGGAATAAACAAGAAAATAGATAAAAGAAGAATAATAGACTAAGGAATATTTTCCAAGATAGAATTTCGAAATATTAAGGTTCCTTGAGGTTCAAGGAACTCAGGATAATAATATAAAGGCTAAGGAAGGGGAAAATATGTGGAAAATATGAATAAATAAGTGTTAACTTGCAACTAAAGAAAAGGGCTCGTTTTCTTTAGATAATGATCCAATTTTTTTATGATGAGAGATAAAAGCATAAACTAGGTTCCCTTAAAATTTGAGATAAAAAACAGTTCTAATTTGGGAGTTATTACTTTCTCAAATTATCCTTAATAATGTGATTTGTTTTGGAAAATAGGAAAAATTCCTTTCCTTTGGTTGAGTGTGTGCATTGATAGCCATTGGCTCTTAATCCAATGGGTACTACTAATCATTGAGTCCCAGCAGATCTCAGACTATAGCACGGTTACAGGGGGATTTTCCCCATCGTTTTTCTTGCAAAACAGTACATGTGCACTCCTAGCAATTGTTTCCATGAATCCGGGAGGAGAGGAACCTTCTCGACCCTAATATGATAGGCTCCCATCGTGACTAGGAGAAACGCCGAAATCTCGGGCGGCGGCAGGGTTGGGAAAATCGTAAAGAAACTCCCACACCCTATAAATAGACCCTCGCGTGGTTGCTCTCACACTCATGAACCCCGACGGCCTCTTCCTAAGTTCATGCACCCTCTCTCTCGCTCAATTGCCCTCTCTCAGGTGAGGTCTCCGCCGCATCGCCGCCACGATTTAAAAATCAAGAGAGGATGAAGGAGACGAGCATCAACCGTGCGATTGTGGGCTATCGTGGACTCGCGAGGAGATCCAATGATCTAGGGCTGGAGCACCTAACTTGCTCGCATAGTGGAGCCATTTGACGAGGGGCGTCAGATCGGATCAGTGGACCAACGGCTCACCGATCAAATGACCATAGATTTTTGGTAATTTCCCTTCTCTAAACGAAATTCCAACAAAATGCATTTTCTTAGAAAAATCATATCTAATGATAGAAAACTTCGATGAGAAAACTTTGCACATGAAAGTTGCATAGTAAAATATGAGGAACATGATAAAAATAATTTGGTGACTTGATTCTATTTTGTTTTACATAAGTACATTAATTGGGTAGAAAAATGTATTAAAAGATAATTAGAAACCTAATTGTATATGAAGGGTGAATCCTTGTGGATTAATAGGTTGATTTGAAGAATATTATATATGGAAACCCTAATTTAGGGTAAAAGAAGAGAAAAACCTTGTTGATTTTGAATTATGGAAAAAGGTTGTTAAATAATGATCCTAAGTATGATTAGTAGTAGTAAGGTGAGAAATTTAGGGTTTTATATAGTTTTTCTAAATAAGAATTCATAATGTTAAAAGTGGAGACAAAACCCTAATTTCAAAGGAAACCCTAAAATTGGAGTAGAAATCCTAAGGAATAAGATGAAATTGGATAAATTTTGATAAAAGGAAATTTGTATATTTATTTCAGGATTTCTATGCATAATTGGTTGCTTGGTTGAGATTTCTCTATTTGATTGGTTCTGTCTCAAAATGTGCAATCACAAGTATGTGGTTACGTTTATGATTAAACGCCTTAGTTTCACAATGATTCTCGGAGATTTTATCGGTTGTTTGAAATAAACTGCTTGGATGACTTTTATTTCATGCAACTATAAAGTGACTATGATTATCACTATAAACATATATATAACGGCTTAGATATGAATCCTCCTCTGTGGCTTTGCAAATGCTAAAAAGGGTAACCTAGAGTAAGCTCTAGGCTATCATGAGTTAGAAGTTGGGCTACCCACGTGTAGTGCCATGAGACTCTATAGCACACCATGAGTTAAGGAGTGGGCTACCCATGGGTAGTGCCATGTGACTCAAACCTAGAAATTGATTCACCAGATAGGTAGGATCATGAGGGGTTTAATCGGAATCTACCATAAGGAAGGTAGCATCCAAGTACACTGCAGGGACAACGCAGAGGATAGGGTATGGATGGATCACGTAGTTATATTTAAAATGTAAAGTTGGTTGTTAAACTATAATTGACTGCAATATGTTGTTATTAATTGCATGATTATTGTTTACCCCACATACTAGCTTTATGCTGGCCGACGTTTTGTTTGTCGGCATTTTAGGTACAAACCCAAAAGGACAAACAATAAATCGTCACATTGTGAACACATGAATTAAAGTGCAAGGAGGATTAGTTAGACTAGAATTCATAAGTGGTTAGAAGTTTAGAAATCCAAATTTTTCTAAGGTATGCAAAATTTTATTTATTACAACTTTTCAGTATAGTCTGGTAAAGTTTGATAATTATTAATTTTCATTTGTCAATCCTTGATTCGGAAATTGGGATAACGGATCTGACCTCCTGGTCTCCCTTAATTGGGGGTTACTGGAAGGCAGGGTCGTTACAATAAGGATTCAACTAGGAATAAGCAATCCTAATAGGAGTCTAGTGCACAATAGGACTCCAAGTTGTATGTAGATAGAGACAACTCAAACTACCAATAGGATACTATTCTAAATCCAAGTAGGAACATTGGTTGGACTCAAACAAATGCAAGACTTAAAATAGGACTATCACACCATGTAGGATTAACATTAGGGCTAGAATTCTTTGAGGCATAACACATTACATGTTGAAAACAAATGCTATCAAACTTTTGTCTAGGTTATTGGATGTCATGGGTGATACCTTGTATCAAGCTCATGTTGGCTCATTTTTGGTTAATGGCTGCAATAATTTTGATTTGTTACTCTAATATAAGTCTTCTAATCCAATGGGTGAGCGCCTTCTTCACACACTACCAGACTGTGCCCCCATCGTCATGAGTAGCATTCAACACCTCCTACACATAGGTTGTGCATGTGCATTGGATCACACTAGCATCATCTCTCACCACAAAGGCAATATCCATCGGTTTCCTTGGATTACATGCAATGTGCCTATTGGCTTTGAGCATTCCCTAGAGGGGTTGTTCTGAATGTGACCCACTTGGTTGACACCATTGGTATATCTGCATGTACCCAACAACCATAGCATCAGTAGTCCTCCATGAGGCGAATAAAAGCCGGTATACAACCTTTCATAGAATTTCCATTTGAGTTAAACACTTCTTCATGTCTTTTGTCCAATTGCCTCACATCCCAACTGCTAACCATACATCAAGATCCTTCCCATCCAATTTATCCAACATCCAATCCAATGACTTAGCTATACTTCCTATTAGGTCTAAAGAAAGCACATTCTGCATAGCCTAGTAGTACCACACCGTAGCTATAGACCCACACTTGATCACTGCATGTAGAATAGTCTCCTCGAGATGTCCTCATAGTGCACATATATTATCCTACAAAAAACAATGCTCCTTCACCATTCCTCTAGTAGCGATACATCTTGTTACAACCCTCCACAAAAAATATTTTAATTTTTGGTATCTAGTAGGAAACTCCATAGGGGAATCCATCATCTACTTTAATTATCAGTAAAATACCAAACCAAGAGGTTGATTAAACCCGTAAGTTGTCACTCTTTTCAAACTCCCATGCCACTATATCCTCCCTACTCATATGTGATACCAGAATCTGACATATATGTATCACAATCTCCTCTCATTTTGATTGAGGTAGCATGTTCCTCCATATGTGTGCCCTCATTTAGAAACTCACACATGCAACACATTTCCCACAACCTATCTTGTACGCATTGGATATCATTCATTCATCCATGGTATGCAAGAGTCCTCCCAGAAGTGAATAGATATACTATCTCCTATTATCCATGTCAATCCATCAAGAAGAAAAGGCTTCGATCCCCAAAGACTTCCACAAATGTAGCTTGGCGCAAAGCACCATGTGGCTTCAACGAAACTCACCATTTGAAAATATGTTCCTTTGAATACTCTTCCGATAAGAGGATCTAGATAAATTAGTAAATTAGACCTTGCTTTGTTAGAAATACATCTTTGAAGAATTTAAGATCCTTGAGGTCATACCTCCCTTCTTCTTCGACATACAAAGTTTATCCCATGCCTTCTAATGGATCTTCCTTGCATCTCTCTTTGAAAAAACAAAAATGTTGCAATCATGATGTGGATTTCATCAGTGAGACCCGTCACTGATTTAAATATTCTCCTAATATATGTGGAAGTCACATGTGCCACAGTTTTAATTATTCCTGTACTAGTCTAGATAGAAGTTTTACCTTACACCCTTGTAATTTTTTCTAGATCATTTTTTAGAAGAGAGAAGACCACCTTCTTTGACCTGCTCATTCCTATTAGTAATCCCAAGTACTGTGCATGGATCTCCACTTTTTTCATCTACACTTTTCCTGGTATTTCTATCCTTTTTTGCTCTTGTATATTTATTTCTAAAGAAAATCTATGACCCTGATGCATACTTTTCTGTCCAAATGCTCTATCATTTACTAATAATATCACTTATCATGGATCATTCTTCCAGAGTCCCTCTAGCATATAATACTTTATCATATGCAAAAAATAAGTGAGTAACACGAGACCCCTTTGAGTTTCCCTGGTACCCAGAATGAATTACACTCTTGTCTCTAATGAAATAGATAAAGAAAAAGCCTCCATACAGAAAAGAAAAATGTAGGGAGAGATAAGATCACCTTGGAAAATGACCTCAGCTTGGTTTGTTTAATCATTTTCTCATTCCATTCAGGTGGATTGATTGAGATACAGTATATACACAATCATATATATTCTTCCTGATACCTTCCACAAACCCCATCTTATCCATAATTATGTCTTGGAAAATTCCATTCAATGCGATCATAGGCTTTGCACATATCAAGTTTTACTATCATAGTCCCCTTCTTTCCCTTCTTTTTATACTTCATTTCATTAAAGATCTAGTTTGCAACTAACTCATTATAGGTGATTAATCTTCCTGGATTAAAAATATTGATTTTCAAATATTACCCTACTTGGAAATGATTTCGATCCATTCGTCACCACTTTAGAAACAATTATGTATAGCACATTACACAAGCTTATATGTGTAAATTCAGTGAAACTCATGGGCTTGTGATATTTAGGGATTACTATAATGGTAATTTTAGGCATACGATACCCCCTATTAATAACAAATACCATATTTTTTGATAAAACACTACCTTCATTGGATCTATCCCTTCTTTTGTTGAATGCATAAGTGAAAAAACACCTCAAATTCCATCTTCCATAGGTAACTTCTTCATCTCAGCTTTCCCCTACCATTTAGGATTTCTAATAGTCCTAAATCTTCATATTCGTCATTTAGACACCTACCAGTTCTAAAGAGGGACTCAAAATAATCAACAATGATACTTATTATGCCATGTTCATCTCCCTCCCAAACACCATTGGAGTCACGAAGATTGCAGAAATGATTTGTTGTTCTTCTTTTATTACATTGTAATGAAAATATTTAGTGTTATCACACCATCTAGCTTCTCATTAGCCCATTCCTTGAGAAACCACCAACTTTCTTCCTTCTTCTTTAACTTGTAGCATATGTTTAGATGGTGGACTCTCCTCCATCCTATTAGATATACTTTTTGTCTCTTTAATCTAAACTTTTAAGCTCCAAAATTTTTCCTTTACTCACTATTCCAATCTATATCCAGGTCTTCACATTTTCATAGTAGCCTCCACAAAAGACTATGGCCATGCCTCCTCAACAATTTGTTGACAAATCAGGTCTTCCATCCATCATGTTTCAAAGTGAAAATTTTTCACACCCAACCACTCAATCCATTTCTTGCAATCCAAAAAATTACTTCATGATACGAATAATAGAACACAAATTGTCATACCGTCGATATACCATGCATCAAAAGCCAATCCTCATTTGAATGGATTTTTTTTAATTGCTCTCTGATATGGGTCTTTTTACAATTTCGATGAACAACATAATCTTTTTTCTGTACATCCCAACTCTCTTATCTATCAAACCACCAATAGTATCCCTAAATGTCATCATTACTTTTTTAGATCTAGGAGCCCCGTCCTTCCTTCTCACCATTATTCCATTAAAGTTTTTGAACTAGACAATAGGTAGAGTAGAGACTTGGTTAAGCATACACGTCAAATTCCATGTTTTAGCTTTTCTCTCTGATTTGCCCATCCATAAATACTTATATCCCTCCACCTTTCAGATATGTTTCCTTCCTTAATGATGAAGTCAATGGGGTATTGTGAATACAATTAAATACACAGATTAAGATCTTTTCACCATAGTGACACACCGCCAGAGTGACCCATGTAGCTTAGTGTCATCTCATCTAGAAAAAAACACTTCTTTCTAATTCTCTCCACCTCCCTAGTCTTTAAAAACTTCTCCATTATGAAAGATACCTCAGGAGCCTCCCGCCAAGACCATTGTTGAAGGGTTCTAACCATGTCATCAGTTCCATGTCATGATCTTGATTTCTATTCATAGAGGATATCCTACCCTCACACGTCTACTTGAAAGTCTAGAACAACTAGGAATCCCACCTTTCATTTCTTATCCTCCCCTATTCCTTAATAGGATTGGCTTCCTCTATACAACTTGCTTCCTTCCTCTTCATTCCTCTTCCCAACCCCCCACCACTAACTCCTCAATCCAAAACATGCATCGATATTTCCATCATGCACGTTCCACCCCCTCACCCTCACATACCCCTCTTCCCCTCCTCCCTTGTCATCCTTATTGTTTTCTTGGGATGAGATCCAAATTAAGACTAAAAGAAGGACCAATCTATATCCTAGAGATACCCTCTTCTTGTTCTACCTCCTATGGTGGATCTTCTAGGATCTTTAAGACATCCCACAATATCCCCAATACCTCCTTGTCCCTCCTCTATTCACCTACTGTGATGTCTAACATATGGCACTCAGTCTCACACCCTTCAGATTTAGTAGACCCTTCTTTGACTTCTACTCAAAAATCTTCCTTACCTCCTAGCCTCTATAGCAAGTCTTTGAATACACCATATCTGATACAATTTCATATGTGTCCTTCTTCCCTTATATCTTTGGTCTGGCAATCTCAGACTTGGTCCATGTATCTTCTTTCTCAACAATCTAGTGGAGGCGTTTGTCCTTATTCATACTAGGTATATCCACCTATGAGTCTCTGATGATTTGAGGGTATTTTTCCCTAGTTTTGTTGCCTTCTTTCCAATCCCTCTCTATTGAGCTTGTACTAGCACCCTTCTATTGTCTAGTTGTTTCCTCCTTCAAAACCTCATGTCAACTCCTCATCCACAACATGGCCTAGTTGTATATAACTCCCCTCCCCACCAAACTCAATCTGCATTTGAAGCTAATCATCATCTTCCTTATCCCCAATCCCTCCAAGTACTCCTTCATAGATCTTATGTTCCACTTCATATGTGATGTTTTGATCCACGACCCCCAATTTTTCTCTTTTGAATTTTCAAGTGGGCAATCCATATTGATATATCTTATATGGATAGAAAAATAATAAAAATTTGGGAGCCCTTCTAATATAAATCCTACCTCCATTTTTTTATTGACTTATATTAGATCTATTGTCATATAGGGATTGGTTTATATAAATCTATGATGACTCTGAATCTACAATATGAGTCCTATTTGAAATGATTGTCGTATACCTCCATTATTTCTCCCACTATCCTAACAACAACCCTAACTAGACCAATGATCCCCATAGTTAGTTCATACACCTAAAACCAAATTAGGAAAGATGATAAACTAATATCAGATGGTTGTTCATTTGGAAGAAATTCAATGAGAGAAGGATGGTGTAACCTATAAAAAACCATGTAAAACCCTCAATAACCCTATCCCTATCCTTCCAATGGGTGAACTGCTTCATAGTAAGATTGTTCTATATTGACCAAAATACCACCTCACTTTGTAGTGCCCAAACCAACGTTATAGTGTGTGAATGAGTATTGAAATTGAACCTCCTCTCTATTGCAAGTATTCCTACTAGCTCTACCTCTAGATGTCACTCCATTTGATGTACCTTTGCCTCTTTTAAATGCAAGATCTCTTCTTGGTATTCTATCTTCAGTGCAATGTATCTTACCACTAAGTCATCTCCCATTAGACCTTGCAAAAAGTCCAACACACCAGTAAGAGGACACAAGAGGTGCCTAGGGAAAAGGAATTGGTGACCCAAGAGGGAAACCCATCATCTCTTTGTTTTAACCATCACTCACTAATCGCCAGAGATGGGTAGGTTAGGAAGGAGTGACAATTGGTTTGGCAATGTTAAATTACATTGACGATTATAATATTGCATCATCTTATCTAGATAATGGAAAAAGAGATAAAAAAATTGATAGACAATTACATAATGTGTAAGTTATGTTGAAAGGAATAGACAAATGATGAAACTTCTTTTGACTAATCACACTCAACACAGTGTTAATAAAGAAGAAGCTCACTAAAAAGAGAAGTGAAGATAAAAGTAATGATAGTTTCTTCATAGTTTGTCAATGATAATGTACATATCTTTTTGATGTCATGTCCAGACAACCATGTCCATCGACTTTTGTTTCGCAAAGCTCACAACTCTAACGAACACATAAAGAGATTGGAAGTGCACATATTGATAAGTATCAAATCCAATATTGATTGATACAACCTTATCAAAATAAACTCTGACCAATTAGTAATTCAAACAGTAAATATAAATTACACACAACATTTCTCATTTAGAAAACATTCCAGGTAAAAATTATATCAACCCCTAATTTGGATTTTATAAAGTATTATTAAAGGACCAATTAGTAACTAAGAAAAAAAATAAAATCATTTCACCTAAATCCTTCTAGATTCATGCATGAGTGCCTTATTGGATTTAATATAACTTGTAACTACTTTTTTTTTGTAAAATATAGCCCCACACTCTTTCCTATGTAGTACAAATTTGGATATAAGTACTACTTTGTAATTTTGAAACATATAGAAAAATATGCTAGAAGAATATTGATATTCTTGCATAGTGAGTAAAAAATAATTTATAACTAACATCATAAAAAATTTCACAAAAATACCCCCACTCTTTCTTATATAATATAGGTTAAAATGAAGGGACTAATTGCTTAGTTTTTAAAAGTAGAACATAATATAATAGAAGAAATCCTTAATGGGATTTCCAATATAGTATCAAGACAAACACATATCAATAGATTAGAAAAGGTCATCAAAAAATGAAAACAATTCAAATTGGACAACGGTTTTGTCCTATAGGAAGGTATGTCATTAATACTATAAATCTAAAAAACTGTGTCACACGACCCCTTCTCATGCATGTGTTTGGAACAGGAGAGACCTTCCAGGAAGTATGTAGAGACCTGACATGACGGTGGATATTTGGATGTAGTAAATTGAGCCAATAGTAGGGTGGTTTTGTTGTTGCTATTGTAATTAAAGTGCCACATCATAGAGAGAAAGAGGGGCTAGAAAAAAGTGGTAGATAGTAGTGGAGAGTGAAAGAGTGTGACTGAAAAATGGTAGACATCAGTGGAGGAAGAATAACTTGAGAGGTGGTAGATGGAATTAATGCCTCAATCTAGAGAGAGAAAAAAATGAGAGGAGGGAAGTGATGATCTAAGAAGTGAGAAGGAAAGGGTGAGGAGGGAACTAACGGGGAAAGAGGAAAGTAACAATTGAGAGATAATAAGTGAGAAGGGAAGTTATGTGGAAATAGGAGGGAGGTAATGGAGGGATAAGAGAAAAGTTAGGAGGGAAGTAATGTAGAGACAATTAAGAATTATAAAATTTGGGAACAAAATGACCATAATATTGCATAAAGTGACCTAAAATGCGAGTACAACGATCATAATAGAGCGACAAATGAAAAAAACAAAAACTTTCCATAAAATGAAAATAATTGGGCACAAAGTGACAAAAAATGGCTTCAAAGTAATAAAAGTCAAGCACATATGACAAAAGCTGGTATCCAACTGACCAAAATTGGGCTGAAAATGACCAAAACTAGAGGTGAAGTGACCAAAATTAGGCACATAAAGACTGTAACTAGGCAATGGGTGACCAAATTTTTAGGCCCCTAACATTGATTTTTGGTTAAACATGCTCTCTTACCTTAATTGGATGCTTAAAACCTTAATTAAACCCTCATATGTGCTTTTAATATCATGCAACAAAGTTAGGTTTCAAGTGTGGTTCCGTTTGGACACTACTATGGATATATGTGCTTATTTTGGGCTTTTATGCAAGTTACCCATATCTAGGGGTTTTCTTGTAATTTTTCACATGCTTGTTGTGCCTCACATGGTTTCACATAATGTTTGATGTCGTTGTATCTGGGGGTGCCTTATTATACCTTGGTTTAGTGGTGACATCTAACCTAGGGTTTATGTCTAGGGTTTCCTCACCTAGATGTTCTAACTTAATGGTTTTCCCCTTTGGATGTTGGGATCCAATGGGTCCACCTTTAGGTGGTGGGATACTATGGTGGTCCCTTGTTAGTTCAGGCTTGATGGTTTTCCTTTTGAGACACCTAGGTCTATGGTTTTTCTTGTGTTGTGCACCAGCTATTGGTGACACTATGGTTTTTCTTTGGTGGCCAAGTGAAGGCATGACCCGATGCACCACTTGTTGTTGGAAGTAGATGGTTTCACTGGGGTCAACATCTGATAGCCCACCTGGTGTTTGATTTGATGGATGACCTGGGTTTTTGTGGATGATATGTTTTGGATCTTGGACACATGGCATAGGTTTGACACCTCCAGCTTCCTTTCTCTTTCACCCCAAGCATTATATACCTCCCTCTGCCCATTCAAGCAAGCTCTTTAGACATCTCTTCTTATTTATTTCTACTTGGATGTTGTCATTCTTACTTGGTGGAGAATAAGGAGCTCAAACATGAAGAACCTTGGCCGATATTTCTTGCATGTGCACATAGAGATTGGATCTACCATCCTTTCAAGCTTGTGGAGATTCCTTAGCTTGTTCTTGACCTATGCAAATAAGATCTTCCTTCTTCCTTCATTTTCCTTACTACCATACCTTCTCTCTCTTCCTTTGTGGTTGGATCCATGGTGTTTCTTGGTGGAGAAGGTGCTAGAGGTTAAAGAACACCTTCCTTCTTGCTCCTTTGACCTATGGTTTACATGTTCTTGGAGAAGGAGCTAGCTTGGACGTGTGGAATGTGATCAAGCTGGGGTTTCTTCCCACTTTATTTAAGCTACCATTCTACTATGACCTTCTTCATCATCTTTGAGGCAAGTTATATAACTTTCTTCACGTTTATTGCTTTCTGTTGACTTTCATGTATACGATCTTTCTCTAAAACGTAGTTGTAAGTAGAAAGATGCTATAATTGCCTATGGTTTCATATTGTATGGTAGTTAATCAGTAGATAACCTCCCTTGATGTACATCTAAACCTTGTGCACGTTTCCTCCTAGAATTAGTAGATCTAGTCATTGCATGTCTGTGGAATGATGGTCCCTTGAGTGTTACATATGATGGTTTTGTCGTAGGGTTTTGATCTGATTTCCTTTCTTATGTTGGGACTCAATGGTTTGGCTTTTGCATCAACTGATAGTTTGGACTTAGTGATGCTTTGATGGACCTTGTTTTGCCAACAACTGATCGCTTGGTTCCTCTATAAATGATGGTTTCCCTAGTTGCTAATATTATGGTCTTGGTTTGATAACACAACCATAGGGTTGTGCTTTGTGTTAAGTGTTAGTCCATGCTAGAGTACAATATGTAATACGATGATCTTATGTGAGGTTCATGATTTGATGGTTTAGTTTTGATTCTCCTAATCTGATGGTTATGTTTTGTCTATATGCATCCATGATCGGATGGGAACGTTGTGTTACGGTTTATGCTTTTCTCTATGTATGTCTGTAACTAATGGTTTACCCTTCGATACTTTTATAACATCAATTCAACCTACCTTGTTGAAACTAATCCTAATTCCATTAGATGATGGTGGTTAATCAAACCTAGCTTCCTTGTATGTTGACACTATCTCAATATTATGATTACTCTTCTATCTATTCTTTAAACATCATAGCCCTTGATAATGATGCATTGTTTTGTTGAACCTGTGTATCACAAGTATGATGACGATTATTGAACCTTCTATATAAGATGTGGATAAATAATAATGATCTTACAAGAGATGACGTGATGGCCTTAATGACCATTGGGCATGGTTGAGCCCTAAAGGAGGTGTAATCCTCTTCATGATGTGACGTGGATTGGTATCCTATGATGATGTGATGAGGATCATATTTGATACTATTTATATCTTCTGGAGTTGTGAAATACCCATGTTTTTGTAGAACACTTTTAGGGTTTGTATGTAACTTGATGGATGTAGTTAAAAGAAACTCAATCGGCATTAGTTAATCAAGTGAAGCCCTAATCATGTAGTGCCATGTGTCATCGAACCATCCACTACTACAGAAATAGCATTCAGTGACACTTTTCTGGGCGTCGGTTATTAAGGAAAACCGACGCCTTCTATGTTAGGCGTCGGTTGTTTACGAAAACTGACGTCTATATTCGAAGACCAGCCAGACACGGGTACCGCTTTGTCTTCAGCGTCGGTTGTTTATAACAAACTGACGCTTAAAGTCGCCTGCAAAATCCATATTTCGATCAAAAAAAATAGTGTCATTAGCAGCGTCGGTTATTTAGGTAGAAACCGACGCTTATGTGCGATGAAATTTTGCGCGAAAAGTGTCACCTTCAGCGTCGGTTATTCAAGGATAACCGACGCTGAAGGTGGTTCCCGCCAAACAATTTCATGAAAATATCGTCCAATTGGACGTCGGTTTTTTCAAACAACCGACGCTAAAGATGTTTAGGCGTCAGTTGTTTTAAACAACCGACGCTATTTGGGAACTTCATAACCCTCGATCGCCCGACTCTTCCCCTTTCTTCTGTTTCATTGTGAGCGATTTCCCTATTTCTTCTTCAGCTCCCCTTCTCCGGTGATTTCTTCTTCAGCTCCCCTTCTCCAGCGCCCCCTTCTCCGCCACCACTCCTGCTCGCCGCCGCTCCTACCGCCGTTGGACACCAGCTCTGCGTCGCCGCCACCGCCGCCGCTCCTGCTCCTGCTGCTGCGCTCTGAAGTCTCCTGCTCCGTCGCCTGCTCGCCACCGCCTGCTCGCCTGCACTGCCGCCGCCTGCTCGCCGCCGCGCACTGCTGCTCAGGCCACGCCACTGCTCTCTAGGCCAGGCATTCTTCCTATTCCCTCAAGGTACTGCTTTCTTCCTCCTTCCTTCCTTCCTCCACGCTGCTGCTCAGGCCAACTAGGGGAAGTAACATTTGTCTGCATCAAAGACACCTCCTTGGGCTTTATTCTCAACAATTCTTAGAACAAGTAATAAATCACAAGCATATATACATATATGGGTTCCCTTTAGGTCTTCATAATGTATTTATATTCAGTTTATAGTTACCATTGCATACATTGTTGTTTGAGCCTTATGATGGACTTTTGGATTGCAAATGACTGGGATTTTCCTAGTGAATGTTCTAAATTTGTAGGCCCAATCTAGATTAAATTGAGAGCTCATTCTCTCCTTATATTGGCAAGGTGAGGCAAAAATAATTCCACAAGTGATTCAAATCTCCTATCCCACACTTTACCCATCTTTGTCATGCCTCATTACCAGGGTTAGTGTCATGCTAATCCATTGATATTCATATACGGAGTGACCCTGAGTTTATTGAAATATATCACGAGATTGTGGGTCATCTATGAAGATACCCTTGTGGTGCATTATGTGTGATTTTATAGCAAACAATTATATAAGATTTTATTCTAGATTTAATCAAACCCATTGTGCAATAATCATTCCCCGCGAGCATACATGTCTTATTGCAATATATTTTTATGTGATCCCAACATATTAAATTGAATTAGAATGATTTCATGAATTATAGGGTTTTAAAGTTGATAAACATGTACATGCGGAAATAGGGTTATTAAACCAATGGTTATAACATAGTATGATCTTAATCTGATATGGATGTTCATAATAATGTAGTATGTTAAATATGATGATTAGGGATACATATAATGTCTAGTAAAGATTCCTAGACCTTTTGTTTGAAACTATTGATTTCTTGATTTATTATTTAATAATGCTCTGTTGATTAGGATTAACCATGTTGCCTGTAGTTTATAGACAATTATTATATATAAGAATGACAACACATGTATTTGTTGGCCTAGAAACCCGTCCAAGATTTACTCATTAGGAGTAAATCTTGGATAGTCCCCGGTTTGGGACTGTTCTTGAACACCTAATCTCACTTAGGATGTAAGTGTATAATGTGTATTGGGTTTTTGAGAAACTTTCAGTAGCATTTCCCCGTTTGTTCTCTAAGTACATATGTACTTAGAGAACAGTGGGGAAATGCTGCCGAAATTTTCTTGAAAACCAAATACGCATTATACACTTACTACTGAGATTAGGTGTTCAAGGATGGGATAGGTGGTACACATTTATTATATATAAGAATGACATCAAATGTGTTTGTTGGCCTAGAAACCCGTTTAAGATTGACTCATTAGGAGTAAATCTTGGATAGTCCCCGGTTTGGGACTGTTCTTGAACATCTAATCTCACTTAGGATGTAAGTGTATAATGTGTATTGGGTTTTCGAGAAAATTTTGGTAGCATTTCCCCGTTTGTTCTCTAAGTACATATGTACTTAGAGAACAACGGGGAAATGCTGCCGAAATTTTCTCGAAAACCCAATACACATTATACACTTACTAGTGAGATTAGGTGTTCAAGGATGGGATAGGTGGTACACATTTATTATATATAAGAATGACATCACATGTGTTTGTTGGCCTAGAATGTGAACAATCATTGTTTTTTATATTACTTGTACATTGGTATAAATTAGAATGAACAATCACTAAATTATATACTGTTTGTATGGAATCCGGCTTCATTGTAGATATCTATTATTGTTGGCCTAGAAACCCATCCAAGATTGACTCATTAGGAGTAAATCTTGGATAGTCCCCGGTTTGGGACTGTTCTTGAACACCTAATCTCACTTAGGATGTAAGTGTATAATGTGTATTGGGGTTTCGAGAAAATTTTGGTAGAATTTCCCCGTTTGTTCTCTAAGTACATATGTACTTAGAGAACAGCGGGGAAATGCTGCCGAAATTTTCTCGAAAACCCAATACACATTATACACTTAATAGTGAGATTAGGTGTTCAAGGATGGGATAGGTGGTACACATTTATTATATACTAGGGAAATGCTGCCTAATCTTTTCGTAATATATACTTGTTTCCTAATATATACTTGTTTTCTGTGATCATAGAATGGATAGATCATGGATGTCCATTCGTAATCGTTGCACCCCAGAGTTTATATCTGGTCTTGATCAGTTTATTAGATTTGCCGAGGAACATAGGAAAAAACCTACAGATAGGTTCTACTGTCCATGTAGGCATTGCGGTAACAACTTGAAAGTCAACACTGTTGAGGAAATCAAAAGTCATGTCATGTGCAACGGGATTGTACAAGGCTATACAGAATGGCACTGGCATGGAGAGATTTCAAAATCGAAACCAGTAGATGTCGATAACAGTGCTTGGGTGGAAGAAGAAATTGCCTCTGATGACGTAAATGTGAACGAACCAGTTCCAGCAGACATCGTTGATGCGATGCTGGATAGTTGTAGGGTAGAGCACACCGATCCACCTCCTATCTTTACAAACATTGTGCATGATGCTGAGATACCGTTATACACAGGCTGTGCTATGTTTACGAAGCTTAGCCCTGTGTTGAGATTGTATAAGTTGAAAGCTAACAATAGATGGAGCGACAAAAGCTTCACTTCATTGTTGACTTTGTTGAAAGAAATTCTTCCTGAAGGAAACGAGCTTCCAATCTCAACATACCAGGTAAAGAAAATGTTGTGCCCAATGGGAATGGAGGCCAAGAAGATACACGCATGCCCGAATGATTGTGTATTATTTCAAAAGGACTATGTAGATTTGAAAGATTGTCCAAAATGTGGTGCGTCACGGTATAAATTGATGACTTCGGGGGAGTCCAAAACTGGTTCTCCTGCCAAGGTGTTGTGGTATCTACCTATAATATCACAGTTTCAACGCTTGTTTGCAAATCCGAAAGATGCGAAGAATTTGAGGTGGCATGCAGATGTTAAGAAAAATAATGATGGGATCCTACGACATGCGTCTGATTCCCCACAGTGGAAGAAGATTGATCTATTGTACCCTAAATTTGGTGAAGAAGATAGGAATCTAAGACGTGGGCTTTGTACAGATGGGATGAATCCGTACGGGACATTGAGCAGCCAACATAGCACTTGGCCAGTCGTGCTTGTTATATACAATCTTCCTCCCTGGATGTGTATGAAAAATAAGTACGTTATGTTTTCATTGTTGATATCGGGCCCTAAACAACCCGGAAATGATATCGATGTTTATCTTGAACCTTTGATTGATGACTTAAAGAAACTTTGGGCTGAAGGTGTGATGACCTATGATGCTTCAGCAAGAGAGACATTTCGTTTGCATGCTATGTTGTTTTGCACTATTAATGACTTTCCAGCATATGGGAATTTATCTGGATATAGTGTCAAAGGAGCTAAAGCGTATCCTATATGTGAAGAAAACACTGATTCAATAAGACTAAAACATGGCGGCAAGACTGTATATCTTGGTCATCGAAGGTTTCTTTCAAAATTCCATCCGTATCGTAGGAAGCGCAAAGCATTCAATGGATGGAATGATGAACGGAGTGCACCTAAACCTATACCAGGGGATGTTGTTTATGAAAGAGTAAAAGACATTGTCAATGAATTTGGTAAGAAATCACAATGTAGTATGGCCACACGGAGTGACAATTCTTCATTCAAGAAGAAGTCAATATTTTGGGATCTTCCTTATTGGAGTTCTTTTACAGTCAGGCATTGTATCGATGTAATGCACGTTGAGAAAAATGTTTGTGATAGCATCATTGGTACTCTATTAAATATACCAGGTAAGACTAAAGATGGGATAAAATCCAGACTGGACCTACGTGAAATGGGAATAAGGTCAGAATTAACAGAATTACGTGAAATGGGTAATAAAAGAACATACTTACCTCCCGCTTGTTACACGTTGTCTAGAAAGGAGAAGAAAACTTTTTGTGAATGCTTGGTAAATGTTAAGGTGCCACATCGTTACTCATCCAACATCCGTAGATTGGTATCAATGAAAGATCTGAAGTTGATAGGTCTTAAATCTCATTATTGTCACACTCTAATGCAACAAATATTGCCCGTGGCAATTCGATCTATATTGCCGAAGCATGTAAGGTTTGCAATTACCAGACTTTGTTTCTTTTTCAACAGTCTATGCAGCAAAGTTATTGACCCTGATACTCTCGATAATTTGCAAAGAGAAGTGATTGTTACCCTATGTCAGCTTGAGATGTATTTCCCTCCTTCGTTCTTTGATATCATGGTACATCTTGTTGTCCACTTGACTAGGGAAGTGAAAATGTTGGGACCAGTTTTCTTGCATTGGATGTATCCCTTTGAACGATACATGAGCGTTTTTAAAGGTGATGTTCGAAACCGTTATCAGCCTGAAGGGAGTATTATTGAAGGTTATGTGGCGAGAGAGGTTATGGATTTTTGCAATGACTTTCTCAGTGGTAATGACACTCCTGATAATGACAAGAATATTGAGGAGGGCAAAGGAATTTTGGGATCACGGGTGAAAGTAATCAGTCGTGAGTAGTTGGAACAAGCTCACTTGTATATTTTACACAATATGGACGAAGTGAGTGTTTATATCGAGGAACATACCAATTTCATAAAGAGACAACATCCTCAAGCAAGTTCAATGTGGCTTTCTAGAGAGCATAATAAGACTTTTACTAAGTGGTTTGAAGATAAAGTCTTACATCAACTATCTCAAACACCAAATGATATTACAGAAACTATCAAATGCCTCGTCTTTAAACCAAAACCGAATGTTATGTCTTATGAAGGGTTTGACATTAATGGATTCACATATTACACAAAGCGCCAAGATGATAAGAGTGTCGTCCAAAATAGTGGGGTCACTCTTCAAGCGTCGACTATGTACTTTGCAAGTGCAAAGGATAAGAGTCCACGTGAAGCTAAAATGTCATATTACGGTGTCATTGAGGACATTTGGGAGTTTGACTACATAGATTTCAAAATTCCGCTCTTTAAATGTAATTGGGTTGATAACACCAAAGGAGTTATAGTGGATGAATTGGGTTTCACTTTGGTGAACTTTGAAAAGATTGGCGAGAAGGGTGAACCATTCATATTGGCATCACAGGCGAAACAAATATTCTATATCGATGATCCTGTGAATGATAAATGGTCGGTTGTTCTTCATGGTAAAAGACAGTTCATTGAAGATCCTATAGATGAAGAAGAGTACTATGATAAGTATGATGACTCCAGTCCATTCTCAGTTGGGTTGCCAACTCCACAAAATATTGAAGCTAATGATGACTTATATGTGCGCGGAGATCACAATGAAGGATTGTTAATTGATAAAAGATCACAATTTTAGAGACATGTATGTTTATACAAATGCTAAATGTTTGCCTTTTTCTAGTTAATACAAATGTTAAATGTTTGCCTTTTTCTAGTTAATACAAATGCTAAATGTTTGCCTTTTTCTAGTTAATAGAAATGCTAAATGTTTGCCTTTTTAATGACATTTTCAGATGGCTGACCATGATGAGCATGATGTCCATGATGAGCATGAAGTCCATGATGAGCATGTTGTCCATGACGAGCATGGCGAGGATACTAATGTAAGTTCTAAAAACATATCCTGTATTTCTATAAAATTCATTATCTTCTAGTTATGTCATATATCCTATATTTCTATATTGGGCTAAGTTAGTGTGTTTTATTTTTGTCAAATTTTAGGTTGATGCACCTGTACCCACTGAAGCACTGGAGCAACTTGATGCGCAACACCAGACACTTAACAAGAAAAGGGGCATCACTCTGTTGAAGAAGTTATTAGCGCTAAGTGGTAGTGGATCTAAATTGGTGGTGGAGTTTGATAATGGAGGAAATCCAATTGGAGTGAACCGCAATAATTTTGTGAACTATCTTGGGTGTACCACTCAGAGCCATTGTGGTGTTAAGTATGACAATTGGCATAAAGTTCCTCAAGGGAAAAAAGACTTGATATGGAAGGATTTATGCGTGAGTTATAATTATTTGCAATTCTATTTTGTAGATTACAAATTCTATTATTTGCAATTCTATTTTGGATACTAGTTAATAACATTTCTATTTTACAGAATCTGTTTGCATTGGATGAGAAGTTGCATCGTAAAAAAGTGATGCAACGCGCTGGAAAGATGCTTAGGAATTATAGGACAAATCTGAACAGAGAATACATAAAAGAGGGTGATAAGAAGAAGAAGTCAGCCCTTGAACAATGGAACTTCTTGGACAAAGAAGATTGGGACAATTTTGTTGCTTCAAGAAAATCTGAAGAATTCAAGGTATTAGGCGTCACTCCTAATTTAATTAATATACATTGTATTCACCTATTCAAGATTAGCATTTAGTGCTACTAACCAAATCATTAATGTGCATACTAACTAGGCCCTCAGTGACGCACAAAAAGCAAGGCGTGCACTGAATGTGCATGACCACACTATGGGTCCAAAAGGCTATGCAAGCGTTCACCAAAGACTACAGGCGGAGTCTGCGGCTACTCAGGAGTCTGCTCCTACTCCGGAGTCTGCCACACCCATGCCTCGCCATGATATCTGGATAGCTGGCAGGAAAAACAAGAAGGGTGAAATAAAGAAGCCTGTAACTGCTGAGGCGGCTGCAAAAATGGTAAAATACAACTATTAGAGAAATCGTTTGAATATTGATTATTTGTGGTGTTAACCAATTTCTGTTTATGGTGATTAGCGGGAGCTGCACGAGCAGAGGAAACAAGACACGTTCATCCCTCAGGGCACAAGGGATGAATTGACAGTTGCTCTGGGTAACCCAGAGCATCCTGGACGTGTTAGAGGTGTTGGCGCTGGTGTTGGCATCAAAGCATTCTTTGGGCCATCCCAGCGCAAACCCAGAGCGGGACTTTCTCAAGAAGAGGTAACCTATTCTTTTTTTAGAATGTTACTGCAAAAGAAAATTCATTAATAAGAAGCTAATGTTTCTTTTATCCATGTATAGGAGAATAAGAGAGTTGAGGATTTAGTTGCTAAGAAGATCAACTATGTAGTTGCTGAGAAGGTCAAGGAAGAATTGTTGCGGTGGCAGGCATCTCAGGCTTCCAATACGCCTATGGAGACCCACTCTTCTCCTGATGCACAGACTGCGAGTAATCCTGGAGACCCATCGCCTAGCACGTCTTCTGTAAGTATTGTTTATGGCATTGTAGTTAGTCTTTTCAAGTTGTTATGTTTTCAAGATGATATGTATATATGTATAATATTCTTTACGTAAATTTGTAGGCATTGAAGCCATGCCGCTTAAGAATGCAAGACTACGTTGTTGCAGAGGCGCAAGCTTACCCGTCCCTTCCTGGGGAAAGGTTTCACGGGACTCCAATGCCACAGGGCTATGTTCGTGTGGGCCCATTACGTGTGTTACCCGATTGGAGGGAAGTTGCGTTGCCATATGCCCACCCAGATATTGATACACTTGGTGAGGCAGAAGGCGGGGTGATATTGTGGCCCAAAGCAGATGTCGTCTACACGACTGAAATTGTAAGATAAATTTACATTGATTTAGACTGTTAATGTGTATATATGATGTCAACTGATCTGAAATTATATGTACAGGTTAAAAAGAAGACACCAGGAGCACCTAGGCCTCCACTTCCACTTCCCACATTACCCGATTGGGTTCCAACTGACCTAACATACCCGTTAGGTCCTGCTTGTAGGGGAATGGCATGTTGGCTACGGGCACATAATGTACATTGCCCTATAATTATTTCTTTAGATGCAGATTATGCAGGTCAATCATACGATAGCTCTTTATTTATACAAGATATTATTGAGCTGTTTATGTATGATTGGCTGAATACATCAATGATAGAGACATGGATAAGGTGAGATCTTGTTTATACATCCATATACCTTGTGTAAGATCCGGTGATCTGGTTTCTTATATATTAATGCATACGCCTATATGTTTTGCAGCTACCTAGTCGAAGATCATTGCAAACAATTTGCATTTGATCATGTGGGATTTTTGATTCCATCATTGATTAGTTTGGTAGCTAAAGACCCTGATAATGTTCAACAATACTGTATAGATGCTTTTACAATTTTTGGTCAGCAAAAGAAGACGATAATAATAGCTCTATTCAATGTCAAGTAAGTTTACTTTATTTATAATTTGGACTTAAGAAAATTCCATTTTTATTTTGCATTTTGAGTTATTAATTGTTAACTTCTTACTTCTAGCGGTAGACATTGGGAGTTACTAGTTATTGTCCCCGGGACATTCACTGTTTATTATCTAGATCCTTCGGGGAGTACATTGAACACTAAAATTGGACACGTAATGAGAATGCCATTATTCTGGTGAGAAATATTTCATTTTTATATCCGTTAACATCTTTTATTACATTACTATTTACTTATGCAATTTATTGTGTTATATTAACATGTAGGGGTTTAGATGCATTCAAAAAGGCTGGAGGAACGGTCCCAAGGAAAAAGAACCAACCAATAAATTGGCAGAACGTACAAGTAAGTTCCCGACTCGAATATATATATTATTGATGTGAATTGTGCTTAGTTGTATTATTTTGTATGTTTCAATTTATAGTGTGCTACACAAGACAATGGCTGGGCATGCACATACTATGTGATGCGATTTATGCAGATGATTATCAAATATGCCGCATTGGACATCGATACCATACATGAGGTATTATATATACTTTCATTAGTTAGTATGCAATATATCAATCTTATCTTATTTTTATATTATTACTTATATATATACATCATTCTCTTTGCAGGTGTTTAAAACTGACAACACTACAAGTAAACGCTTAAAAAATATACATGCTCCATATACGATGGAAGCATTAAATGAAGTAAGAGAAGAATGGGCAAAAGCCATACAAGCAGTGGCAACTGTATGATATAATTGGGATGTTGATAGTGATAATGAATGATACTTTGTAAATGAATATTTCTGAATGTTAATACATGTATTTGAATGTTTCTATATGTGTGAATGTGAGAATTGAATTTATGTCTGTATGTATGTACTTGTGTGAAATTTTGCTTATGACTTTTGCAGGTTTGCGGCCTGTTTGTAGGCTGATATCAATGGATGTCGTAAACCTGCAGTTCAGTTACTGAACTGCAGGTTCTCATCCTGCTAACCAGCCATAGCAGGCCTGCAAACTGATATGAAAAAAAAAACAAATAGGCGTCGGTTATTTATACAAAACCGTCAACAAAGATCTACATCGTCGGTTATTTATAGATAACCGACGCCTTATGTGACCAAAGCAGTCCTCGAAATGGCGTCGGATATACGTATCAAACCGACGCCTATTTAAATTAGAGGCGTCGGTCTTTTGGTATATAACCGACGCCAAAAGTGTTCGCACCACAAAAAATGGCGTCATTTAGGACACTTTCTGCGTCGGTTATCTACTAAAAGACCGACGCTATAAGTAGTATAGGCGTCGGTCCGTTAGTAAATAACTGACGCAGAAAGTGCCCTAGCTGATGCCATTTTATGTGGCGCGAACCCCTTTGGCGTCGGTTATCGACTAAACGACCGACGCCGATAGTTTAAATAGGCGTCGGTTAAACAACCGACGCCGAAGTGTTCGACCTTTAGCGGCGCCCGCATAGGCGTCGGTCGAAACCGACGCCAAATGGGGTTAAACGACCGACGCCAAAGGCCACTTCTGTAGTAGTGATCCTAGTGCCAGGACGTGCTGGGTGTGAAACGGGTATTCCAGAAGGGAAGCCCAGAGTCCCATACTATTGAGTATGTGTGGGTGTAAGAGACTTTGTGTCCTTGACATCTTGATATGAAGGTTTTGAGGATGGATGTGGTCATACCTCGGTAGGAGAACGACTGTAGTTGTTTCTTAGATATTTGTTTATGTGATGTGATTGAGGATAGTTGTGGTTGTACCTCAGATGATAGGGTTTTGAATAACCTGGTAACTAGTACCATGAACTTTATACCTAGGGCGGACTAGGCTACTTTACTAGTGTTGTGACCTATATACTAAGGGCAAACTAGGTTGTTTTTCATCTTGACTATATATTGTTGGGTTTTTTGGGACAGAATAGGTAGAAGAAACAAAAAATTTATCTAACCACAAACCCATAACCAATAGATCGCATCAACAACTATGCAATAGGAAAGATGGTTTAGTGAGATATACCTGGTCGTGAGGCTTGCTTAGTGACAATAACTCACAACTAGTATGGCCTTCAACCACCTAGTCTTTGATGGGGTCTGTGCATATCCTGGTCTTGACCCAGACTGTGACTCACAGTCGTCCTCCTGAGTAGCAAAAATCTCCTGCCTCTATAGATAGTCCACACGGACTACCGGGAACTCTAGTCGTCCTGATGGACAAACTAGAAGGAGTTTTCCCCTTCTATTGGCTTTCTAATCACCGACACACTCTCCCTCAATGTTCCTCCCTGTATGGGTAGAACTTTCTTAGGCTTTCATGGTTACCATAACCAGAGAGGACAACAACTTTGCAAAGCAACTGATGTTCTGAGTTGTGCATTCTAAGAAGCCCCTTGTACCCCTCTATTTGTAGTAGATGGAAGGGTCATGGTTCCTAGTCTGTGCGGGAATAGACGGGTTATGTCATGCCTGGGCCAACTGCCCTAGGCTCTAGTAGAGTTTAAGGAATGACGAATGGCCCCATAGACCACCACTAGCCTTAACTGTGCACTTTTTCCTCACTCAAACACAACCTGGGGTCAACTTCCTAGTTGGTCACCCATCCCAGTACTACTCCAAGTAGAGTACACTTAACTATGGAGTTCTTTAGTAATGGGCTCCCGGTAAAGGAGGTACACCTTGGTGATATGGGTAGTACAAGCATTCATTTAAAGATAATTTTATCTAAGGCCTCAAATCTTGGGACGTTACAATCTCCCCCACTTAGACTCATGACGTCCTCATCAAGGCTCAACTATATGGCCTCATAATATTTCCCCATTTCAATGTAGACCCAGAATGGCCAATGGAAACTTAGCTCCCGATCACAGAATACTAGTGCAAGGGTGGCTACGTCAACCATGGACAACCCTTTCCAACATGCTTGGACCGCACAACACAATACTGGCATGGCAAATGTCCATGTGGGCCCCACCTACTAGAGGGTTTTTAGCTCTGATACAATTTGTCACGCTCAGTCCCACTGCCCTAGGCTCTAGTAGAGTTTTAGGAATGACGACTGGCCCCATAGACCATCACTGTGACAATGTGAGTTTTTTCATTACTTAATTTATATTTTCACCTTTATAATGATCATACATAATCCCATTTGACTCTTTGATCAAGATAGATACCCAAAATAAAATTACTTTATCTTCTATTAATTTCATGCACTTTTGGGCACCTTAATTAGCTTAATACACCTCTTTGTTCAAATACTTGATTTTGACTAGTTAACTTTATATTTTGGTCTCCAAACTTGTACACATTATTCTACACTTCATGTTGAAGATATGGTCCAAATTTGAGATCATTTGGACCTTCCCATGATTTTATACGATTTTTCTAAAGTTTTAGCCTTTTCCTAGTTTTTCTTTACATTTTCTTCTGTTTTCCTTGATGGGCCCGGCACATCCCTTGCATTCGGCGCCGCTGGGCAAGGTGGATCGACCCAACAACCTTAGATCTCAATCCAATGAAACTGGGGCCATCCCCTACCTTGCACCTAGTATGACAGGTACACGGTGGACTAGCCACCCTGGTTCCTAACCCGATCAACCAAACCAGTTGGCATCGCCCCAATAACGTGACCAAATGATCCCACCCCCTTCTCGAAGCGTCCACACAGATTGGTGTTGCGGATTCGCTGCTTGGAGGCCAAGCGAACAAGCCATCCCCATAGGTGCACCGTGAAAAACACTGGAGGGGGGGTGAATAGAGTTTTAAAATAATTTTAACAATTATTTAACTCAAACAATCAACCACAAGAATATTGGACAAGGGGACAAGGATTTAGAGTGGTTCCAACTTTAGCAAATACTAAAGTTGTCAGTCCACTACCCGGTTGCTTACCCAACCGGGATTTGGAAAGAATTTAATTTTATTACCTCGCAAGGACTTTACATAAAATTACAATTCTCTCCTTAAACCCTTCAAGCAGCCTTCACCTAGAAGTAATCGCCCAACCTTGAAGCATCCTTCACCTAGAAGTAATTGCACCACCTTGAAGCAGCCTTCCTCCTGAAGTAGCTTCCCTTTGCAATAGCCTTCTTGAAGTAGCTTCCCGTGCGATAGCCTTCTTGAAGTAGCTTGAAGTCCACCTTCTCCTCCGAGAAGAACCTTCTCCAATCAGCAGCCTCCAACCCTAGGAGTAGCAAGGAGAATACAAAGGATAAAAGGAACAAGAAGGAAAATAGAAATTACAACTTATCATTTGAAGCACAAGGCTTGATTTGCCTATATCAAGCGTATCGATCTCCTAACCAATGAGTGTAGAAGTGTAAGTGCTGTGGTAAGAAGATGCTAGCCTATAGGACACGAAATGGGAGCAATGGAAATGAATAGCCAATGTAGGAATTTCTCTATTGCTCAAAACAGATTGCCAATGAGTAATCACTCTCAAATGTAGCACAAGTATATCATAGGTGTGTCTTAGGCGTCCTAAGGCTTGTCATATTTATAGGAATGGCCTATGTATGCTTAAGGACGTTCTAGACAACTTCTGGGGGTTTCTAAGTGCTTAACTAGCCGTTAGATATAAGTTAGGTGCATTAGTAACGGCTAGTTACTTTATTCTGCAGTTGTTGTCAAAGACCATCTCGGTCGAGGAATGGTCGACCGAGACACCTATTCGGTCGAACTTTTGTCGACCGACAGGCACTCTGGAACAAGTGATTTGCAATGTCTTTCTTCAACTGCCAACTAACTTGTCTATTGTGTCTAACGGCTACTTTGGATCTTTCTCGGTCGAGGAGTTTGTCGACCGAGAGTGTCTCGGTCGAGGAGTTTGTCGACCGAGATTGACCCTGTTTCAATGTTTCAAATAAAGACATTAAGTGTGTGTATGAGTGTGCATAGGTGACACTGTTGAAGGGGATGACCTATCTAAGTGTAGTGATTGGCTAGGGAAGATCTAACGCTTGATTTACATGATGTCTAAGTACTTGTACATTATATACTTGTACAAGTTTACAACTGATTACATTTCATGAAATTTACAAGCATTCAAGCATATAGATTCCCTAGTACTTTGTCATCCACCTTATTCCTGCAACACTCAAGTAGCTCGTTAGATCGACAAGAATGAAATGTTTGTCATCATCGAAACAAAGGGATTTATCATAATGTCAATTTAGCCAACAATCTCCCCCTTTTTGAAGATGACAAACATTTCTTAAATATAAAAATAAGGAAATATAAATCATGTGAGTTTCATACCTGAAGTTTACCTTTTGTAGCCATTCTTGTTTTGCAAGTGAATGCTGGACGTGATATTATGAAACTCATTTATGTTTTTGATTTGGATTTTATATTATTTCTCCCCCTTTGTCATTTCAAAAAGATATCCAATAAAATCATTTTATATGACTTATATTTCTCCCCCTTAATTTTATGCTATGCTCCCCCTTAAAGAAATATTCAATTTAAAAACAAGGGATTAATGCAAAGCAATTATTTTTAAATTTAGCCACAATTTATTTCTCACTCATTTGCAAAGGATGTTAAGCCTTGAAATGAAATGAGTTCCTTTTACGCTCATGGCATATGTGTATTGATTTCTCATCCATTTTACAAGGGATGTTAAGCCCTGAAAATGAAATGAGATGCCCTTAAGCTCATGATGAATACATATTGATTTATAAGAAATATCTCTAACCAAATACACGGGATGTTAAGCCCAGACTTGTTTTAGAGATTTCCATTAAGAACAAGATATATGTCATGTAGATTTCTTTGTAACAAAAATTTCTTTTCAAGGATACTAAGGTCATAACAAGCTTCAAATGATGTTTACAAAGTTTTGTAAGCTTCTTAATCTTATAATCAAAATAGTTTTTGTAAGATCCCCCTTTATCTTATAATTAAGACAATTTAAGGATTCTAAGGTCACAAACAAGATTTGATTTTGACCTTTTATTGGAGCTTTATGTTTTGTAATGAGCACATTTTGATTCAAGATACTAAGATTAAGTGTAGTAAAAAGATGTACAAATAAGCATTTTGTCAAGCTTATTTTAGGTCGCCCTTGACTACGACCATAGCGCCCCTTGGTCAATTTTAATTTCAACCAAGAGGCAAATTCTGCAGATTTCCAATTTAAACATTCATATGTGAAGTATAATTTCTGCAGATAGCTTTAAATAAATATCTATTTGAAGCATATTAAGATATACCTATTATGAAGACTTAATATGGGCATCATAGTGAAGTCTTTGTCCTTGATTTTTCTAGAACGCATGTTTTACATTCATTGTGAATGATGTTTTCATAAGCTTTGCTATGGGTACATATTAAATCACATTTCTTCTTATACCCTTATTTTCATATTAATCATAAGATTCTTTAGAGACATATATTTTGAAAGCAAGATTAATATCTTAAAGTCAAGATTTTTGCTTTTGATTTCTTAGAACAAACAAATAGATAAAAACATTAATATTTTTGTTCTAAGAGGCACCGTTTGGCTTGTCATAGCAACATCATTATTTTATCACAAGCTATGTCCACAATCATTGTTTATTATGTCAAGATGCTTTTATGCTAATGGCATTTTCAATTTATCTGAATCACAATGATCAAGAATAATATCCATTCATGGTTTGTATATATGAATCAAAGATTATTTTAGACAAACCAATGATACATTATGATCATGATGAAGCATATACATGGTGTAATGATAGAACAATTGAAGCATATACAATGATCAACATATAAATGCAATAATTATGATCATTTAAAACAAATTTCAATACACACATGGTTCATGTATAGATATTCCAAGGGTTACCATGAAAACAGTAATTTTCCCTTAACTTAAATCAAATATGATTCATAGATAAAAATGATCTCATATAAGTGTTCCAAAGATGATTTCCATAATTTGTGCATGTAAAACAGTTATTAACAGCAAATAGATAGCACATTGATCCTTTGTAGAATTATTCAGCAGACTTATTTCAGACTGACATCAGTATCCTGCTCGGTCGATGATTTCTCGACCGACTGACTGCTCGGTCGAAGATTTCTCGACCGATCTGTATTGTTTTCAGAACCATTTTCAGTAATTGTTTATAAGTAAATCATGAATGGTTATTTACTCAATTAAACAATTTGAAGACTCAGTTTAGTTGAGATAGACTTTATGAACATCAAAGGAACTTTTAGATCAAATCCCAACTAATTGTATCCAAATCTTTATTAACAATTTATCTATGAGTAAGGAAAAAATTTTATTTTTGCAATTTGAAAGATTTTGTATATATCCAAGTTAGATGTTAAAAAAAACTTGAATTAATTTATTATCCCATTATGTTGAGTTGAGATAGACATAGAAATATGCAACTAAGGTCCTTGGTCATATCTCAACTTAATTCCGTTCATTTAGTTTGGAGGTTTTGGAACCCATACCAACTCAACATCCTTTTTCTTGTATGGGCAAGAAAAGGAGTAATGTCCAAGACATAATCAATAATGGCAACATATAGAATCAACCTCAAGTCTCTTTTTATGTTTTTGTTCTAGGTTGTTCTTTGGTACATATGTATATTTGCCTCTAGGTACATACATGGATTGACTCTCTAGTGCTTGTGTCCTTCTCCAACTAGGTTTTTGATGAGATTTTCCTTTAGGCTTATAACCTAGTCCTCTCCTTCCAATTTGACGATAAGGATCACTTAAGATTTTATCGAGAATATCATTGTTACTCAAGCTACTGATTTCTTGTTGTAACTTAACAATTTCATCCATTCTCTTCTTGATATCCATCTTCGCTTGATCTAGATTAGATAATAAAGAATCTCTTTCTTTCACAATAATATCAAAATCTAGATGTGTACACAAAATAGGTTGTTTTTGAAGATCATTTACTTGAGTTTGCAAATTTAACTTTTCTAAGGAAAGAAGATTGCAATTAGCTTCTACCGATTTTAACTTAAGAGCATAATCTTCATTTTCCTTTTTGAGATTCTCATTTTCGGATACAAGAGTAAGAAGTTTAGCATTTAAATCTTTATTTGCTTTCTTAAGTTTCTTCTTGCACTCAATATATTTCTCATGAGTATCTTGAAGACTAGCAATTAGATCTTCTTTTGGTGGATCATAAAGACTTACCTCTTCTTCGTCTTCATTTGTTGTAGCAATGAGGCATTCTACTTCTTCTTTTTCATCATCACTTGAATCACTTGAATCATCCCATGCAGCTTTATATGCTCTTTCTTTATTTTTGTGAGATGATTTCTTCCCTTTCTTGAGTTTTGGATAATCACCTTTCATGTGTCCCTTTTTGCCACATTCAAAGCACCTGGAAGAAGAAACACTAGAAGTTTTATTAGTTTTAAAACTTTTATATTTCTTACAATTTACAATGAGAGTTTCTTCTTCACTATCATCTTCACTTGTGTCATGAGTGTCCTTGGTTGATGCTTTGAATGCAATGTCCTTCTTTTTGCCTTGTTGACGTTCACGTTCTCTTCTTTCTTCCTCTTCTAACGTTGCCTCATGAGCTTCTAGGTTGCCAATGAGTTGTTCCATTTTTAGTCGGGTGAGGTCATTTGCTTCTTCAATGGCCGTCACTTTGGGCTTGTATTTGGGAGGAAGTTATCTAAGAATCTTTGATACCTGATCTTCCTCAAGAACAACTTTACCTAAGGCATTTAAACCATTTACAATAGAAGAGAATTTTGCATACATTTCACTAATAGATTCATTTGGATCCATACGGAAATGTTCAAACTTTTGTTTAAGCATACTAACTTTGGAATTCTTAACTTGAACTGTCCCTTCATAAGTTATAGAAAGTCTATGCCATATTTCATAGGCTGTTTCACAGTTTGATATTCTATTAAATTCTCCTACTGAAATTGAACAATAAAGAATACTTACAGCCTTTGCATTCATTTGAGCCGATTTTACCGTATTGGTGTCCCAAGCTGCATATTCCATTTGAGGTAGCTCAAAAGGGGTTGACACCATTCTCCATAGATCCCAACTTATGCCTTGAAAGTAGAACTGCATCCTTCTCTTCCAATATGTGTAGTTTGTTCCATCAAACATTGGAGGCCTAGCAACAAATGTCCCTTCGAGTTTGAGGTTGTTGAGTACTCCATCACCCATTCTTCAAGACCTTGTTAGGGTTCCTTGAAGCCTGCTCTGATACCAATTGAAAAACACTGGAGGGGGGGTGAATAGAGTTTTAAAATAATTTTAACAATTATTTAACTCAAACAATCAACCACAAGAATATTGGACAAGGGGACAAGGATTTAGAGTGGTTCCAACTTTAGCAAATACTAAAGTTGTCAGTCCACTACTCGGTTGCTTACCCAACCGGGATTTGGAAAGAATTTAATTTTATTACCTCGCAAGGACTTTACATAAAATTACAATTCTCTCCCTAAACCCTTCAAGCAGCCTTCACCTAGAAGTAATCACCCAACCTTGAAGCAGCCTTCACCTAGAAGTAATTGCACCACCTTGAAGCAGCCTTCCTCCTGAAGTAGCTTCCCGTTGCAATAGCCTTCTTGAAGTAGCTTCCCGTGCGATAGCCTTCTTGAAGTAGCTTGAAGTCCACCTTCTCCTCCGAGAAGAACCTTCTCCAATCAGCAGCCTCCAACCCTAGGAGTAGCAAGGAGAATACAAAGGATAAAAGGAACAAGAAGGAAAATAGAAATTACAACTTATCCTTTGAAGCACAAGGCTTGATTTGCCTATATCAAGCATATCGATCTCCTAACCAATGAGTGTAGAAGTGTATGTGCTGTGGTAAGAAGATGCTAGCCTATAGGACACAAAATGGGAGCAATGGAAATGAATAGCCAATGTAGGAATTGCTCTATTGCTCAAAACAGATTGCCAATGAGTAATCACTCTCAAATGTAGCACAAGTATATCATAGGTGTGTCTTAGGTGTCCTAAGGCTTGTCCTATTTATAAGAATGGCCTATGTATGGTTAAGGACGTTCTAGACAACTTCTAGGGGTTTCTAAGTGCTTAACTAGCCGTTATATATAAGTTAGGTGCATTAGTAACGGCTAGTTACTTTATTCTGCAGTTGCTGTGAGAGACCATCTCGGTCAAGGAATGGTCGACCGAGACACCTATTCGGTCGAACTTTTGTCGACCGACAGGCACTCTGGAACAAGTGATTTGCAACGTCTTTCTTCAATTTCCAACTAACTTGTCTGTTGTGTCTAACGGCTACTTTGGATCTTTCTCGGTCGAGGAGTTTGTCGACCGAGAGTGTCTCGGTTGAGGAGTTTGTCGACCGAGATTGACCCTGTTTCAATGTTTCAAATAAAGACATTAAGTGTGTGTATGAGTGTGCATAGGTGACACTGTTGAAGGGGATGACCTATCTAAGTGTAGTGATTGGCTAGGGAAGATCTAACGCTTGATTTACATGATGTCTAAGTACTTGTACATTATATACTTGTACAAGTTTACAACTGATTACATTTCATGAAATTTACAAGCATTCAAGAATATAGATTCCCTAGTACTTTGTCATCCACCTTATTCCTGCAACACTCAAGTAGCTCGTTAGATCGACAAGAATGAAATGTTTGTCATCATCGAAACAAAGGGATTTATCATAATGTCAATTTAGCCAACACACCGCCCCCTGATAACCCTAACCCTAGCTCCCTTAGGCTATAAAAGCTTGGACATCACCCTCAGTGAGGCCCTTAGACCCCAGCCGCCACCTCACCCCTCCTTATCTCTCCCTAACCTACGTTTCCCTCCTTTCTCAGATCTGTGCGCCGCCGCAGAGCAAAGCTTGCTCGCGGGTGAGTTCTGGTGTTGGGGCGAGCAGCAGCAACCGTTAGATCGGAGCCCACAGTGAGCCCAGTCAACGATCAATGGTCCCACATCCCCGCGCAAACCTCCCTATGACCCTCTCCACGAGCACGTGCCTGGGTGCATGTCTTCTCTCCACTATTGATCTGCCTCATGAGACCACGGTGGACCAAAGATCGACGGCCCCCATTTTTGGTAATTTTACTCTCTCTGCCCAAAATTCCAGAAAATAACCTAAACTTGCAAAAATGCTATCTTGAGATTCCTAGCTCCAAATATATCGAATGTATAGTCCATTTTTATCAGAAAAATTAGCTCGATTTAATAAAAATGGTTTCAGAACTTGTTTCATATCTCTGTTCTCTATTTTTACGCAAATACCTTTGAACAACCATCTTGAGCACAAAATGAACAACTTTCTTGAATTTATGATCCTAATCTAGTCCATGATCAAACATGAAATCTTACTATGATGTTTAGTCTCAAACCTATCATTATGATCTAGAAACTTGATTAATGGCTTGGATGTTGATGATATAATTAGGGTTAACTAATATGATTCCTAAAAAGCACGCAAGTGGATCATTCATTCCTGATACATGCTTGATACTTGATTAAATGTTGAAATATTGATATAATGGATGATCTACCCTAGGGTTGTAATAGGAATGAAAAACCCTAATCTTGCATACATGGTTCTTGCATAATATGATCTTCACCCTCAAATATACATCTTGTTTAATCTAGGATCTACTTGAGACCTTGACCTTTCACTCTTGGACCTTTACTCGATTTCGCATCCAAAAAGGTATGCTATTATACTACTCCTCCTTGGTTGTATGATGATACTTTTAGGTGTCTCTTGAATTATTCTTGGCTAGTTATTTGGATGAACTATTGTTCCCTATGAATAGTCTTCCATAATTCTTCTATATGATCTTTTGAGTAACATGAAACCCTAAATCACAATACCCATTATGACTGCCTGTATATTGATGTTGATAATGATGTTGGAAAAGTTGATAATGTTGATATTGAATATAAGAAAAACTCCCTTTTTGGAAAGGTGGAATTTTGCACTTTGATCTCCTATCTCATATGGTGAGAAGGAGCTTGGTGACCTCCCCATCGCGTTGGGGTAGTAGAGTCACCTAAACTAATATAAGCATGCTTCTTGAATTACAGCATAATGGGAAATTCGTAATAAAATTCGTGTTGAATAACATTTTGGTTTTTGGAAGATTGTTTGATAATGTTTTGAAACATAAGTCCTTTCAAGCATAGTAGTTTTCTTATAAACTGCTTTACTGGTTTTTATATAGCGTACCGTGCAATTGCATTGACATTGTGTCTTGATTTTCTTGATTTTAGGTAATGCAAGGAACTAGTTTCATCTACTCAATTATCCACTGTAATAAAGACTGCTACATCACATATGGACTCTACATGGGAGCTAATTGTAAATAGGATGTAGTCATAGGCTAGTTCTTATC
Organism: Alisma plantago-aquatica; assembly: GCA_963693085.1. Taxonomy (NCBI): domain Eukaryota; kingdom Viridiplantae; phylum Streptophyta; class Magnoliopsida; order Alismatales; family Alismataceae; genus Alisma; species Alisma plantago-aquatica. The sequence goes on along the minus strand of OY856409.1, from coordinate 1,320,527,568 downwards.
TTTTTCTCTTTCATGTTGCCTACGGGCCTTATGTACTAAACATTTTGGTTCATTTTAATAAAGAAGAATGTTATTTCATTTTTGCATATTATCTGTGTGATTTTTGGGCCACTTAGGGACAGGCGCTCTAATCTCTTTAACACTGCCCTTTTGGATAGTGGGATTGGGATTAGGGTAAGAACGGGTCCGTGATAGTTGGTATCAGAGCCATAACACACTTCATATGCATTAGTGAAATGATGTTCTTAATCGTTGAACCAAGGAAGCCCTAAAATTCACTATGGTGAGAACTGAGGTGTCTAGAAAGAAAACAAAGGGGGTTCTGGCATAATTCCTCCTATCTGTCTTCACGGTGGTTGAGGTTCCTCCTACTCCACCTGGCCTTAGTTGATCCAGAAATGGATGGAAGGACTTCCTATAACCCTAGAGAGTCTTCTAGCATCTTATCTCTTCTTTAAGGATCACCCAAGCCACCTATTAGAAGGAAGTAGGATGACTCCTCATCTTCTCGTTCTCCTTAAGGTGTCATGACTTGATCTATATACTCTCTCTATTTTGGGTAAATTAAGGACGGGAACAACTAAAATCTGAAAATAAATTGAGAAAATCTATTACAATATTTCCACGATCTATCATATTCTTGCTTTGAAGGTTATAAACAAGGAAACTTATATCAGTTGAACTCTTGCAGATGGCCCCAAAAACCAGGAACAACAGAGATGGTGAAGGGACCTCTGGTACTAAAGACAAGGGGAAAAAGCCCTGCATGGATGATGATGAAGATGGCAGTTGTGCAAATAAGACCAACAATATGGGGGAATGGGAACTAAAACAAAAGGCCATTATGGATGCCCTCCATGACCTACCTATCCGTACAACATCCCTTGTGCCAACCCATAACCCAAAACCCATCACTGTCCAGGATTTTTTGAAACTCAACCCTGAAGCCTTCTATGGGGAAGACAAAGATGATGTCCTAGACAAGGCCCACGCCTGGTTAGTGTCCATGGAAAACACTTTTAGGGTTTTGAGGTGCCCTAAACAAGACAAGGTTGGTTTTGCCACCTACTAGTTGAAGGGAGCAGCCAAACTGTGGTGGGAGAATTATATCCGGTCACAACAGGTCATCCCTATCAACTGGGAACCCTTCAAACCTATTTTTACCAATCGTTTCCAACCCACATCTGAGACAAAGGAGAAAAAAAAACAATTCATCACCCTTACCCAAGGAACTAACACAGTGGCTAAATACAACTGATAGTTCTGCCTACTAGAGAGGCATGTCACCAACCTTACCGAAGAACAAAACCTTGACCGCTATATTGATGGGCTTTTCCTTACCCTAAAAGCTTTTGTATCCTCATCCAAACCAACCAATTTTCAAGATGCCTATGACCACACCTTTTCCATGGAGAGAACCCTAGGGATGGGACACGGGAAACCATTACCTACCCTTGCCTATCTAGACCTGACTGAAGGTGTACCTACAAAACCTGAACAGAAGGGAAAACCCCATATTGGTGGCAATAAGAATAAGAACCGACAGAATAACCAGAGGAATCCTCCTGCCCAAGGTCAGAACCAGAATTACAACCGTTGTCCTGCAAACAGGGGTCCAGGCCGGAACGCCAATATTCCTCGTTGTCATAACTGTGGTAATTTCCACCCTGGCCAGTGCAAGTATCCATCCCCGGTATGCCATTACTGCAAATAGGAGGGTCATTTCAGAGACAGCTGCCCCCACCCTAATCCAACATGGGCCAGGCAAGGTGAACATCGATAGGCCCGTGTCTTTGCTGTGAATGCATATGAGGTGAAGGCCAATGAAAACAAACTCGTGGAAGGTACTTTTTAAATTTAAGATTATTTCCAAAACTTTATATCGTGATTATCTTGTACATAGTCCTTGCACAAAATATATGTATATGTAGGTATGATGCAAATCTCCGACCATTTTGATGTTACTCTTAGTGACTCTGGGTCAAAAAACACTTTCATGTCTAAGAATCTTGCCTTTATGTTGAATCTTGAAACAAGGGACTTAGGGTACGTACTTGATGTAACTACCCCAAGTGGGAAGATGAAAGTCTCCTACTATATTGTCGAGAAAGTCCCTCTATCCTATGCTGGACGTAGTTTTGAGTCAGATTTCATAATCTTAGACATGGAAGACTTTGACCTTATTTTAGGGATGGATTGGCTCCATAAAAATCATGCTCTAATCGACTGTCGTGCCAAGAAAGTGATTATTTCCAAACCCAATCTCCCTATTCTTGTAATTCCTGGAAGGAAAGATCGAAATCAAAACATTGTCATTTCTATGATTAAAGCCCAAAACTTGATAGCTAAAGGGTGCAAAGCATACCTAGCAACTGTAACCATAGTCAACCCTGATACGAGTGCCCTAGAAAACATTGATATAGCGCAAGAGTACCCGAGTGTCTTTCCTGAGGAGCTCCCTGGGCTACCACCATATCGTAATGTCGAGTTTTCTATTGATTTAGCACCTGGTAGAGCACCTATTTCTCGGGAACCCTATCAGATGGCTCCTGCTGAATTAATTGAGCTGAAAAAGCAGTTGCATGAATTGCTTGACAAGGGTTACATCCGCCCTAGTACCTCTCCTTGGGGAGCCCCCATTTTATTTGTCAAGAAAAATGATGGTTCCCTTCGCATGTGTATTGACTATCATCTGATCAATCAAGACACTATGAAAAACAAGTATTCGCTTCCCAGAATTGATGACCTTTTCGATCAACTTTATTTTGCCCATGTCTTTTCAAAAATTGATCTCCGTTCTGGTTACCACCAACTCAAAGTTAAGGATGAAGACATCCCTTAAACAGCCTTTCGAACCCGATACGGGCATTATGAATTCCTTGTCATGCCTTTTGGGTTGACTAATGCCCCTGGTGTGTTTATGAACTTGATGAATAGTGTCTTCCAACCTTTCCTCGATGAGTTTGTAGTGGTCTTCATTGATGACATATTGATATATTCAACTGATGTTGAATCACACCGCTTTCACCTTTGCAAAGTTCTTGACATCCTCCAATCTCATAAATTCTATGCAAAGTTGTCAAAATGTGAATTTTGGATTTCTGAGGTCATGTTCTTAGGCCACATAATTTCTTGTGGGAAAATTTCTGTTGACCCCGCCAAAGTCTCAGCTGTTCTTGAGTGGCAAGCCCCAAAGAATGTGTCAGAGATTTGCAGTTTTCTGGGTCTTGCTGGCTATTATTGACGTTTTATTCAGAACTTTAGCAGGACTGCCTTACCTCTCACTAAGCTCAGTAGGAAAGAAGAACAGTTTATCTGGTCAAAGGAGTGTGAGTCCAGTTTTCAAGAGCTAAAGACAAAGCTGACGACTGCACCTGTCTTGACTCTTCCCTCGAGAAATGATGGGTTCGTCATCTTCACTGACGCGTCAAGGTTCGGTCTGGGTTGTGTTCTCATGCAAGAGAGAAAAGTAGTTGCTTATGCCTCTTGACAATTGAAGCCAAATGAGGTCAACTACCCAACCCATGACCTCGAGCTTGCTGCCATCATATATGCTTTGAAAATATGGCGACACTACTTGTATGATACCACCTTTGACATCCTCACTGACCACAAGAGTCTGAAATACATCTTGACACAGAAGGATGTCAATCTCAGACAGAGGCGTTGGCTCGAGTATCTTAAAGACTATGACTTCACCATTGCCTACCACCCCGGTAAGGAAAATGTGGTGGTCGATGCACTCACCAGGAAGCAGGCTAAATGTGTTGTTGTCTTTACTTCTGAATGGATAAGCATGGAAGTCATGTCTCCTTGGGCCACAAGGCGTATGGGAAACGTTCTTAGATTGTCCAGTGTCCATGTAAAACTGGGCCTCCAGTCCAAAATCCTGTCAGCCCAAAAGAATAGCAAGAGCCTTGATGATATGACTAAGCTATTAGAGAAGCTCCAAACTCATCTGACAGTTGGCATGGATGGTGGAATCCGATACAAACAATGCATATGGGTCCCAGAAGATTTAGTCATGATAGAAATGGTGTTACGAGAAGCTCACGGGTCAAAATATACTGTGCATCCTGGATCGACGAAGATGTACAAGGATATGCAAAGGCACTTCTGGTGGAGGAATATGAAGACTGACATTGATACTTTCATCTCCAAGTGTCTAACCTGCCAACAGATCAAGGTTGAACATCAACATCCAGGAGGTCTTCTACAACCCCTACCTATCCCCGAGTGGAAATGGGAAAACAGCACCATGGATTTCGTGGTAGGACTACCCAGGACCAGAAAAGGGAGTGACGCCATTTGGGTTGTAGTTGACCGTCTGACTAAATCAGCCCATTTTATTCCAATCAAAACAACGACCAAGGTTCCTGAGTTAGCAGAACTTTATGTTCGAGAGATAGTCAGGCTGCATGGAATTCCTGTATCTATAGTATCATATCGTGATGCAAAGTTCACTGCTCACTTGTGGTGACAAGTACAGGAATAACTGGGAACTCAACTGAATTTCAGCACTTCCTATCACCCCCAAGCTGACGGACAATCTTAGAGGACAAACCAAGTTCTAGAAGACTTGCTGAGATCATGCATCCTCGATTGGGGTGGTTCTTGGGACCACTACCTTCCTCTCATTGAGTTTGCCTACAAAAATAGCTACCAATCCAGTATAGGAATGCCTCCCTACGAAGCTCTGTATGGAAGACCATGTAGATCTCCTCTTTACTGGGATGAAGTAGGCGAAAGACAAATTCTGAAATCTGAGGAACTACAACTCTATTCTAATAATGTCAACCTAATCAAGCAAAGGTTAAAAAGGGCACAAGATTGTCAGAAGTCTTATGATGATGCACACAGGACTAACACTCAGTTCCTAGTAGGTGATCATGTTTTCCTGAAGATTCGACCAATTCGAGCCATTACAAAGAACAAAGGAAAACTCAGTCCTAGTTATGTGGGTCCTTATGAAATTTTGGATCTCATTGGGGAATGTGCTTACAGGTTGGCTCTACCTCCACAATATAGCATGATGCACAACGTCTTTCATGTGTCGAACCTAAAGCAGTATGTCAAAGACCCTAGCCATGTCCTCAATCATGAACCAATTGAATTAAAGGACACCCTTGTGTACCAAGAAACTCCGGTGAAGATACTTGATACTCGCACCAAGGAACTTAGAAATAAGAAAATTGATATGGTTAGGTGTTGTGGAAGCACCATTGGAGTGATGATGCTACTTGGGAGTTGAATTCAGACATGAAGGAACGATTTCCTGACCTCTTCAAGGAAGTTTGAATTTTTAGGAAAAAAATTCATTATAAGGAGGGGAGGATGTGACAATGTGAGTTTTTCCATTAGTTAATTTATATTTTCACCTTTATAATGATCATACATAATCCCATTTGACTCTTTGATCAAGATAGATACCCAAAATAAAATTCCTTTATCTTCTATTAATTTCATGCACCTTTGGGCACATAATTAGCTTAATACACCTCTTTGTTCAAATACTTGAGTTTGACTAGTTAACTTTATCTTTTGGTCTCCAAACATGTACACATTATTCTACACTTCATGTTGAAGATATGGTCCAAATTTGAGATCATTTGGACCTTCCCCTGATTTTATACGATTTTTCTAAAGTTTTAGCCTTTTCCTAGTTTTTATTTACCTTTTTCTTCCTTTTTCCTTGTTGGGCCCAGCCCATACCTTGCTTTGGGCGTTGTTGGGCAAGGCGGATTGACCCAGCAGCCTTAGATCTCAATCCAATGACACTGGGGTCATCCCCTACCTTGCGCCTAGTATGGCAGGTACACGGTGGACTAGCCACCCTGGTTCCTACTCGATCAACCAAACCAGTTGGCGTCTCCCCAATAACTCGACCAAATGATCCCCCCCCTTTCGAAGCTTCCGCACAGATCGGTGTTGCGGATTTGCTACTTGGAGTCCAAGTGAACAAGCCATCCCCATAGGTGTGATGCCCCCTGGTAACCCTAACCCTAGCTCCCTTAGGCTATAAAAGCTGGGCCATCACCCTCAGCGAGGCCCTTAGACCCCATCCGGCACCTCACCCCTCCTTATCTCTTCCTAACCCATGTTTCCCTCCTTTCTCTGATTTGTGCACCTCCACTGAGAAAAGCTTGCTCGCGGGTGAGTTCTGGTGTTGGGGCGAGCAACAACAACCGTTAGATTGGAGCCCACAGTAAGCCCAGTCAACGATCAACGGTCCCGCATCCCCGCGCAAGCCTCCCTATGACCCTCTCCGCGAGCACGTGCCTGGGTGCACGGATTCTCTCTGCCGCTGATCTGTCTCACAAGACCACAGTGGACCAAAGATCGATGGCCCCCATTTTTGGTAATTTTACCCTCTCAGCCCAAAATTCCAGAAAATAGCCTAAACTTGCAAAAATGCTATCTTGAGATTCCTAGCTCCAAATATATCAAATGTATAGTCCATTTTTATCAGAAAAGTTAGCCCGATTTAATAAAAATTGTTTCAGAACCTGTTTCATATCTCTGTTCTCTATTTTTATGCAAATACCTTTGAACAACCCTTTTGAGCATAAAATGAACAACTTTCTTGAATTTATGATCCTAATCTAGTACATGATCAAACATGCAATCTTACTCTGATATTTAGTCTCAAACCTATCATTATGATCTAGAAACTTGATTAATGGCTTGGATGTTGATGATGTAATTAGGGTTCACTAATATGATTCCTAAAAATCACCCAAGTGGATCATTCATTCTTGATACATGCTTGATACTTGATTAAATGTTGAAATATTGATATAATGGATGATCTACCCTAGGGTTGTAATAGGAATGCAAAACCCTAATCTTGCATACATGGTTCTTGCATAATATGATCTTGACCCTCAAATCTATGTCTTTTTTAAACTAGGATCTACATGAGACCTTGACCTTTCACTCTTTGACCTTTACTCGATTTAGCATCCAAAAAGGTACGCTATTATACTACTCCTCCTTGGTCGTATGATGATACTTTTAGGTATCTCTTGAATTATGCTTGGCTAGTTATTTAGATGAACTATTGTTCCCTATGAATAGTCTTCAGTTTTTCTTCTATATGATATTTTGAGAAAAATGAAACCCTAAATCACAATACCCATTATGACTGCCCGTATATTGATGTTGATAATGATGTTGGAAAAGTTGATAGTGTTGATATTGAATATAAGCAAGGCTCCCTTTTTGGAAAGGTGGGATTTTGCACTTTCATATCCTATCTCATATGGTGAGAAGGAGCTTGGTGACCTCCCCATCATGTTGGGGTAGTAGATTCACCTAAACTAATATAAGCATGCTTCTTGAATTACAGCATAATGGGAAATTCATAATAAAATTTGTGTTGAATAACATTTTGGTTTTTGGAAGATCGTTCGATAATGTTTTGAAACATAAGTCCTGCCAAGCATACTAGTTTTCTTATAAACTGCTTTACTGGTTTTTATATAGTGTACCGTGCAATTGCATTGACATTGTGTCTTGATTTTCTTGATTTTAGGTAATGCAAGGAACTAGTTTCATCTACTCAATTATCCACTGCAATAAAGACTGCTACATCACTTATGGACTCTACATGGGAGCTAATTGTAAAAGGGATTTAGTCGTAGGCTAGTATTTATCTTTTTCTCTTTCCTATTGCCTACAGGCCTTATGTACTAAACATTTTGGTTCATTTTAATAAAGAAGGATGTTATTTCATTTTTGCATATTATTTGTGTGCGACTTTCGGGCCACTCAGGGATGGGCTCTCTAATCCCTTTAACACTTCCCTTTTAGACAGTGGGATTGGGATTAGGGTAAGAATAGATCTGTGATAATCACTAGACTTAACTGCATGCTTTTTCCTCACTCACACGCAAGCCAAGGTCAACTTCCTGACTGGACACCCATCCTAGTACTACTCCAAGCTGAGCACACTTAACTATGGAGTTCTTTAGTAATGGGCTCCTGAAAAAGGAGGTACACCTTGGTGATATGGGTAGTCCAATCATTCCTTTTAAGATCATTTTATCTGAGGCCTCAAATCTTGGGACGCTACATGTTCGGAATTTCCATGAACTTATTGTATTACGGAAGGTGAATCGGTCATTTCATAAATGAACCGGTCGTTTGGGCAGGTGAGCTGATCGGTTCATAACTGAACTGGTCATTTGGGTAGGTGAGTCAATCGGTTCACCTAGTGAACCGGTCATTTCACTTCCCATTCTTGCCCACAATTGACTTTCCTTATTCATTTCTAATTAATACAAAGATATATTCTTGAGCCAATCGAATTGAACAAGTGAAACGAGAATCTTTTCTCACAAATTGAGAAAATCCAACTCTGCTCGTTTGGTCTATGTGAACCGATCAGTTCACTAGAGTGAACCGGTCATCTCACTGACCATGATCTAAGCAGTTCACCCAGTGAACCGGTTAGTTGGTGGTCTAGGCTATGCAGAACTCAGTCAATGTAGTTCTCAATCAATCTGACACTCTAATCAGTTGGTTCAACACTTGAACTTGATGATTCTGAGTCAAGTCTATTGATTGAATGTTTAGTTGACTACCTAAACACTTTAGTAACTAATCTAAACATCATTCATGGATAAACTCCTCTTCCAGGTTAATCCTATGTGTGTGACCTATGTTGGGTTTTTGTGGAGAAAACATGCACGGCGGAAGCGATAAATCCACGCAGCCCGTAACAGGATCTCGTCGATAACAGCGTATTCGGAAATAGGTTTGCGGGATATACCTTATCGCGGAGCAAGTCCGGCGATGTCCCGCTGCACGACGGTGCAACACTGCTTGTCAAACACGGACGGATCTTCTCTCCCGTTCGCTGTCGCAGGTTGATCCGGCAATGCTCCTCTGCGGCAGTGATGTACGTTGCTCGTCACACGTACAGGTGGTCATTGACGTCCTCCGAACGTAGGCGTCAAGGCGTCTGCGTCTCTACTTCGTCCACGCAGATGGACGGAACTCCACGTCTCGCTTCTCAAGCTGGCGGGAAGGAGCGTGTCTCTGCGGCGGCGTGCTAGCGGCGCGTTGCTCTCCTTTCTTTCCTAAGGACGACGACGGCTAGGTTTTTGTACGTGAGAATAACCTAAAAGCGTCTCTCTATATCTTATATAGATATCGGTCGTCTATCCTCCTTTAAATAGGATAAGAAGAGAAGTAGGGTTTCCTAAACCCATCGGTAAACAGACACGTTGCGTTAATTAAAACGCTCGTGGATTAATTAGAATATTTCGGAATTCATTAATTAACCAAATAATCGCATTAATTGATTAATTAATATCCGACTCCATGCAATCGCTTGGGATGGCTCTACGGGCATACATATACCAACAGACTCCCACTTGCACTTAGAGCCAGTCACTCCAATATTATTCTAATCGATTACATAAACATTTTAGTAATCAATGTGATTCGAAGCAATTTCAATCAAATCCACAATTATACTCCTATTCCAACACATCCTGTGCGTGTGACCCGGTACGCTCCAAATTACGTTGGCAGTGATATCCATAATCATATTATGATTTCACAAGCAATGATTGGTATCTAGCAAGACTTCATTGCTACCCAAGTAATTGGAGAAGTTGGAGAACAACTTAACCTATCATACATGACTGGTGTTACAGTGATTGTACAGTTCCTTTGTCGCTGATATCCGGATTGAACTCAAGTCATGGAATTGTTATCCTCTTCAAAGTTCAATCCATGTTCCTTGAACTAGAGCAGACTGTCTGAGATATATGTAAGCTCAATATCACATATTGACTCACATCAGCATGGCCATGCATTTCTCAGTCTCGCTTATCAAGTGGCCGGAATATCAAACTCCCGTAGGAAGGACAAATTCCATCTACATCACTCACAGTCATCCCCATGTGTCACAGTGCACCCAAGCACCATCTTTATAGCAATCCTTATTCAGGACCACGATGGATGATGTCAAAGTACACCAAACGTCATGTGATAAGTGTAGTGACTTCAGGTCTAAGAACCACAATCACCACCATCATTATGAGATGTGACTCTAACTACCAATCATGGTATCCATGTGTCACTCTCAAGGTGGGTCTATCCGATACACTGTTCTCTAACAAGTATCTATGTATTTGGTTTGATATCTCCATATCATGGATAATGAGATTCTTCCATCAACCAACATACATTCTAATCTTATGTGTTATTAATGTCTATGGATATTTCCACAATAACAACCGATTAGGGACAAAACAAGAATACATACTCTTAGCATACATATGATCTCACTGTTCAGGTCATCAACCCGAAGACATATGTCATTGAGTACATTATTCTATAGACATCTATAAGTTTTATGGTCATCTCACAATATAAAACACAAACATATAGATTGGAAACTTGCCTTTATTGATATGATCAATGTAGTATTACAAATCATTTACATAGTATCCCATTACAATCATCGAATGATAGTCTCTATGGGCATACAAACCAACAGATTCCCACTTGCACTTATACCCAATCACCCATGAATCTCAATCCAAGTGATCGAACATGCCCGTCATGTTTCTGCTGTGAAAGTGCTTTTGTGAGCGGGTCAGCCACATTGCTTTCTGTAGGTACTCTGCAAATCTTCACATCTCCTCGTTGTACGATCTCTCGTATGAGATGGAACCGCCGTAGAATATGTTTGGAACGTTGGTGCGATCTTGGTTCTTTAGCTTGTGCAATTGCTCCATTGTTGTCGCAAAACAACTCAATTGCATCACCAGCGCTTGGAACCACTCCAAGTTCAGAAATGAACTTCTTGATCCACACAGCTTCCTTTGCAGCATTAGATGCGGCAATATATTCGGCCTCTGTTGTAGAATCCGCAACCGTCTCTTGCTTGGAACTCTTCCAGCTCACAACTCCGTTGTTCAGGCAAAACACAAATCCAGATTGCGATCTGTAGTCATCTTTGTCAGTTTGGAAGCTAGCATCGGTGTAACCCTTTACTACGAGCTCTTCCTCACCACCGTATACCAAGAATTGATCCTTAGTCCTTCTCAAGTACTTTAGGATGTTCTTTACGGCTGTCCAGTGACATTCACCTGGATCTGACTGATACCGGCTCGTCATTCTCAAAGCATACGATACATCAGGACGAGTACATAACATCGCGTACATGATAGATCCAATTGTTGATGCATATGGAATCTTACTCATGCGTGCCCGTTCATCACATGAACTAGGACATTGGGATTTAGAGATTGTAACCCCATGGGACATGGGCAAGTTACCTCTCTTAGAACCCTCCATGCTAAACCTCTTTAGCACCTTGTCAATGTATGTGCTCTGGCTTAGGCCTAGAAGCCTTCTAGATCTATCTCTATAGATCTTGATCCCTAGTATATAGGATGCTTCACCTAAATCCTTCATAGAGAAAGTCTTCCCTAGCCAACCTTTTACTGTCTGAAGAGTAGGGATGTCATTTCCCATCAATAGTATGTCATCCACATACAATATGAGAAATATGACTGTGCTCCCACTAACCTTTTTGTAAACACAAGGTTCATCTTCATTTTGACTAAAGCCAAACTTTTTGACTACTTCATCAAAACGTAGATTCCAGCTCCGAGATGCTTGCTTCAATCCATAGATTGACCTTTGTAGCTTACATACTTTATTGGCTTCCTTTGGATCGATAAAACCCTCAGGTTGTGTCATGTACACATCCTCGAGTAAATTCCCATTAAGGAATGCTGTTTTAACATCCATCTGCCAAATCTCATAGTCATGATAAGCTGCAATGGCAAGCATGATCCTGATGGATTTAACCATGGCAACTGGTGAGAAGGTCTTGTCATAATCAACACCTTGAATTTGACGGAATCCTTTCGCAACCAATCTACCTTTATAGGTTTGAACATTTCCATCCATGTCAGTCTTCTTCTTGAAGACCCACTTGCACCCTATGGGTCTTACCCCTTCGGGTGGATCCACCAAGGTCCATACCTTGTTGGTGTACATGGATTCCATCTCAGATCTCATGGCTTCGAGCCATTTCTCAGATTCTGGTCCCTTAGTAGCTTCTAGATAGGAAGTTGGCTCATCTGCTATGCCCAATTCGTCACTGTCTTGAGTCATGAGAAATCCAAATCTCTCAGGCTCAAGTCGTGTCCTACTAGATCTATGAGGTTCTTGTGTTACATTTGGAACTTGAAATTCCACAACAACTTGTGAGTCCTCATGTTCCTTATGTACCTCCTCAGGTTCTCTGCTTTCTTGTTGGTCTCGAACTTCTTCGAACTCTACATTCCTCCCACTAATTCCTTTGGAAATAAATTCCTTTTCAAGAAATACAGCAGTCCTAGCAACAAACACTTTGTTGTCAGTTGGTGTGTAGAAGTAGTATCCCCGAGTTTCCTTGGGGTATCCAACAAAATAGCATTTTTCCGATTTGGGTCCAAGCTTTTCAGGAAATTGTTTCCTAACATAAGCTTCACATCCCCAAATCTTTAACATAGACAAATTGGGACGATTCCCATTCCATATCTCATATGGTGTCTTTTGAACCGATTTGGAAGGTACACGGTTAAGTGTAAACGCTGCAGTTTCAAGAGCATATCCCCAGAACGATATTGGAAGTTCGGCTGAACTCATCATTGATCGTACCATGTCAAATAATGTACGATTCCTTCTTTCTGACACACCATTATGTTGTGGTGTACCAGGTGGAGTCCATTGTGATACAATACCACGGTCTCTCAGAAGGTCCTCAAACTCTTGGCTTAAGTATTCGCCACCTCGATCTGAACGGAGTGCTTTAATACTCTTACCAAGTTGCTTCTCTACTTCATTCATGAAAGTCTTGAACATTTCAAGAGTTTCTGACTTGTGTTTCATAAGATATACATAGCCATACCTACTGAGGTCATCAGTGAAGGTAATGAAGTATTGATAGCCTCCTCTAGCATTTGATCTAAAAGGTCCACATACATCAGTATGTATGAGCCCTAGCAGATCACTGGCTCTCTCACTGTGTCCAGTGAAAGGAGTTTTGGTCATCTTCCCTAATAAACATGCCTCACATGTCTCTAATGATTCAAAATCAAAAGATTCTAGATAACCATCCTTATGGAGTCTAGATATGCGCTTCTCGTTTATATGCCCAAGATGACAATGCCATAAGAATGTTTTGTTTGAGTTGTCAAGTTTTAACCTTTTAGTATTTACGTTATATATGCTAGTCTCAAGTTCTAACAAGTAGATACCATAAGACATAGGGGCATTGCCATAAAAGATCTCATCTTTAGATATAGAAATAATTCCATTCTTAATGTGAAATTCAAATCCACTCTTGTCCATACAAGATACAGAAATAATATTTCTATTAATGGTAGGTACATAATAGCAATTCTCTAATTCTATTACAAGGCCCGTAGGCAAAGATAAACTAATAACTCCAACTGCGGTGGCAGCAACTCTTGCTCCATTAGCAACCCGCAGCTCGACTTGGCCCTTTCGTAAAGGCTTACTTCTTATCAGATCCTGCATATTAGAACATATGTGAGATCCACATCCGGTATCCAGTACCCATGATGAAGAAGTATTTAAGTTTATCTCAATAACGTATATACCTGAAGTGGAGATCTCTATCCCCTGCTTCTTCTTCCTTAGTTCCTCCAGGTAGAGAGGACAGTTTCTTTTCCAATGTCCAGGCTGGTGACAATAGTGACAACTGCCTTCTTTGGAGATCCCACCTTTAGCTTTGAGCGCGGATGACTTTGGCTTCTGCCCGGATTTAGAACTTTTCTTAGCCTTGCCTTTGCCTTTTGACTTTCCCTTTGTCCACCTGATCATCATCACAGACTTGGGCTTGTCTTTCTTCATCTGTGCTTCGGCTGTCCTCAACATGCCCAACAATTCTGACAATGGCTTGTCAAAATTGTTCATGTTGTAGTTCATGACAAAATGATTATATGATTCAGGCAACGATTGTAGAATCACATCAGTGGCCAACTCTTGACCTAGGGGAAATCCCAGCTTGGATAGGCTTTCCACGTACCCAATCAAGGTGAGTATATGGGTGCCAACTGAGTCTCCCTCTTTCATCTTGCTTTTGAACAACGCCTTTGAGACATCATATCTCTCATGTCTTGCTTGATGTTGATACATGTTCTTGAGATGTGTTACCATCTCCATGACATTCATGTTCTCATGTTGCTCTTGCAACTCATAGTTCATTGAGCACAACATTAGGCACTTGACATCCACGGCATCATCAAGGTGCTTCTTGTAAGCATCCTTTTCAGCCTTGGGCGCATTTACGGCGGGCTCCTCTGGCTCTGGTGTTTCAAGGACATAGAGCTTACGCTCATGTGTGAGAACAATTCTCAATGTCCTAAACCAGTTTTGAAAGTTGGTTCCGGTAAGTTTGTCCTTCTCAAGGACCGATCGCAACGAGAACGTGTGAGTGTTGTTTGCCATTTGATTGCTACAAAAGAAAAAATTTGCATTTAGTCCAAAACATTTTGACTTGTAAAGATTTGATAAACGAGATTAATTAGGCCTTTAATTAATTACGCTCCCACTATTTTATTCAAATTGATAGCCCTCACTATCAACTCGGAAGATTGCAACGCACAACCTTCTAGTGAGCCAAGACCCAAAATAATTGGATCAATGCCCAGCCAACGCTGGCGTCAAAGACCAAATACTAAGGTAGGCAACTTTTGCCAATTGCATCATATGCAACTCTTGGATAGATGATCATACACAACTCCTTGCCATGATGCATCTGTGTGCCTCTAGGTACTTGATCCTGTCAAGGTTCCCTAGTTAAGTCCAACCCATAAGCCAACACGATGAGTGTGCACCCTGCGGAGGCAGACCCACACACCCACCATCACACTTCCACGAGATAGACAGTGTACCACGCGGAGGCGTGCCCACACATAGTCGATCAAGCTTTTCATGTGTGTTGCTTTATGGAAGGCAATTAAAACTTAATATTATTAATTGAGGGATTTTATTAATACATATATATATATATATCCAAACACCACATACTTATAGTACGTATCATATACTACTATATCCACAACCACAAACGATAGACATGCAATCACAAATACATCAGTTATGGCCATACTATTGTAATCCTTTGGAGCAACAAAGGATTACGGTCCACCTATGGTCTTATGCATCTCATGCAACACCTGTGAAAACAACCTGTAAGCCTATAATGATCAACATTACAATGAACAACTTCATGGATGCTTCGTGAGGTTGGAATGTCAAGTTGCTTCTTGGAATGGGATCTTCTTGTTGCTTCTCCATGGACGCTCCTTGGAGTGGGATCTTCAGGTTTCTTCTTGGAATTAGATCTTCATGGTGCTTCTCCATGGACACTCCTTGGAGTTGGATCTTCAAGTGGCCTCATTACATCAAGATTACAAAGACTAAAACTAATCCTATCTTTATTACATCATATGATTACAAAATTAAAGAGAAAGAATTAATTACACTTTGAAATAAGAGATGAGGCTCGGCATGCAAGCCGAATACATTATACAAAGGATCCATATGCAACGATTATACATCCATAACATTCACAAACAACCATATCCACAAGATCAACATCCACATCCATTCATAACATTCACAAAAGGGGATACTAGGCCATAACCGTGCATGCACTCACCACATAAAACAGATTTTAAAGGCGACGTGTATGCTATCATAGGTATATCTACATATATGTATATACATATTAAAATTGCAGTACTTTTAATGCGGGACATTCCCCATTAAATGAATTTTGACTCCCACGCAGACAATGTGGGGTACACAGGGGCAGCGCCCCTGTGCGGGGATCAGCGGGCGGGGGTCGAGGGGAGGCCGCCCCTCGCGGGGTCTC
This sequence comes from Alisma plantago-aquatica, assembly GCA_963693085.1. Lineage (NCBI taxonomy): Eukaryota > Viridiplantae > Streptophyta > Magnoliopsida > Alismatales > Alismataceae > Alisma > Alisma plantago-aquatica. Next base: position 1,320,511,649 of record OY856409.1, on the reverse strand, counting down.
AGGGGCAGAGCCCCTGAAAGGTCTACGGAATTTTACTTCCGTGCACTTAGGAAAATCACTATTTTCCACAGTCGACCCCGTCCAAAACGTCAAAAACAATAGCATGCGGCGTATGTGGAATTAGGTTTAGATTTGCACATTAACAGGTTTAATTCGCATCGTATGCAACATAAAACAGTATACAGTGATTCGATCATATCGAAATGAATCCAAATACGCCGTAGATCGACGCTGCTCTGATACCACTGTTGGGTTTTTGTGGAGAAAACATGCACGGCGGAAGCAATAAATCCACGCAACCCGTAACAGGATCTCGTCGATAACAGCGTATTCGGAAATAGGTTTGCGGGATATACCTTATCGCGGAGCAAGTCCGGCGATGTCCCGCTGCACGACGGTGCAACACTGCTTGTCAAACACGGACGGATCTTCTCTCCCGTTCGCTGTCGCAGGTTGATCCGGCAATGCTCCTCTGCGGCAGTGATGTACGTTGCTCATAGCACGTACAGGTGGTCGTTGACGTCCTCCGAACGCAGGCGTCAAGGCGTCTGCGTCTCTACTTCGTCCACGCGGATGGACGGAACTCCACGTCGCGCTTCTCAAGCCGGCGGGAAGGAGCGTGTCTCTGCGGCGGCATGCTAGCGGCGCGTTGCTCTCCTTTCTTTCCTAAGGACGACGACAGCTAGGTTTTTGTACGTGAGAATAACCTAAAAGCGTCTCTCTATATCTTATATAGATATCGGTCGTCTATCCTCCTTTAAATAGGATAAGAAGAGAAGTAGGGTTTCCTAAACCCATCGGTAAACAGAAACGTTGCGTTAATTAAAACGCTCGTGGATTAATTAGAATATTTCGGAATTCATTAATTAACCAAATAATCGCATTAATTGATTAATTAATATCTGACTCCATGCAATCGCTTGGGATGGCTCTACGGGCATACATATACCAACAACCTATATGTTCCATTTCACGTTGGTAGTGAATTTCCATAACTAACTTATGACATCACAAGCAAAGAGTGGTGCCTAGTCACACATTAGGGCTACCCAAGTGAAGGGGAAAGTTGGAGAACAACTTTCAACCTATAATCTGTAATTGGTTTTATAGTGAATCTATAGTCCCTATATCATTGATATCCAGATTGAATTTGAGGCATGGACTTGTCCTCCTCTACAAATGTTCAATCCATATTTCTTGAACCAGAGCAAACTATCTGACATATATGCAAGCTCAATATCATATATTGACTTGCATGCACATGGCCATGTATTTCTCAGTCTCGCTTATCAAGTGGCCAGGGTATCATACTCCCTTAGGATGGACAAATTCCCTATCTATCACTCACAGTCATGTCCCCATGTGTCAAACTCATGCAATCATCACCATTATAACAACCCATGTTTCATGATTGTATTGATGATGTCAAAGTGTACCCAACCACATGTGATGTGTGCAGTGATTTTAGGTCTAAGAACCATATTCACCACCAATACTATAAGAGATGATCTTGACTAACCAAGTGTGGTTTCCATGCATCACTCTTATGGTGGGTCTAACTGATACACTATTATCTAACATGTATCTATGTGCTTGGTTTGATATCATATATCATGACTAATGAGATTATGTCATCAACCAACACACACTCTAGTCTTTTGTGTTATTGATGTCTATGGTTCTTTCCACAATAACAACTGACTAGGGACACGGAAAGAATGTATACTCTTAACATCCATATGATCTCATTGCTCAAGTCATCAACCTGAAGACATACGTCATTGAGTAATATGTTATATTGCTATCTCAAAATAGATTAAACATATAGACGAAAATTGCCTTTATTATTATTCAAATCATTTACAAAGTATGCCATTACAATCATCATATGACTAGCTCTATGGGCATACATACCAACAAAATCCCACTTGCACTTGGAGCCAATCACCCATAAACCTCAGTCCTTGTGATCTAGGATGATCATCATGCTTCTGCTGTGAAAGTGCCTTATTCAAGGGATCAACAATATTATCTTTGGTTGCTACTCTGTAAATCTTCACATATCCTTGTTATACGATCTCGCATATGAGATGGAAGCACCTCTATTTGTGCTTGGACCTCTGATGTGATCTGGGTTCTTTAACTTGTGCAATATCTCCATTATTGTCACAATAAAGCTCAATTGCATCACAGATGCTAGGAATCACCCCATGTTCAGAGATGAACTTCTTGATCCACACATCCTCCTTAGCCGCATGGGATGCAACAATATACTCAGCCTCTATCGTGGAGTCCACAACTGTCTCTTACTTGGAACTTTCTAGCTCACAACTCCGTTGTTGAGGCAAAACACAAATCCTGACTGCGATATGTAATCATCGTTATCAGTTTGGAAGCTTGCATCGGTGTAACCCTTTACCACCAACTCTTCCTCACTGTCGTAGATGAGGAACTGATCCTTAGTCCTTCTCAAGTACTTTAGGATGTTCTTCACGACTTTCGAGTGAGCATCTATGGGATCTAATTGGTATCTACTTGTCATGCTGAGTGCATAAAAGTCATCGGGATGAGTGCAAAAAATTACATACATGATGGATCCAATTGCTGATGCATATGGAATCCCATTCATGCGTTCCCTATCTTCACAAAATTTGGGACATTGAGCTCTAGAGACTGGAACTCAATGCCTCATGGGTATGTTTCCTCTCTTTGAGTTCTCCATGTTGAACCTCTTCAACACTTCATCAATGTATGTGCTTTGACTTAGTCCAAGAAGCCTTATGGATATATCTCTATAGATCTAGATTCCTAAAATATAGGAAGCTTCTCCCACATCTTTCATTGAGAATGTATTTCCAAGCCATGTCTTTACCTTTTGTAAAGAAGGGATGTCATACCCCATCAAATAGATTATATTTACATCCTTTGGATTTATAAACCTTTAGGTTTTGTCATGTACACATCCTCAACAAGATTCCCATTAAGGAATGTGGTTATAACATCCATCTGCCAAATCTCATAATCATAATAGGCTGTAATAGCAAGCATGATCCTGATAGACTTAATCATGACAACTGGAGAAAATGTTTCATCATAGTCAACACCTTAAACTTGTCTGAAACCCTTTGCAACCAATCTGCCTTTATAAGTTTGCATATTTCTATCCATGTCGGTCTTCTTCTTGAAGACCCACTTGCACGCTAAGGGTTTTACCCCTTTAGGTGGATCCACCAAGGTCAATGTTGGTATACATGGATTCCATCTCAGATCTCATTGCCCCAAGCCATTTCTAAAAATTTGGTCCCTGTGTATCTTCTAGATAGGTAGTTGGCTCATCATCTATGACCAACTCACCACCTTCTTAAGTCACAAGATATCCAAATCTTTTAGGCTTAAGGTGTGTCGTACCAGATGTATGAGGTTCATGTGTTACCTGAGGAATTTGAGATTCCACAACAACTTGTGATTCTTTATGTTCCTCTTGTACATCTATCGGTTCAATGTTATCTTGTTGGTCTTGAAGTTCTTCGAGCTCTATTTTCCTCCCACTTATTCCTTTGGAAATAAATTCTTTTTCTAGGAATACGTCAGTTCTAGCAACAAACACTTTGTTGTTAGATGGAGTGAAAAAGTAATATCCCCTAGTTTCCTTGGGATATCCAACAAAGTAATTATCTGATTTGGGTCTAATATTTTTAGGAAATATTTTCTTGACATAAGCTTCACATCCCCAAATCCTCATAAAAAACATATCGGGACGTTTCCCATGACATATCTCATATGGTGTCTTTTGAACAGGTTTAGATGGTACACGATTAAGTGTATATGCAGCGGTTTCAAGAGCATAACCCTAAAAGGAAGTTAGAAGACCGACAAAAATCATCATAGATCACACCATGTCTCGTAATGTGTGATTCTCTCTTTCTGACATACCATTTTGCTATGGTGTTCCAGGTGGAGTCCATTGTGATACAATACCACAGGCTCGCAGAAGTTCCTCAAACTCTTGGCTTAAGTATTCTCCACCTCGATCGGATGGAAGCGCCTTAATACTTTTCCCAAGTTGGTTTTGTACTTCATTCATGAAATCCATGAACCTTTCAAGGGTTTTTGATTTATGTTTCATCAAGTAAATATAACCATACCTACTGAAGTCATCAATAAAGGAATGAAGTACTGATACCCACCTCTAGAATTTGTTCTAAAAGGCCCACATCAGTATGTATGATTCCTAATAGATCACTTGCTCTCTCACCTTTTTCCTAAAAAGGGATCCTTAGTCATCTTGCCCAATAAACAAGATTCACATGTTTCTAATGATTCAAGAGCAAATATGTCCTGATAACCATCTTTATGCAGTCTAGATATGTGATTCTCATTTATGTGCCCTAGACGACAATGCCAAAGGTATGCTTTTTTTAGTCATTGATTTTTTTGTCTTTTGGTGTTTACATTGTATACACTTGTCTATAGATCTATCAAATATAGACCATAAGACATTGGGGCACTACCATAAAAGATCCATCTTTAGAAATGGAACATTTTCGATTCTTAATAAGAAATTCAAATCCATCCTTGTCCGAACAAGATACAGAAATGATATTCCTATTCATGGAAGGTACATAATAGTAGTTGTGTAACTCTATTATTAGCCCACTTGGTAGAGATACCTCATTAGTTCATACTACACGGGTAGCAACTCTTGCTCCATTACCATGACGTAGTTCAACCTCACCTTTCGCTAAAGGCCTACTTCTTTTTAGATCTTTCACATTTGAACAAATGTGTGATCCACATCCGGTATCAAGTACCCACTATGAATAAGTAGTAAAGTTAATCTCAATTACGTATACACCAGAAGTAGAGATCTCTATCTCTTGCATCATATTACTTGATTACCTTAATCCTCTCCATATTTTGAGTGCAGAAGACTTGGACTTCAACTTGGTAGGAGAACGCTTCTCTGCCTTGCCTGTGTCCTTGGACTTCATTCCACTGATCTCTATCATAGAACTATCCTTCTTCATTTGTGCTTCAACATTTGTCAAAATGTCAAGCAACTCTGACAGCGGTTTAGCCATGTTACACAAGTAGTAATACTTGATAAACATGCCATATGAATTAGGCAAAGATTGCAAAAATTATATTCCTAGCCAACTCATGACCCAAAGAAAATACCAGTTTCTCTAGACGTTCTATATGCCAAATCATATTGAGCACATGGGTTCTAAATGGATCTCCCTCTATCAGTTTTCATTCAAACAATGCCTTAGGCGTACATAGAGTGGATTCTATAGCCACTGGTATCTTAGGAATATGCAGAACACTTCTCATAGTCCTTAACCAGTTATGGAAATTTATCTCAATTATATTGTCCGGTTTTAATGATGATTTCTTTTCCATTTGGTTCTACAATAGAAAACATTTTCATTTTGTCAAAACTCCTTTTGATTTGATATGATTTGAATAAAATTGACGATATTATTTAGGACTTTGATTGATTATCACTCTCACTATTTTGATCAAATTGATAACCCTCATGTATCAATTCAGAAGATTGCACCATACAACCTTCTAGTGAGAAAGATCCTAACTTCCTCTAAGTTATGGACTAGCGAGGGTTGTCACCTACAACTAGATTCTCTTAGGTAGGCAACGTTTTCCAATTGCATCATATGCAACTCTTGATAGATGTTATGCACAACTCTTTATCATGAACATCCACATGCCTCAAGATGCTTAATCCTATTAAGATCACCTTGTTAAGTCCATTCCCAGAAGCCAACATAATGAGTATGCACCCTACGAAGGCAGACCCACATACCCACGATTACACTTTGATGAGAAAGAAGGTGCACCTTGCGAAGGCGTGCCCACACTTAGTCAATCAAGCTTTTCATGTGTGTTGCTTTTGGAAGGCATATTAAACTTAATATTTATGTTTGAGGGGTTTGATGCTTATAAATACATATACATATCCAATCACCACATATATTGTATGTATCATATACATGCTATATCCCACAAGTAAACATGTGAAGCGATAAAGTGATGATTATGGCCATCCTATTTGTATTATCTTGAGCCACAAGGAATTACCGTCATCTAGGTCTACATCACATGCAATAAATTGTTGTTGCTGAAGATCTATGCTTGGGCCATTCTGGGTTGATCAGCTCATCCTATGATTGATCAGCTCACCTCCTGGCTAGTCAGTTGCTTGTTGCCAACTGATCGTCCGGCTGCTCCAGAAGGTCAGTTCGTCAGGTCATCTTACTCCTCCTAAGGCCACCAGTCGCTCATCTCGCACCATCAGCCGGTCATCCTACACCATCAATCGGTCATCGCAGTCCCTTATATGCTCATCTGGGTGCCCTCCGTTCGTCGGCATAACAGGAAATAAAACTATTCTACTTTTACATATTTCTTTAGGAAACCATGAGTTACATTCAAGGGGAGCAAAGGTAGAAACGAAGGCTTGAGTTATCATGAGTTACATGTGGAATAGAAGATAGGACTTAGTACACACACTGAGATGCAAGCAACCACAACAAACCAAGCACACACATAGGCATTTATAAGCCATAACCACGCTACAAATCCACCATCAAAACTGTTTTAGGGTGACGTGTATCAATTGAATATATATACCATATCATATATGTATATTGGTATTTGTGGTGTTTAATAGGATATGCACATTAGCTAGTTAAAGTATTTGCATCGCATGCAATAAATAAATGATGAAAAATCAAAATTTGATCATATCAATTAATCCTAAAACATAGTTTGTTGATGTGGCTCTGATACTACTATTGGGTTTTGTGGGACAGAACATGCTGCGGAAATAAAAATTTTATCTAACCACAAACCCATAACCAACAGATCACATCAACAACTATGCAATAGGAAAGATTGTTTAGTGAGATATACCTAGCCCAGAGGCTTGCTCAGTGACAATACCTCACAACTAGTGCAGCCTTCAACCACCTAGTCTTCGATGGCATATGTGCATCTCCTAGTCTTAACCTAGACTGCGGTTGACATTCGTCCTCCTGAGTGGCAAAAATCTCCCACCTCTATAGATAGTCCACATAGAATATTGTGAACTCTAGTCATCCTGATGGACAGACTAGAAGGATTTGTCCCCTTCTATTGGCGTATAAGTCATTGACACACCCTCCCACCACCACTCAGTTTTCTACAATTGTCTTTCCCTCATTGTTCCTCCCTGGATAGGTAGAACTTTCTTGGGCTCTCTCAGTTACCACAACTAGAGAGGACAACAAATTTGTAGTGTAACTGATGTTCTGAGTTGTGCATTCTAAGAAGCCCCATATACCCCTCTATTTATAGTAGAGGGCAGGGTCAGAGCTCCCAGTCTATGCAAGAGTAGAAGGGTCTAAAATTTCCATGAATTGATTGTACCGCGGAAGGACAAATGGTTGTTTCACAAAAAAATTGGTCATTTGGGCAGGTGGGATGATCGGTTCATAACTAAACCAGTTGTTTGGGAAGGTGAGACGATTGGTTCACCCAGTGAACCAGTTGTTTCACTTCCCAGACTTTCCCACAATTGACTTTCCTTATTCATTTGTAATTAATGCAAAGATTAATTATTGTCCCAATCGAATTGAATAAGTGAAATGAGAATCTTTTCTTCACAAATCAGGAAAATCCAACTTTGCTTATTTGGTCCATGTGAACTGATCGGTTTACTAGAGTGAACTGGTCATCTTACTAAGCATGAGCCGACCGGTTCACCTAGTAAACCGATTGGTTCGTGGTCCAGGTTGTTCTGAACTTAGTCAATGCAGTTCTCAATCAATCTGACACTCTAATTAGTTGGTTCAACAATTGAACTTGATGATTATGAGTCAAGTCTATTGATTGAATGTTTACTTGAGTACCTAAACACTTTAATAACCAATCTAAACATCATCCATGGATAAACTCCTCTTCCAGGTTAATCCTATGTGTGTGACCCTATAGGTTCCATTTCACATTGGTTGTGAATGTCCATAACTAACTTATGACAACACAAGCAAAGAGTGGTGCTTAGTCACACATCTGGGCTACCTAAGTGAAGAGGAAAGTTGGAGAACAACTTTCAACCTACAATCTGTTATTATTGTTATAGTGAATGTATAGTCCCTTTATCACTAATATCTGAATTGAATTTGAGGCATGGACTTGCCATCCTCTACAAACATTCAATCCATGTTTCTTGAACTAGAGAAAACTGTCTGAGATATATGCAAGCTCAATATCATATATTGACTTTCATGTACATGGCCATGTCTGAGTCTCTCTTATCAAGTGGCCATGGCATCATACTCCCTTAGGAGGGACAAATTCCCTATCTATCACACACAGTCAAGTCCCCGTGTATCAAACTCACACAATCATAACCATTTTAACAACCCATGTTTCAGTTTTGCGTTTGATGATGTCAAAGTGTATCCAACCACATGTGATGAGTGCATTGATTTCAGGTCTAAGAACTATGGTCAGCATAATACTATAAAAGATGATCCTAACTAACCAAGTGTGGTTTCCATGCATCTCTCTTATATTGGGTCTAACTGACACACTGTTCTCTAACATGTATCTATGTTCCTGGTTTGATGTCATACATCATGACTGATGAGCTCCTGTCATCAACCAATACACACTCTAGTGTTTTGTGTTATTGATGTCTATGGTTATTTCCACAATAACAACTGACTAGGGACATAACAAGAATGTATATTCTTAACATCCATATGATCTCATTATTTAGGTCCCCAACCTGAAGACATACATCATTGAGTAATATGATTCTTTAGACATATAACATGTTATATCGTTATCTTAAAATAGATTAAACATATAGAAGGAAATTTCCTTTATTATTATTCAAATCATTTATAAAGTATGCCATTACAATCATCATATGAATGGCTCTATGAGCATAATACCAACATATATCTCACTATGGAAGACTCATAGTGACTGAGGATGGAAGAGATATTAGGATCCTGGATCTCCTAGATCTTATGCTGAACTAAATGACACATAAAAATGGTCCCTTGGAGTCTAAATGATATACCTCAAACTTCCCAATGCTTAATAAAAGATGTAATCCATCCATGTAGCATATTTGTTAGGGTTAAATACTATTCACACCCAGGCTATGTGCAAATGGGGAATGTCACACCCTAGCCTCCTAGGGTTTGAGGCGATCGTCTTGGCAATCACACTCCCAACATTGTGGAGGGGGGGTTCTCCTCCTCTGCTCGACGCCTGCCTAGATGACCACTGTTGTTACATCCCAATCTGAAAATTACCATTAATCATGAGATTAGGGCATAAATTGAGGATTTAATGTAATACAAAGATCACCCTTAACTTTTTCTTCATTTTTAAACTCTTTGTTTTCTTGAATTGAATCACATCAACAAACTTTACAAGAGAATTAAAACTTGATTACTTTAATATTATCTCAACATTAATGATACTCATCAATACATTCATTCTGTTTCTCACACTTCCATGTACACACAACATGATAATCAAATGCATTCTCTCTTATTTAGGAAACAAAGATACAAACATCATTTACAACTCTCTCACATATATACAAGGACCTAGAGTGACAAGGACCGACTGAACTTAACTATACTTAGACTTAACTCTTATGGCAGATCTACTCTTTTGCAATGATATCTTCAAGTCCATGTGATATCCCTAAAAATTGTGAGTAGAGGGGTGAGCCTACTTTCTCACTGAATGAGTAATTCAAAGAAACTGTCTAAAGCACTGATATAATTATAGATATACTTTTGAGCAACTGATATCAATTATAATAGTAGTAAGCTTCACTAGTACAGGAATGCTCTGTAGCGTCGGGTTTTTTAAGCCTGCAGCGTCACTTTTTAACTGACGCCTAAGTGTCCATCACTATAGACTTTTCTCTATAGCGTCGATTTATTTGACCAGAAAAAACCGACCTTACAGAGTAAACACCGACGCAAAAGGTTGTAAAAAATCTGACCCAGGCGAGAAAAAAAAGAGCCTGTAAGGTCGGTTATTCCAAAAAAACCGACCCTGTAAACACTCTTGGTCGAGAATGTTGTCGATCGAACACATTTTCAGTTTACAATTTTCTCAATCGAGAGAGTTTCCAGTGTCGGTTTTTTTAGAATAACCGACGCTAAATATTTAATAACCACTTCAGTTCTCCTTCTCATTTTACGAATTTGTCGACCGAGAGGTAGTTTACAGCGTCGGTTTTTTCAGAATAACTGACGCTAAATATTGAATAACCACTTCAGTTCTCCTTCTCATTTGACAAATTTGTCGACCGAGAGGTAGTTTACAACGTCGGTTTTTTAGAATAATAGACGGTAAATATTAAATAACCACTTCAGTGCTCCTTCTCGGTCGACGAATTTGTCAACCGAGAGGTTATCGGTCGACAAATTCCTCGACCGAGGGATCTCTAAGGTTGGTTATAAGGAAAAAATGACCTTAAAGGTGCTTATACACGTGAAATATGGCTCCTTCTCGGTCGATGAATTTCTTGACTGAAAGGTTATCGGTCAACAAATCCGTCGACCGAGAGTGTTTATAGGGTCGGTTTTTTGAATAACCGACGCTAAAAAATTTAAATAAACATTTTAGTGTACCCCTCGGTCAAAAAATTGTCGACCGAAAATATTTTGGTCGACAAAATTTTTGACCGAGGGGTACACTGAAACGTTCAAACTGAAATAGAAATGAATATTCATATATTATAGGAGAGGGGAGCATTGATTCTCAACCGTCACCATTCAAAACCACACATTCACGACAAAAATGATTCATAATCACATCATAATTTACAAAATGATAGATTGCTTGAAATATAAGGAGGAAAAATTGTTTGAAATCCTAGAAATATACATCTTTTAAGAGATTAAAAGATATCCATATGCAAACAAAGTCTATGATTACCACTTCCTTCAAAAAAATCATGCACAAGATGTCGGGTTCATATAAGATGATAGAAAAAACTATCATACAAGCTCACACCCTAGGTAAAGGTACATCTTTATACTTGTATCAATATTTTTAAGGAAAAATCATGTACATGTAACGTAAGAGTGAACAATAATCATGGATAAAGTTATATAACTCACCTTAGAGATGATTTAGAAACTCCAAACAACAAGGTAGATTGAAGAAAAATGGGGAAAACCCTAGCTTGGGCACTCCTTTTCACCAAGTTGGTTCCTTCTCCAAAAAGGAAGCAAACCCTATGTTGAAAAGGTAAGAAAAAGAGAGTGGAAGATGTTTTCAACCATTATCTCAAGCTCCACCATGGAACGTCATGGATTCAGCTAAGAGGAAGAGAGGGGAAGATAGAACAACAAGAAAACAAAGAAAAAGAGACAGATCTCACTTACCAAGACTAAGAAAGGTGGATCCGAACCCAGAAACGAACTCGGGAACCTTACTTGGAAACGGCGGCGACCTTCCTTGGAAACGACGGCGACCTTACTTGGAAATAGCGGCAACCATCATAGAGGATGAGACGACCTTCAAGGAGAGGTGGCGACCTTCGTGGAAGTGTGGAGAGGCGGCGATGATGAGCTCTTTTTGCGGAGACGAGGCAAGGGCTTTGGCAGCGTGAAGAGGTGGCAAGGGCTTCATAGAGGAAAAGGTATCTGCGTCGCGGGAGAGAAAAAGAGAACGAAAATTTTGTTTCGCAGGGGAGAAAGACTAGGTTTCAGCCATTTTAAAGGAGAGACTCAACCTGTAGCGTCGGTTAAAAGAAACAAACTGACGCTAAAGATAAGCGGTGCCCGTATTTGGTTATTTAAAAACACTCAAACACATTTTTCGGTCAAAAAATTTGTCGACCGAGGGGAGCTCTAGGGTCGGTTAAAAGTAAAAAACCAACGCTAGAGGTGCTTATACATGCGTGAACTAAACTAGATCCAAAATTCATGTCGGTCAACAAATTCGTCGATCGAGAAGTCGTTTAGGGTCAGTTATAAGAAAAAACTGACCCTAGAGGTGCTTATACACGTGAAATATGGCTCCTTCTCGGTCGATTAATTTGTCGACCGAGAGGTTAACGCTCAAAAAATTCATCGACCGAGGAGAGCTCTAAAGGTGCTTATACATGCGTGAACTAAATTAGATCAAAAATTCATGTCGGTCGCCAATATTGTCGAACGAAGAGCACTTTAGGGTCGGTTATAAGGAAAAAATTGACCCTAGAGGTGCTTATACACGTAAAATCTGGCTCTTTTTGGTCGACGAATTTGTCGACCAAGGGAGCTCTAAGGTGCTTATAAAACCCTAATATGGGATGATGTTATGTGAAACCCTAATATAGGGTGATTTTGTGTGAAACCCTAATATGGGATAATGTTATGTGAAACCTTAATATGGGATAATGTTATGTGAAACCCTAATATAGGGTGAGGTTGAGTGAAACTATAATATGATAATGTTATGTGTAACCTTAATATGGGATGATGTGATGTGAAACCCTAATTGATAAAGATGGGAAACTGTAATCCTAATGAGGGAATAGTTATGTTATCTTTGTATTGCATGATGCTGATATGAAATTGATATGGTTGTTATCAAGTATACTAACCATGTGAGATGCTTGTTGAACAAATATCTTGAATACCTTGGTTAGATGAACTGAAGGTAATAGTTACCTGATAAGTGATAACCATGTTTAGTGATGAACTAAGGGCTTGAATAACCAGATCCAGCAAATGTGATGATGGTGGTATTGAGGGATGTGAATTCCCAACAATGAGATAAGGGATTGAGATCCCAATGCTTTATAAAGTTTTGAAAAGTACTAAATTGGATCCAAAATTCATGTCGATCGACAATATTGTCGACCGAGGAGCCCTTTAGGGTCAGTTATAAGAAAAAACCGACCCTAGAGGTGAAATCTAGCTCCTTCTCGGTCGACGATTTTTTCAACCGAGAGGTTATCGGTCGGCAAATTTGTCGACCGAGGGAGCTCTAGGGTCGGTTATAAGGAAAAACCGACCTTAGAGGTGCTTATACACGTAATATTTGGCTCCTTCTCGGTCGACAATATTGTCGACCGAAGGGACTTCTAGGGTCGGTTATTTGGAAAAAAATCGACGCTAGTGGTGCTAATACATGCGTGAACTTAACTGGATCCAAGATTTATCTCGGTCGACAATATTGTCGACCGAAGGGACTTCTAGGGTCGGTTATTTGTAAAAAACTGACGCTAGAGGTGCTTATACATGCGTGAAATTAACAGGATCCAAAATGCATCTCGGTCGACAATATTGTCGACTGAAGGGACTTCTAGGGTCGGTTATTTAGAAAAAACCGACGCTAGAGGTTCTTATGCATGCGTGAACTTAACTGGATCCAAGATTTATCTCGGCCGACAATATTGTCGACCAAAGGGACTTCTAGGGTCAGTTATTTGGAAAAAACCGACGCTAGAGGTGCTTATACATGCGTAAAATTAATTGGATCCAAAATGCATCTCGGTCGACAATATTGTCGACCGAAGGGACTTCTAGGGTCCGTTATTTGGAAAAAATCGACGCTAGAGGTACTTAAACATGCGTGAACTTAACTGGATCCAAGATTTATCTCGGTCGACAATATTGTCGACCGAAGGGACTTCTAGGGTCGGTTATTTGGAAAAAACTGACGCTAGAGCTGCTTATACATCTGTGAACTTAACTGGATCCGAAATGCATCTTGGTCAACAATATTGTCGACCGAAGGGATTTCTAGGGTCGGTTATTTGGAAAAACCGACGCTAGAGCTTCTTATACATGTGTGAAGTTAACTGGATCCAAGATTTATATCGGTCGACAATATTGTCGACCGAAGGGACTTCTAGGGTCGGTTATTTGGAAAAAGCTGACGCTAGAGGTGCTTATACATGCGTGAACTTAACTGGATCCAAGATTTATCTTGGTCGACAATATTGTCGACCGAAGGGACTTCTAGGGTCGGTTATTTGGAAAAAATCGATGCTAGAGGTGCTTATACATGCGTGAACTTAACTGGATCCAAGATTTATCTCGGTCGACAATATTATCAACCGAAGGGACTTCTAGGGTCGGTTATAAGGAAGAAACCGACCCTAGAGGTGCTTATACATGTGTGAAGGAAAACTGGATTCAAGATGTCTAATTACCCGTGTTTTTTGTAGACATATAAGGTCGGTTATTTGGAAAAACCGACCCTATAGATCGAGGTGCGAAGGCAAAATCAAGCAAATTTTTTCTGCGGGAAATTGTAATTGGCTTTGTAATCCAATTGTCTATAAGGTAGCTTATTTTATGAAAACCGGCCCTATAGAGATACACTACAAGGTCGGTTATTTTAAGAAAAGCGACCCAAGAGGTCTTAAGTGGTGCCCATGTTTTTTATAGACATATAAGGTTAGTTATTTGGAAAACCGACCCTATAGAGTTACACTACAAGGTCAGTTTTTTTAAGAAAAGTGACCCAAGAGGTCTTAAGTGGTGCCCGCATTTTATATAGACATATAAAGTCGGTTATTTGGAAAACCAACCCTATAGAGTTACACTACAAGGTCGGTTTTCTTAAGAAAATTGACCCAAGAGGTCTTAAGTGGTGCCCACATTTTTTTAGACATATAAGGTCGGTTATTTGGAAAAACCGATCCTACAGGTAGTGACGTTATAACCCATTTTTGTACTAGTACTTTAAAGGGATTGATCATTGACAATCATAAATATGGCAGGATACTCTAGTTATCAACAAGAGTAAATCTATATATGATCATGCTAGATTAATTTCAATAAGAACTAATAATTCAGAAACATACAAAGAAGAATTGCTGGGAAATTATACTCGATTCTTTCCTAATTGTTCTTACTTATAAGAAACTTTGTAACCTTACATTCTCATATTTTAACTTATGCCCTGATCATATGTAGTGTACTCTACATATGCAGACTCATAGTGAACTACGTTCTCACCGTACAAGACTTAGCTTAAAACCCAAGAAGCTAAGCCTAGAACTGAATCCAGGTCTGCTTGAATCCAATCGTCACGTATGACTAAGGGGGATATACAGTTGGCCTTTAATTGGACCTCTCCTTCTAGGTTGTGTACACATGCGGAGGGTTTGATATGCTTTGTGGGCCTCATCTTGGTACGCTCTATGGGTACCTCTGGGTTACCAACGAGATCTCTGATTCATGTTGGGTAACCTATCTTCTCTTGGGAGACTTCCTCAAGGGCTTCGTCTCCCTGCACGCTCTGTGGGTGCGATCTAATCCCCGTATACTGGTCGTTGATAGGGTGGATCGTTTCCTCCCTATAGTGTAGACATCCGTAGTGAATCTACGGTGTTCAGGGTGCCTATGTCTATTATTTTATTATTCTTGGAAAGCTCTTTCTACATTGTACCTTTCTCTTACTTATACTTGACTCTGATATCTCTATGGTACCGCGTCTATTTAATTGAAGTTTATAATACAACATGTACATCATTGTAAACATGGCAGAGCAGTATATTTAAAACATTGTAATTTACTGAGAAATCAACAAACTGTAAATATAGGTAGACTAAAGTTCTTAAATAAACTGAATACATGTCAACTTGGCACATATACACTGAAATCATGCAATTGAGCTTCTAATGCACTGATAAGAGTTAACTACTTGACATACGAGTAATCGTCATTTGCACCTCTAAATTATTTGTACTTTCTTGGAAAACGTGCACCTCAACCCAAATCTTGAGTTGTGCGTCACCACACCTCATACTGAGAACATTGATATCAAAATACTTGATTCATTGAACACCCTATCCTTAGGGTTTCATTTACCTCATTCACTCATCACATGGCTCTGATAAGGATTTCATGTGACATAAACATTCACTGAATAAAGACTACTATCAACAAATCATATAAAATCAATATATGTGTGAAACCTTAGAACTGAGCTGAATTTGAGTTTCCATGCCATTCACTGAGATATCATGCATAAATAATAAAATTAAATAAAAAAAAGTCTATCATGTCAAGAAAATCCATTCAAATGGGTTTCACGATATCAATTCACAAATATCCAACTTTCTTCGCATCTAGGGTTTCACCCTCTTTACCAGGGATATCAAACAGACACTATTCATCTTAAATGAAATCCGAGATAGTATCTGACATATATGTACTATGAATTCAGATAAACAATCATTCATAACCAAGGGGATCCAGATAAACAAATTTCTCGGTTTAATTATACATCATTTTCAGTCATAGACAAATTCCCTATATTTCAATTTACTCTTATAATCTTTGTGAATACTTAAGGAATTCTCATTAGGATGTATTGTATACATTTGTAACATGATTTTATCATCTGAAATTCATCCAAGCAGAGGAAGAATCCATTTCATATCATTTTGTAACAACATAGATCAAACACACAATTCAGGGTTGTAGTTGCATACTAAGCAATTAAAGATTATGGATGATTTAATCAAATTTCGTGCAATATATTGTTTAAAGAAAGTTCCCACACACCCTAAGGTGTGAAAACACCTTAAAAACGCAGCTCATCCCTAAAAATATCGATCCCATATTAAATCCCTAGCAATTCACCCAATTCTTCTTCCTTTCAACTCGTAAACCCTAAAAATGAGGGATTATGAAGAAAGAGTGAGAAAAGGGGAAGTTTTGACACCATTTCGGATCAAATCAGAGGAGGGATGAAATCATGACATGTGAGATAAGATTCACCATGAAACTATATCCAAAGAAGCTAAACTTACATGATTTCATCATTCCTCGGACTGTTAAACCCTAGGCCATCATCTCCATCAATTTCTCCTCTCAAACCCTAACTCTCCCTCTCTCTGTAGGATTTCATTTCTTTGGTTTGAATCACGAATTATGAGAGCTCCTTGTGTGTTACGTTCACCATATAGAGCAATTTACCTGCTTGAGTCAATTGCACATTGACCCCACACTATACTTTTTCTTGTTTCAGCTAAATTTTATGTCATTAAAATATTATTGTAATTCGTCTACTAATAAGGTTTAAACGCATCAAAAAATTATGAAAATTTTAAATGTGATTGATTTCAAATCTCCTACAAGGTACAAATATATTATTCATCATTCTTTCTATCACTATAAGAATTTATCTCAACTTCACTGATATTGTATTTCTCCTTTTTTTCAAAACACACTTGTTTCATTTCAAATTTATATCTTACTCTTTACTCTGAATTATTTCCATATTGTTCATCTACCTTTCAGATTATCTATCTTTAAACCCTGGATTACTATCAGTGCTAGTTTACTTCTCATAGTGCAAATCCCATGATCTTGTTTTTTAGAGATTCTAGTATTCAAGGTCAAATCACTAGTGACATCCCTTGAACTACTACAACTCTAAACATTCTATGGTTTGGTCCTTATCATACGCATGGCATTATTGTGATGTGACTTAACTCTCTTAATTTGGAATTCAACTTTGGATCTCACAGGTTTTATGAAAGTCTTCTTTATCTTACCGATTGAATTTCCTTTCTCTTACTTGGCCATTCAGATATATTACATTCTCAATTACCCTGCTAGGGTTTCATCATCATATTGTTTGTCATTATTACATTCACTAGATATCTCTACCATAGTGGTTATGCATCATATATGATTCATTTTCATATCACTTCATTTCCACATTTCTCTCATTAAGGAAGATATGAAAGAGAAGATGATTTGGAGACTTAGAATTCTTATCTTCAAACATTCATTAATACATTTCTCATATGTAGGTTTAATTAATTATCAACAAGGATACTTGACTAATTAGCACTTTCTTGAATCTCGCAACCTCTTTCTTTTATAATCTATATTACTCCATTATTTTTCAAACCCTTTTTACTTTCCATAATCCCCTTACCATATACTACTATTCCACGTCATCTTTAACTTCTAGTTTTCTCTTATGATCATGCTTCTTCTTTTATGTGTATGATCATGTATACCATGTTGCATATATTTCCTTTTATCCTTCTACTAATGTGAAGTTGAAATTCTAAATCAATAATCTCTCTAGTAGTATCACCTCATGTTTAATACATTACATATCCTTCATTTTAAATAAAATGACTCATGCTTGGGTGAAACATAGTTTCTCTTTCAATCACGTTTTTCCTTCTTGAATATAGTCTAACTTTGTATGACTTATTCATTTATTTAGCTACACTTTTGTTCTTCTTTTAGAAACTAGTTGGTTGTTCTATAGAGACTTAGAATCCAAAGGCAGTAAGAATGAATGTATTAAACTTATTAATAAAGGTATACATTCCATGCTCTCAATTATATCATAACCCTCATTCCTTAATCAAGCTCATTATTTCCAACATTTCTCTTTGTTTCAACTAAGTTTCTTATCCTAGTTTTATGATTTACATGCTCATCTAGCTCTCTTCACTTTAACTCTTCTGAAGACTCTTCACTTCTATGTACTTATTGTATACTTAACTCTTTTCTTCTATTTTCCTTTTTCTTTGGAGTACATAAAAACATTGTACTCGGTTATATAATCCATTCCTCATGATTGATTCTTACTATCTTGGACACTTACATACTTTTCTCATATCTTTTCCATATTTCATATTTAGAGTTCATATAATACTAATACTTAAACTTAATATGAACCTTATGTCGTGTTCCTTTATTCCCAATTAAGGGTTTCTCATATGAGGCCCCAAAGTTGGATCTCAGATATCAGTTCCAACTGATTCTTAGTTATCCCAATCTTTCCCTTATACTTCAAAATCTTAGAGTATATACATTCATACTAGAATTTGGATCTAATCTATTCAGAATTTACTCATGTTATGTTACCAATAGGAGTCATTAGATCCCAGTAATGCATCCTACTAGCCGGACCATGTCGAACCTACAGTCCTGAAGCCAAGAGCTACTAAGGATTACTCAACTCCTAATCATCTCAAATGTGTGGAAGTAAACTTATCTACTTAGGAAAGATCATTCATTGATCATTTCTAGTCTACTTGATACAAAGAATGTAATCAATAAATACTACAACTACATAGTGTAAAACAAATCTTAAAGACTCATATATATTTTAAAATATTGAATATCTAAATTCAAACATATAAGATCTTTTTCTATTCATCTCCAATAAAACAACAATATGAAATGAAAGTTCTATCTCATTTTATATTTATTCTCTTAATTCATGTTACTTATCTTATTTCTAACCTTAATATTACTAAGGTTCCTCTCTAGACCATCCTTCCAATATATACATGGCTAGGGTATACATGAAAGAATAGACATAGTAGCTTGATATTGGTTGATCCAAGTACTCATATACCAGGCCACGATATCCAAATACTCAAATCCCTAGAACTAACATCATCACATCTCCTATCTGCCACACTTATGACTCTAACTTACTAACTTAATGGTCCCTGACAACTCAGCCTAAGCTTTGATACCAAGCTATTACACCCTGATCTCACAATTACCATTAATCATGAGATTAGGGCATAAATTGACGATTTAACATAATACATAGATCACCCTTAACTTTTTCTTCTTTTTCAAACTCTTTGTTTTCTCACATTGAATCACATAAACAAAATTTATAAGATAATTAAACTTTGATTACTCTAATATGATCTCAACATTAATGATACTCATCCATACATTCATTAAGTTTCTCACACTTCCAATTACATACGACATGATAATCAATTGTATTCTCTCTTATTAAGGAAACACAGATACAAACATCATTTACAACTCTCTCACATCTATACAAGGACCTAGAGTGACAAGGACCGACTGAACTTAACTATACACAGACTTAACTCTTGTGGTAGATCTACTCTAATGCAATGATATCTTCAAGTCCATGTGATATCCCTAAAAATTGTGAGTAGAGGGGTGAGCCTACTCGCTCAGTGAATGAGTACTTCAAAGAAATAGTCTAAATCAATGATATAATTACTGATATACTTTTAAGTAACTGATATCAATTATAATAGCACTAAGCTTTAAAGAGATTCATCATTAACAATTATAAATATGGTAGGATACTCTAGATATCAACAAGAGTAAATCAATATATGAGCATGCTTGATTAATTTCAATGAGAATTAATAATTCAGAAACATACAAAGAATAATTGTTGGGAAACTGTAATCGATTCTTTCCAAAATGTCCTTACTTAGAAGAAAGTATGTAACCTTACATTCTCATATTTGAACTTATGCCCTGATCATATGCAGTGTACTCTACATATGAAGACTCGTAGTGAACTACGATCTCACCGTATAAGACTTAGCTTAAAACCCAGGAAGTTAAGCCTATAAATGAATTTGGGTCTACTTGACTTGAACCGTCATGTCTGATTAAGGCGGCTATACAACTGGCCTTTAACTGGACCTCTCCTTCTAGGCTGATCACACAGGCGGAGGGTCTGAGACACTCTGTGGGCCTCATCTTGGTACGCTCTATGGGTACCCATGGGTTACTACCGGGATCTCTTATTCATGTTGGGTAACCTATCTTATCTTAGGAGACTTCCTCAAGGGCTTTGTCTCCCCGCACGCTCTGTGGGTGCGATCTGATCCCCGTATACTGGTTGTTGCCAGAGTGGATCGTTTCCTCCCTATAGTGCAGACATCCGTAGGGAATCTACGATGTTCAGGTCAGCTATGTCTATTATTTTATTATTCTTGGAAAGCTCTTTCTACATTGTACATTTCTCTTACTTATACTTGACTCTGATATCTCTATGGTACCAAATCTATTTAATTGATGTTTATAATACAACATGTACATCATTCTAAACTTGGCAGAGTAGTATATTTAAAACATTGTAATTTACTGAGAAATTAACATACTGTAAATGTAGGAAGACTAAGGTTCTTAAATAAACTGAATACATGTCAACTTGGCACATATACATGAAAATCATGCAATTCAGCTTCTAATACACTGATAAGAGTTAATTACTTGACATACGAGTAATCGTCATTTGCAGCTGTAAATTAATTGTACTTTCTTGGAAAACGTGCACCTCAACCCAAATCTTGAGTTGTGCATCACCACATCTAATACTGAGAACATTGATATCAAAATACTTAATTCATTGAATACCCTATCATTACGGTTTCATTTTCCTCATTCAGTTATCTGATGGCTCTCATAAGGATTTCATGCCACATAAACATTCACTGAATAAAGACTACTATCAACAAATCATATAAAATCAATATATGTATGAAACCTTGGAACTTAGATGAATTTGGGTTTCCATTCCATTCACTGAGATATCATGCATCAATAATAAAATTAAATAAAAAAATGTCTATCATGTCAAGAAAATCCATTCAAATGGGTTTCATGATATCTATTCACAAATATCCAACTTTCTTCGCATCTAGGGTTTCACCCTCTTTATTGTTATATCAAACAAACACTATTCACCTTAAATAAAATCCAAGATAGTATATGGCATATATGTACTATGAATTTAGATAAAAAATCATTCATAACCAAGGGGATCTAGATAAACAAATTTCTCTATTTAATTATACAGCAATTTCAGTCATAGACAAATTCCCTATATTTCAATTTACTATTATAATCTCTATGAATACTTAGGGAGTTCTTGTTAGGATGTATTGTATACATTTATAATATGATTTTATCATCTGAAATTCATCCAAATAGAGGAAGAATCCATTTCATATCATTTTGCAACAACTTAGATCAAACACACAATTCAGGGTTGTAGTCGCATACTAAGCAATTAAAGATTATGGATGATTTAACCAACTTTCATGCAATGTACTATTTAAAGGAATTTCACACTCACCCTAAGGTGTGAAAACACCTGAAAAATGTAGCTCATCCCTGAAAGTCTCGATCTCATATCCAATCCCTAGCAATTCACCCAATTCTTCTTCCTTTCAACTCGGAAACACTAAATATGAGGGATTATGAAGAAAGAGTGAGAAAAGGGGAAGTTTTGACACCATTTCAGATTAAATTAGAGGAGGTACGAATATTGACATGTGAGAGAATATTCACCATGAAACTATATCCAAAGAAGCTAAACTGACATGATGTCATCATTCCTCAGACTGCAAAACCCTAGGTCAACATCGCCATCAATTTCTCCTCTCAAACTCTAACTCTCCCTCTCTCTCTAGGATTTCATTTCTCTGGTTTGAATCATGAATTATGAGAGTTCCTTGTGTGTTAGTTTGACCATATAGAGAAATTGAGCTTCTTGGGTCAATCGCACATTGACCCCTCACTATACTTTTTCTTATTTTAGCTGAATTTTCTATCATAAAATGTTATTGTACTTCATCTATTGATAAGGTATAAACACATCAAAAAATTATAAACATTTTACATGTTGTTTATGATTGAGTTTTAGATCTCTAGTTAAAATTTTAGATCATTTGGAGTTACCAATAAATAATTAAAATAAAACACTACACTGTGGAAAAGCACTCTGTTAGCATTTTGGTCGAAGTATAGTTCGACCGAGAACCACATTCAAAGAATAATCAAATATTCTAAAATTTTTCTCCAATATGCATGATTGATTTTCCATATCATATCCAAAATTCAATTAAATATAAAATTTGTAGAAAATATGAAAAAGCATTTACCACAATGCTATCCTGATCAAATTCCATGTTCATGTACTATCAAAACCCTAGTTTTTGCCGATTAGGTTTTACATTTCTCAAACCCTAATTCTTCAAACTAAAATCATTGTTTGAGTTTCTTCTTAGGTTTGAAACATCACAATTGATCTACTATCATTAATCAAGTCTAAATGATGTTCAATCTAATCAAGCATGTAATCATTCAGGTAAACCCTATTTTACCAATTAAGCACAACTGTGGTCATTACAACTGCAACACAACCACCAGAGATACCACACAAGACATGGAACCAGATTCTTAGAGGATCAAATACATTTAAGGAACACAAAATCGACCAACCTGAGAAGAAGGACGGAAAGAGGTTTGTCACTATCAACGATGGAACCTATGAGGCCATGGAAAAATCACGGGAACATACAACTATTTTCTATGTCATGGGCAAGAGGCCATACTACCATCATCTACTGGCTTGGATAAAGAGAGTTTGGAAGCCAAAAGGGGGTTTCAACCTCTTCTCCAAACCTGAACAATTCTTTCTGCTACGATTTAACTGCATCGAAGACAAGAAGAACATCATCAACATAGGTCCAAGATGGTTTGATAATTGACTAGTCATCGTGAATGACTATAAAATAGGTGATGATATCGAAAAAGACTTCTTCAGTTCAATACCTATTTTGATCAACATACCTATTATGGGTAGAAACTGCCCTCCCTGATCCATTAGCGTTGTGGCTAGCGGTGTTGGGAAGCTTCTCGCATTGACTACAGATGTATAGGATAGGAGTCGTTGGGTGAAGCCCGAGCTCTTGTGGAGCTTGACACAGATGAAGAGCCACCAGTAGAAATATGGGTTAACATGCCCAACAGAGATTCGGCTGTTGTTGCAATCAGCTATGGGCATGTTCCCAAGTGTTGTTCGGAATGCAGGGTCTTCGGTCATGGCACTATTGAATGTCCTTTAAAGGAAAAGGATAAAGAAAATGAAGCTCAAGCAATGGTCGTTGCTAAGCCAACACAGGTCTAGAAGGTTGTGTCCCACAAGAAGAGAACTAGAACCAACAATCCGTCAAAAAGTGATATCCCAGTCAACAACAGATTTGAAGGTCTTAGCAATGACACAGATGATAAGGCTGATGAAACTGTTCATGTTGTGGATACTAATAGCACATTTGAGATGATATATTCACCCATAATGAATGATGCCCAAGGATCCAAAGCTAGCACTAGTGAGACAACAGTCACTGCTAACTAGGTGGACAAAATGATGAAGACAAAGAAGAAGGTGACTTAAGCATGACTCCTAAATCTAGGAAGAGCAAGGCTACTAGAGTGGGTGGGCCATGAAATACCCGTTCAGCTAGTAGGGGTCATTAATGACCTTCATCATGAAATATGTATGTGGTTCTGGGAAACCACAGACGAAAAGAGAGGTTATATGAACTATTTTAGAAGCTCAAGCCTCATTAGCTATACTTGTGGACACCAATATCAAAGCACACATGAATCACACTTCTTCTAAACTTTTTCTGACTGGATGGAAATGGATCTCCAATCAAGACAAAGATCCAAATGGATGCATCTATATTGGTTAGAATCCTAGTTCGTGGGATATCTTATGCACTGAATCTGATGACCAACAAGTCACCATGGAATGTAGCAATAAAGGTGGTCTCAATGTCATGATCACTACAGTCTATGCCCACAATGCTGCTCAGTAATTCATCCCTCTATGGTCTACCCTAGAGAGTATTAGCACTACCATTTCTAATCCTTGGCTATTCATCAGTGATTTCAACAACATTAGGAAGAGAGAAGAGAAGGATGGAGGTAGGGAAGTTCCTGCTATGATTTTTAGCACCTTCAACACAACCATTGATAACACGGACCTGACTGAACTATCAATAGTAGGAAATGAAACTTATACATGGCATAACAAAAAAGGTGCGGCAAAGAGGATTGCCTGCAACCTTGATAGAGCATTATTAATGATGCTTGGCTAGATAAATTCCCAAGAATAAAAACAAAGCTAACAACCTATGAATTCTCTGACCACTCAGCAATTAACATCTACTTGAAGGAACTCAAGAAAAAGAAGAGGCCTTTTTGCTTTCTCAATTTCTGGATGGAATGGCCCGGATGCCGGGAAATCATTACTAAAGCATGGCAAACTCAACATCATGGTAACCCACTCTTCAGTTTTTCTCAAAAGCTTCAAGTCATCAAAATAGATATTAAAAGATGGGCTAAGAAATATGTCAATCTCAGAAATTTGATTGCTAAAGAAAGGCTAGAAATGGCAGATATCACATATGTTCTCAGAAGGAATCCGCTAGACAGTGATCTTATCCAAGCTGAAAGGATCACATTTGACCACTTATCCACTCTTTCTAAAGTTGAAGAACAATATTATTGGCAATATTGTCTCTTAGATTGGATCTCCAATGGATATCTGAATACTAAATTGTATCACTTGGTTGTCAAAAAGAGGGATGAAATCAACACTATCATTGAACTCTTTGACAATAATGGCAATAGCCTTGTAAATGAAGAAAATATTGCACATGAATCAATCAATTTTTTTGAATATTTATATAAACAGTCCCAAGATGAATGTGAAGACAACAACCTCGACGTTGATTGGATTCAACAAATATCTAATGAATACAATATTGATCTATGTAAAGAACCGGATATGTAGGAGCTCAAAGAAGCTATCTAGAGTATAGGGCTGAACAAAAGCCCTGGTCCTAACAGCTTTAATGTCTTCTTTTATAGAAGCAACTGGGACCTCATCAAAATTGACCTTCTTAAAGGTATTTCCTGGTTTTTTGTAGGTGGCAACATGGTTAGACAAATTAACCATTTCTTTCTCATGCTCATTCCTAAGAAGGACATTATATCCTCACCTGCGGACTACAGGCCCATCTCATGTTTCTCAATGCTCTACACAACTATTACAAAAATTATGAACAGAAGGCTTGCTAATATAATGCCCAAACTCATCTCTATAAACCAAGGAGCATTCGTGAAGGACAGAAGCATTGAAGACTGCTCCCTACTAGCTGTGGAAATCACTATAAACTTCAACATTCTTAATAGCTTTCCCTCAACCTGTGTAAGGCTTAACATCACCAAAGCATTTGATTCAGTGAATTGGAACTATCTTTGGTCCTGCTTGAGAAACATGGGTTTCTATGAATTTTGGATAAATCTCGTAAAGCAATGTGTTACCACGCCTTCATTCTCACTAATGCTCAATGGTAGTGTTGTTGTATTCTTCAAAAATGCTAATGGATTGCATCAAGGTGATCCATTATCACCACTATTATTTGTTATCGCCATGGAAGGAATCAGTTGATTGATTGAGCAATCAGTGTCATTCCAACTAATTAAATCTTATTCAGTCAAGCGTACAAAAGTACTATCACATCTGGTCTTCACCGATGATGTTCTCATCTTCATTGAAGGTAGAAAGAACAACCTTCATAACTTGAAGAACCTTCTCCTTATTTTTGCCAAAAAGTCTGGTATGGAATATAACCCAAGCAAGACACACATCTATCTCTCCAAGTCATGCAAATAAAAATCTGAACTTGTTGAAACCTTGGGCATTCAACGTGGTGGGTGGCCAATCAAATACCTGGGATTCCCCATGGCAGGGGGAAATCTTAGATGTAGACACTTTCACGAGTTCCTGGACAGGCTTAAGGATATGACTAGCAGATGGTCAGGCTCAAAAATATCCATGGTAGGCAGAATTATCCTCATCAAGCATTGTGTAATGGGTCTGATGAACTACTGGCTACGTTAAGGAGAAATCCCTTAGTCTTAAATTGCATGGAGATCATGCTTAGTGACTTCTTATGGAGCAGCCCATCTCACTCAGCTAGTTGGACTCAGCTTGCTTACCCAAAAGAAGAGGGTGGACTGGATCTAAAGCAACTATCTGACCTCTCAGACTATCACACTACGAAGAGAATCAGGAAAATGTTGTTTGAAGAAATGGCCTGGAGTAACTGCATGTTACTAAGGTATGGCAATGACCTTAGTGTCACCCTTAGACATACTAGAGGCTACTCAACAGCTTGGAGGAGAATGAACTTAATCTGGCCCAAATTCTGAAGTCTTGAAGACTCAGGCCTATGGGAGCTGTGTAGGAAACACTAGAATGAGGACAAAGCTTACAACAATCTCTGGCTACCGAAACACCAACCTAAATGGAGCCTAGTATCATATAGGGTGATACAAAATATTCTTCCCACCATGGACGGATAAAACGATGGTCCCCATCTGCAATAGACCAATGTTGCCTTTGCAAGAATGATGAGGAATCAGCTGAGCACCTATTCAACAGATGCAAATTCTGGAAATATCTATGGGGTCAAGCCCAGCTGAAACTGAACACTAGAAATTTGTACCCATTAATTCAATGCTTACATGATATTAGAGCAAAGAAATCACAAGACATACTAGAGCTTTGGGCATTAAGCGCATGCATCCATACTATTTGGACTGAACTTAATAGCAGGAAACATGGAGGCAGGGAGATGGATTATGTGGATCTATTCAAAATTATTGAATCACATATCCAGATGCTCTATAACATATACAAAACTAAATTAACATGAATTCCTTCCAAAACACTTAGGAATTGGAACTTATGCTAGTTAATAAGTTTTGAAGACTATTTAGTTATATATCTTCTGTTGTAACTTTGTAAATTGCACGTTGGTTGCAATTTGTACCTTTGCCCCAATTCATTGGGTCTGGAATATATTTACCCTAAATTTTCACACAAAAAATACTATTCACATTGGTTGATAACCCTTACCTTGTTTCTAATAATGTTTAGTTGTTATATAATGCGGTAAGATAAATCAACTGTTTATACGGTTGTAGCTTTATCTATTCTTATGTATATTATGTTAATCATCCTTGTTGTTATACCATCTATTTATTCAACTTAATATGTTTATTTAAATAACCTGTTATAACCAATAGTCATTGTTGAGAGTTATATCTCTCGTTGGGACATGGGTCTCACCTCGTGGGTCTACACATCTTTTAGGTGACCGTTAGCAACATTGTTAGGTTCATGGAGGTGAGGTAGAGCAACTTGGAGAGTAGTAGGAGAAGAAGTTTGGCAAGTAGTTATTATGCCCTAGAGTTGTCTATGTACTCTCAGGTTCGGGATATGGATGTTTTACAGAAGGCATGTACATCAACTTGAGTTTTTGGTAGTTTGTTGATGTTTTTATATGGCATGTATATATGTGGAAAAATATCTTTTGTATACAGGTTGTGGCTGATGCCACCTGGATAGATATGTAAATACCTGATATGATGTTTGTTGTTATGTAGGTTATTGAATTCATATGTAAATATCTATGAACCTGTTGGTGATGACTAATCAGTTTTAATTTACCCTCTTTTTTGGATATGTAATTAATTAGCGATCAATCATGTGTTTTGTTTTGAGTAATCTCATTTAGTGTATCAGGGTCTTACAAGTTGGTATCAAAGCATTGGATTTGTTGAGTCTACAGGGACATTGGATTTAGGTTTGTGTTTGTTCTTACATAATCCAACATACATGGTCATAACTTATGCTCATGTAGATATCTCTAGAGAGTGTGAAGAGCATGCAGAGAATAGTTATGTCGTTCCAGGATGTGGAAGTAGGAGGCTGACCCATGATGTTAGAGTGCCAGTGATGGTGTTGGAAGGGCCTGTGATGCTTCAATTTGATTTGAAAACCATGGAAAAACCTACCTTTTAGTCCATGTTTGGACATCTCATGGTGACGATTACACATTTAGTGGATAGATCAATCGTACCTCATGCTAGAGTAGCTATCCTTAATGTGGAATCCTAGGGTCTGGGGAAGACATTTTAGTGATTGAAGCATGTGGGAGTTGTCGAGTAGGTAGGTATAGCAGACCCGACAGACACCGACATGTGGCTAACAAAGTTGATAAAGACAGATAAGAACCTAAACATCCCAGAAGAGGATAAGGTGAAGAATATTGTTTATCTATTGAAGGGTAACATTAATCATTGTTGGGCCATAGAAGAGGAGAAGAGACCAGAATTTGTTGTAGGTTGAGAAGATTTTCAATGAGAGTTCATGAACCTCTACTTCCTGAGACATATCTAAATAACAAGACAATTGAGTTTGAGAGGTTGCACTAAGGTTCGATGTCCATCAATGAGTATGATGCAAAGTTTATGGAGCTTTTGAGGTTGTGTCCTCATATGGAAACAACCGAGTAGGAGAGGATCTAGAGGTTTGAGAAGGGTTTGAGTTCAAAGTTGTCTATGATAGCATTGGATTTGGAGTATAGAGAGAGTTTCTCTACCTTCATGGAGTCTGTGAGTGGGATTGATAGGTCTTCTATTGAGAAGCATGAAGCCAAGGCTAAGAAGAGGCGAAATCAGTTTCAAGGATAGTCATTTGGAGGCTTTAAGAAGTCAATGTTCTCTTCATAGGTCAACTTTTTATGAGTCTATCTCAGGAGTAGCATCAGAGTGGTCCTCGAGTAAGGGTAGATGTCAAAACTTTCCTCCATCATGAGCACATAGAACAATGTCAATGTCAATGATAGGGTTGTCTAGGCCAAATTATGATTCAAGAACATGTCATTGGTGTGGATGAGTAGGGAAATTGAGGTGTACTTTCTCCATTAAGGATGAGGAAGTGACACAATAGCTGAGGTAGAGTCAGTAGGACTCACAACAATAGTAGTACAATAGTGGTGGTGGTACAGGATGTGGTCAGGCATCACATGTAGGGTCTTCTAGACCATGCAGTAGAAGACTAGTATGACAACAGACGACGACTATATTCTATGCTATGAGTCAGCCAGAGGGAGTGGTCAATCCATGGGTCTTGACAAGTCAGATGGAACTTTTTTATTCTTACTTATCTTCTTCTTTCATATCTATATTGGTTGACCCAGGTGCGACACACTCTTTTATCATCAGAGAGGTGATAAGTAGTTGTTATCTTCCTATTTGTAGTAGATCTAACAACCTTTTACTTTAAACCCTTGTGGTCAGTTCCAATGATTTAAGAGAGGTGTGCCCATCTAGCATTCTTTCTTTCTTGGGATGCAACATTCAAGTGAACCTTATGCCACTTTACATGCATGGATTCAATGTGATTCTAGGGATTGATACCATGCAGAATTATAAGGTTATTTTGGATTGTAGTTCCAAGGTGGTGATGTTCTATGATGTGGATGTCTCTTGGACTTTCCAAGGAGACAAAAAGATTCTTCCTATGTGTTTGGTGTTGATTGTGATAGTGGAGAAGTTGGTGAGACAAGAGTGTGAAGCATTCCTGGCACATGTTGTGGATACCAATGAGAGAGGTCCTAATATTAAGGAAATGTAAGTAGTGTCAGCATTTGAAGTTGTCTTTGCAGAAGAGTAACCTGATGTTCCCCCTCCTAGAGATATTGATTTTGAGAGAAATCTACTCTTAGAACACAACCTTCAGCCTAGTCACCTTATAGGATGGTAACATATGAGATATAGGAGTTGAAGCAAAAATTGCAGGAACTATTAGAAAATGGTTTCATCCCACCAAGCACTTCCCCTTGGTGTGCTTCCATATTTTTTATGAAGAAGAAGGATGCTTCCATGATTCTTTTCATAGATTAATTACAATTGAACAAGGTAACAATAAAGAACAAGTACATGTTGCCAAAGATCCATGATCTGTTTGATTAGTTGAGAGGTTCTATAATGTTCTTAAACATATATCTGAGATCAGGATATCACCAGTTGAGGATTAAGATGAATGGTATACCTAAAACTACATTTAGGACTAGGTATGATCATTATGAATTCATGGTTATGTCATTTGGGGTAACTAATGAACCGAAAACCTTCATGGACCTGATGAATAGGATGTTCATACCTTATCAAGATTAGTTTGTAGTTGTGTTATAGATGATATCTTGATATACTCCAGGGATAGTCAACAACATGAGCAACATTTTCGTCAGGCATTAGAGTTGTTGAGGCAACACTGATTGTATGCCAAGTTTAGCAAATGAGAGTTTTGATTGACTGAGGTGTCTTTTTATGGTCATGTCACATATGGTAAGGGTGTTTGTGTTGACCCTAACAAGGTAGAGTCAGTGCTGGAGTGGGAACAACCCAAGACACCGATAGAGGTATGAAGTTTCCTAGGTTTGGCAGGTTACTATAGAAGATTCATCAAGAATATTAATGTTCTATAGTTATCCCTAACCAAGTTGACAAGGAAAGGTGTTTCTTTTGTCTGAGATGACGACTGTTACCATTCTTTCTAGTTGTTGAAGGAGAAACTGACCAGTGCTAGTGCTTCCAGAGAAAGGGAAAGGCTACATTGTCTTTTGTGATGCTTCAAAGAATGGCTTGGAATGTGTATTGATGCAGGACAAGAAAATGATTTCTTTTTCTTCACAACAACTTAAGAAAGATGATCAAAACTACCCGACTCATGATCTAGAGCTAGCTATAGTGGTTCATACCCTGACGATTTGGAGACATTATTTGTATGTGGAAAAGTGTCAGATCTTTACAGACCACAAGAACCTTCAATATATCTTCTCAAAGTAGGAACTGAACATGAGATAGAGGATATGGATGGAGCTGATCAAAGACTATGATCGCACAATAGACTACCATCCATAGAAAGAGAATGTGGTGGTTGATGCATTGAGCAGGAAGTCATCTTTTTCATCACCTACTAATAAGGCATAATTATACTCTACGGTGTGTTACAAGCGAGGCATGTTGGTATCGCTTTGCCAAATTAAAGTTCAGTTTGAGATTTCTTTGTTGGAAGGGTTTCTAGCATAGTTGCAAGTCAATCGTACATTGATAAAATAGATCAGAGATGCTCAGAACAGTGATTTTGTGATAAAAAATCATAATGTTAGAGTTTGGCAACAGGAAGCATGATGGCTTCCATGAGTCAGATGATGGGACAATTTGTTTCCATACTAGGATAGTGGTTCTATATGTTGATGGTCTAAGGAAGATGGTGCTTGAGGAGTCTCATTCCTCAATGTACGTGATGTATCCTGGAAGTACAAAGATGTACCAAAATGTAAAGGATTTGTAATGGTGGCCAGGTCTGAAGCATAATGTGGTGGAGTTCGTTGCTAAGTGTCCAGTTTTTTAGTAAGTCAAGTAGAGCATCATAAGCCTATAGGGACTTTGCAACCTTTGTCGATACCATAGTGGAAATGGGATCATATAACCATGGAATTTGTGGTTGGTATTCCTAGGACATCCAATGGTAATGATTCCATTTGGGTGATACTTTATAGGTTCACCAAGTCAGTTCACTTTCTTCTAGTCAAGATGACCTATACAACAGAGAAGTTGGTACAAATATATGTTGATGATATAGTTTTCCTCCATGGTAGTCCAATTACCATAGTGTCTGACAGAGGTCTTCAGTTTATGAGTTAGTTTTGGGAAAAACTACATACAACTATGCAGACAAAATTGTGGTTTAGTATGAATTTCCACACATAGACAAATGGTCAGTTAGAGAGGACCATTCAGACATTGGAGGATCTTTTGAGAACGTGTGTCCTATAGTTTCTTGGTAGTTCAGATGTGCACTTGAGTTTGATTGGGTTTTCTTACAACAACATATATCAGAGGAGCATAGATGTGGAGTCGTATCAAGATTTGTACAGAAGACTTATTTAGTCACCACTTTGTTGGTATGAGGCAAGTGAGTATCAACTTTTGGTTCCCAAGTTAGTGCAGCAAACTTTAGAGAATATCAAGATGATACAAAAATAGTGGAAGGCAACCCACGATAGACATAAGTCATATGCTAATAATTGTCACAAACCGTTGATGCAACCTTATTTTAGGGTTTCATCTTATGTCTTTTTGCATCTTAATCACATGTAATAATGTTAGAATGCAAGTTATTTCCCTCAATATGTAATTTCATATCAAATGCACTTATGGACGTTCTTTGTATGTTTTTCAGGTACTTGAACCACACCTTGGATGGACTAGACTGAAGGAATGTGTTCTAGGATAACTCCACCAATGGAGGGGTTTAAAGAAGGCTTCAAAGCTCCCTCAACCAACCCCTAGTGGCCAAGAGTCAACACAAGAAAAGAAGTCTGTTGATATAAAAGAATGAAGTGCAAAGTACAGATGAAGACACCATCAGGGCCGTGGTGACACAAAATGACCGTGCCGGTTAAGCCAAAAATCAGAGGCTGATGCAAGAATTGACAAGCTACATCAACCTCACCAGCATGACTGTGCTATCCAAAATGGCCATTCCAAGAAGACCCTACCACGATCGTGTCATCCAGAACAGTCATGTTGGACAAGAGACGAATGACCATTCTGAGCAGAACAACCAACTCCCCAACTCACCCAGCACAGTCGTGCTACCTAACATGACCATTCTACTAAGCCCCCACCATGGCCGTGTTGCCACCTACCTTAGCATTAAATAGCTCCCACCTACATTTCTTCATCCACCACTCCACCTTTCCTTACCTCAACACCCTAGTTTTTTAGGGTTTCCACCCTAAAACCTTGCCTTTCCATGCCATCCATCCACCTTGGAGAGAGGATCTCGAGCTACATCAGCTAGTACGTGAATCAAGGAGAAGTTTCCACGAGATTCCATGGCCTTTTGTCTCCTTCTCCTATCCCTTTTTCTCTTTTACTTGATTATGTGTAGCTAAGTCCCCTTGGTGGGTCGTTTGGGGGAATAAATGTCACTTCGATACCATGTTGAGTGAATATAACTTGTAATGAACATATTTTCACTCTATGATGATTTTCTCTTTCTTCTATCTTATTTCCCATTATTGTTCTTGTTATTTATGCTTCTAAACATGTAAGATGTTTGAAAACACCTATATTCTATGGGAAAATGAATTGCATGTGGGTATTTTAGGAATCTCTCCTAGGTTCAACTAGTGGATCCCTAGTTAGCACCCTATCTCCCTACATACAAATCTCTTCTCCTAAAACTAAGTGGGAGATCTAAGTAGCTAGTGTAAGAGTGATTAGTGCAATTTCCTAGAGCTTTCTAAAACCTAGATGGTGAGTAACATGAGGTGAAACACCCTCATCTCTACTCTCCCTTCCTACCCTTGGCACTCAATTTCCATAGTAACCCTTACCCTAGTGTTATAACCTCAATTTCTTAAGAATGTAGTAAAATGATGTAATTCTCTTTTAAAGAATAAAAGAAATATATTTCTTTGATTTGGGATGAATTTCATGTGAAATGGCATTAATTGATTGATAATGGGCTTTGTTGGCCATTGATCCCAATTGAAAAGAAAAGAGAAATAAAAAGGGAAAGGATTAGATAAATAAAAGAGGAATATGTGAAATAGACTTTTAAAATAAGATAAAGGCAAACCAATATTCCCCAATATGGGAATTCATGCCTTTAGGATTTCTTGAGGTCCAAGAGACCCAAAATAACAATGAAATGAAAAAAAGGAAATTCAGTTATTAAATAAGTAAATGAGAAAATGGAGAAAATTATGAGGTAGAAGCCTCTAGAAGGCACAGGAAGAATCCCAAAGGGGGATTTCGTGCCTCTTGGATTTCTTGGGTTCCAAGGAGTCCAAGTTGCAATAATAATAGAAGAAGAAAGAAATAAAAATCAAATAAAGCATTATTAAGAAGGAAAGTTGAGATAATAATGAAATATCAAGAAAATTGTGGATATATGGATAATGAATCCATCTTAGAAAAGATTTCATGTCCACACGGTTTCTAATACTAAAAGGAAGCAAAATAAAGAAAATAAAAGATCATGAAAGAGAAAAATATGCTTAAAATATGCCTTATTAAGAGATACGTTGCATATAAAGAAAATCATATCAAACTTTCGATTTTGAGTCCCAAATTTGTTACATACGTGGATTAAGTCATTATGGACTTTCCCTCAAAATTTGGTATCAATTGAACAAACGGTTTGAGAGATATGATTTTTTCAAAGTTTCCTAAAGTAAGTAGATATCAATAAATGTCACAATGTGAATCCTTTTTGGATATATTTTTGGCGCGATGGATGCTGCTAGATCGAGATCGTATGGATGTTGGTCATCTACTACATCCAGTCTGCCAAGAACAGTAATGGGTGTTTTTCCCCACATCCTTACCTCTCTCATTGATCAAAAAGGAAAAATAAAAAGGGTATATCCGAGTTTATGATAGAAAATTGGATCGAATGGTCCCCTGGGGGACCTGTCTCGAGGAGAAATGGAAGTTTCCCCAATCTGCTCGAGAGTTGAATCCTGAGTGGGGAGAGACTCACATAGACAAACCTAGAAGAGGTCCTAGGAGGTTCCCCGATATCAGCCACAAACCTCTTGAAGTTGTGTGAATCAGTCAGACTGCCAATTCCATTATGTGAACCATGGTTTTGCTTCCATGGCGATGCAGTACCCTATCACCCACCAGTCTTCTCGACCCAACTGAACGGAACACCTACGGCAGATCTGAGGGTTCCTTCGACTTCGGCCGGTCCTAGCAGAGCTGTGGCTGCCTTATCTTAGTCTTTGTCGCCCTACAGCCCAGGGTCAACAACCAGGTTGACCATGGCGGGGCACTGCTCGCAGGAGGCGAGCCTGTGCATGAGGAAGGATAAGAATAGGGGAAAAGACCCATGTATCCCCGACTATCATAAAGGAACTAGAGGGTGAGGATGTCTTTTCGACATGTTTTGAGCCCAACCAGCGTGAAAATAAAAAGGCTTCATTTGGCTGACGTGGCGGCCACATATTGGCCCAAAGGTAAATAACCTTGTTAAATTCGTATCTCTTGCTAGAAAACTCAGATGAGGAAAGTTAATACATGAAAAATGATCAAAAAAATACGAGGGATACATTAAAAATGGTTTGGGAACCTACAGCAGTATCATTTTGTAAAAGTATATAATTTGGATGGGAAAAGTATTAAATTATGGTTAGAAAACCTAATTGTTGATAAAGAATGGGTTTAATCTTGCAACTGAATAAATTCGATTATTATTAACTTTTTAGTGATAAAAATGAATCTTGACCTATTTTGAAAAGGGATTTGCAAGAATTAGGGTTTTCAACCTAATATTGTCATTTATACCCTTAGAAACCCTAAGTGAGGGAAAAGGGGAAGAAAAGATATAATTAATTCAAAAATTAGAGTTTTATGGTCCAAACCTGATCTTGGGATCTTAATGGAAAAATAAGATGAGATAATTAGGGTTTAATAAATATTTTGATAAAAATAAAGTAAAAGTGGTAAAAGGAAGTGAAACCCTAATTATGGTCAAAACCCTAAAAAGGGCTAGTAACCCTAGGGCCCGATTAGGTCTATTCGACTTGGATACCATGCTCCATGATAGAGAATATTGAATGTAATTTCAGGATTGAATTGTGTGCTTGCTTTGTTTTGGATTACGTGCTTGTTTGGATTATTCCTACACCTGAGACTTCCTGAAAGGTATGTGGTTAATTATGGTTAATCTCCTTAGTTTTCTGATGGTTTTTTGAATGGTTAATCACATTGAATGCATCTAAATAGTTGGATGTTCATACTTGCAAAATTATAAAGTCACTATGGTTATCACAATGATAAACAAGTGTGTATTCTCACACCTACATGCCACCCTGATGGATGATGCCAAAGGTCAGGCCCAGGAGGGTAGACCCATGGGCACCATGAGTGGTGACCCCAGGCACCAAGCTCGGGAATGAGAAGGTGTCCTATGATATTGCATGATGGGAGGGCACCATGAGTGGTGACCCCAGGCACCAAGCTCAGGATTGAGAAGGTGGCCTTAAGTCATTGGAAAAAGAAACCCTAAGGTGGGTATGCTAAAGTTAGGGCAAAAGCGGTGGAGAATGTCATACTGGAAAGCGTAAATTGTCTTCTTAATTATCATGATTGTGATAATTAGATTTTTATCCATAAATGTGAAATTTTTTTGGTTGTCCCTACATACCGACATATTCTGATATGCTGACGGACGTTTTGTTTGTCTGCATTTTAGGTACAAGATTGAAAAGGACAAACAGTAAAGTGGCATATGTGGAATTAAATAAGAATTAAAGTACAAAGGATGATTAGTTAAAATAGACTCCTAAAGTGGATAGAAGTAGATATCCCAGTTTTTGGAAAAGGTATGCAAAGTTTTATTTTATACCAGTTTTTAGTTTAGTTGGTAAAATTTATTAATTGTTATTGATTATTTGTCGAACCTTTGATCTTGTTAATTGCGATAATGGCACCGACCTTTTGGTCTCCCTTAATTGGAGGTTACTGGGAGGCGGGGTCGTTACAATTGGTATTAGAGCATAGGTTCCTAATTTAATCTTTAATAAATATTAAATTTTACAAACTCCATAGAACCCAAGGGAATTATTAGAGGATTTTCTAAAAGATAGAGGTGTCTAGAAAAGGATCACGTCCGGGGGCTGGCAAGATTTTCCTCCGCACTGCTAGTCAGAATACGAGGACTCCCGGATTAGTGTCACTTCCTGGCCAATGTCTTAGGATTTGACTCAAAATAAGATACCTTTAGGACTCTCTCATCTTGTCCATCACTTCTCAACTCAAATGTTGTTAAGGACCTTAAGGATTAGTGTTTTCTCTCTTTTCCTCACCCTCTTGAGGTATGGGTAAGGTTAATAAGGTTTAAGGAGTCCTCTACCAAATTAATGAAAAGCATATAAATAAGATGTCATGGACATAATCTTAATAGATTAAGTGCAAACTAAAGAATAGATACATTCTAAGGTCTTATGACACGAGTTGTCTTTGCCCTCAGGAGAGACCTGAGGATAGACCTCCTTGTTAGGAGGATGAGTAGAGATAGTTAGTCTTAGAGGTAGAGACCTCCATTAAAAGTATAGACCTAGCACGTACTTTGAGGATGATGTTAACCCTAACCTTAAGTGGAGGTTAGAGAGAGAGGTGACATGATGAGTTAGATGTCATGGTTGACTGGGCGTTTGGATGGACATGCCTTTGGAATGCCATATGAGCCATGAGAGGTTGGATGACCTAGCACCTCTAGAAACCCAACCCTGGGAAGGGTCATGCATGTTTGAGCGAAGGATAGCTCCTTCATGGATGAGGTTAGAGAAGAACCTATAGAAACCTTATGGGATGTTGCTAGTAGGATATAGCTTCCACCCAGAGTACATTAGTAGTACAAATAGTAAGTTAAAATCGAGGCCAAAAGGATAGGATGGATGGATTATGAGATAAGCATAAGGGGCTATGGATAATCATGAGTAAACTTAAGTTTAAGCATAGGCTTCTCCCAGGTAGAGGTATGCATGTGAGCTTGATCTTTCATGGAGAGAGGACCTCTAGTAGTATGGATGGATATGGAGTTAGCTCTAGAGAGAGAAAGTAGGACCCCAGCAAGAAGGTTGGAAGCCTAAAACCCCGAGATATGAGGAACAATGGGGATTTGAGGATGATGCGGACTAAGTAGATGATAGTGGTTGCCTTATGCTTGACCTCTGGAGGTTGATGATATTTTGGTTGCCTTTAGAGGAACCAAACCCTAGAGAGAGGATGATGCTTCTGATACCTATGTACCTATGGTATAAGTGATTACTTGCTGAGATGAGACAAAGAGTGCCTTAGACCCTGAGGAGGTTTAAGTAACTAGTTGTGAGACTTTATACCTAGTTGGTTGTCCTTGAGGAGGACTTAACTCTGAGGTGATGCTTATATAAAAGAATCATGGAAGTACATGACATACCTTGGACATGCTTGATTCGTGGTTAAGAGATTGAGCATGCAGTTGGACACCCAAAGGTGAACCTAGGGTTCCGAGGCCTAAGAGGGGAAGCAGTGTACTCGATGCTCGTGATGAGATTTGAGTCTCTATAGTTTCGAGCGTGGTACTCCTCATGTGTAGAGGAAAAGGAAACCCCTTAAGTTAAGGGTATGTTTGATGAACCTCTCACAACTAAGTTGATCTAATGTTGAGGATGAGAACAAGAGTGACCTAGCATGGTTTTGTAGGTGTCTACTTGTGCCTTAGTAGCTTGCTAGGGCTAAGCATACACATGTAGATGTATACCTTAAACATAAGGACGCTTGTGACCTTTATTATCAAGGTATAGTTTCCTTCCACCCTGGAAGAGGGACCCGTTTGTAGGGTGTATACCAGTTTTGTTGGTTTTGAGGTAACCTAAAGAGGATTCATAGGATCTTGAGAAAGCTAAGTGAAAAGTACATGGTATGAGACTGAACCTGTAGACCCATAGATAACCATCTCTAAGTGCATGTGGATGTGTTACCACAGAGGTAATTGGTATGGGGCCTGGCCAAGGTAGACAGGTTGCCATGACCCCTATGGAAGGATGGAAGTCATCCATGAATGCAGAGAGAGATGATGAAGGATTGGGTAAGGTTCTAAGTTAAACATGTACTATGTTATAATCCTAAGTCTATCCTAGGGTCAGGTGGGGATAAGAGAGATGGAAGCAGAAGTTTCCTAATTCCCTAGTTGCACATGACCATAGGGTCGGGTGGTAACAACTATCATTGTCTGAGGACAATGGGTTAGAAGATTGATCACCTTCATGTACTTATGGGACCCAAAGGGCTGATGAGTATGGCACTCTTTGGATGTAGAAGGGAAGAGGGTTGACGCCAAAAGTATCGGCACCCTTTAGACCTAGAGGTGATGACCAAGGATTGTGTAGTGACCCAAGTAGGTTCGAGACCAGTTTTCCATGGAAGTGAGTTTGATATCATGATGTTTGAGACATATGTGGAATGTTGCAACTTAGTTTTGAAGGTGTACTGGCAGGGTGGGATGTATCATCTCTACTCTTGGAATAGGAAGAACTTTGTATTTGGACTACAACCAAATGCTTATTTCCTCTTGTTATGGGATTGAGAGATAGGACGGTACGCATGCCATACACCAAGGATAAAGAAGATGTGAGTTGGAATGTTTCTACAAGGTACGAGGACAAATATGATAACATACCTTGGTGGAGTAAACAATACATGGATGGTTTACAAATAGTAAGAGAAATAAGGATGTTTTTAGCAGAAGCTATGTGGAATTGCAAGTTATGCAAGGTTGAGTTTGATCACCATAATGATGAGATCAGAGAGTGTTCTTGATGAAGACAAACTTAGAGTTTGAGATGAGATGATAAGTAGAATACATGGAGGTGTATGTCTTCAACATTACCGAACACCTAAGGATAAGAAGTGGTAATGAATGGTCTGGTTAAGATATAGCTTCCTAGTTTTGTTGGAAGCTAGAAGAAGTTGAGGTTGCTAGGCTAACCTTAAGTTGAGAAAAGAGATAAGTTTGGATAACACCCAGATGTATCAATAGTGGTTAGTCAAGTAAATGATGGTTTGGTTAGCCAGCCTACTCCGTGATATAATGAAAGGATGGTTGTAGAACCTCAGATGTACTTCTTTGGAAAGGAAAGTGATGAAACCCTTATGAGAGTGGTTTAGGGTTTCTGAGGTATCAAGCTTGACGAATCATGACATACAAGAGATCATGGTTTTAGTATCACCAAACACCATGATACTACAAAGATACTAAGTGATAGTAGTACTTGGGATGCTTAATATGGAGTTGCATGTGACAGGTGACCATGCAAGCCAGGGGTGAAGGATGAACACTGGTAACCCAATGCTTTGAATTCAAGGTTAAAGAATCCCCGAGAAGGAATGGGATTTCACTACTATGGAAGTGGTGGTAAGTCTTCCTTACACCATAGAAGGTCAAGATGCAATATGGGTTATGGTAGATCGCCCTACCTGGATGACATGAGAAGGAAAGGAGTATTGTCAAGGGACAGATTTAGTTGAACTACATGTGAGAGAGATGGTTCAACTACACCATGATACGAGTTCAAAAGTTCTTGAGTATGACCTAAAGGTTCACTTCCATAAGGTGGAAGTAGGTACATGAAGAACTCGATGTTAGCCGCTTATCACCCCTAACTAATGGTTAGTATGATCCAGACCAGAGGGTCTGATGAGAGCAAGTGTGCTTGTTCAGGGTGATACAAAGAGACAGTTCTTAATATGTGATGTTAACGACCATAGCCTTTATTGGGATGCAAGAATTTCTATAGGGAAGTTGTGTCGGTCACCACTTCATTAAGATGATGTTGGTGAAGGAGGCCTCACGAAGGTTAGAAAAGAACCACAGTGTGTGCAGATGGAGTCGCTTTGATCATGCAATGGATGAGAGAGAGCCCAGAGATGACATGATTCGTGAGCTGATGCAAAGCAGACTGACATGCAGTTCACTATAGGAAAGTATGTGATGTGAAAGACCAACCCCTCTAAGGTACATATGAGAAATTTGGGCCCTGATATATGGGTCCATTTGAGATGGATTGGTGGAGAAGGTTATGTTTGACCTTTCCCCTCATGATAAGTAATGTGTGATGAGTTTCATATGTTTGGTCTAGAGCACTATCTGAGGTACCCAAGCCAGGTGTTGAGCCCTGAACCTATTCAGCTTTATGAGAGGTTGAAATGTCCTGAGTCACCTATGAGGGTACGATTTACCAAGGTAAGAAAGAACTTAGATGGAAGAGTATGAGATGAAGAAGGTTCTTGGGAAGCACCATGGAAAAGGTAAGGCCACATTGGAGCCATGATGGACATAGGAAAGGCTTATCCTGATTTGTTTGTTTGCCTGATGGAATTTTGAGGGAAAAATTCCTATAAGCAGGGGAGGATGTTATAACCTCAATTTATTAAGAATGTAGTAAAATGATGTTATTCTCTTTTAAAGAATAAAAGAAATTTATTTCTTTGATTTGTGATGAATTTCGTGTGAAATGGCCTTGATTGATTGATAATGGGCTTTGTTGGCCATTGAGCCCAATTGAAAAGAAAAGAGAAATAAAAAGGAAAATGATTTGATAAATAAAAGAGGAATATGAGAAATAGACTTTCAAAAGAAGATAAAGGCAAACCAATATTCCCCAATATGGGAATTCGTTCCTTTAGGATTTCTTGAGGTCCAAGGGACCCAAAATAACAACGAAATGAAAAAAAAGGAAATTCAGTTATTAAATAAGTAAATGAGAAAATAGAGAAAAGAATGAGGTAAAAGCCTCTAGAAGGCAAAGGAAGAATCCTAAAGGGGGATTTCGTGCCTCTTGGATTTCTTGGGTTCCAAGGAGTCCAACTTGGAATAATAATAGGAGAAGAAAGAAATAAAAATCAAATAAAGCATTATTAATAAGGAAAGTTGAGATAATAATGAAATATCAAGAAAAATGTGGATATATGCATAATGAATCCATCTTATAATAGATTTCGTGTCCACATGGTTTCTAATACTAAATGGAAGAAAAATAAAGAAAATAAAATATCATGAAAGAGAAAAATATGCTTAAAATATGACTTATTTAGAGATAACTTGCATATAAAGAAAATCATCTCAAACTTTCCATTTTGAGTCCCAAATTTGGTAAATACGTGGATGAAGTCATTATGAACTTTCCCTCAAAATTTGGGATCAATTGAACAAAAGGTTTGAGAGATATGATTTTTTCAAAGTTTCCTAAAGTAAGTAGATATCAATAAATGTCACAATGTGAATCCTTTTTGGATATATTTTTGGCGTGATGGATGTCGCTAGATCGAGATTGTACGAATGTCGGTCATATACTACCTTCAGTCTGACAAGAATAGTAATGGGTGTTTTTTCCCACATCCATACCTCTCTCATTGATCAAAAAGGAAAATTAAAAATGGTATATCTGAGTTTAGGATAGAAAATCGGATCCAACGGTCCCCCGGGGGACCTGTCTCGAGGAGAAACAGAAGTTTCCCCAATCTGATCGAGAGTCAAATCCCGAGTGGGGAGAGACTCACATAGACAAGCCTATATAATGTCCTAGGAGGTTCCCCGAGATCAGCCAAAAACTTCTTGAAGTCGTGTGAATCAGTCAGACTGCCAACTCCATTGTGCGAACCATGGTTTTTCTTCCCTGGCGATGCAGTACCCTATCGCCCGTCGGTCTTCTCGACCCAACTGAATGGTACACCTATGGAAGATCTGAGGGTTTCTTTGACTTCGGCCGGTACTAGCGGAGTTGTGGTCGTCTTATCTTGGTCTCTGTCGCCCTAGAGCCCAGGGTCAACAACCTGGTTGACCATGGCTGGGAACTGCTCACAGGAGGCGAGCTTGCGCACGAGGAAGGAGAAGAATAGGGGAAAATACCCCTCTACCCCCGAATATCATAAAGGAACCAGAGGGCGAGGCTATATTTTTGACATGTTTTGAGCCCAACCAGCGTGAAAATAAAAAGGCTTCATTTGGCTAACGTGGCGGCCACAGATCGGCCCAAAGGTAAATAACCTTGCTAAATTCATATCTCTTTCTAGAAAACTCAGATGAGGAAAGTTAATAAATGAAAAATGATCACAAAAACATGAGGGATGCATTAAAAATGGTTTGGGAACCTAAATCAATATAGTTTTGTAGAAGTATATAATTTGGATGGGAAAGGTATTAAATTATGGTTAGAAAAACTAATTGTTGATAAAGGATGGGTTTAATCTTGCAAGTGAATAAATTTTATTAGTATTAACTTATTTAGTGATAAAAATGAATCTTGACCTGTTTTGAAAAGGGATTTGCAAGAATTGGTGGTTTCAACCTAATATTGTCATTTATACCCTTAGAAACCCTAAGTGAGGGAAAATGGGAAGAAAAGATATAATTAATTCAAAATTAGGGTTTTGTGGTCCAAACCTGATCTTAGGATCTTAATGGAAAAATAAGATGAGATAATTAGGGTTTAATACATATTTTGATAAAAATAAAATAAAAGTGGTAAAAGGAAGTGAAACCCTAATTATGGTCAAAACCCTAAAAAGGGCTAGCTAGTAACCCTAGGGCCCGATTAGGTCTATTAGACTTGGATACCATGATCCGTGATAGAGGATATTGAATGTAATTTTAGGACTGAATTGTGTTCTTTCTTGGTTCTGTATTACTTTCTTGTTTGGATTATTCTTGCACCTGAGTCTTCCTGACAGGTATGTGGTTAATTATGGTTAATCGCCTTAGTTTCCTAATGGTTTTCCGGATGGTTAATGGCATTGAATGCATCTAAACAGTTGGATGTTCATACTTGCAAAATTATAAAGTCACTATGGTTATCAAAATTATAAAGAAGTGTGTATTCTCACACCTATATGCCACCCTGATGGATGATGCCAAAGGTTAGGCCCAGGAGGGGAGACCCATGGGCAGCATGAGTGGTGACCCTAGGCACCAAGCTCGGGAAAGAGAAGGTGGCCTATGATATTGTAGGACGAGAGGGCACCATGAGTGGTGACCCCAGACACCAAGCTCGGGATTGAGAAGGTGGCCTTAAGTCATTGGCAAAAGAAACCCTAAGGTGGGTATGCCAGGGTTAGGGTAAAAGCGGTGGAGAATGTCATACTGGAAAGCATAAATTGGCTTGTTAATTATCTTGATTGTGATAATTAGATTGTTATCCATAAATGCGAAATTTTTTTGGTTGTCCCCACATACCGACATATTCCAATATGCTGACCGACATTTTTTTTGTTGGTGTTTTAGGTACAAGATTGAAAAGGACAAATAGTAAAGTGACATATGTGGAATTAAATAAGAATTAAAGTACAAAGGAGGATTAGTTAAATAGACTCCTTAAGCGGATAGAAGTAGATATCCCAGTTTTTGGAAAAGGTATGCAAAGTTTTATTTTATACCATTTTTTAGTTTAGTTGGTAAAATTTATTAATTTTTATTGATTATTTGTCGAACCTTTGATCCTGTTAATTGGGATAATGGCACCGACATTTTGGTCTCCCTTAATTGGGGGTTACTGGGAGGTGGGGTCGTTACACCTAGAAACCTAGATTAGTTAAATCCAATAGAAATCCCACTTATACCTTAGTCCAATTGAGCCTTGTAAGTCTATATAGGGGGTGAAAGGGTGTAGTTCCCCTCCCACACTCTATTCTATCCAAGGCCAACCAATATTCTAGGGTGATTTCAATGCATTTGACCTATTGTTACGTTTGGGAATATAGAATGTAAACATAGGATTTACATGTTATATCAACCCTCAACTTGGATTCTTTTGACATT
This sequence comes from Alisma plantago-aquatica, assembly GCA_963693085.1. NCBI lineage: Eukaryota > Viridiplantae > Streptophyta > Magnoliopsida > Alismatales > Alismataceae > Alisma > Alisma plantago-aquatica. Next base: position 1,320,466,799 of record OY856409.1, on the reverse strand, counting down.
CTCCCAAACGGCCCACTCTTCCCATAACTTGTCTTAAAACCTATCTTATTGGCTTAGCTTTTGATGCTAGTGTAGTTGATTTCCTTACTTGCTCCTTAGTTTATTTCTTAGTTCTTGGTAGTTAATCTTCTCTAGGGTAGTTAGTTCATCCTTGTGCTTGCTCAATCTAGATAGTGGTAGTTTAAGTCTCTAATTGCTTTAGTTCTTAATTGCTAGTCTAGTGTAGCTTTGTGCTCTTGCTTAAGTAGTTTCCTTCTTTATTAATTAGAATTGCTTGTTTACGATTAATATAGGGTTCTTGCTTGTCTAGTTTCCTTTATTGTCTAATTGCTTGCATCTTAGTGTAATCAACTGAGACCAAGATTAAACCCTAATCTACACTTTATGAATGTATCCCACACTAACCTATCTCTAGTGCCCCCTCTCACCCTGTAGATTGACCCTTTTCTTGCCACTTTCCTATACTACAACATGACCCTGTGTGCTTGCGGTTGAAGTGCAACTCATCTAAGTGAGTGTGTTACACTAGGTCTTTATATATATCAAAAGATCCAACCATGTGAAAATGTACCAACCTCTTGAATTTCGAGTTGGGGATCGTGTGTATCTTAAGGTTTCCCCTTGGAAGGGTGTGTTGAGGTTTTGTAAGAAGGGTAAGTTAGATGCTAGTTTTATGGGACCATACCCTATGTTGACATTTGTTGGAAAGGTGGTGTACAAGTTTAAGTTACTGCAAGAGTTACACAGACTACCCAATGTCTTCCATGTTAAGTAACTTCCACCCTAATACAGAGCATGCATTGTAGCAAGTCGAGGTTGAATTAGAGGAGGACATGTCTTATGTGGAGGGTCTTTTGTTGATTCCAGATAGGTGTGTGTAGAAGTTGAGTAAGAAGGATATAGACTCAGTGAAGGTTTTTTGGCATCATCTTGGTGTGGAGGAAGCCATGTGGGAGTTAGCACTAGTACATAACATGCCTTTAGTGTCGGTTTTTTAAAGCCTTTAGTGTCGGTTCTCAAGCGACACCTATGTGGGCGCCGCTAAAAGCCCAATCGTTATGCATCGGTTTGAGAACCGACACCAAAACCCTTTGCATGCCACCGAAAATGTGTCGAAAACGCGCCAACAGGGGGTATAGGCGTCAGTTATTAGGATCGAAATCGACGCCACATACCTTCGCACCACAGAAAGGGCGTCATCTGGGGCACTATCGGTGTCGGTTTCTTAGTGATAATCGACGCCATATCACCCTCTGCCACGGCCGTGCTGACCAGCACGGCCGTGTTGTCTGGCCACTAGGGAAATCATTGTCAGTGACTAGTAGGGAAACTGACAATGTTACCCTATGTTGTTGGTTGTATATAAATATTCGACGCCTCTCATTAGGGAAATCGACTTCGGTTACTAGTATGGAAACCAACATTGTAACCATATATCATCGGTTTTGTTCAAATAATCGACGTCGATGTTTTTTTTTTCTATCAGTCTGCAGACCTACTATGGTTGGTCACAGGATGAGAAACCTACAGTTCATTTATGAACTGCAGGTTTTACGACATCCATTGATATCAGCCAACAACATGCCACAAACCTGCAAACATTTTATCTCTTTTCACATTCAGACACATGTAGAAACATTCATGTATTGATGATTTTCACACACAATTCATAAAAATTCATTCACATTGTCATCATTGTCATCATTGTCAACAAAATCATATATTCAAAGAGCCATGAAACAACAAAAGAAGCCACAATGAAGGGAAGCATGATACATATACAATACATAAAGTGCAGCACACACAAGTGTTTCAGATTCATATAACAACATGACAGACTAACACATATATAGTGCATAATAACAGTAGTGTCGAATTTACATACAACACTATAGCTTAGTACATATATATAGTGGGATTAATGTGACGATCCCACCTGCTAAAACAGGTTACTGACAACTACATGTTACGACTGGGAGGTCATGATTCAGCAACCGTATGCATTAGCAGGAGGACAAACAGATTTCACCACGAGTTAACATTGAAGAAGGTTAGCTCGTGGTGAAATCTGTTTGTCCTCCTGCTAATGCATACGGTTGTTGAATCCCGACCTCCCAGTCGTAACATGTAGTTGTCGGTAACCTATTTTAGCAGGTGGGATCATCACCTTAGTCCCACTATATACATGTACGAAGCTATAGTGTGGGATGCTTGCTTTCTCTCCGACTGTTGCGCTTTGGATTTACAAAGCAATGTCGATGGCCTGCATAGCTATGTCATGGCTGTCCTACATAGCCTGTAGTCTTTGGCGAGTGCCTGCAAATTAAATATAATTTCTATTAAATAGTTTCCTAAAAATTTGATAAAAAACACACTTACATAATATAATTATAAATGAACATATAGATAGAAACCTCAAGAATATATTCTTAAAACTTACATTGGTAGGCGGTGCAAGCACATCCTCACCCTCACAGTGATCATCAACACGGTCATCATGGGAACATAATAAAAATATAAACAGCCATGCCTCTAATATTTTGATCTTTTATCAATTAACAATCCTTCATTATGATCCCCACGAACATTCAAGTCATTTTCATCCCCAGCTTTAATGTTTGGTGGTGTTCGCAACCCAACTGAGAATGGATTGAAGTCATCATACTTATCATAGTACTCTTCTTCATCTATAGGATCTTCAATGAACTGTCTTTTACCATGAAGAACAACCGACCATTTATCATTTGCAGGATCATCGATATAAAATACTTGTTTTGCCTGTGATGCCAATATGAATGGTTCACCCTTCTTGCCAATCTTTTCAAAGTTCACTTACGTGAAACCCAATTCATCCACTATAACTCCTTTGTTGTTGTCAACCCAATTACATTTAAAGAGCAGAATTCTGAAATCTACATTGTCAAACTCCCATATGTCTTCAATGACACAGTAATATGACATTTTAGCTTCACGTGGACTTTTATCCATTGCACTTGCAAAATACATAGTCGACACTTGAAGGGTGACCCCGCTATTTTGGATGACACTCTTATCATCTTGATGCTTTGTGTAATATGAGAAACCATTTATGTCAAACCCTTCATAACACATATCATTCAATTTTGGTTTAAAGGCGAGGCATTTGATGGTTTCAGTAACATTATCTAGTGTTTGAGATAGTTGATGTAAGACTTTATCTTCAAACCACTTAATAAATGTCTTGTTATGCACTCTAGTAAGCCACATTCAATTGGATCAAGGATATTGTCTTTTGATGAAATTGGTATGTTCCTCGATATAAACACTCACTTCATCGATGTTGTGTAAAATATACAAGTGACCTTGCTCCAACTGCTCACGGCTGATTACTTTCACTCGTGCTCCCAAAACTCCTTTGCCAAAATTCTCCTCAATATTCTTGTCATTCACGGGAGTGGCATTACCACTCAGAAAGTCATTGCAAAAATCCATAACCTCTCTCGCCACATAACCCTTAATAATACTCCCTTCAGGCCGATAATGGTTTCGAACATCACCTTTAAAAATGCTCATGTATCGTTCAAAGGGATACATCCAATGCAAGAAAATTGGTCCCAACATTTTCACTTCCCTAGTCAAGTGGACAACAAGATGTACCATGATATCATAGAACGACGGAGGAAAATACATCTCAATCTGACATAGGGTAACAACCACTTCTCTTTGCAAATTATCGAGAGTATCAGGGTCAATAACTTTGCTGCACATACTGTTGAAAAAGAAACAAAGTCTGGTGATTACAAACCTTACATGCTTCAGCAATATAGATCTAATTGCCACAGGCAATATTTGTTGCATTAAAATGTGACAATCATGATATTTAAGACCTATTAACTTCAGATCTTTCTTTGATACCAATGTACGGATGTTGGATGAGTAACCCTGTTGCACCTTAACATTTACCAAGCATTCACAAAATGCTTTCTTCTCCTTTCTAGACAACGTGTAACAAGCGGGAGGTAAGTATGTTCTTTTATTACCCAATTCACGTAATTTTGTTAATTCTGACCTTATTCCCATTTCACGTTGGTCCATTCTGGATTTTATCCCATCTTTAGTCTTACCTGGTATATTCAACAGAGTATCGATGATGCTATCACATACATTTTCTCAACGTGCATGACATCGATACAATGTCTGACTGTCAAAGAACTCCAATAAGGAAGATCCCAAAATATCGACTTCTTCTTGAATAAAGACTTGTCACTCCTTGTGGACATTGTACATTGTGATCTCTTACCAAAATCATTGGTGATGTCTTTCACTCTTTCATAAACATCCTCCCCTGATATAGGTTTAGGTGCACTACGTTCCTCATTCCGTCCATTGAATGCTTTGCGCAACCAATGATATGGATGAAATTTTGGAAGAAATCTTCGATGAGCAAGATATACAGTCTTGCCGCCGTGTTTTAGTCATATTGAATCAGTGTTCTCTTCACATATAGGACACACTTTAGATCCTTTGACACTATATCCAGACAAATTGCCATACGCTGGAAAGTCATTCACAGTGTAAAACAACATAGTATGCAAACAAAATGTCTCTCTTCATGAAGCATCATAGGTCATCACACCTTCACCCCAGAGTTTCTTTAAGTCATCAATCAGAGGTTCAAGATAAACATCGATATCAATTCCAGGTTGTTTAGGGCCCGATATCAACAACGACATCATAACGTACTTATTTTTCATACACAACCAGGGAGACAGATTGTATATAACAAGCATGACTGGCCAAGTGTTATGTTGGCTGCTCAATGTCCCGTACGGATTCATCCCATCTGTACAAAGCCCAAGTCTTAGATTCCTGTCCTCTTCACCGAATTCAGGGTATAATAGATAAATCTTCTTCCACTATGGGGAATCAGACGCATGTCGTAGGATCCCATCATTATTTTTCTTAACATCTACATGCCACCTCAAATTCTTTGCATCTATAGGATTGGCAAACAAGCGTTGAAACCGTGGTATTATAGGTAGATACCACATCACCTTGGCGGGAGAACCAGTTTTGGACTCCCCTGAAGTCGTCAATTTATACCTTGACGCACCACATTTCAGACAATCTTTCAAATTCACATAGTCCTTTTGAAATAATACACAATCATTCAGGCATGTGTGTATCTTCTTAGCCTCCATTCCCATTGGGAACAACAATTTCTTTAACTGGTATGTTGAGATCGGCAGCTCGTTTCCTTCAGGAAGAATTTCTTTCAACAAAGACAACAATGACGTGAAGCTTTTGTCACTCCATCGATTGTTAGCTTTTAGTTTATACAATCTCAACACAACTCTAAGCTTCGTAAACTTACAACCTGTGTATAATGGTATCTCATCATCATGCATAATGTTTCTAAACATGGGAGGTGGATCAGTGTGATCTACCCCACAACTATCCAGCATCACATCAACGATGTCTACTGGAACTGGTTCATTCACATCTACGTCATCGGAGGCAATTTCTTCTTCCACACAAGCACTGCTATCAACATCCACTGGTTTCAAGTTTGAAATCTCTCCATGCCAGTGCCATTCTTCATAGCCTTGTACAATCCCGTTGCACATAACATGACTTTTGATTTCGTCACCAGTACTGACTTTCAAGTTGTTACCGCAATGCCTACATGGACAGTAGAACCTATCTCCAGGTTGTTTCCTATGTTCCTCCGCAAATCTAACAAACTAATCAAGACCAAAAATAAACTCTGGGGTGTAGCGATTGCGAATGGGCATCCATGATCTATCCATTCTCTGATCAAAGAGAAAATAAGTATATATTACAACAAGATTAGGGTCTACGGTAAACAGATTAGAGTTTATGGTTAAAAATGTAGGGTTTAAACATGTGATGTCATTCTTAAATGTGTACCACCTATCCCGTTCTTGAACACCTAATCTCACTAGTAAGTGTATAATGTGTATTGGGTTTTCAAGAAAATTTCGGCAACATTTTCCCGCTATTCTCCAAATACATATGTACTTAGAGAACAAATGGGGAAATTCTGCCGAAATTTTCTTAAAAACCCAATACACATTATACACTTACATCCTAAGTGAGATTAGGTTTTCAAGAACAGTCCCAAACCAGGGACTATCCAAGATTTACTCCTAATGAGTAAATCTTGGACGGGTTTCTAGGCCAACAAATACAACACCAATTCCTTGTTCACAACCCCATTCAACACACAATTTCTTATAAAAACATTTGTGGATAGCCATAACAACATATCAATGCTTCCTAAATTAATCAACATTAATAGCTTATGAATGTTTAGATGCATGTAAATACAAAGCCCCAAATCAGAGGGTGAGACAGAGGGTTTTTGGGGATGTTTACCTCTGTTTGAGCCCATTTGGGCATCTTGCTCTGGATTAGGGAGAGAGGCAAGACGGATGGGTGCACGCGGATGTTGAACGGGCAGGCAGAAGGCCAGCGAGCTCTTGAACCGTAATGGAAGTGATCATTAAAAACATAGTTATAATAAGGATAAAAGAACATTTATAATGAAATTTATCAGTAATTTGTAACATTCAATAACCAAGCCAATCATCAATTCAGTTAGAAGCATTCATGTAGCAACTTTCAGTTCCATTCATTAATCTCTTTTTACATCCACACACAGGGGTTGGTGTACCCCTAAATAGTAACTAAACAAAGGGGTTGGTGTACCCCTAAGCACGTGCATAATTAAAATAACTATTAATACAAACAAGTCTAGATAGATAGACAACTAAATACTACACCAACATGGTCTCGCATCAGTAACTTCGAGGACTTATCATTGTGGCGATCTTCTCCTGAAGTTCAGAAAAGAAAGCAGCTATGAGTATTGATTGCTTTTAGACAGAAAGTGTAAACACAATTTTTTTGTCTTGACAATTATATTTGTTAATTGGAGCTACCGTGGCCTTTTTAATGATGTTGTGTTGCGGAGCTCCTCACTATATTTAGACGAATCTAAACTGACAGTGGCCTCATAATCAGATTTGGCCGAGATGATATCCTCCGTCGTGCGCTCATACCATAGTAGATGATCGGGGGTCTCACAGTTGATGTTGGTTATCCAAACTTTGATGGTAATATGGCCAACTGGATGGAGAAAAAGCATGTCGCTACGGCCCACATGCATCTTTCCAATCCAATCACGCCAACCGGATTTTGATATAAGATTTCCCACCAAATCATACTCAACCTCGATAACATGTGAATAATTGCCAAAATTTAGGGTCACTTCACCAGGCATGTTGTGTCTTCCTTTTAGAAAATGTCAATGTTTGGGTATGGCCAATTGGTTTAAGGAACGATCATCTAGGATGATGTCCAATTGTTCTTCAATATGGAACGTTAACATTGACATAGAGGACCATTTCATAGTGACTTTTGTGGGTGGACAGAGACTGCATAATATTAGTATTAACAAAGTGTACGTAAGTACATATAATGATGTTATATTTTCAGAAAAAGTGTAAGTACATATAATGATGTTATAAATTTTCATACTAGTATTTTCTATAAGTTGATGTATCTTGGTATTTAATAAAATGAGGTGACACTTATTATCTATTTAATTAATCAACACTCATATTTAGTTTTATGAGTACATGACACTATGTTTGAAATAATTTTTAAAAGGATAAAAGAACATACTTATAATAAGGACCCAGGCACATTCTAATCATTTTGAAGTGAATCAGAAAATTAACAGGAGCTTGGTTCCTATCTGCTAGTAACATCAAAAAAGTCAAACCTAAAACTAGAAATGCACACTACAAATTTTAGCACGATCGTGTATGAATGCAAAACAATACTGAACTGAATTAGGATCAATCATAGGGATTGGTTAACTAAATTATCATTGACATCTACTTGTTTAAAAAATAGGTTAAGCCATGGTCAACACACATTAAAAAATAGGTTAAGACAAGGATGAATTGAGGATGCAAACCTAGTCAATTGTAGGCTTTACCTCTAGTAGTGGCAGTGGTGACGATAATGGCAAGCTCTGGTTTCAGCTGCTACTGTTGGCACTGACTACTGGTGCTGGCTCTGGTTCCGGCTGCTGCTGTTGGCGCTGGCTACTGCAAGCACCAGCGAGAGGAAGACTGACTGGAGGAGAGGATCAACGACGGTGGCGGCTCCATGAACGGATAGCTCCACAGAGGCAGCGAGCTCCACGAACGCCGACGAGCTTCACAAACGGCAAGCTCCACGGAGGTGCTTCACGACAGCGGCAAGGAGATCGGAGCTTCACGGCGGTGCTTCACGGCGACGCTTCACGGCGGCACTTCATGGCGTTGGTGAGCAAAGAGATCGGCGGCGGCGAGCAAGGAGAACGCCGGAATTGCCAGACCCTAATAGCCGATTGCAATCACAGAGAGAAAGGGGAAGAGTCGGGGTCGCTCGTGCGATATTAAGTTAACATTCAGTGTTGGTTATTTAGCAAACCAACACATAACACTAACAGTGTCGGTTAACAACATAAATCGACACTTGTGCCCAATGATAATCGTCGGTTTTAACTAGAAAAAGCTGACGTCTATCTACATACGCCGATTAAAAAATTGGTTCTCAATTAATGACCATCGTCATCGATTTTTTTGAAAATCCGACGCTCAAAGGGTGTGAAAAATTTCCCGTGAATAGTGTGGGAAAACCATACGTGTCGGTCATTGTTGTAAACTGACGATCAAAATGTGCCCAATTTTTGTTTCGTGAATAACCTTTCATCATCGGTTTTTTAGTTAATGACTGACGCCATATGTTAATTTTTTGGAGGTAATTTTTTTCGCTAGAAATTTTGTATTTGGCGGTTAATTTTCGGCGTCGGTTTGTTATTAAGTAACTGACACTGAATAAAAGTGATACCCGTGTTTGGTCGCCCTTCACAGATTGATGTCAGTTTATTTTTAAACCGACGTTGTATTGTTTAGGTGTCGGTGTATTAGTACGACCGACAGCTTTAAAAGTGACGTTATAAGCCATTTCTGTAGTAGTGTAGAGGACGAAATGTGTAGAAAGTACCCATCTCTATCTGTGTAGGTTTTTGGGGGCAAAATCCTTGTTAGGGGTTTGTGGTTGTAAGAACCCTGACCTTGATTTTTGGCTAAACAACCTTACTTTCCTTAATCAAATTCTTAAATCCTTAAATAAATCCTCATATGTTATTTCATATAATGTAACAAAGTTAAGTTTCAAGTTTGGTCCAGTTTGGACACTATTTGAGTAGGTTATGCATATATGTGATTGTTTTGGGATTTTTTGCAATTTTCCCATATCTAGGGTTTTTCTTGTAAATTGTCAGTTTATTTTTTTGCCTCACATGTTTTCATATCATGGTTTATATATTTGTATGTTGGGTAACCTTGTTGTACCTTAGTTCAGTGGTCACATCTTGCCTAGGGTTTAGAGCTAATGTTTCCTCACCTAGAAGCCCTAACTCAATGGTTTGCCCCTTTTCATGTTGGGATCCAATGGTTGACTTATAAGTGGTGGGATCTGATGGTGGTCCCTTTTTATATCAAGGTTGATGGTTTTCCTCTTGAGGAACCTAGGTCAATGGTTTTTCTTGTGTTGTGCACCAATTGACGATGACACTAGGGTTTTGCTTTGGTGGCTAAGTGAAGGCATGACCCGATAGACAACCTATTATTGGAGGTTGATGGTTTCTCTGAGGTTGACATATGATGGTCCCCCTGGGTTAAGATTCGATGGTTGACCTGGTTTTGCATGGATGAGATGTTTTTTACCTTTATCACATGACATGCATGGTTTGACAACTATGCCTTCCTTTCTCTTTCACTTGTAGCTTTATATACCTCCCTCCTGCCATGCAAACGAGCTATTTAGACACATCTTCTACTTTCTTGCTTCTTGGATCTTGTCCCTCTTTCTTTGTTGAGAAGAAGGATCCTAAGAAAGAATAAGCTTGGCTGATCTTTCTTGCATGTATACCTAGGGTTTTGATCTACCCTCCCTTAAAGCTTATGGAGCTTCCTTTGCTTGTTTTTTATCTAAGCAAGTAAGATCTTACTACTTACTTTGTTTTCCCTTCTGCCCTACCTTCTCTCTTCCTTCTTTTTCAGATCCATGGTGTTTCTTGGTGATCATGTGCTAGAGGTTTAAGAACACCTTCTTTCTTTCTCCTTTGACCTAGGGTTTGCTTTTTCTTGGAGAAGGAGCTATCTTAGACTTCTAGAGTGATCAAGCTAGGGTTTCTTCTCTCTTTCTTCAAGATACCTTTCTTCTTGGACCTTATTCATCATCTTTGAGGTGATTTACATAACTTTCTTCACATTTATTGGTTACTCTTAACTTGCATGTATAAGTTCTTTCTCTAAAACTTAATCTAAGTAGAAAGATGTTGTCTTTGCCTTGGGTTTGAGTTTTTATGTAGTTCTTGAGTACATAACCTACCTTGATGTACCTCTAAAACTTGTACACATTTCCTCCTTGGAAGTAGAAGCTCTATTCGTGACATGTCCATGAAATGATGATCCCTTGAGTGTTACAAATGATGGTTTTTCCATAATATTTTGATCTAATTTCCTTTCTTGTGTAGGGACCCGATGGTTTGGCTTTTCTATCAACTGATTGATTGTACATAGTGTCATTTTGATTAACCTTCTTATATCTACAACTGATGTCTTGGTTCATCTACAAATGATGGTTTCACTAGGAACTAATCCGATGGTTTTGGTTTGATGACACAACACTAGGGTTGTGCTTTGTGTTAAGTGTTAGTCTAATCTTGAGTACAATATGTAATTCTATGATCTTATGTGAGTTTCATGATTTGATGGTTTGGGTTTGATGCTCCTAATCTGATGGTTTTATTTTGGCTATATGCATCAATGATCGGATTGGAATGCTAAATGTTAGGGTTTATGGTTTTTCCTATATATGTGTGTAACTGATGGTTTATCCTTGGGTGATTTTATAACATCAATTCAACCTACCTTGTTGAAACAAACTCTAATGCAATTAAGTGATGATGGTTAATCACACCTAGCTTCCTTGTATGTTGATGCTCTCTCAATATTATGGTTTCTCTTGTATGCTATCCTGTGAACACCATAGTACTTGAGAATGATGCATTGTTATGTTGAACATGTGTATCACAAGTATGGTGATGAATGTTGAATCTTCTATAAGGTGTGGAGAGATGACGATGTTCTTATAGGATATGACATGATGGTATTAATGACCTTTGGGCATGGTTGCACCCTAAAGGAGGTTTAATATTGTTCATGATGTGACAAGGATTGGTATCATGTGATGATGTGATAAGGATTATATTTCATACATTTATATCTTTTGGAGTTGTGACATACCCATGTTTTTGTAGAAATCTTGTAGGGTTTGTATGTAACTTGGTTGATGCAGTCAAAAGATACTCAATAGACATTAATTAATCAAGTGAAATCCTAATCATGTAGTGCCCTATTTTGTAAAACCATTCATTTTCAAGACTAGTTGGCTGGTGAAACTGGTATTCCTGAAGGGTAGACCGAAACCACATATTGTTGAGTATGTGTGGGTGTAAGAGATTATGTATCCTAGACATCTTGATCCCAAGGTTTTGTGGATGGCTATGGTCATACATTGATAGGAGAATGGTTGTGGTTGTAGCTCAAATATTTGTATATGTGATGTGGTTGAGGACAACTGTAGTTGTACCTCGGATGATAGAATTTTGAATACCCTAATTACTAGTATCGTGGCCTTTATACTAAGGGAGGAATAGGCTTCCTTACTAGTTTCATGATCTATATACCAAGTTTGGACTAGGCTATTTTGTTGTTTGACCATATATATCGCTATTACAGACTTGTACTAATCGAGGGTGAAGAAGATCTTAGGATTTCCACTCTCCTAGATCTCGTACAAAACTGAATGGCACTTCACATGGGTTAGTTGGATTCTAAATGATATACTTCAAACTTCCCAGGACTCGGTAAAAGATGTACTCCAGCCGTGTAGCATATCTTCTAGGGTTAAACATGATTCACCTTGATTGATAACCCTTGTCTTGATTCTTATAATGTTTAGTTGTTATATAATGTGGTAAGATAAATCAAATGTTTAGATGGTGATACCTATATCTATTCTTATGTATATTATGCTAATCATCCTTGTTGTTATACCATATGTTTAATATACTTAATCTATTTAGTTAAATAACTTGCTATAACCAATAATTTTTGTTGAGAGTTATCTATCATTGGGACATCGGTCGCACCTCATGGGTCACCACATATTTTAGGTGATCATCAATGACGTCGTTGGGTTCCTAGAGGTGAGGAAGAGAAGCTTGAAAGAAGCAGGAGAAGGTTGTCTTGTAGTTAGTATGCCCTAGAGTCGTCCACGTACTCTTAGGTCCAGACAGGGGATGTGTGGCACCCCGACGTGCCACAAATGAGATTTCTAAAAACCAAACTATAGAATTATAACTAAACATCCAGGTTACCATAAAACACATGAAATTAAAACCGATCTCATATAACCATAAAAGTTGATCATGAGTCGACAAAGGCCACATGTATTGCATATCACCTGCCAAAAACATTATACAAGATATTGTTCACTAGCTCTCTAGCCACATCCTATTACACATGATAACTTGTTCATATACATATATGCCATCTCTATACAAAAATGGGCATAAAGCCAAAACCTCATATCGATAAATACAAAAAAAACCTCCCCAAGGATCTGAGTGTACATGGATGACACATAGGACTCTACTTCTATATATAAGCAACATGTCCAACCTTTCAGCAACTACTGGTCCTCTTCTTGCTCAGCACCAAGAGCATAATCTCTACTTCCTCATGCTCGAACACCTAAAATATGTGGAAACCCAAGGGGTAGGACCAAACCCCCCAGCGAGAGATACAACTCTCTACCAATGTCTATTAAAGCATAACTAAGCTAAGAAGCAGATAACATACTAAGCAGGTAGATAGCATACCACACAAGTTGTACAAATTTAGCTAAATGATATGTAATCATCAAATAAAGTAGATTAAACAAGACTAGGAAACTACCACTAAGTAGTAGACCATGTTATATTCTAAAAAGGAATATGAAGAACATGTATGATAGTTGACTTCTCTTACCATATAATTTAAAGAAATAACTAAAAGATAAGATAAAGGGCTCAACCAATGTTATTCGTATTTAATCCTAAGCAAGAAATACTACCCAGTTGTGTTACATCTTTTATTATTGACCTGAGGATTTGAGTCGTACCACCCAAATCCAACTGAACACTGCTAAGTTGAAATTAGTACCATACAAGGTAAATGGAAGATCCAGAATCCACGTCCTTTCCACTCCACTTGTTCAGCACAAGAGAATACATTGTAGAGACATACTAATCAATTGCAATATCTAACATAAAGTAATAGAAGGATTGGCTTATGCATGGCCATCCATATATAAACACCTAGCCCACCATGGTATAAGGAACGACGCTATAAGAACAGGCTCATGCATGGCTGTTATAAAAAGGAGTGGCTCACGCACAACCACCCATGTCACAAGGAGATTGGCTCACACATGGCCATCTAATACAACATGTAATTGTCGACGCATGGAGATACTCGACTTGCACACCCGCATATTCAAAAATGTGTGCTCTGAATTATACTCGTTTCACCAATCCAGCAATTAAAGCTGACACTAGAAAGGATCTATGGCACTTGGAACCTACATGATTAGGGTTCCACTTGCTTAATTAACCCAATTGAGTGTCTTTTAGCATCAATCAAGTTACAACGTATAAAACCAAAACAAATTCTACAAGAATAAGGGTATAATACAACTTCATAAGGAAACAAATTCTACAAGAATAAGGGTATAATACAACTTCATAAGGTATAAAACGTATAAGGTGTGAACTTTCCATGCTATTACCACATGTTTCCTATAGAAATGCCATTCACAAGGACACCACTAATGTCACATCACTGGGAAACATCAGTCCCTCAATCATATCACTAGTGGTTATCACCTCACAATGGGCATCATGCCATGACCAGGTCATAGGAACGAAACACATGATTCTTGTATGTCAACATAACATTGTGCCTCAATAAAATACAATGTGCATGACCATTTCCCTATATCATATAATCATCACCACATCATACAAAAGACATGGCATACCTATCATCTGCAAGGTTAGGGATTTATAAATAGGAGAGTGAAAGCATCACAATATAGTAACCACTCGAAGTGAGACAAGAAAACACATCATAGCACCCAACATCAGGGTTAAGATTACATGTGTAGCCGATTAGGGTTTATAAGAAATCACTAAACCCTAGGTATACTTTCTCCCACTTTCTTGGAACATGTAAAGATTAACACATTATTAAGTAACATGATAGGAGTATTATATTAAAGGAATATGAAGAACATGTATAATAGTTGACTTTCCATCTTATAATTCAAGAAATAAGTAAAAAGGTAAGGCAAAGGGATCAACCAATGTTATTTGTATTTGACCCTAACAAAGAAATACTACATGACTGTGTTACATCTTGTATTATTTCCCTGAGGATTTAAGTTGTACCATCCAAATCCAACTAAACACTACTAAGTCAAAATAAGCGCTATACAAGGTCAATGGAAGAGCCATAACCACGTCCTTTCCACACCTCTTGGTCAGCGCAAGACAAATCATCACATAGAAATATTAGTCAACTACAAAAGGTGACATATAGTCAATAGAAGGATCGGCTCACACATGGTTGTCCACATATAAACACCTATCCCACCTTGGCATAGGTAACTGCGCTAGAAGAATAGGCTCACACATGGATGTTCTAAAAAGAAGTTGTGGCTCACGCATGGTTATCCATGTAAAAAGGAGAACAATGCACACATGGTCTTCTCACACAACCTATAATTGTGGATGCAAGGAGATACTCGACTTGCACCCGCACATATTGAAACATATACACTCTAAGTTATACTCATTTCACCAATCTAGCCATTAAAGCTGACACTGGAAAGGATCTATGGTACATGGAACCTACATGATTAGGGTTCCACTTGCTTAGTTAATCCATTTGAATGTCGTTTAGCATCAATCAAGTTACAACATATAAAACCAAAACAAACTCTACAAGAATGAGGGTATAGTTCAACATTAGAAGGTATAAAATGTATAAGGTGTGAACTTGTCATGCTATCACCACATGCTTCTTATAGCATTACCTTTCAAAAGGCCATCACTAATGTCACATCACTTGGGAAACATCAGTCTCTCAATAATATCACTAGAGGTTATCGCCTTACAATGGTCATCATGCCATCACCATGTCATAGGATCCAAACACATGATTCTTGTATGTCAACATATCATCATGTGTCAACAAAATACAATGTGCATGACCATCTCCCTGTATCATATAATCATCACCACAACATACACAAGCCATGTCATACATGTCACCTATAAGGTTAGGGATTTATAAATTGGAGAGAGAAAGCATCACAATATAGTAACCACTCCAAGTGAGAAAAGCAAACACATCATATCTCCCAACATCAGGGTTAGGATTACATGTGTAGTCGATTAGGGTTTATAAGAAATCACTAAAACCTAGGTACACTTTCTCCTACTTTCTTGGAACGTGTAAAGAATAACAAATCATTAAGGTAGGATGCAACGACCTGTCTCGACTCACCTGCAATGCAGGCATCGTGACCCCAAATGAAAACAACATTGTGACCCAACTTCTCAAAGGCAAGGCATCTCAATCAATCTAGAAAAGGCGTCACAAACAAAGCACAATGTGACATCGCGACCAAGGTAAGGAGCAATGTCTCGCCTGTGACAACACACTCAAGCATGATGGAAGTGGCAAGAAACATAGCGTTGCGACTCACTAAAATAGGTGAAAGGTATCTACCAAAATATGAGAAAGAAAAATGCCGCATCTTGACCCAAATACAAAACCAAGGATTATGTCTCGACCCAAAGACAAAATCCGACTTGATTAAAACAAAGGTAAGTAGTAGGGAAACCAAGCATCACCAAGATCATCACTCAAGTGTTCATGATCACCAAACCCAAGAACAACCATCATGAAGATCAACAAACATAACTACTTAGGAGAGAAAAAACGGATCCACAACACCTGTGTAAAAACATCCAAAATTCCAAGGGAAAAGCATGATGGCTAAGCATAGATTACGGTGACATTACCAAAGCTCAAGAATCATGCAAGGCCATCCTCTCAAGATCACTTAGAAAACATGAACATAGAAATTAGGGTTTATTAAAAGAGAATTATCTTCATGAGAAAACTACCATCTTAACATAATATTTAGATATGGGAAACAAGAACATGCAAGCATAAAAGTAAGGTGCTAATGATAGGAGGTAGAGAGTTATATAACTCGCCTGATTTGAAGAGAAATCAAGCTCCAAGTCAAGCTCCTATGAGAAAGAAGGAAGATCCAAACAAGATTTCCAATTTGTCCACAAGGTCACCTCAAAAAACAAGAACACCTTGGTCAAAAAGTAGGTCAAGAAAAGAGCAAGAAGATCTCCAGGTTGAACCAAAGAAGGAAGGAGAAAAGAGAAGAAATATCATCCCACTAGTTACTACCATGTCAAAACACAGTCTAAAGGCCTTTGTGAAGAGGAGTTTGTCTCTAGGTGACCACTAGGGTAGAACCCTAGTCTACGACCAAGGAAAGAGGAAGGAGAGGATAGGGGTGCCAAGGGAAAATGTGATAAATATGATAAAACTACTTACCAAGGAATGAATTCACCATAAGGAGGAAGATCGAGCTATAAGGAACCACATGCAAGGATGATCCACCTCCAAAGCACCAAGAACAACACCTTCTTTGCTCCACCAAGAACCAAGGATGATAAAAAGGTAAGGGAGAGGAAGGATGACCGAACACTTGAATGGAGAGGAAAAGGAGTTATGTACCCAAAGAAGGAGGAAAGTTAGGGTATAGATGATGTGTCAACACCAAAAGACACCAAAGGGAAACTTGTGCACCCAAGAAACCAACATGCAACCACTTAAAACATGCATGCACGAGATAGTGATATAACCTATGTTGGGACAACCTCTTATGGTCCCGAACACATAGGTCACAGTCGAGACAAACCAAGGGAGGTCAAAACAAGCTCAAGGCAACTTGTCTTGGTCGAGACAACAAGGATCACCAACCCTAGGTCGAGACATAGTTCAAGGAGACCACTATCTCGACCCAAGACACACCCAAGACCATAATGTTCAAGATAAGAGAAACCATGGGAAGTTTCTCGGTGAAGACACATCCAAAACCATGAACATGGTTGAGACAACGGTCGCTACCCACACTAAAGCCCATCAAGGGTCAACACCAAGCAAACCCTAGCATCAACACATGATGCCATACATCCACCAAGGTCCAACCAAGGTGCCCCTATGCATATTTATATATCTTAAGATGCCAAAGCACTAAGGGTACAACCTAAATGTGACAATTGTAAGATAACCCCTCAACTTGGGTAAATTGCAATTTAGTCCAAAACAAGCAAACATAGATCAAACAACATCCAAACAGGATCAAACTTGAAACTTGAGCATGTCACTTGATAAAAAAACATCTCAAAGGATTAGAGAAAAGTTATAAGCATCTTTATTAAGCAAAGCAAGCATACCAAAGCACTAAGCTAGGTTAGGAGCCTTATAGGATGTTTTTTAGATGACATATACATCGATTCAAATTTTTGGCAATATACCAATGTTTGTACATGGAATGCATATATGTGAAATAATATCTTTTGTATATAGGTTATGGCTGAGGCCACTAGACAGATATATAAATACATGTTATGGTATGTGCTATTATGCAAGTTGTTGAACTCATATTGATGTGGCTTTTTGAATGCACTAACAAATTCACTCGGGGTTTATATCCCCGAGCTTTTACCAAAACCAAGTGCAACAATACCACCCGCAAGCGGACGGATCTTATCGCAGTATAGTTGAGGATCGAACCCAAAGGACAACGTTTTTAAGAATCTTTGTCAGTTAGATCTAGCCCAAGTAAAACTAATATTTAGAACAATTGGTTGATTTTGGTTTGATTAAACTAATTTCAAGAAAGTAAATGCGGAATAAAAGATGGGTTTAGGTCAATGATATGGAATCGCTGGGATGGTACCAGGTTTGACCACCGCTACGCACACAAACACACTCTCTTGAAAACAAACCAGGCACGATATAACACTCCAAATAGAGCTGCTGCAGAACCCCCCATACGGGCGTCAGGTCCGCGTAAGCATCACCATAGGCAGCCGATTTCTCATCGCCATCCGGATCACATGTCATACGGCTCTGAAGATACAGAAATCCACGGAGGTTGTGAACCCCCCATACGGGCGTTAGGCGCACAGAACCGTCACCGAAGGCTAGATGGCTCGTCCCCTCGCGGATCATACACTTATGACCTCGATGAAATCCCATCCTATTTCTAGTTTGGGAGTCAGCCGCGTTAACCGATAAACAAGCAGGAAGGTGACATGCGAGCAAACATCGACGTTTAGCAAGATGATGCAAAATCCAACTAAGGTTGTGAACCCCCTATACAGGCGTTAGGCGCACAGAAGCGTCACCGAAGGTTAGATGGCTCGTCCCCTCGCGGATCATACACTTACGACCTCAAGGAACCCATCGGAAGTTATCATCAAGGGTCAAACATGCTAAATGACGTTCCAACCCATGCCTTGAAGTTGTCGCAACATAGGAACCCATGCATTGAAGTTATCGCAACATAGGGAACACAAAGATGAAAACACGCACATAACCAACCTACAAGCTTAACGATAAACGACAAAATGAAGAGTTATATGCATTGCCTTGGGAAATTTAACAAAAGAACATGGTTTGCATGGGCAGCGGGGCTAGTCCCCGCACCCCAGCGGAAGAGGACTACTCGCTTATGATACGAGATACAAGAAGGATAAGAGAGAAAGATAGATCCGCCATGAGCTCGGTGCAGAGGGTGGACGCAACTCGGTGAAGAAGATGCACTCCTTGCGCCATCTTCTTCCTCTTCTTGGCCTCCTTGGACGCAACACCAGCGATAGATGGAGTGGAACTTGATCGGTGTGGTGCTCTGGCAGCCTTTCGGCGTCCGGAACCGATGCCTCGAAATGGGGACCCTGGGGGTCTATTTATAGTTTCAGATCTGATCCCAAACGGTTTGGATAAGTTGCTGGAAATATCTTCTCCAAACGGTTTGGAGACCGTTTGGGCGCCAAACGGTCTTGAGACCGTTTGGGCATCAAACGGTTTGGAGGTCGTTTGAGCGCCAAACGGTCTTGGGACCGCGCGGGACCAAACGGTCTTGGGACCGCGCGGGACCAAACGGTCTTGGGACCGTGCGGGACCAAACGGCCTTGGGACCGTTTGGGACCAAACGGCCTTGGGACCGCATGGGACCAAACGGTCTTGAGACCGCATGGGACCAAACGGTCTTGGGACCGCATGGGACCAAACGGTCTTGAGACCGCATGGGACCAAACGGTCTTGAGACCGCATGGGACCAAACGGTCTTGAGACCGCATGGGACCAAACGGTCTTGAGACCGCATGGGACCAAACGGTCTTGGGACCGCATGGGACCAAACGGTCTTGGGACCGCATGGGACCAAACGGTCTTGAGACCGCATGGGACCAAACAGTCTTGAGACCGCATGGGACCAAACGGTCTTGGGACCGCATGGGACCAAACGGTCTTGGGACCGCATGGGACCAAACGGTCTTGGGACCGCGTGGACTTCTTGGGCAACTGGTTTCGTCTTGTTCTTTGTGTATTCCAGCAAACGTTCTTAAGACCGCATGGATCCAAACGGTCTTGAGACCGTTTGCATGGAGTTGCCTGCTACACCTGCATAAAATGAAAGATATTTAGTTAAAACCTTGATTATTGAATCACTGAGTAGTTTTGTGCATTATGATTCATATTAGGGTGAAAAGATGTGGAATAGATATTAAATTGTTCCAAAAAGGTAATTGAAAATCATGATGAGTATGCACTCATCAAAACACCCCGAACTTAAATCGTTGCTCGTCCTCGAGTAACATAAAATTTGAAACTGTTGCCTGATGGAATACTTTCGATCCGTGTGATTTCTTCATCTTCACATCACAAATGTTTTCTTTTTTCTCAGTATGAGTGAGTACCTCAACTTCCTGGGACCACGAAACACGTCTTTCCATAGCTTCGTTCCTGAGTTCGTTTCCCAACAACGCTTCCTCCCCGCCTTTTCCAACACCAAGCATGTCGAAGAGTTTTGTAGGGGTTCAGAGATACCCGTAGAATCGACAAGTATGCATTTGATCTGACACTGGTGTAGTTCAGGATGGTAGGGCATGTATTGTGCCCTTAGGTAGAAAAAGGAGTGAAAGGTGGTATGGAAAGAAGAAGTAAATCTCTCCTCTATTCGACTCGAGATTTTTATTTGTTTTGCAATTTCCTTTATTGCATATTTTTTTGTGTGCGCTATGGCATCTTTTGTTGCTGATCTCTCCTCTATTCGACTCGAGATTGCATTTATTTTGTGTGCACTTTGGCATCTTTTTATTGCAGATCTCTCCTCTATTCGACTCGAGATTGCATTTTTGGTGGTACGCCCCTATTTATTGGAAGGGGTATGGAAGAAGCGGATATGGGGAAAGTGGCGTGCCACCCCGAACTTAGGGTTTGGCACAAGTTTGTCTATTTTGGTGGTATTTATGGATGGAGGGATACGAAGATGATAGAAGAAGTGTAGAAGAGAGTTCAGATCAGGATGCAACTTGATTTACAATTCAAAACCGGGTTATTCTCTTTGTCATACTCTGCTCAAATAATGACTTGATGCGGATCCGGTGGGGTTTCTGAGCCATTGTTCCACTAGTCAGTTAGGAAGCGCGACGTGTTTGATCCCTATCAGTTTGACAGATACTTATCATTATGTAAAAAGAATTATGATGTTAGGAATCATAAGTTTCACAGGATGATTTCAGGCAAGTTTCAAAAGTCAGTCCTCTTGAGGATTTGCTTTGAATAAGGAGGATGTTATGATAGAAGATGCATAGCAAAAAGTTAGTTACATTTTTATCAACAAAAGACAAAATTTCATCAGGTATCTGTTCAAAATTTTGAAAAATTTTATGATAGAGACATATTGAATATGAAAAGAGGGTGTGTATGTGGAAGTGGAATACGTACCACCCACCCTCCACCCCGAACTTAGAGATTTTCTCGTCCTCGAGAAAACCCTAAATTCAAGATGGAGGGGAAAGGAAACACCAGGTATGACTGCCGAGAATGAATTCGTTCTGATCAGCACCAATCTGATCTCGTGTCCTGAAAGAAAAACTCTCTCATAAGGCAAATTTTATTTAAGGAAAATTTAACTATAAGGAACAAAATTTGAAAAGGAAAAGTAAAATAGATTTATTGGTCGGGTTGCCTCCCGACAAGCGCCTTTGTTTTATGTCGATGGCTTGACAGAGTTCTTCGGAATTATGGTGGGTCCTTGGGATTACTGAATTCCAACATTATTTCGGTGCCTTTGTCAGCTGGTGTGAAGTATCTTTTCAAGCGGTGACCATTTGCTATAAATTCGCCAGACCCGTCGCTCCATAAAGAGAAAGCACCATGGGGAGAGATGCTTTTGACGATGTAAGGTCCGCACCAACGTGAGCGGAGTTTTCCTGGGAACAATTTTAATCTGGAGTTGAAAACTAGAACTTGGTCTCCCACTCGTATGTCTTTTTGTTTCAGATGTCCATCATGCCAGAGTTTTGTGCGTTCTTTGTAGATTCGTGCATTCTCATAGGCTGTCATTCTGAGTTCATCCAGCTCATGGAGGTGCAGAATTCTGGCTTGACCCGCTTGTTTCATATCAAAGTTTATTTGTTTAATTGCCCACCATGCCTTATGTTCAAGTTCGACTGGCAGGTGGCAACTCTTTCCATATATCAATCGAAAAGGGGTAGTCCCAAGGGGAGTCTTATAAGCAGTGCGATAAGCCCATAAGGCGTCGTTGATTTTTGTCGCCCAATCTTTTCGATTACGTCCAACGGTTTTCTCAAGGATAGCCTTAAGTTGTCGGTTGGAGACCTCTACCTGTCCACTGGTTTGTGGATGATAAGGCGAAGCTATCTTGTGTGAGACGCCATATTTTCATAGAAGAGCTTCAAGGCTTCTTTCAACGAAGTGGGATCCTCCGTCAGATATCACGGTTCTCGGCACTCCGAACCGTGGGAAGATAATATCTTTGAATAGTTTGATGACTGGTTTTGAATCACAAGTGACGGTTGGTATAGCTTCAACCCATTTGGAGACGTAGTCCACCGCCACAAGGATGTAAGAGAATCCATTAGAAGATGGGAATGGCCCCATATAGTCCACTCCCCAGACGTCAAATATCTCGACTTCTTGCCATAGATTCAGTGGAATTTCGTCTCTTTTGGTTATATTGCCAGCTCTTTGACACTTATCAAATGATATGACAAAATCATAATAGTCCTTGGATAAAGTTGGCCAGAAAAATCCACATTGCAAAACTTTTAAGGCAGTCTTTTTAGAGCTCATATGCCCACCCACGGGTCCTGAGTGGCATTGTTCCAAAATAGAATGGGCTTCTTCTTCGGCGACACAACGTCTATACAATCCATCTGCACAAAGTTTGAAAAGATATAGTTCATCCCAATAGTAATGCTTCACATCATGCATAAATTTCTTCAGGGCGTTCCCGGTGTATTGAGGATGGATGACTCCGGCGGCAAGGTAGTTTACTAAGTCTGAATACCATGGTTCGAATCCTGAGACTCTCATAAGCTGATCATCTTGTAGAGAGTCGTTTATCGGAATCCCTTCAGCATCCAGAGTGTGAATGCGACTCAGGTGATCTGCCACGACATTCTCCGTCCCTTTTTTATCTCTTATTTCTAGGTCAAATTCTTGTAGAACGAGTATCCATCTGATCAGCCTTGGCTTAGCATCTTTCTTTGTCAAAAGATAACGGATAGCAGCATGGTCAGTGTAAACGATTACCTTCGAACCAGTAAGGTAGGATCTGAATTTGTCGAAAGCATAAATGACTGCTAAAAGTTCCTTTTCAGTAGTAGCATAATTCCTTTGAGCTTCGTCGAGGGTCTTTGATGCATAATAGATCACATAATGTTTCTTCTCTATGCATTGTCCTAAGACAGCACCCACCGCGTAATCATTGGCATCACACATAATTTCAAAGGGGTGGTCCCAATCAGGAGCTCTAATGATGGAAGTAGTTGTAAGGGCTTTCTTCAGCATATCAAAACTTTTGACGCATTCTTCATTGAAATTGAAATCAGCATCCTTTAAAAGTAGATTAGTCATCGGCTTCGTTATCTTGGAAAAATCACGTATAAACCTTCTATAGAATCCAGCGTGACCAAGGAATGTGTGAACTTCTTTTACATTTGTGGGGATTGCCAGTTTAGAGATGACTTCTATCTTGGCCTTATCAACTTCAATTCCTTTATTACTAACCTTGTGGCCCAAGACGATGCCTTCCTTTACCATAAAGTGGCATTTCTCCCAATTTAGCACCAGATGTGCTTCTTCACAACATTTGAGGACCATGGAGAGATGCTTAAGACAAAAATCAAAGGAGTCACCATATACGGAAAAATCGTCCATGAAAACCTCCATAACTGTTTCAGTAAGCCCTGCGAAAATGGCAGTCATGCAATGTTGAAAAGTTGCGGGGGCATTACACAGACCAAAAGGCATTCTTTTAAAAGCATATGTCCCGAAGGGACAGGTGAAAGTTGTTTTTTCTTGATCATCTGGATGTATGGGGATTTGATAGAATCCAGAGTAACCGTCCAAGTAACAGAAATATTCTTGATGGGCCAATCTTTCCAAAACTTGATCGAGGAAGGGCATAGGAAAATGATCCTTCCGAGTGGCCTTGTTTAATTTTCTATAATCAATTCACATCCTCCACCCAGTCACTGTTCGGGTGGGGATGAGCTCATTGTTTTCATTTCTTGTGACAGTAGTACCTCCTTTCTTGGGTACAACATGAACTGGGCTCACCCATGGTGAGTCCCATATCGGGTATATTATTCCAGCTGTAAGGAGTTTGATGATCTCACGACGGACCACTTCCTTCATATTCGGGTTCAACTTTCATTGATGCTCGATCGTTGGCTTATGGTCTTCCATCATGGGGATTCTGTGCATGCACAAGGCTTGACTGACCCCTGTGAGGTCACTCATTTTGTAGCCTATGGTTTTCTTGCTCTCCTTTAATACCTCCAGAAGTTGCTCTTCTTGTTTGGTCGTTAAACCAGAGTTAATAATGATAGGACAAACTTTGA
This sequence comes from Alisma plantago-aquatica, assembly GCA_963693085.1. Lineage (NCBI taxonomy): Eukaryota > Viridiplantae > Streptophyta > Magnoliopsida > Alismatales > Alismataceae > Alisma > Alisma plantago-aquatica. The sequence goes on along the minus strand of OY856409.1, from coordinate 1,320,442,372 downwards.
GATCGTCTAAAAACATATACTTCAGCCCTTCAGGTAGGTGCTTCATTTCAGGAGGTTCTGGTTTTTCACTGATTTCTTCTGGGGTTTCGGTAACCTTTAATTCTTCATAGGTAGCTTCAGGATTTCCTTTAGCAGAGTCGGGAGGTTCGGTGCAATCCTTATCTTGTTGGTCAGTAGGTTCATCATTAAAAAGGTCATATAGAGAAATTTCCAAGGGATCGCATGACTCGTGATATTCTTGAGTAAGTTGTGACATCTGCTCAACACAATCTATCAGATAGACTTCCTCCTGTATACTCGGTCTTCTCATGCTTTCAAAAACTTTGAACTCCAGAGTTTCTTTACCTAACCTGAGCAGTAAGGTTCCGGCTTCAACATCGATAAGGGCTCTAGCAGTGGCGAGGAATGGACGACCGAAGATAATAGGGTATTTGGTGTCTTCTTTTATGTCCATGATGACAAAATCACATGGGACATATGCGTCCTTGCCTACCTTGACCGGGATGTCTTCGAGAATTCCTAACGGCTTTTTTACCGAATTATCCGCAAGTTGAATTGTCATAGCAGTTGGAAGCAATTCTTCAAACCCTAGTCTCTTGCATAGACTGAGCGGCATAATAGAAATACTTGCGCCAAGATCTGCCAATCCTTTCTTGCATGATGAGTCGCCAATGTGACATGAGATTCCAAAGGATCCTGGATCTTTTTGTTTCTTAGGCATCTTGCTTAGTATGATATCTGATGTGGTAGCAGCCAATTTTACAGTTTCATATTCTTCAGTGATGTACTTCTCGGTGAGAAGCGACTTTAGATACTTGGTCCAGGCTGGTATCTCATTAAGAGCATCTAGGAATGGTATATCAACATGGAGCTTTTTCATAGCCTCTTTGAATTTGATGAATCTAGTATCAAGCTTGGTTTCCCTCAGACGGGATGGGAAAGGAACACGAGGCTTATATACAGGAATATCCGGTTCAGGTTTCTCTACTTCTTCATCGATAGATTCCTCAGAACTTCCCTTATCAGTATTTCTTTCCTTCGGTTGCGATTCTGGTGTTGTCGAGTTTTGGTCCGTCAAAGGTTCATTCTCCTCAGGGATATCCATAGTTGTTTTTGTTGGGGGATCCAAATAACTTTTCCCTGATCTTGTGGCGATAACCTTCAGCTGCTCCAGATGTTTCAGATTGTTCTCAGGTTGTCCGACGAAGACTCCAGCTTGTGGCTTAATACTAGCAGCAAGTTGAGCTAGTTGAGTTTCAATAGCCTTCTGTTGGGCTTGTTGATTGGCTATCATCGTTTGTTGTGTTTGCAATAACTTTTCAATGGTAGATAGCTTGTCATCAGAAGGGATGGATCCTGTTTGACCCTGTTGTTGGTTCAAGCTTTGATACTGAGAGTTATTCTGATAATTATTATAGTTTCTGTTCTGAAAGTTTCCCTTGAAGTTTCCTTGATTCCCAATGTTCTGTTGCTGGTTAAACTGATACCCAGATGGGCCTCTTGGTTGATTATTCGGAACAAATTGATGCGAGTTCATAGCTCCTGAAGGATTTCCGTACTGGAAGCCTGGGTGATTCCTATTTTGATTCGGATTGTAATAGTTCTACCCAGGGTTGGTGTTAATAGCATTAAGATTTTCCATCTGGCAATTATCTCCTTGCCCACAGGCGTTGCTTAAAACTACATCATAGAGAACATTGCATGATAGTGTGGAATGGTCAGTGCCTTTGCACGCTTCACAAAACAAAGAAGTGGACTTGACTTGTTCTGGTTGCCTAGTTGGAGAATGTCCTCTTCCAATCGCAGCAAGGGATGATTCTATGTGATCTTGCTTTGCAACCAAGACTTTCAAAGTTTCAGCTATAGATTTGTATTCTGGGATAGCATCAGCCATAGCTACCTTTAAGACTCCTTTACCAACAGATCTGCCCCAGTTGGCTTGATTTTCTGCTCCCAGGGTGACTACTCTCCATGCGCTGTCGTAACTTTGCCGCATGAAGTTCCCTCCAGACGAAGAGTCAAGGAACATCTTAACATCATCTTCCACACCCCTGTAGAATATATCTATCAGCTGGTTCTTAGGAATTCCATGGTGTGGGCATTTGCGTAGGAGCTCCTTGTATCTATCCCAAGCTTCGGAAAGAGTTTCTCCTGGGACTTGAGTGAAATTTGTGATTCGTCCCCTGATCTCATATGTAAGAGATGGGGGGTAGAACTTTTCCAGAAAGGCGTTTTGAAGATACTCCCAGGTGGTGATGGGTACATCACTCTGTAGTGAGTTGTACCAACTAATGGCTCTATCAGCCAGAGAGTACTTGAAGAGACGGAGTCGAATAGCATCATCAGAGACTCCATTTTGCTTTGTCATAGCACACAGGTCAATGAATCTGAGAAGATGACCTTGGCTGTCTTCAGCTTGTTTACCGTAGAATGGGTTGTTTTGAAGCAAGGTTATCCAATGTGATCTAATCTCAAAGTTGGCAGCTTCGATGGGAGGAGGTTGCACCAGATGATAGACATTCGCGGCCTTTGGGATAGAGAACTCTCTAAGATCCTTCTAAAGTTCCGCTGCCTGCGCTGCTGCCTGTGCTGCTAAGATCTCCTGTTGAACCGCAGCTCTAGCTTCTTGCATGAACCTTTCTCTCTGTGCATTGATGGATTGAGCCACCCTACGGGCTACTTCTTCTTCTTGCGCCATTCTGGCTCGATTCTCTCAGATCTGACGATGGAAGGTTCTATCGATTTCGGGATCAAAGCTCACAGTCAGTCCGAGACTATCCGAACGGTGCATGCACTAATCGTCAAAGAGCACCTGAAATTTGAAAAGGTTTGAAAGTGAGATCCTTGGTGTAGATTAAAGATCAAATAGATGAGTGATAGTTTTAAAAAGAAAACAAAATCCTAGATTAGTCTTAAAAGAACTAGATTTGACTGACTGATTCCGTTGTCCCCGGCAACGGCGCCAGAATTTGATGTGGCTTTTTGAATGCACTAACAAATTCACTCGGGGTTTATATCCCCGAGCTTTTACCAAAACCAAGTGCAACAATACCACCCGCAAGCGGACGGATCTTATCGCAGTATAGTTGAGGATCGAACCCAAAGGACAACGTTTTTAAGAATCTTTGTCAGTTAGATCTAGCCCAAGTAAAACTAATATTTAGAACAATTGGTTGATTTTGGTTTGATTAAACTAATTGCAAGAAAGTAAATGCGGAATAAAAGATGGGTTTAGGTCAATGATATGGAATCGCTGGGATGGTACCGGGTTTGACCACCGCTACGCACACAAACACACTCTCTTGAAAACAAACCAGGCACGATATAACACTCCAAATAGAGCTGCTGCAGAACCCCCCATACGGGCGTCAGGTCCGCGTAAGCATCACCATAGGCAGCCGATTTCTCATCGCCATCCGGATCACATGTCTTACGGCTCTGAAGATATAGAAATCCACGGAGGTTGTGAACCCCCCATACGGGCGTTAGGCGCACAGAAGCGTCACCGAAGGCTAGATGGCTCGTCCCCTCGCGGATCATACACTTACGACCTCGATGAAATCCCATCCTATTTCTAGTTTGGGAGTCAGCCGCGTTAACCGATAAACAAGCAGGAAGGTGACATGCGAGCAAACATCGACGTTTAGCAAGATGATGCAAAATCCAACTAAGGTTGTGAACCCCCTATACAGGCGTTAGGCGCACAGAAGCGTCACCGAAGGTTAGATGGCTCGTCCCCTCGCGGATCATACACTTACGACCTCAAGGAACCCATCGGAAGTTATCGTCAAGGGTCAAACATGCTAAACGACGTTCCAACCCATGCCTTGAAGTTATCGTAACATAGGAACCCATGCATTGAAGTTATCGCAACATAGGGAGCATAAAGATGAAAACACGCACATAACCAACCTACAAGCTTAACGATAAACGACAAAATGAAGAGTTATATACATTGCCTTGGGAAGTTTAACAAAAGAACATGGTTTGCATGGGCAGCGGGGCTAGTCCCCGCACCCCAGCAGAAGAGGACTACTCGGTCATGATACGAGATACAAGAAGGATAAGAGAGAAAGATAGATCTGCCATGAGCTCGGTGCAGAGGGTGGACGCAACTCGGTGAAGAAGATGCGCTCCTTGCGCCGTCTTCTTCCTCTTCTTGGCCTCCTTGGACGCAACACCAGTGATAGATGCAGTGGAACTTGATCAGTGTGGTGCTCTGGCAGCCTTTCGGCGTCCGGAACCGATGCCTTGAAATGGGGACCCTGGGGGTCTATTTATAGTTTCAGATCTGATCCCAAACAGTTTGGATAAGTTGCTGGAAATATCTTCTCCAAACGGTTTGGAGACCGTTTGGGCGCCAAACGGTCTTGAGACCGTTTGGGCATCAAACGGTTTGGAGGTCGTTTGAGCGCCAAACGGTCTTGGGACCGCGCGGGACCAAACGGTCTTGGGACCGCGCGGGACCAAATGGTCTTGGGACCGTTTGGGACCAAACGGCCTTGGGACCGTTTGGGATCAAACGGACTTGGGACCGTTTGGGACCAAACGGCCTTGGGACCGCATGGGACCAAACGGTCTTGGGACCGCATGGGACCAAACAGTCTTGGGACCGCATGGGACCAAACGGTCTTGAGACCGCATGGGACCAAACGGTCTTGAGACCGCATGGGACCAAACGGTCTTGGGACCGCATGGGACCAAACGGTCTTGGGACCGCATGGGACCAAACGGTCTTGAGACCGCATGGGACCAAACGGTCTTGAGACCGCATGGGACCAAACGGTCTTGGGACCGCATGGGACCAAACGGTCTTGGGACCGCATGGGACCAAACGGTCTTGGGACCGCGTGGACTTCTTGGGCAACTGGTTTCGTCTTGTTCTTTGTGTATTCCAGCAAACGGTCTTGAGACCACATGGATCCAAACGGTCTTGAGACCGTTTGCATGGAGTTGCCTGCTACACCTGCATAAAATGAAAGATATTTAGTTAAAACCTTGATTATTGAATCACTGAGTAGTTTTGTGCATTATGATTCATATTAGGGTGAAAAGATGTGGAATTGATATTAAATTGTTCCAAAAAGATAATTGAAAATCATTATGAGTATGCACTCATCACATATGTAATTATCTTTGAGTTTTTTGGTGATGTTTAAATTGGTTTTGATTTACCCTCTTTTATGGATATGTAGTTAATTAGTGATCATTCATGTGTATTGTTTTGAGTAATCTTGTTTAGTGTATTAGGGTCTTACAAAAATAGGGCACAAACTGACCAAAACTAGGCAATAACTGATCAAAATTGGATGCTAAATGACTAAAATTGGGTGTACAATGATGAAGACTAGAGCACAATGATCAAAGAGAGTGTGAAATGATCAACATTTAGCACAAAATGGCCAAAATTGGATATGAAGTGGCTAAAGCTTGGCACAAAATGAACAAAACTAAGAATAAATTAACCAAAACTTGCACAAAGTGATCGGGAAAGGCACATGTAGTTATTACCATGCACGCCTCTTTCTCTTCTTTTGTGCCTGATTTTTCACTTTTGGCACCATCCTTATTATTAATTCCACCTATATTTACACTTTTCACCTTGTCTTTTTAACATATTCTGTGCTCTTTACTCCTCATCTTGTGTCATTATGCCTATTTATGAAAGAAGTGTTGTCTGATTAATGGGTTGTGAACACCTCATTCTATAACTTTTGAATCACCTCCATTTATAAATTTGCTAGTTCATTTTATAACTTCGGTGCCTAATTTTGTAACATCAACACCTCATGTTGTCACATTAATGTCTTGTATTGTAATGTCATCCCCTTATATGTATCATTAATGCCTACATCCCTCCTCTTCCGTCATTACTTAGACCATCTCCCCTAATCCCATTATTCTTCTCCTCAACTCCCTACTCTCTCTCTCTCTCTCTCTTATTACTTTTCACCTCAACATTTACCTTCTCCATTATTTACTTTCTCCCTAAAAAAGTGAGACACAAAGAGAAGGGGTTTTAGGTGCAATAGCAGGTGGCAGTTGTAGAAGGGGGTGGCATGCGCATCTGGGATTGACATGTGTAGCATGGTGGAAAGTGAGTTGGCTCAGCTATTTTTGTGGGATCAAGAATGGGTGGTTTTGACTACTCATAACTTGTTTGTGAAGGTATGTGAGCATCACCAAAATGTAATCCTTCAAATCCAAACAAGAATATTAAAAGAAGGGGCTTCAAGTGTTGGCTTCAAAATAAAGACCATAATACACAACATAGCCCAAATTTGAAGAAAAAAAAACACGATCACGTCTAATAACAAACCATTGACATTCATGTAGTAGGTAATTTCTTTGTTTACAATCATCCATATCAATGTGTATTGTCACATTAAAATGTTTAGTGTTACATGTCTTAATGTGTATAGTAGGAGAATAACTTATTATAATTAAAAATTATATGTATAACATTCTCTACTATTATATCCTTACTTGTCATTCATAAAATTCTAAGTGCATAAAAGACCAAATTGTACATGGAAGCACATGTAGTGGTATAAAAAAACTACAAAAAATAAAATACATTGTAGTTGACTGCATAAAAGAGAATAGTTAAGATATAGTTGTGGCCACCATTGGATAGTTGAATAGTTATTAGAAAGTTTGGGGTTTGGATTATGTAGTACGATGTGTTTCGCCTGTAATTTTCCCACCAGAACAATCAGCCTACCACTCATGCTAGTCAGGCATGTTCAAGTTCAACTATACATTCCATTAATACCCAAAACATTTAAAGATGGGTTATATGTAACACCCTGATCCCAAGTAACAACTAAGACTATAATTTATATAATGTCTTTTCTTCTACCTGAAAATTCAAAAGCCTTACATTTGTAATGGAGATTTTTTCATGCATGAAAGCGATTGCAGACCCTATCTAGTAAAAAAATTTGACATTCACAAGTAATTATGATTGAAAAACCCCAAGTTATATATTTCTTGTATGGCTTGTGATCTACATGATTGATAGAATACTAAATGATGAATTGCATCAGTTGTTTTGTATAAACCATGTAAGGATGGGGAAAGTTATGAACATTGATTTCATCTACTAATTAAAAATAAATAGTTTAAGAATCATTTCTTAACATGTTAAAAATGGAATATATGTTAATTTTGGTGATTTAATAAGAGAGTACATGATTTAAGAATCATATTAGGTTATAAGGTTAGTAGAGTTTATTTCAAAGGTCTATGATCGAGTATCAAAGTGTAGCCTAAGTAATCTAACTTCTACAAAGGCTGGATGTGCCTTTGTGGTTAAAGTGATTTCATTAACTGAGGTACTACAAAACTACTCCACTTGTTGTGAAGTTGATGAATCCCCACTAACCATGCTAAATTATATTGTTTGTCTTTGCTTTTATCCTAAATTGGGGCAATTTGACTCCATCATGCTTGGAAGTCACAATGAAATCCAAAAAGGTGGACAAAAATGTGTTTTTGATGATAAAAAAGTATATTATTATGTTATAAGATGAAATTAGAGCCTATATGTACTCGCTAAGACAGTTCCTATTGACCTTAAGAAGACATTGGCTCTAATATTCATTATCTACTCCCCTCTCCCTCGTTTTTCACTATAGAAGGAAGAATCAAAGTGGAATTTAAGAAAGAGATCCAGATTTAAACTCAAGAACTTTCCTAGATATTTTAAATAAAGAATATGTAGAAAGTTCCTTAGGTATCCTTCTTAATCCGTCCTTTATTATATCAAAAACCCTATAATTTTGTTCATTTCATTCCTAGTCTCCTTCTTTAGTCTAGTTTGGTGACACAGAAGTGGAATATACCCATAAGTTGATGGATTGAGGATTTTTTTTGAACCCATGGAGAGGATCCCTAATTCCTCTTCCTTCTACCTACATCCATGTGAGCAGATAATCACATATAGAAGCAATTAAACTAAAATTCATCTTCATGTACCCCAATTCATGAAAATTATTAAGTGTTAGATAAACAACAAAGTATGAAGAGGTTTTGCATATTGTTCTTACTCTATTTTTTTATGAGTGAGTATATTGTTATGTAATTGAGTATAATTTAATATATGATTCTCAAATTAGTTTGATTATATGTTTATTGTTGAAGTTGTTCTGAAAATGGAATAAGCTTCTCTATATGATTAGGAATTTAGGTGTTAGTGTTGACTCCATAGTTTGCATTACCCATATTTTTGTGATGACTTCACCATTACATTCATTCCCATATAGTATTAATGTTGAGAATAATTTCAAATGTTTAAACACACTCAATAAATCAAATGTTCAATCCCTAAATTGTTTGAAAAATCAAGTCATACAAGATCAAAGTTCAAAGTTGAAGAATATATATGATTATTTATACAACTTTATTGTAATCATTTGTAATTATTGTATTACACGCAACTAGAACAAAAAAATCAAATAAGGTAATTAGAAAAATAAATATTGTTTGTCAAAATAATTAGAAAATAAAAAATAGAACTTTGCATCTCTGGAGTTTCCCTAGGAAATTCACGATAGATGACATTGTGTTGGGTTTCTAATGTCTCTACATTGATAAAGTTTTATTGAAACAAAACTTGTATAAGAAAACAAACACAAAATATAATATGTACATCACATGATAGTTGGTACACAAAACTCGATCAAGATTTGGTACATAAAACTCAGCCAAGTAAATGAGATGCTTTCCTCTTTTAGTGCCATCAAATGAGTTTTAGCACTATAAACTCAGCCAATGACACAACATATGTAGATTTTTGTAAAGTGAAATATAGCCGTTTGAGGGTGATATAAAAATTTATAGAAAAATGACTGAACACCCATCAATCCCCTAAAAATGGATAGAATATGTCTTAGTATTATATATTATCTAGTATGCACCCACAACTATAAATAAGAACTATTTGAGTTCATTACTAGGATAACTTCAATTTTCCAATGTTATAGTTTAGAGACAGTACCTCTAGATCCCCTAATCACTCTATGGGGTTGAACATGAAGGTGAAGGTAAAGGTAAATGGAATTTGGTCCAAGGTTAGTGAAAGTGAGTCTCTAGTAAGACTATTGGATCCCTTGCATAGAGAAGGGAAGATAGTTAGCCCTTGATTTGAAAAGTAAGTTCTCCATGTGTAACTCTTGTGGTGGAATAAAAGGTAATATTCCACATTAAAAATCATATATACTCATCTATCCAGGTAGTGTAATTATGTCCTTTGAGATAGATTCACTCTAAGTTTCTTTTTGTCAACTTATAGATTGTTCAATCTTTCTCTCCCTATCTTTTAGCATTTGTGTTACTTATTTCTAGATATAAATGGAATGACTAACATATTTGGTTTGAGTTTCTAATACCTCAATTGACCCCTACTTGAGCTCATAGAGTGATAAATGGTTTTTGAGAATGGTCTTCTTCCAAAATACTTCCATGAGTAAGAGAAGATGGAGAGAACTTTCTCAACCTTTAGGGAGGCTTCTCCACCAGATCTTTAATTTGTGATGACACCAATAAATGATACTGGAAGATGAAGACAAAATTTTACATCAAAGGCTTGTTCTGCAACATGTGTAATTATAGCTCTACCTTACAAACCCCTAGCCAAAAATATGATCAAATGAAGTGAAGAATTTGTGAATATTGTGCAAAAAAATGCTAAAGCTATTAGAGTCACTTACATTGCCCTATCTCTCTATGAATTCTACCACTTCTATCATCATGAATAAGTAAATGAATATAATTTTGAAGATGCTCTCCATGACTTGTAAAGGAACAAAATAAGAGGAGTCAAGCATAAACATTATCACTCACCAACATGAGCGCTTATGAATGTATAAGTTGAAGACCGTAGTAGAGATGTACACTAGACTATCAACCTCTTCAATGGACTTGAGGCTCTTGGAAGGAAAGTATAATCCAAATATATGTGTGTCAAATCCTACACTCTTTTCATGTCATTTTGAAAAAAAAGGGGATAGATATAGAGGATTCCAGAAATCTCTCAATGTTTTGTGAGTGATCTCATTTTCAACCTTCAAACTTATTAGGTGAGGATAAGTAAAAAGGATGAACAAAAAGTATAATTTCCCAAGAAGAAAAAGGAAACTATCTTAAAATCACATGACCCTTAGACAAGTGAAGATCACTTCTCAACTAAAGAGTATGCAATGTAAACAAAGGACAAGACATTTAAGTAAATTGTAAGTCCTCCACCTCCTTGTGCTATGAGTGTGGTTATAAGGGCCATTCCTAGCATGAGTGACCAAAGATGAAGAATCATCATCACCACCACAAAGGATAGAATAAAAGGGATGACAGATATGAAAGGGATGTTCAGTATAAGAGAAATTAGAAGAATGACAAGGTGAGCAAAGACGTTTGTCAACATACCTCTTAAGAATCCACTACTCAAGCTTAAAGGGGTTCAAACACAAAGGATGAAGATCAATGCAATGTATCCCTCATGTATAGCACAAGTGATGAGGCAAGTGAGGGTAAACTTTCATGAATTCTATCCAGAATCTGAAATGATATTATTCATTCTACTCATGCTTCAATTGATGTATTCAAGTCTATAATAAAAACAATTGCTAAATTATTGATGGCTTTATGGTATCGTTGAAAATATTAATGAACTCAACATAGATTAGAGTTGAGATACATTGATTTATAAGTACATAACAATATCTATCTTAGCAATTTTATGGGGGTATGTATGAAAACTTAATATATCTTAATGAGCTTATGATTCTTAGATGTAAATCTACTAGATTCAATGAATTAAAATCTAGACCTATGTTGCCTAGTAGAGATAAATAACTTTCCAGTCTTACCATATATAAATATTCTTATATGGCTAAATACCTCTATTTATAGGATACCTTTTTCAATCTAGAAATTATATTATTGATCATCTAGAACCATCACCATTTTTACTTACTATAACAAATTTCTTAAAGATTCATTACATACATGTATTAAGGGTAAGATGATTCTAAATGAAATCCTTCATATTCCTACCAAAAATATTTGATAGAAATAGATTGGATATAATGGTATCCAAAGCAGGTAGTAAACCAAAGGACCTTCTAAATTGAATTGAGAATGGTCTAGTTCCAAGGCTATGGTGGTTTGCATCTTGTGGAAGAATACATATCAATATTCATCTCACTATCCTTACAGAAAGAAGAAAACCAAGTACAACATGGTTCAACTTCCCAAGCTCACACTGGTCCTAAGGGTTTGAATGATGACTAACATTTCTTATTTATAGGTTATTGAAAGTTGGGTCTCTTCTCTGAGAACATAATTAGGATACATTTTTTTTTCAACTCACCCAGTAAGGGAAAGGTGATTCGATCACTTTTGGAGATAATGGTAAAGGCAAATTGATAGGTGAGGGTGATGTGGGTGATTTAGTATGAATTATGAACGTTCATCTTGTGGATGACCAACCTCACAATATTATAAGTTTGTCCAACTCTATGACCATCAATATCTTGTTATATTTACTCCTCTTCAATTCCTATTGCTAGATTCAATCATGTACAATATCATATAAAGGGGCCTAGAAATGGTTACATTAATGTTCATAGTAACTTAAAGTATATTCTTGGTAAATGTTTGTAGTTAATAAGTATCATATTTCTATATGGCATAGATGACTGGGTCACAAGAATGTGCATCGATTGAAAAGGTTGACCAAAAAAATTTCAGTCAATATTTTCTAGATTAGATTTCGAAAAAGATGAAAAATTATAAGCGTTTACACAAGATAAGAAATATAATTCTACTTTCATGTGTTGAGAATGAGGCTTCTTCTTTTATGGGCAGAGTTTGAAATTTTTTTGTTTGAATCAATTGTGATGATTCTAGTTATATAACTAACACTTCCCCCTATACACCTCATAAAATGGTATTATAGTGAGGAAGAATAGATCATTTTAAGAGATGGTAAGGAACACTCTTCTGGAGTATCCACACGCAAAACATATTGCGCAGAAGCCATAAACCCTACTTGTTTTGTGAAAAATTGAATTTTAACACACCCACTTATAAAGAAACCTCTCTATGGGTTACAACATGGTAGAAATCCTACAGTTTATTTCTATAAAGCTTTTTGTATGCCTTTTGTTTATGCTATACACCAAAGATGGTCTTCATAAGTTTAATGCTAAATTGGATATTGCTATCTTTCTAGGATATATGTTGTCACGAAGACGTTTATTACCCTAAGTACACACTCCTAATGGATACATAGAAAAAGGTCAGTGGACCTGGGAATTCATCCCTAGAATGAATCACATAATATATGCATCAATAAAACCACAAACAAGAATAGGATAAGAAACAACACAACATAAAAGAACTAAACTAGTACCTAAAACAAGAATTTAGTCACACACGTCAAACCATTTGAATTTCATTTGCATGCCAATAGAAATCACTAGAGTAAGATCCATAGATTATCATAATATAATAGATGCATCAAATCTAGTAAGAGTCATAGTGTACATGTTACCTAAAATTAGAAAAAGGTACACATCAGCACAACTGTGTTGAGTATGCTATAAAATATATCAAATAGTAGGTTAAAGGAACATATATGCTTGGCAAAACTTAATATAATAAAAAAATGAAATCAAAAACATTAAAGAATTTCTTATTAAGTTTCAATTGTGTTTTAAGTGCATTTCCATTATACATAAACAATAGTATATGGCCATTAACCAACTTCCTCAAAGGAAGGGTGCGTAAGTGTAAGGCCACTGAACTTGCTTAATGAGTTGAATGAGCTTAATTACTATAATTGAATACTTATAAAACTAATCTAACCTGTTTATATGCTTTGAAATCATAATAAAAGCTTAAGTTTCAAATTTGGTCCAATTTGGACATTGTTCGAGCAAGTTATGCAATTTTCTATACATTTTGGACTTTTCTACAATTTACCCAATTGAGGGGTTTGTTTGCAATTTATCACATACATTATGTTACTTAGATGTTATATTATCATTCTTGAGATTTTTGAACCAGGTGGCTCCTATTTGAGCCATGGTTTGAAGATGTTTTCATCAAGAGTATTTTAAGGTTTTTCCCTTCATGGATGAGCTACCTTTAGTAGCTATCAACTAAGGAATTATGTGATTGGATGGGAATTTCGACAAAGGAAAGCTAATCAGGTCTATAGGAATGGTGGGAGAGCTGCTTGTGTGTGTGCTTATGTATTCTTAATAATTTAAAGCCATGGACACTTGAATATATACTAGAATTTCAACTTTTTCTTTTTATTAATATTAAAGTGTCATATACTTATTCCCAAGCAGTGAAACAAGCCACTTTCTCTCCACCACCTCTCTCCTTCTCCCAGATTCGTTCTCCCTTTGTTCAGATACGAATTTTTCTGCCCAAGGAATAAGAAAGTGGGGATCTTCTTGGAAAAAAATTCTAGGGTTGCAATTGATTCCCTTTTTGGGTCTATAAATCTTCTTCCTAGTGATCTTCACCTAAAAGTGTAAGTTTTACCTTATTTCCTCCGTTTGTTTCTTTTTTATCCTTCCTCCTAACTTTCTCCAGGTCGGAACCTTGGTGTTCCATGGTAGAAATTGCTCTAAAGCCCTAAAACCCTACCTTTCTTGCTCCTTATGCTTAGGGTTTGCTCATTTGATGAAGAGTGGTGCTAGATGGACGAATTCATAGCTTATTCTTGGACTTTCTACCCTACCTGCTCGATATTTCTTCTGTGTGTAGTTCCATATTCTCATTAGAGAAAGTTTTATAACTTGCTTCACGTTTATTGCTTACCATAAGCATTCTAGATCTTGTTCTTGCTTGAAAATGATGATCCATGCACTAAAAAGGTATGCTTGACTTGGATTTTTATTTTTATAATGTTCCCTATTATTATTTCAGTTATATATTAACCTGGGATCATGTATATGCTATTCCTAAGGTATGACATGACTTGGATCAGGTTGTTTAAAGCTGATTTCTTCTATAAATCATGACCCGATTATGGTACCATTGCAATAACCCTATGGTGTTGTCTTCATAACAATTGATGTTCATGATCAAGGGTGTCAAGTGATGGTGAAAACCTATGGTCACCCCCTTAGGTCAGGTTTGGGATCAATTAGAAGTTTAATGATCAACCATTAAGTACCATATTGATGTTATCAATCAATGTTGACATAAGCTTAATATTTGATGTTGATTAATGAATATAGTGTTGATCTAACAATCTATGGTGACTTAATGGTCACTAATGATGGTTGATCATGTCTCTACAACCTATGGTGAGTTAATAATTGTAGTTGTAGCATCAATTACGCCTTATACCAATGGTTTCTTGGGTCACTTGATGCAATGGTCAGACCTATACTGTAATTGATGGTTTTAACATAAGAACTTGACCCAATGGTCGAGATCTAATATTTATTCCTCCATTAAGGTGGTAATGATGGATAATGTAATATGTTAGTCCGAATTTAGATGGTTTCCTTTATAGGATCAACTTAAGGGCTTACTTGTTGACAATGGATGGCTTGTTTTAAATGAACAGTCGATCGTGGGTTTTACCCTACTCTCAATGGAACTTTTTGTGTTGTTAATCAAGTGTTGTCTAGGGTTATATGGTGACTCTTTCTAGAGTACAAATCAAGGACTTCATAGATGGTTTATCTAAGGTGTTTACTTGTGAAAACAACCAATAGTCTTACCTTTTATACATATAATGGTTCTAGGTGACATTGTGATATGGAGATATGGGTTGAAGGACGATGGAACAAATGGAGGGTTACCCTTAATAAGTTAGTCTTACCTATTCACTTATATGTATAGAAGGGATGATAACCATATTGTGTTGATATGTAACCCTAATGAGGTATAGCTTGTTATACCTAGCTTTCATATAACTAAATGATGGTAATTGGGTATGAATAGTCCTTGAATGACTAATACAATCATGGAGTACTCTATTATTGTTGAAACCCTAGTAAGCTATAACCTAATGGTTACACCTTGATTTATGTGTGGGTTCATATTTGATAATTCTATGGAATGTGATGGTGATGCTTCACCTTATGCATCCATGATCCAATGGGGATGTCGTGAGTTAGGGTTTGGGTATAAGTGTTGATTAGTAACATTGATATAATTTATCATGCTGAACCTAACTCTAATACAATTAGATAAAGATGAGCATTAATGTTTAACATTCTTATATGATGGAATGATGGTAGAATAACCTCCTTACTATGATCATAACATTGATATGTTAATTGGTGGTTATTATAGACACATGGTTGATACTTTATTATGCTAAACGTGTGCATAATGAATATGATGAGAGTTAATCATATCTAGATTCCTTGCATGTTCATTAATAAAGAAGGTTCTTAATATTAATATAACCCTTCTATGATTGTTTATGAATACCACCTAGCTCATAAATGCAATATTGTGCTGATCTGGTGTATTATATATAATTGATGTTATTGAGCCTTGTTATAAGACATGCAAAGATAATGATGATCTTGTAGGGAATAATATGAAGGTCTTAATGACCTTTGGGCATTGTTGAGCCTTGAATGAGGTGTAATCCTCTTATGTTGATAAGGGTTGCTACCCTGTGATATTGTGAAAAGTATTTTATATCTTGTGATAGTATGATGGTCTTAATGACCATTGGGCATGGTTGAGCACTGAATGAGGTGTAATCCTCTTATGTTGATAAGGGTTGATACCTTGTAATATTGTGAAAAGGATTTATATCTTGTTATAATATGATGACTAGTGTAGTCTAATGAATGTCAAGTGAATAGTACCATGTGATGATGAGATGAGAAATTATGTTTCACACATTTTATATCCTTTTAAAGCTTTGATATTTATATGCTTGCTAGAAGTGAATTAGGGTTTGTATGTCCACTTGTTTGATGCAGCCTTAATTCACCCAATTGGCATAACTAATCAAGTACAACTCTAATCATGTAGTGCCTTGTACCATAGATCCACCTGAGTATCAGAACTTTCCAGATGGTGAAATGAGTATTCCTAAGGGAAACTCAGAGCACATACTGATGAGTATGTGGGGTGCTTGTCATCCTGAATTCAAGTGTTTAGGGAGGATGACTGCGGTCATACCTAGCCCTTAGTTTGAGAATGACTACGGTCATGTCTCAGTGATTATATATGTGATAAGATTGGAGGAAAACTGTGGTTGTACCTCGGATGGTAGGGTATGCGTACCCACCTCTTTTCACTAGTGCCATGACCTGTACCAAGAACGGACTAGGCTGTAGCAGCTTGACCTTATGTGTCACTGTGGCGGACCCATACTGACCGGGGGCAGAGAAGATCTTAGGAGTCTGGCTCTTCCTAGATCTTTTATGGCACTGATTTTGACTTAGTAGTGGTCAGTTGGATTTTGAGTGGTATCCTCCAATTCCTCAGGGCATAGTAATAAAAGATGTAATACAGCCGTGTAACATATTTGTTTAGGGTTATACACAATGTTTCACATTGGATGATAACCCTTGTTTGTTATCTTTACATAAAGATGATGCTTAGTGCAATTAAGAGATAGTAGATATACTTATGTTGTGGATATGCTTAAGATTGTAGATGCTTATATACAATAGCCATGATTATGTTGATAACTATACTACTGCTGCTGATTATAACCATGATGCTAGATATCTCATGTTGTTAGTTATGTTTAGCATGCTAGCCATGCCTTTGTAACTAGAGATTCATATACTCCTAATCATGCTTATCCAGGTAGTTGTGCTTATGTTGTTACATCTTCTTATGATGTTGATATGTTCAACCAATTATACATGCTCATGTTGTTAGCTATGATATGTTACTAGACTTTCTCATGATGCTAGAACATCATATGCTACGGAATTGCTTATATTTTCAACAAGATAAAGGATGATAGTCTGGATAATGATGATAGTTATTATCTGCTCTTTTATGTATTTTTTTAATCATCAGTATTGTTGATATTATTTGTTATATCTGCTAAACTACTTAACTATTTAATTACTTAAAAATGTTATAATCAATAAACGTTGTTGGAGGTTATATCTCTTACTAGGACATGGGTCTCACCCTTGTGGTTCGCCACATTTTTTTTAGGTAATTGAAAGTGACGAAAACAAACATGTGGCAGCAAAGAGAAACTGCAATAATGAATAATTGATAAAGTTGATTAGATGTCTAGTTTGTCCTAGAGTCGTCCCTGTACTATCAGGTCCAGGCAGGAAAAGTTTGTATATGGTGTTTCAAATGAATCGGGATTTTTTTAGCATGTTAATGTGTGTTTGTGTGGCATATATGAATATTGTTCTCCTATGTATATATGTTGTGGCTAAGGAGATAGAACAATTTGTATCAATTTCTTAGCATAGTATGGATACTAGAAACATGTTGGGGCCTTATGCAAATGTTTCTGAGAAGGTGTTGATGTTGAAACTATTTTTAATTTACCCATATTTTTGGGTATGTTATTAATTAATGATCGATTGTGTTTTATGTTTTAAGTAATCTCATTAAGCGTGACGAGGTCCCGACAGTAAGGGTGCTCAAGATTAGCTAACCCTTTTATATACACAAGGTACCTCAAGAACTAAGTCAATGACCTAACCCTATTTTGAACATGCCTTGTGCCCTTACCCCAAGAATTCAAGCAAGAACACAAGGTTCATATAATGGACAATTTCAATTATGTTCAAGGTTTGTTCAACATATTTCAAGCAAAACAAACATATTAATCGTAGGGAACAAGTAGCTCAAACAAGTATATAAAGAAAAATAGTTTCAGCATGCATTCATATAGGAAAGTTCAATACCACTAGTTTGACCAATAGTAGGATAAAGCATACCTTGATTAGAGAACAAGATTAACCATTGATTTAAAGGACCATATATAGCACCATATCTAGGTCTTAGCAACAAAGTCGACAAAGTGATCCTCGTATTATAAGAAAGTGTAATTAGATTAATATCAACAAGATTAGGTATTATTTAGTCATTATTATTGTGGTTGGATGTGTCACCTAGATCTAGGTATCATGTCATTCATCATTGGTTTCGAGATCTTGACTAGTCATGCAAGTTCATTATCAACTTACATCTTATTTCTTCTATTCATCTAAACCTAGGTGACACATCACAACTACGAATGTTTGTCATGAGATATTGGTTGCATGATCTTAGTAGAGAAAACATGAGGTTTTAGCAAGATTAATAAAAATGAGTACCAACATAGTCAAACGATCATTTGAGTCATTATCATGCATGGTAATCATCATTAGAGTATAGATGGGGTCTACTAGAGTTATGTTTCATAAACATCATCAAGATACTAATTTGAATTTATCATTAGATCAAGATTCATACAAGATTTGAGTCTTGGTTATCAACATGTACACTAGATCACATTTCAAGTGACGATTAGGGCATTTAGACCCATTACGACACATGAATGATTCTCAAGGGAATTTAGGGATGCAGGACATGTAGTTACTGATTTCAAGGACAAAGAAACATCTTTGAGCAACTTTAGATCAATAAAAGCATTAGGTTTACCATTCACCACATAAGGCCATATTAAGACACATTAAGTATCACAAGACCATCATTAGGGTCCAAGAGAGATCATGATATAAAAGATTGCATTTAAGGGTGAAAGATACTGATTTAGAGCATTCATAAACATTTGAAGCAAACTTGAAAAAGTTATAACATCAAAGAATGAATCTTTTGCACATAGGTCCACATTAAGCTATTTAAGCCACATGAGATCATTTTGGGGTACAAAAGTAGACAAAGATTTCAATCTTGATGCATAATGATGTTGAAGTGACTTATATTAGGCTAACATCAAGTTTTTGGGCATAAAATACCAATCTCCAGCGTTAGATAGCATAAAACATGTAGAAAGAGATCAAAAGGTATCATCTTTAACATATCAGTGGAAGTATAAGAAGAATTAGGTCATGAAACCAGTCTCATTGATAAGATCTTTTTCTATATTGCAAATTCATATATTATATGACCAAAATGGCCCAAGAACTGATGAGATATTGTCCTTGCAAGTTCAAACATGAACTTAGGAAAAAGAGGAGATGGATACCACAAATAATGAATATTTTGGCCGATCTTGGCCATTGATTGGCGATCGTGCGGTTGTACAACATGTAGGTCATGCGAAATAGAGGAGGGTTGGGCTCTGGTTTGGACCATGAGGAAGGGGTTCCCGTGAGTCTTGCTGGATCTGGTCCAAAAGATCAAGCCCATGAGAAGGAGATGCCTCTTACACACTGCAATGACTGCTTCCAGTAGGACAAACACTTCCAAGGCGGCACTGTGATCACTACTCATTGAAGAAGGAGAAACATGAGGCTTCAGGGCTTTACAGTCCATGCTAACCAGCCATCCATCATCGAGGTGGTCCTACAAAGAAAAGGGCAAGCTTATATAGTGCCCATGTTATGCATAGAACAAACACCCAAAAGTGGTTGGCTGGGAGCCGCCATGGACCAAGGATGAGGAGGAGTGAAGATAGGGGAGCTAGGGTTCTTGAAAGAAGTAGAAAAGAGAGGGGAAATAAAGAGGGATGAGAAAGAGGAAGGCTGGTGGAAACAATTGGCTAAAAGATTGAGGAAAGGAGTCACATTGTTGAAGCTAAGAGGGTAGGTGGTGACAACACTTGATGCACCAGTGGGGTGTATATAGTAAGGAGAAGGCACGCTGGTTGTTGATTAGAGGGGGAATCCAAGGCTAATGGATCTGAGGGTCATGATCCCTCATCAAAAGACCGAGCTTCATGATTGGTTGAAAAGGGGAAGATTGGATTGCCAAGGAAACAGAAGAGAGGAGCATGTGGGCCATGGGGTGGGCGCCAACAATTGGGCCCAAGATGGCTGGCCCATGGGTAAAACAAGAGATTAATGATTGTAAATTAGGTCTTTAAATCAAGGATTTTCAAATATGCATATCTTTCTCTCCCGACCTCACAATTGCACAAAGCTTGGTGCTTTGGAAACCATAGTGTCCTCTATCCAACTATAAAAAAATGAGGGCAAGAAAAATACAAATAGAAGGTATCAAGAGGGGATGAAATAGGATAATACATACATAAGCTGAAAACAAGATTTTATACTATTGAGTGTCTCCATAATGTTCAAATTACATTCAATCTTAAAATTATAGTCAACTTTGAGGAAAATATCAAAGATGAAAGTTACATATATGAGGATAGAGAAAGGTCCAAGTTATCAAATATGATCTCTTACATATTTTTCTATCTTTTATTTTGATCTAGACAAAGTAGAAAATATAAAAAATGATGTTATCAAGTAGATAAATAAATGATTGTAATTAATTCTTATAAATTTTGAAAAATGTTGTATTTTTAATAAATGAAACAAAACACCATCAAAGCTGCCAAAATAATTCATTATCAATCATCGTCATCATCATCATCATCAACTAAGCCTCACTCCCAACTATGTTGGGATCGGCTCTCTTACATATTTTTCTATCTTTTATTTTGATCTAGATAAAGTAGACAATATAAAAAATGATGTTATCATGTAGAGAAATAAATGGTTGTAATTAATACTTATAAATTTCAGAAAATGTTGTATTTTTAAGAAATGAAACAAAACACCATCAAACCTACCAAAACAATTCATCATCAATCATCATCATCATCATCATCATCATCATCATCAACAACAACAACAACTAAGTCTCAATCCTAACTATGTTGGGGTCGGTTCTCTTACATATTTTTCTATCTTTTATTTTGATCTAGATAAAGTAGAAAATATAAAAAGATGTTATCAAGTAGATAAATAAATGAAACTAATTCTTATAAATTTTGGAAAATGTTGTATTTTAAAGAAATGAAACAAAACACCATCAAAGCTGCCAAAACAATTCATCAATCATCATTGTCATCATCATCATCATCATCATCATTATTATCATCATCATCATCAACAACAACAACTAAGCCTCAATCCCAACTATGTTGAAAATAAGATTTTATACTATTGAGTGTCTCCATAAGCATCAAAATTAATTCAATCTTAAAATTGAAGTCAAGTTTGAGGAAAATATCAAAGTTGAAAGTTACATATATGAGGACAGAGAAAGGTCCACTTTATCAAATATGCTCTATTACATATTTTTCTATCTTTTATTTTGATCCAGATAAAGTAAAAAATATAAAAATGATGTGATCAAGTAGATAAATAAATGATTGTAATTAATTCTTATAAATTTTAGAAAATGTTGTATTTTTAAGAAATGAAATAAAACACCATCAAAGATGCCAAAACAATTCATCATCAATCATCATCATCATCATCATCAACTAAACCTCAATCCCAACTATGTTAGGGTCAATTATGTTGAAGTCAACTGCCAAAACAATTATGAGAGAAAAATGATTTTATGACACCACATGGTAATAAAGATTACCTAATAACAACAAAATGATCAAGATGAAAATAAATATATGGAAACAAAAAATGTATTAAAAAAAATTAAATGTTTCATGAAATTGAATTTTGAAATGAGAAATCCAAAATACCATGAATCATCCTATAGGAGGTACCTTCACTCCATCAAGGAAGAATTTATTTGTTTGAAGATATGGTTGACACTTTTTGTTTACTAATTTTTGTAACGATAATGCTTTATCATAAGTTGCACATAGGCTCGATGTTTTTTCTCCTCAAACTCACTCACTATTTTTGTTTTAAGTTGGCCAATATGTCATACGGAATGGTTGTTGTTATTAAAAAATGTGGGTAATTTTCCAATTCACAGACCTGTATATCAAGCTTACTTATACATTGAAATGTAGGCCATTTTCTAATTCAAGAACCTATAAAACAAGTGTAGGTACACATTCTATATACAAACTTAATAATTAATTATAAGGCATCTTGAAATAATACCTGAACACACTACATTAGGAGCCAACATAATGCATACACAATCTCTCATCTGATTTCACTCATTGAAGTGTAATTAATTATTCACTCATATCCTTTAACAAAAACATCATTTTCTAAAACCTTAAAACAAGAGATTATTGACCATGTTTAAATTATTTTTGTTGTAATCTAAAGGATCATTGGGTAATTGACATAGATCCCAATATCGTTCCACATAATCTCAGTCCACAATGCTCACTAACAACTTGGGTCATGATGTTAGAATCTAACCTTTGCAGTTCGTAAGGCACTTGATATGTCACACATGAGCTATGTATCACTTCTTAGACCCCCATCCTTCCAGCAAAATACATAGCCCAATAGAAGAGTACATGGAATCTATTAGTCCCACCACGATTAGCATTCCCGTAATAGTCAACCACAAGTTGACAACAATTCCTTGTGAATAGAACCATCCTTAGAGTCTTCTTTTTATAATACATGAATTGTAATAAAAGTGGTTATATGAGAAATAATATCTGAGTACCCTAATTCCCAAACAATTCTCTTATCATAAATATTGTTTGATCAAGTTAACAAGTGGTACAAGATCTTTCCAATCAATCATAGATATAAATTGTTTCAAAAAGTAGACATAGGTTCTTCCGCGATACTAGTTTAGGTCATTTGCTTTAAGAGAGAGAGATTCTTATACACTAAATAATAAAATGAGAAGGCTTTAAATTCATGATTCCCTATTGAAAAATATTGAGAGCCTTTTCCTTTTGGTACACATGTATGACTCAATTTGAACTAAACATGTTAATTCCCAAAAATTTAGGATACCTAGGTCCTTGACTTCTAAAATAGCAACGGGAAGATCTTTGAAAGACTGAATGCCACTTTACCATCTCCATAATCACTACCATTCACATATAGTATCATTTTTATGGTATCATTTGAATAACACCAAACAATGAGCATTGCTTCATACACAACCAAATTGTCTCATAGTCACTTTGATCCTACAAAACCAAGAACTAAATATTTTAAGATTATTCACAATCCTTGATCTCAATTAAGAAGAAAAAATAAGTCAAATCTAGACTTGATTTGGGTTCCATGAACTTGGTCTACAAACATAATATGGTTGAATTTCAATTAGGCAAATCGAAAGATCTCTTGTTAATCCAATCAAAATACTTGTGTGAACCCACTTACAACCAATATATACTTATATGTATCACTAGAATATCATAATTATAATTCACATACCCAATTGACCCAAAAAATCTTCTTTTCCTCTATAAATGAAAACAAGCTCTCACATTTTGTTCCTTTACATGGATGATATTTCTACATATCCATTTTCCATTTTGGAGAGGCTTGTGCAAAATGCTTTACAAGATTACGAGCAAAGAATCCTTATAATGGTCATTAAGACAAACCTTATGTACAATAATGCAATTGAACAACCAATTGTTTTAGTATTTACCCAAGCTATTTAATAATTATTATAGCTATTTGGGATACTTGTGATTGGCAATTAGACCTATCCCTAATAGGTTCTGATTTCCATTTGGCATGTCTTTCATATACTTGTTGTCCATGTTGAGTGCACATAGAGATTCTTTATCATTAAGTTGTCATTAGATGTTGTAAACTAAGTTTGACTACATTTTGGTAGGTCATTGCTTTACTAAATCAAGTCTTTGGGAGAGGATTATTGAGAAGAGGTTAAGATCTATAACACAAATTCCAAACAAACAATTCGGTTTTATGCCAGGAAGATAAACAACGAATGCTATTTTTCTGATAAGGAGTCTTATGGAGAAGTATAGAGAAAGCAAAAGAGATCTTCGTATGATTTTTATTAATTCAGAAAAGGCTTACGATTGAGTGCCTAGGGAAGTGTTGTGGATGGTTTTGACCAAAAAGGGTGTGTCAATCCAATACATTGACTTGATTAAAGACATGTATGATAACTCTATTGCATGTGTGAAGACTCTTTGAGAAGAGACACCAACATTTCCTATCATAGTTGGGGTACACCAAGGATCCACACTCATCACTTATCTATTTTTTATTATTATAGATGAGTTGAAAAAGAATGTTCAGTATGATATTCCTTGGTGTATGTTATTTGTTGATGATATTGTATTAATTGATGAAACTAAAGACGGATTAAATGACAAAGTTGAATTTTGGAGAAAGGCATTGGAATCAAATGGATTGATGAATAGTAGGAGAAAAAATTGAGCATAAGCATTGTAATTTCAGACAATCTTGCAGTGGGAGTGGTGGAGCCAAGTTGGATAGAGTAGATATACCAAAATTTGATCAATTTTGTTACTTAGGTTCTAGTATTAAAATAGATGAGGATGTCCAAAATGACATTTGTCATAGGATCACTACAGGATGTTGAAATGAGGAGTGCAACTGGAGTATTATGTGAGTCAAAAGATCCCTTTCAGATTAAAAACCAAGTTTTAAAGAACAACTATACGTCCAACTATGCTCTATGGGAGTGAATTTTGGGTGGTGAAGAAATAAGGTTTCAATAAGATGAACATGGCTGAAATAAGTATGTTGAGATGGATGTGTGGGAAGATAAGAAAACATCAATTGAGAAATGACTATATCAAGAATAAAGTGGGGGTGGTGAGCATTGAGGACAAGTTGCCTGAGGGCCGACTTAGATGGTATGGACATGTGCAATGCAAACCGACTAAGGTGCTTACACAAAGAAATGCTATTGAGTAGAGCACAATTAACAGAAGAAGAGGAAGGCCTAAATGAACATGGGTAGAGCTATAAAGAGTGATTTTGAATCTCTACATCTAGACTAGAATATGACCCATGATAGAGATGAATGGAAACAAAGAATCCATGTATCCGATCCTGACATAGTTGGGATTGAGGCTTAGATGATCATAATGATGATGATGATGATGATGATGATGATGATGATGATGATGATGATGATGACTTTACCGAATATCAAGTTTGACCAAGTTTATTTTATGTCATTGGATGTTCACAACCGTATTAGATACTCATAATTTGTTTACTATAGTTCATTATGTCTATTTAAGTATTATCCTAGTTGTTTGTCAAACTTGTTGAAGTCAATAAAAATTAGTATAATATTGTGTTAAATCTTTTTTTGAACATTTCTGAAACATGTTCACCATAATTTCTTAAATTCCTCAGGATTGTTTTATGATTGGTTCATTTAAATGATATTTTCCATTACTTATGTATGTGCACACACAATTATGATGTGGAAAAATTTGAGCAGGCCAAGTTGAATGAAATCAAGTTTGCCCAAATTAATTCATGGGATTGGGTGTTCAGGT
Source organism: Alisma plantago-aquatica (assembly GCA_963693085.1). Lineage (NCBI taxonomy): Eukaryota > Viridiplantae > Streptophyta > Magnoliopsida > Alismatales > Alismataceae > Alisma > Alisma plantago-aquatica. The sequence goes on along the minus strand of OY856409.1, from coordinate 1,320,417,018 downwards.
GCAATATTAGTAACTGAACATCAAGTTTGACCAAATAGTTTAGTATTGTTGACCATGAATTGTTAAGTATTAGCCCAATAGTTGAGCATACTTGTGGTCTATAACTAGACCTAACCCTAACATGATCTGATTTCCATTTTGCATGTCTTTCCTAAACATATTGTCCATGTTCAATAGATGAACAAATTCCTTATGATGATGCTGTGATTGGTTTATGTAAATGAGGCATGGACACTTTGAAAGTTGTCATTATAGTGTACATAACATCAAATTTTATGAAATGTATTCATGGAAATGGATGTTTATTATGAATATTAGTTATTTTCTAATTGTTTAGTATTTTTGACCGGGCCATGTTATATATTAACCCAAATTTGGAACACACTGACCAGTTTTTGGATATCATTTATTGTAGTTGTAGGTATCATATAATTATATAGAACTTGTGGTTTTTGTCAGTCTAATTTTGGACAATGATTTCAGTTTTTGGATTTATTAAATTGACCTTCACAACATGCATGCATTTGTTTATTGATTTTTGCATTCTCGATTTTGAACATTCCTTCATATTTCACAATTGGCCTGTGAAAATTGATTTGTTGACCAACATATATATATATATATATATATATAATTCCCTAATTGTATTACTGTGATTACTTTGAATAGAAGTGGTTGTTATGCTCAAATTTAAGTGTGATTTTTTTTTCTAGATTAGACTTTTATGATTTCCCATGGATTTGAACCACTGTGATTGATGCCCCATTTTCAATGAAACTTGCCTTGGATTTCTAGTTTCATTACTATTGTTTTAATATGACAACCTTGATTTTCTCTCTCTTTGATGATACCCTTTATTTCCCCATTGGTGATCCAAATCACTCAATTGAGTTCAATTTCATCGTTGTATGTTGTTTGATATTCTGTTAGAGTCACATTGATTTTGTATTTAAAGATGTGACATTGTTTTGCATTATTTGCCTATTTTGCATGTCTTAATGTATCATACTTTTGCTTATAATATTGAGCATACTCAAAATATATTGCAGTCATTTGACATAAAATGAATCTCCTTCAATGGGATGATGAGTCAGATGCAGTACTAGGCATGACATTAGGACATCAATACTATTTAGGCAGAATGCATCACCATTTGATACATTAGGCTTGATGCAATGCCCTTTGTGATTTCCACACATCGACCGAGAGGATTGGCATGTACATGAACATGCTCAAAACAAGGTGGAAAGTGTTAAAACATGTAGGTGCAATTCCATAGATTTTTTGTACCGATCCTTGCCTTTACATGGCAAGTCTATTACATCAACCACACCAACCAGGAAACCCTCAACCAAATACAATAGTTGTTGAAGATGGAGTTGTTGCACAAAATAATGTCAACCATGACACTAATATTGTTGGAGGGGTTGATGATAATGACGATGAATGAATGCCACATGTATCACTACTTAAATATTGTACAAAGGCATGTCTCTGTACAACAACATTGCATCGTATTTTATGTAATGCTGTCTATTTCTTTTAGGAGTTGAACTAAAGTAGATTGATGTCGAAACTAGTAGGTGCTAATGTGTGATATAATTTTCTGTGTTTTTTACCTTCTGTTAAATAAGCTTGGCTTTTCCTAGTTATTATATTCTTGTTAGAGAATGAGGTTAATGTACTCTACAACTATCCGTACATCATCACATGTTTATGTATTCCTCAAACATACATTCGTATCAAAAGAGTTCTACAACTACACATACTCAATTAATTTAACTATTGTAGTCGTTGTTATCAAACTCGTCCCTTTATTTTGACAAGTGGCCTTGTCAAAACGACTTACAAATACAGATTGTAAACACATCCTAGACACTACAATTCTAATTGGATAACATGGTTGCAAAGAAGTGATGTAATTATTATGTATCAATCTGTGATTGCGATTGAATTAATATTGATTTTAAAATGTACACATGAAGGGGAAAAACATATTGTAAATTTAAATAATAATAGCTTTCTATATTTTAGTTTAATAAATAGTTTTTTTACTACACTTGTAACCAATATCAAACACATTTGGATTATGACTTATATTATACACAGATCCAAATTATAAGCAGATTGAATCTAGAGATTGTCAAATAAAATCAGACTGCATTAATATCAGATGGCCAAAACTAGACTGAATTGCTAAATAAAATCAAATTGGATCCAAATCAGAGTAATTGAGATATTCTAACTAAATCTGACTAATCTGATCTTGACTACTAAATTCCAATCCTGAATCAAACGGTGGCTTACAAACAGATTTAAAAGTACCAATGTGTCCAATCACAATAAACAACACGATAGACCGCAAACCGCTGATCGTCTTGGACTCTTATGAGGAAATTGCGGCCCGGTTGACATGGGACTCCCCAAGGTACTAATTCCAGGCCGGCCCGAAAGTGTCAGATCACACCGTCGAGGCACCCTTGGAGAAGGTGGTCAAGTGCAGCCATTACGCCTCGCAAAGAAGTGGATCAATGGAAAAAAGAAGTGGATCAACGTCTAATAGAGCCTTAACGTGGGTCGATATATAGAACCAGTGGAGAAACCACTTATGAGGCAGAACAGTGTGATTGGTCCAGAAACCACATTATCCCTTCCCTTACCTGTGGTGGCGGCTACCATGATGCCGGGAGGAACAAGGAAGAAAGAGCAAAGGTAGTGAAAACCCAAAGGGAGAGCGGCAGAATGCTCGAAGATAGTTTGTTTACCAAACATGCTTGGTCGATAATGGGTGATTAATATTGTGCTTCCACAGAACTAGTCCGTATCTTTTATTTACTTAACGTCCATAGTATCAGTACACACTGATCGCACATATGGTGAAGCGGTGATCGCACATATCGCGAAGCCGTCATCATACACAGAGCGCCGGTGGGCTCTTATTTTTGCTTATAAGCACACACATAACCAGTATGCAGCCGGACATGCAAATGCATCCCACTGTAATTACTTCTGTAACTAAGTAGCTTTTATATATAGCTGTGTCCCGCTGGCGTATGCCCTGTGTATGACCATCAAGATGATTTATTTTCAGCAGCAGCGGCAGCTGCCGAAGAAGCATCCACGGCCGCAGTGACAGCGGGCGATGCACCTCCCCAGGTAGTCGGTCCTGCAGCAGGCGTTGTGTTGGATGCAGCGCTGCTTCGAAGCGCCTAGATCCGGATCGGAACTCTTGGCTTCATCAACTGTAAAAGAGACAGACATATATTTATGCTCAAGTTCAAAACATCCACACAACCCACTAAAATTTAGTTGACGCATGTCGGTGCTCTATATATCACTACAACTTAAGCTGCAAGAAACTAACATCACCTTGTTCACTGTCGGCGGCATCATCAGCTCGAACCTTGGAGGGGGCGTTGGAGATCAGCAGGGATCCAATGATCAGAGCTAGGAGAAGGAAGGCCGTCTTGCTGCTCGCCATATTTGGGGGAGGTGTATCTGTTTACAAACTAGCTGTGCGATGAGAAATTGGTGATCGGCTCACTGCACTGGCAAATGTACAAGATGGAGGGATCCCGTATTTATAGCGTTAATTCACCAATAAAGGCAGGCCACGCACCCGGCTGTACTAGGGAGAAAACTAGCGAGCTACTATGATATCCGTCTCATCATATTAAGCAGGTACATGGGATACAAAAGTCCAATGCGCTTCTTCGCATTAGAAAACTACGTGGTTACGTGGCATTCGAGCGTGGTCTAGCGTTTTTCCTCATATAGTTATAGTTAATTTCTAAAAATTGTAGTCTAGCGTTTTTGTCTTCAGAGAGGATTGGATTTGCTATCCAAAAAGGCGCAGCTTGTTGCCCGCCTGTCATCTTCTTCAATGTAAATCTTTTCTTTTCTTGGAAAGGATCATAACTAGTACAATTAATCAAGAAAAATTGAGGAACTGCTATTGTTGGACACGCTGTTAGGCAAATTGGAGGAGTTCTATGCTTTGACAAATGATTCCGGTGGCAATTTTGAATACAGGAAAACGAAAACAGGAATTCAATCGCAATGGCAATCGTTTGGTCCGAAGCAGTATGACAGTGAAGCTTTTCCTCACCTTTTGTTTAGTTGCAGGTTCTTTTCAGATCCAGAAACCACAGTCAACTTACTCCCGCGACAGAATTCAGCAATTCTAGAGTAGGCACACATTGTGACTGATATTTCAGTTATGCCTTGCACCAGTGTTGTTGAGCAACAGGTATGTGGACCATTGCATGGCTGTGGAAATTGAACTGCGCCCAAAATGGGCGCAGTTTCCTTTCTTCTAAATTGTATGTATAACAGAAACCCCAGGGGATTTGCTGCGCCCAGTTTTTCCCGGAGCACGCTGCTCCTAGCTGCAAATGGTGCCCCGTGTTTATAACATTTAATCAAAGCCGGTGGTATCATTTATATTAAAATATGGACGGAGTTGATCTTAGGATCAGCAAGTTCCGGATAAAAGCGGGAACAGCAGATCCGCGCTCAACAGAAATAGCACTACTGGAAATAGGGCCCTACTTTGACGTTTTTCTTAAAAAAATTTGACACAAAATTGAGCATGTCATGGTCACGTGTCATATTCAATACTCAGCCCACATGTAAATAATAAGTATTTCCTTTTGGCCCACCCTCTCTGGCTTCGCGGGCCCAAATTGGCGGGGGGTCAGTTTCCGTCCTTTCCTCAATTCACCTCCCGCTCATTGGTTTTCCATTGATGGGTTTATTTTTCAGCCTTCAGCTTCAAGGCTTTTGGCTTTGTCGTTTCCGCCCGTGCCCTTTTTCAGCTTTCTGCCCTAACAGTCGACGCCGCACGAGAGCGAACGAGGTGGGAACAACGAAAGGCCGACCTTGCTGGTGAGATAGAAAGCCAAGACGAGAACTAGGAGCTCGGACGCAGGCAGGGATCATCAGGTATGTATCTTATCATCTCCCCTGCCGATTTCACCCTAGCGAATTTCTCGTCACCGTCAGACAAGATTTTCAATAACTTGCATTTTCCTTCTGAAGCTCTACCTCCTTCTGTATCAGTACGTGATTCTTCTGCCTTTCACATGGCTCTTAGGTTCTTCCGCCCTCTGTCCCTCTCTCTGTTTCGGTCTGGTCACCCCCTCCTCAAGTTTCGTTTCTAACTATGTAGTCGGCCTTATGTAGTTGGCCATATTCTCAAGTAGAATACTACTTTAGGTCCATTCCCTCTCAGATTGACAAGCATCATAAGCCCAGAATCGTCATGCCAATACTTTTCTCTCCCACCCACTTCTCTGCCTCCCTCGTTTCCTTATTATTCTAATCATAAACTCCTCCCATATCCTGTTTTAAGGTCAATGAAAAGAGAACATGCATGCTCCTAGCACGATCTTGTCACAAACCCCTCAGTGCAACCCCTATTTACATCCACTGCTTTGTTGATAAGCCATACTGAAAGCAATACTCTTTTCCTATTCCATCTCTTCATACCTATCTGTAATCTTCTTACATCTATAATGTCTCACCCTATCTACTTATATCTCCGTTCTCTTCTGAATCCCTAAGATGGTATGTGGTTGTTGTATGCAGGTTGATGGTCTATGCTTTTCTGATGGTTGGAGGTGGACATGAGATCATCCCTCTTACTTTGTGAAAGGTTGTGCGGTGGGGAAGAAGACACAATTTGAACAATAGAGAGAAAGAACGATAATGCTAGGTAACAATTTTTCATATATGATGTTTTGATATCTCTATGTTCTTTTTCTTCTTCTAGATTTTCCTATGCTGTGATATTTAAATTATTCAATTTGTATTTTGTTATGTATCTTATATATTTACCACATTTGCCATTTGCAAAAAAAATTTAATTGTTATTTGAACGTATTTTGGAAACATGAAAGGAATTTATGACCTTGATTCAATAGTTATACTCTCTTAAGGGTGTGCAATTTTCCTAAACTTAGCCTTCAAATGTCACTATTATTTAAAAAGAACATATATTATTATAGAAATTTTACAACACCATGCATCAAAATTTGTTGTTATTTAACAAAATATCTCATGCAATTACTTTTGGTGATAATATACAAAACCAAACACCGTGGGGAGAATAATACTGACAAAGATTAGGGCATGTTTGCTACGAAGCAGTCGGGTGTTGTTTGATGAATGAAAAACATTATAGATAAAATCATGTCTTTCAGTTTGTAATAGTTTCACTTGGTACGACACAACATTCTTGTGTCGGTTCTCCCTATAATCGTTTCATATCCAGAAATTGGTAGCTCAACCCTATGTGAATTGGTCGGTTATAAATGTTCAAAATAGTCCTGCACTTGACCACGCCCATTTTGGACATGATACCAATTTTGAGAATATGCCTCAAAACAAATCATTTTGTGATTTTAAAATTAATATTTTCATTTTCTCATTTTCTAACCAAAATAAAAATCTTATCCTAACTCCTAGAGTTTAAAAGTGATGAACTTGTCCTACACCCTACCAAACAGGGCCTTAATGTTGAATACGATTACTAATGTGATAGATAATCAATAGGAGATTAGTCAAACCTATATTTATGCTAAAAATAATCATAGTGATGACCTTAATAGAAAATATATTGAATATACCATCACTACGAAAAATATGGTCTTTAACTACAAAAAAAAATTGTAGCGAAAACCCTAAAATTTGTAGCTAAAAGCTTTGGCTACATTTATCCTTACATTTATAATATATAGCTAATACCCGTGTAGCTAATTGTTTAGGCTACATTTTTTAAAGTTGTAGTTAGTTATTCCTCTGGCTACAAATTCATATGTAACCCTAATTGTAGGTAAAAATGTCCTTACACATAAACATGTAATTTCAATTGTAGCCAAATGTATGACTACAATTCAATTTGTACCTATGATATGTAGGGAGAGATGACATTGGTTACAATTTGTATTTGTAGTTCATGTATAGCAAAAATTAGCACTTGCTACACATGTAATTATAGCTAGTGTGTAGTGAAAGACACCATGTACTATACATACATATGTAGTGAGAGACATTATGTATCCAGTCATTCGCTTGCCAATATAGAGTGGTTTTCAATAAGAAAATAGATGAATGTTAATCAAGATCGAGTTGTGCTTACAATGTCAGCAATGATACTTTTATTTATATTTGAACAATGAGTACACATGGGGAGGACATTAACCTGGCCCCTATTTTACAATATGCATGGAAAAAAGACATGTATACAATATCTTCTTCTGACTACATGTATCCACTGCATACTACAAAGCACAATATAAAGAGGGATCATCTCCCTTAGTTCCTCCACCTAATTCACAGTGAGTTCAACATCCCTATGAATCTCAGCTTTAGTGGTGAATCTTCCAATCCCAAACATGATAGAGGTATGTGCCATGTCCTCATCAACTCCCGGAGCTCGAGTTGCAGCCTTTCCTGTTGGCAACTCATGTAGAGGTTCATGTATGGTTAGCTTTGATTGATGAATCTCCTGGATCAGAACATATTGGCATTTCTTCTCATAATCTATGCGTTCTGTACTTTTGTATGTTGTGGATCTCAAGCGCCATCAAGTTGATGGTAGAATCCACTTTGTGTGAACCACCATGGATACCTACAAAGAAACATACAAGTTTTAAGATATAGCTCACGAAAAAAACAAGCAAACATAGTTTCTCCTACTCATAACTTATCTATTCCATAAGCTTTCTTCTCCCAATGCATTTAAGAATAAGCTCCTACCTATACATGATGACCTCTATAGAACAAAAAATGTAGTTAAGGATTAACATTGCTGGAAAAGAAGTGTTAGAAGCATTAAGAGGACTCAAAATACCTCGATGAGAATTTGAGAGATCCAAATTATCCCAAGTAACCGTGATAGAATCTATACAAAAAGAAGCTGAGTACCCACATCATGCAGAACCAAATAGAATGTTACTCAATGCCTCTTAGAATATTTCCCCAAGCATCAACATCTCTGGGAACATGTATTATATTAGCTTTTGAAATAATGAACAGATCAACACCGATACTTGTTATGAAGATAAAAGATTTTTTTTCAAGGTTGGATCTGGAAACAGAGGTGACAACTAGCGTTTCAAAATAACACTACTAACACTCACATAAAATTAAACAACCAAGATTGACGGCCTATACTCTGGCTAGGATAGGCATGCTCTAAAAGTGATGCATGAACTATCTTCATTTTGAACTCCAACTGCAACAGATCCTCCAAATCTGTTATTTAATTTTCTGTGGCAAGAATTAATAAGATCATAGTAGAGAATTCTTCAAAATTAAACAATTGGGATCTTTAAGCTAACACAGTGACACCCAACTGAAATAAGGCAAATAACTTCTAAATGGAATCTGTAGACTTCCTTAGCAAATAAATAATATAAAAACTACAACTATTCTGAGCACAAACATTTCCCATTTTCAAATTTTCCTTTGTTTCTAGATGAACTAGAGTAGTAGTGATGCCACCTGCAATAATAGTTACTGCAGATCAGCAGAATTACACATTTAAAGGATCAGACAGCTAGATAATGGTGAGCATGAAAAAATTATGATTGCTAACTCTTGAGTCTATATATGATAACCAAAATAAAGATCTAAATAAAGCAAAATGTATACACTTGCCTCCATTGATTGTGTTTTCGTTCCCATTTAAGGCTGCATATAGCCTACTTTTGATGATTTGTTGTTCTTCTTGAAGATCATGATATAAATATTTTAACCCTTTAGATAACTTCGTAGCATGTCGGATAAATGTATTAGCTGAAACTTAACCTAAACAAAAGCTAAATTTATGGTTTCTAAGTCACATTTGGAAAGAGAGGATAAGATGATTGATTGTGTATGCAATCATGGATATGTTCCCTTTTCTTGCTCAATCATTCCTGTCACCTAAAGGGTTTAAGATGGGAGAATGTCAATGATTAATCAGTATTAGGAATGAGATTGGTAGAAAAGAGAATTACCTATGAAAAAAGGAATTCTCAAACATAATTTTCAAAACCTTCTTGGCTTCGTGGGTTTTCAAGGACAAGCCAGTGTTAATGATGAGATTGTTACGCCATGTCTTACAGTTGCAAGCTGCAATCTCAACAACATACAAAGATCCATCCAACATCATAGCCAAAATCTATAGCATCCCAGCCAAACATCTCTATTGTTATGTTAGCAGACATCAAAAACATGAAAGTGCATACCTGCATCAAGAAAAAAAAACAAGGACAATCATAGTTCAATGAAAGCAGCCAAATCAGGAAGAGTAGAATAAGTGGAGGAAAAAAACTCATATCAACTGACTCAAGAATGTTAAATGTAGTTCCAAGTTTTAGCACATGTTTGTTAATTGCAGGCACAACAAAATGAACTTGATCCCCACTCTGCTATGAACTATATAAGAACCAAATTAGCATGGTAGCCTCTGCTATGAACTATAGATCTACCATCCACTCTTTAGAGATCTTAGCAGATTAGAAAATGAACAAAAAGGAGTGTAATCAAGAGATTAGAATGAAAATGAAACAACCATACATAAATAAAACTAAAGCATTTTTATTTTAAAATCAATTACAAATTTAGCTACTTAGTATAAGCAGTCAATCACTAGTTAGTCTGGTTAAAGCCCATAATAGAGTTGTGGATGGCATTAAATCTTTTGGCATCATGATGAGCTAAAAGGCAAGTACGAAAGACACCAAATGAATGGTGAGCTTCTATTTTGATACTAAAAAATCATATTACGTTACATATTGACGAGTTTCTATTTTGGAAAACAAAATCTGCAAGTTAAGGTTGTGATAAAGGTATTCTATGGAGTCTTTGTATCTGATCATGATATGGGAATTAACCATGGTGATATACTATAGGCATGAAAAGGAGCTGCATGAGGTATTCATTCAACATGTTATTGATAAATCAGTAGTATCTTTGATAGATTGTGGGGGCTCAACTATAAGATGAGATAGTATAGGCTTCAAAAGGAGCCGCATGAGGCATTCAATCAGCATACATATACAGATCCAACTGAAGATGAATTAACCTTTTGATAATGTAAATGAAAACCAAACAAGATTTTTTGACAATCTAGACAACAATATGAAAGACAAATGCTTGCCTGAAAATTAGATTCTAGTTCACTTTCTTCCCAATCAAGACTTTAAACAAGTTCCATAGCAAAAGGCCAGGGTGAAGCTCAACAAATGTATCCAACAGATGCATGATCATGTTCCACAGGGACTAAAACATATTACTATTGAAAATCTGAATTGCAAAAGACATGAATTCCAAACGAGGGAAAATATATTGTAGCTTCCATATTTCATTTATCAGAGTGTACAATGATTCTTAATAAGTTGAAATGGATTCACTAACCAGACCAGATCCAATGGTTCTTAATAATATGAATTTTTGTAGGAGTGGAGCACACAAGCTATACGACCTCAAAATCAATGTGACCTCAGTTTATGATGGAAGCTAACAAACGTTAGGGTGCATTCATCAATTAATAGCCATTGAGCAAGAGGCACAATAAACTGCCGATGCTTCCAGAAATGCAAAGTTGGCAATGCAGAAGCAATCCAAAAATGAGACAGAGAAGGAACTTGAACATTAATATGCCCACATGGAAGTTCAATTCCAGACGAAGCTTGCTGAAAGCAAAAGTATCTCAGGGCTTGTCTGGTTGCTTACTTGCAACACAACGGTTAGTTTGAAAATAGGAAATGCAATTCAGGAAATTGAAGTACAACTGTAATCATTTGGTTAGATGCAGCTGCTACTCTGCTGTTTGACTTGTTTTCATTTGGTTCGACGTACCTATTACCTGATCAGTAGCTTACTTGGCCAATAGCTGTAGTACTCACATGGCTGTTGGGCATGGGATGTATGCAGCAAACAGAACCATCGTAGGCATTCAGCTGTACGAGTGACCGTGGAAAAGTAACCGCGCCCTGTTTTGGCGCGGTTGATTCCCCCAATTTTCGTATGCCGTCTAGCGGATGGTGCAGTTGGATTTCAAGGACAGAGTTGATCCCGCAAGCAACCAAACGTTTGGGTTAGAAAACACTGTGCAGTTGCAACACACGAATTGATTCTCAGCACAACCAAATGGGCCCTCATTGGAGAATGTTAAGCGTCTTGAACACGAAATAGAAGCCAAGTCTAACAACCTGAAATTGCTTAATCTATTAGCTGCAAATCAGAATGAGTTCATCTCCCCATACTTTATCTTCAAGGGTGTTACTTCCCTCATTCTTTTCATCCATTCTCTTGATGTTTTAAATCATCCATATCTATCATAACATGCACTGAATTAGAGTTTGTGTGTCACCTGCATTCTAAAACAGAGTTATAAAACTCTGTTCCACGTTCCACTTCCCATTGCAATATCTGAAAATGGCTGCTAGACTAGTTCTTTAGTTTGGTAGGCACACAACTTCTATGCTAATTTTTCTAAACCATCTTTGGTGGATTCATGCCTGCCAAGAGATGTGTTTGTGTTGTGTGGGAACAATTTCTTATCCATCCAACAGCCACACTAGTCATTGTAGTATGACCCATGTGATCTATCAATCCAAAAGGATTTTAGTTTGACAGTAAGATTCTGCACATTTATAACCATTTCCTTAGCTTATGAAATTTGTAAGGAACATTGAGCATTTACAGCTATCACACAGCCACAATATACAAGATATAGTAGGCATACTTGCTATGTGAGGAATATTCATTAGGAGCTGAATACATTTAATATTAGACCATAACTCTGGAAACTATGAGGCTGTGGGCAGTCAAGAACTTGATCTCAAAGGGGAAGGGGAAGAGAAACGGGGAAAGGGATATATAACCACTATGAAACACTAATTAAAGGCCACATCTTCCTCTAACCACAAAGAACTACATATTATGTCGTATCATAATAATTAGCCTTGTTCTCTCTTGTGGAAGCAATTTAATCTGTAAATGTGACCTTTATATCTTTTTTCCCTCTCTGACAGCTAAAATCAAGGCATGCATTTTCATTATTGTGGTTGTAGATCATAATTAAAGTTAGTATACTTACAGAAGTGGTCAGTAATTTTGTTAAACAAAAAAATTGATAGACAATTAAAATTTAAAATTAAAAGAAAATCAACGTTAGATTATCATACCTATCTAGGGCATTGACCTTCTTTCTTACATCATCTTGGAACTCAAATTGGAGGAGCACACTTGATAAAATCCAATCATCTTCATCGCAGAAAGTCACAATCCAAAATCTAGACCCAGACCATCATATAGATACTCCAACATAAATGAAATCTCTAAGGGATCATCAAGATACATATGGACTTCCAGCGAACCATCAAGCTCCCATATGATACAAAAGAACCTCGAATTAAACAAAAATATAGCACTTATCAGTATTGAATCAAACCAGTAGGAGAAGGTAAATTAGAAAGGAAGAACTAGAAAATGAATGATGAGGAGGAACATGTAGAACATGGAAAGGAAGGTGAAAAGGGAGGTGAAAGATAGCGGCTGTGGTGGTGCATAGATTATAGTTCTCTAAACTTCTTACTATTTTACAACATTAAATTCTACAAGACAAGGTAAACCAAAATAATGGTTCCCATGTTTATCTATAAGAGTGAAATGGTAAAGAATAGCAAATGAACATAAAGAAATAGGTGAGAAGTGCCATTTTGTATTTACCACTCCAAGTAACCCTAATTGGAAGATACATTTATACTTGTAGGACAAGCAAGATAATTCCTCACTGTCAGGTAAATGAGAAAAATATACTTGGTGCAAGCTTATGTCGAAAGATCACAATGACACTTTGTTAAGATACAACATGGACGGCTGAATGCAACACAACTACACCATTGAGAATGACAAGGATACTGGTTTATCACCTTCTTGTTTCATCAAATAGAAGCTATATCAGAGTAGCATGATATATTCCTGGAGAGCACGAATAAATACGGAAAAAAGTGAGCTTTACTTAATAGATATGGAACATATTTGAAGTAGAAGACATGGTTGTTAAGTGAGTCAATACGAATCTATTAGAATAACAAGCCACCAACACACAAAATAAGGAAATAACATGACAGCGATGATAATGATGTACCGGCTAGACAATGTTATGAATTGAGCATGATGCACTTGAAAAAGACTAAAAATAGAAAGTTAGGTAAGAACGGAAACTGGAGCAATGTAGAGCTAATTTTAAAGAATGGATTTGCCCATTCTTCATAGGAACTAAACTTCTTAATTACAACTGGGATGTCTAGTTCCATATCATTGAGGTTGTCCTAGACCCTTAGAGACCTATCAAGATTTGTTTAGTTGTTACCATGCCCTCCTCAATACTCTCTTGTGGTAAGTCAAGAATCTTGAAGTTCTTCTTCCCTAAACCATTAGCAATGTCTTCTTCAGAACTTCATGATTGAAGAATGGGATAGCTAGATCCATAATGAACTGGGAAGCTTTAGCAATGTCACCTCCACTATTATACTGCTCCAGGAGTTTTTCTATCTTGTCTTTTGCATCTACACTAGGGAGTTAATATGGCTACAATAATGAGCCCACATAATGTAAATCTAAATAATTGATTTAAAGAGATAAAAATATGATCACTGTACTGGAATACATATTGTAAATATAGGAAGAGGGATTATAGAGATATAATTCTAACTTGAATGGTGTTGATGTCCCTCTTCAAAGATGCATGTCAAATACTTTCCTCTTGGCTACCACTATAGAGCCAAGCATATTATTCCTTCAACAGCAAAAGCCGAACTAACTTCTTTCTAGTATTATTGGCTCTCTAATGTCGCTTCACTATGAGTGCCACAATCATCTCTACCATCACTGAATAAAAGGCAATGGCACAAAAACATATACAATACATAAAGCCCATTCTCCCTCTCTAGTGCAAGTTTGTATGCCATGCATGTATATGATAAAATTGCTTCAATTTTAATTAGATTAAAACTTTAACAAAATAATAACTGACTATATTTTAGAGTATATATCTATCTACATCAAACAGATAGAGAAGATGATAGATTGTTATATTTATTTCCATTATAAATGTAATCCTCATTCATTTGACTTTTTTTATAAATTAATCCATTATGTCAAAATAATCAACCTGATTTAAGATAAAGAAAAGATCTGATCCATTATGGGATGGATTATGTTTCACTGGATTATTCTATGGGTTGAGACAATGATTAAGTTAGTTGCAAGTTGGTGGCTGATGTTCTGCACTAAATGCCCAGAATCTAAAGGTGAAATATATTGATGTGCCATAGCCTCAAATTTCAGAACCTCATTCATGTCTTATTAACCCTCTAGTAAATTTCTACCATTAGTTAACATTTATCATTCACAAATTGCATGATCTATGCATCCCACCTTCATTTGCAACCCTAGTCTAGCAAACACTTACATCAGAATTACTTGGACTTGAGTCCTTATTAGAGATCAAACCTGCAAACATATTTTGCAAGATGAATCAACATCGTTGGTCTGATGTCACACCACATATCACCTTATATCAGGCACTATACCCATGTTAAGTGTGCCTCATTTGCTAGATATGGTTCCTTTATGAGCATTAAATTGTGTCTCCTCTTGGTCTCTGAAAAGGAACCCTACTAGTTCATGAATTGAGAACAAAAAGACAGGTTTCTATACGCATGTCCTTTAGAAGCAACACACATACTATTCTATATGGCCCCAATTTCGTTTCTTAGTGCCACATGTCAATAAGTTTTTGCATAAGTGCAAACCAATAAATGATGGATCCTTATAATTTGAACATGTACACATCATGGTTTAATTCCAACCGTTCAATTATGCACACTTTTATGAGCTGATGTACGACAAAAAACCAAAGATAATATATGACACAAAGATTGACTATGGGGGCTATTTCTCCACAATGTTGGTGCTACTAGAAACACAACCACCTACCACTTCACCTTTCATATAGAATAGAACCCAAGTAAGGGAATGTTGGACTCATTAGGCTTTCAGATCGCTCGATCAAGCATGAATCAACCAAAACATCTACATTGGTTAAAAATACAAGCACAAAATCTCTTTTTCTGCCAACTTCAAAATCTTCTGGAACTTCCAACATATTTTTTGGTTGTAACCATATTTACATATATTTTTCTAGGCTTCTGCCCAAAGTAGAGAATGTGGCATTACATCTGTTTTCCATTGGATGTAGTCACCTTTGGATCACTGGTGTTCTCTAAATGTACTGGATCACTACCATGGAGGAAAATATATCCTTCTTAAAACTAAGTAGCCAAATGAGGAACAAATCAGTTAATATTAATAGTGAAATTAACTGAGAAAGGAGAAGGTTGAAGGCTAAAATATTGTATAACTATGTGATAGCAGTGTGAAACATACTAAATGTACATACAATTGTAGGGTCGTCTCAATCATTCATGCCATCGTTGTTGACCAACATGTCACCATATTCAACAGTGTAGCATACTGCTACATTAATAGACTTTCCTTCATAGTGAAGCAATAATTTCGTAAAATAGGTACGTCATATTTTTCAAGAAACAACACTCAATTTAGTTACACACTAACAACTCCCACAATATTTGGACAAGTCTAAAGGGCCTTCCCTATATATAATTGTAGAGCATGGTTCTGGGGCATTAATAATTCCATGTATGGTGTGCATACCAAGCTTTATCTTTTATGAACAATAAGAATATGATAGATAAAGCATACTTCAGAGCTTACTAGGCTCGGACAATCACATAGGTAAATTTCCTACTCATCCACTTCCCTTCTTATACAATAATTTATGTTTTTTGGTTTTCCAGTAGACTCAGAAGATGCAAGCCCAAAGCTTAAAACTAGTAAAAGAAAGTAAGTCAGTAACAACTATTTGACATTTTAATATGTCAATTTTGTAGGAAGTGAAGAATACTGACAAGAAACAAAGGAGAAGAATCTACGGTAAGGTTTGTTTCACATTAACCATATGCTCAATTATGACCAGAACTGTTGGGATTACAATAAGAACTAAAGTGGTGATGTTATAATACAAAGAAGAGATACAAACAATAGTCGAGTTCCTTGTACAGAGGACAACAGCAATTAGAAAATCAAAGGCTTGCTCATATGACCTGCCCTGCTTCATCAATATATTTGAAGTTCACAAAAATACATGTATGAGCAAAAATGATCTTACTAGACTAGAACCACAAGGAAATATCTTTCATAAGTGAAATGATATATATTAGGATGACATGATAAATTTATTTATATTATGCATGAATTCTTCATTTTTAACTGACGATATACATCATGAGAATAATTATTCTAATGCACTAAAATAACATATATTTGATAGATATTGTTCATCAAGAACTAGGGGAAAGACTCCCACTTACCATGGGTAAAAAATAAAGGTCTATGTATCACCAGTGCCATGATGTGAGATTTCCATTTTGGTCCTTTTTAACAGCTTAGACATGGTTGAACACATCCCAAACACTCACTGCGGCCCCTGGACACATTCATAGAGTGGTAGCTACTGCAATAGCCAATTTCAAAATGCAAATTCCGAATATGCAATTGTTGTTTTGACTTGTCATTGAGATAATGTAACATAACACTGATATTTAATCGAAGTTGCGAACAGACCTGTTAAAAGGATCCATATGTAAAATCTAAGCTCAATCAGATATCATCACAATTCCCAATATAGTCTAATTAATTCATTAGTTAAGTAATGGAAACTTGTAATTTATTCTGAATATCTATTACATTTATTGAGAAAATTGAACATGTTTAATTATCTAATTCATATTGTTTCCACTACACATGGGAACACATAAATATTCATATTTGTATAATATTAGACATACATATATACATAAATCTGGAATGGAGAACTTCCATACCCATATATCTATATAATTTATTTTCCCCTCAGCTAACATCATATCCATATCCTATAGTGAGAATATCGTCAGGTCCCGTATACATGTCTATATTTGTGTCCTTATCAAGAAACACATGTGCTTCCTTGACAAATTGTAGGTTGAATCAAGGTTTTTACCTTGTGCGTTTCTTGGGTATATTGAGGACTAAAAGGCTGTAGATGCCTTTAGTAGCCATAAAAGAAGCTTCTTTGATAAAGTCATCGGCATTCAGTAAGATGCAATTCCTTTTGCTTTTAAAAATCTATCAAATTCATCTAAAAGTGAGCAAGCTTCCCCTGTTGATCAATCACTCTTGCAAACTGATCACCTTGCTCTTGTAACAAACTCCAATCTTCATCATGTTATCATAAAAATAAAACTTGAAATGCATGCATCCAAACCAAACTATACCATGGCTGCGAGGAAGAGTTTTGCTCTACAAGATTCGGTTGTGAGAAATTATGGATGACTCATAGCATTGTAACTCGTATTTGATACTATTAAGAAAACCAAAACATGAATTTGGTACTTGGCACTAAAGACACAGCAAATGGATCTTAGGAAGACTTAGTAATGGCAAGGTTTGTGTTATATAGGCTGAAACAATGAGAGGGAGTAGAAGATCTACACTTTAAATCCTAAAGTCAAGCCCCCAAGTATAAAGCTATTATTGTCTCCTATAGTTGTAAATCATTCCCCTCTTAAGCGGAGTCAACATTTCTAATGTGGGTGGGCACCGTGTATTGCTAAGGTTGAAATGTAGGACACCAAAGGACTGATTTTTAAAATGTGTACTACTTATACCTGTAAGTTTCATATGATTCTAATGTCAGTCTCTTTAATGGGAGTCAAGACCACAAGCATAAACATATTATTGTCTCCTATAGTTGTAAACCATTCCCTATCCTTAACGGTATGAGTATTAAGCATTTCTTAATGTGGATTTCAATAAGGGGACGTTTGGTTTGATGTACTCACCTGGATTAAGGAGCATCCAGGATGTAGCTCATCCCAGTATTAGGATTTCTGGGATATACCAGATGCTGTAAATCAATAGTTTACGTTTGGTCTTGTTGTAGATTAACGGACCGAAAAGCAGCAGACTGCGCAGCGAGAAAGGCGGAGTTATCGGCTATTGATAAGGAAAAAGGGCAGCGTGTAATGATAGGAAAAGAGCAGAGTGCCTAAATAATAAGCAAGTAACATGCTGGATGTCGGCGCCCGACACATTTGAGATGTAACCAAAAATCCAACAGTTCCTATATACTCGAAAGTTCAGGATTTCATCCGTTTTTAACTCCAGTAAAACAAACCTAATATTTTTACAGCTGGATGGAAGAATACAATCCGATCCGCTCAGATCCACAAAAACAAACGTGCCCTAAATGACCTACATAAGACAAACCCATGGCATTATTTATCAGCTCATCCCTCCATCCAACTCGTGACTCATTCCCTGATGCTAGCTGATTCTCCGTGATCTTCAGGGGTAGAAGATGGTGTTCATTTCTTTTTTTAGTAGAGGTCCATCTTATTCATCTTGCCCCTCAAGCAAGCCAAGTGAAATCATCTGCATTACATATGATCATCCACGATCGACCCAAAAACACAGAAAATATCATCCCATATGTCTTCCCCAGAAAAAGAATCCCACTCAACTATCCTAAAACGCATCCCTCCAAGCCAGGTATCTAAGCAGCCACTCCTCATCGCCATCCTTTGTGCTTCCTACCTCCAAAGCCAGTCAAGGAACCAACTAAGTCTCCATCATCCTCGACCTCAGTAGCATATCCGTCGTCATCAGGTATGCTAACCCACATCATCAAGGACGAGTGTTCGGAGCACTCACCATCACTTTGTGATCTCATGACCATGTTGTCACCACCACACTGAGACCGCATGAAGTCCCCCAGGTAGGTTCGTCGCATACGCCAACACAAACAATTTGAATCCTGGACCCATCGAGCAACATCGACCCTAACCTCACCGGGCACCTTCCAAGAGGATTCGGCTTCCGTCACCTGCAGCCATGAGCCATGGGCTTTCGGGCAAAACCAGTACTTGTCTGGCAATCCCGTGCTAAGTGGCCGGGGGACTTGCACCGAAAGCAAGTAGGCAGGGAAGGGCAGTGTCGCCTCCAATGGCCAGTTTGAAGGCATCGGTAGCATCGATCCCCAGGAGGTGGGGGTTGCTTACATACCGACCATCATGCCTCACAAAAACACGCAAGATTTCCTGGAGCTTGACACTGGAAGCAGGTCGTCAGGGCAGAGCAATGGCGTCACCAGTGACCTCGTCGAAGGCACTGAAAACACACATCTCTAGGGTGAGGACCCTGAATGACCACTGAATCGGCTCGAAGAAGATCTACAGATAGCCGCACCATCTGCCCTCCCACCAATCCACCCTCATCGTCATGTCGCCACGGAGCAGACCCAGCATCAGCAGGCGCCAGGGGGACTTTGAGGTCACCGACCCAGAAGAAGGAGCCATGGCCGGCCGCATCGTCCACGACCCCACACTGGTCGGAATCAGAAGCAATTCTATGGGGCAGAACCTCGAACACCTGCAGAGCATCAGCCTTGTCCAAATGCTGATCGCTGCCTCCCGCAACTCCGTCCGCTGCCACCTATGATCTCATCCCTGAACCGCCAAGAGGAAGATCACCACAAGCATCAGGCCCAACATCGGAGCCTTCCAGTATCCTTCCTTCACCAGCTTCGTCCCCACAACCAACCAAACCCCCATGGTTCGCCGCCACAGTTCCAAGGAGGCCGGAGCAGTAGGGCCTCTCACAGGCAGTGGTCGTTGAAGGTGGAAGAACCCCCCACGCATCCTGTGCCTCCCTCAAGCGCAGCCTGAAATCGGAGATGGTCTCCATGCTCGTGATCGTCGCTTGGTTCTTTGACCCTGCAGAAAACCAGCCCCCGCTCCTCAACCAACGCGTCCAAACACGAGCACCTCTTTGTGATTCCTTTGGAGAAGGAGGGTGTCCCCTACAGCCACCACGCCGATCACGATGGGGATAGCCTCCCACGAAGGCCGCTCACACACCGCCGCCGTCCAGTAGAGACGAAGCTGCCACCAATGTATCTATCCTCCTCCCGACACGGCTTGGACAACCGCCGATGTCATTCACACAGCGTCCTTCGTGTGTCGCTGTCCTCCGTGCCCCCTTCACAAGAGTGCGGCAAGGGGGGAGGGGCCCTCTCCAGCCGCCGCCCCTGGGGCGCCGCCCCTAGGGCACAATGGGCCGCTCCGCTCCGCTCCTCATTTCCGCTGATGGTGTTTAATTCTAGCTGGACCTCATGGTCACGGTGTGTATCATGCAACCGCAGTAATCTGATCAAGATCGTTATCGTCTAGTTCAAAAACACACACTGGATGTCCTAAGAAATCTTCCAATATATAGGAAATATCAGCTTTGAACTATATTAAGAACATCATAAATGGCTCATACCATCCACACTGATGCATTACGAGGTAGAACAGGTGCAAAATCTTATCAGGAAACATAGAATGTTACCTCATTGTGAGTTGGAAAAGAAGCGTAGAATCTAGAGAACTGACCGATGTACTTGAGCAGTTGTGCCTCAATATAGCTCCTCTCCTCACCACTTTTACGTTTTATCTTGGGGCTCCATCCTTCCAAGGCTTCCTGTCCGGAAAGAATGTGATCGGAATAGAGATTTGGGGGGGGGGAGACGAGAAGGAGAGAATATGATTGGGATGAAGGGCAGAGAACGGAGTGAGAGAGAGATTATGATGGGTTGAAGAAGGGACGCTATTGGGGTGGAAGGAGGAGCAAAATGGGGAAGGGATTACAGGTGCAATAAGGCCCTACTTGTGAAACCGCACCAATGAGGGAAGAGGAGTAGCGCGCTGGAAAATTGAAAATTTGGATGTTTTGGTTATTTTGGAGGGGGAAGCCAATCGAGAGGGAGAGAAACTGAGAAGAGTGTTGGTTTATGGTCCATTTGGTATACGTAGCCAATTTATGTAGTTATTACAATTAACTATAATTACTTTACTTACATTTTTATAATTTATAAAGAGAAGTAGTTTAAACTATAGATATATTATATGTAGCTAGAAAAATTGTAGTTAAATCATCTTTTTCTTGTAGTGCATTCTAGATAATACTCCTCTACAAAAAAAGTATATTTTCCAAGTTTTTGATATCAAATTGACTTGTGTAATGCTTGACATGGGTTTTCGGGTAATAATCTCACTTCTGGAAAGGGGGTTTAAAATAGACATTTCTTTCCAATCCAAGGTGACATATATGTAGGGGCCGCCAAGGAGGCACGTATCATTTGTGGCAGAGTT
This sequence comes from Alisma plantago-aquatica, assembly GCA_963693085.1. Taxonomy (NCBI): domain Eukaryota; kingdom Viridiplantae; phylum Streptophyta; class Magnoliopsida; order Alismatales; family Alismataceae; genus Alisma; species Alisma plantago-aquatica. The sequence goes on along the minus strand of OY856409.1, from coordinate 1,320,395,701 downwards.
ATAAAAATAAAATATTGTCTGGCCCAAAAATTCTTTGGCTTTTGCCAATTTTGCCCAAAAAAATTATGGTTGCGCCAACACCCCTTTCTTGTCCTTCCAACGCCTTTCCTCTTCCAACCCCAAAATTTCTCAAGCTTTCCCCCGCCTACAAGCCACAACTACCTCCTTCGTCCCCAATTTTCCTTATACTTCTATGAGCTCACTGATTGGAGGGGAGTGGACATCATGGGTAACGTATATACTTGAAAGCTTTCATATTCAAGGTTTTAAAGTGTGTGCGGCGCATCGAGGCATTTTGGGCTCAACGAGGTGAGGCGTAAGCCTCAAATTGTACCGAGGCGTACATATAAATATATAAAAAGATATAAAAATATGTCCACATATTATATATATATAAACATACATATACATATACATAATCATATATATATATAAATATATATATATATATATATATATATATATAAAACATACATATACATATACATATACATAATCCTATATATATATATATAGAGAGAGAGAGAGAGAGCGAGAGAGTCAGGCTAGAATACACTCGAGTGTATCCGGAGCGGAATACACTCAAGTAGTTTTTCATGATGCAATATTTTTTTCAAAATCTAATCCGTTGATCTTCTTAAACATCTCGTGAACAACTCATACGCAAAATTTGAGCACATTTGGATATGTATAGCTCATGTTATGAAGACCGCAAAAATTATACATTTCAAATTAGTTTCGCGCGTCGATTTTGTTGCCCTTGGATGAGTGACTTACACTCATCCAAATGGGCTCAAAATTTGTATGTAGCCTAGTTATAGTATGACGGTGAAGATCAATGGTTTACATTTTGCAACAAATAGTCTTGATATGCAAACACACTTGAGTATATTCGTGCGATCCGTACACTCGAGTGTAATCATATATATATATATATATATATATATATATATGTATATATATATATAAACATACATATACATATACATAATCCTATATATATATATATATAAACATACATATAACATACATATACATATACATATATATATAAACATACATACATATATATATATATATATATATATATATATATATATATATATATATATATATATATATATATATATATATATATATATATATATATATATATATATATATATATAGGGTAGCGATCCAGTGAGAAACATCCTACGGTGAGAGCATGAGAGGCATTTGAATAACTACAAATTAGTAACTTTTTTTTAAAATCCAACCATATAGATGGAAAAAACATCATTTCATTTACCTTGTCGTAAAAAATCATTGCAATCAGACATTGTTTACATGTCCATATGTACAATATACACTTTTTACATCCAACGGTCAGCCCGAAATTCAATATAGAGCGTTGAAAAATATTTGGTTGTTGTGAATGATCTACAAATAGGATGGTGATAAAATTTTATACGAAGGTAGATATTAAGGTATATTTGTAATCTGTACGGTTGGATTATGAAAAATTGATCTATGTGGAGAGTTATTCAAATGCCTCTCATGCTCTCACCAGATATGTTTCTCACTGGATCGTTGCCCTATATATATATATATATATATATATATATATATATATGAATACATATATGTACGTGTATATAGTCATATATACAGATTTACATATACATACATGTATATACTATATAGATAGATTTCTATTTTATACTATACAGATTGACATATATATAACAGATATATATAAATATACTATTACTATATAGACAGATTTCTATTTTATACTATACATATTTACATATATAACTATACAGATTTACATATCTCTGAAATAGAAATATATATATGTATAGATAGATATACTATTACAAATACACATGTATATATAGATACATATCTATACATATAAATATAGTTATAATTATACACAGATGCATATATATATACATACACAAGAGAATGTGTACATACATGCAACATATAATGATAAATGTAGTAAAATATCCATAGTTGTTAACAAACGAACATACACATATATAGATATGCACATACATATATCTATATACATACAATTTCGGGTTAATTTAGCCTCTATTAAGCCTAAAATAGGATAATACAACCTTTTTTTAGACACACGGTCTGAGGCTTACGCCTCACAAACGCATATATAGATATACACATATATAGATATACACATATATAGATATGCACATACATATATCAATATACATATAATTTTGGGTTAATTTAGCCTCTATTAAGCCCAAAATAGGATAATACAACCTTTTTTAGACACACAGTATGAGGCTTATGCCTCACAAATGCCTCAATGCCTCTACTCGATACGCCTCATAGAAACTGAGGCGCACACCTCTCACTGGCAGACTAAGTCTTAAGCTTCGAGGCGCTTTTTTTAAAACCATGTTTATATTGCATATGTTACGGCTCTTTTTCATCTTGAACTTTGTTAAAGACCACATTCAGGCTAGACCTGTTAAATGTTTTACTGACACGTCTGGCCTCATCTACCGCATTATATTCTGATAATTCTTTTCTTTGTTGTTTTATGTGGATATGTTCTATAATCTTTCTTTTTCATTTCTTTTCTGTTGTACTTGGGAATGTTTGGTAATCTTTTTGACCCTCAAATGTGATATTGTATTTAAATTTTCATTTTCCTTATAGATGAAATAACACAATAATTAACATTTACTCCAAACTATTTCCATCATTCATTCGGCACCCCTGATAAAATTGGTGCAATTTGTAGGTTATAACCACAGTCCATGATCTCTAGAGGTGGAGGTAATCATCCTTAGTTCTCTATAAAATCTTATGCAGTGGGCAAGAGAGATAGTTGTGGAGCATCGAGAGCTATAGTTGTATTGCCAGGTTACAATTTGTTTCCATATTTTTCACAATCTTCATGTTATGTTTATTTTGTTTGTATTTTCCTCTACTGCAATGTAGGGATTAACAATTTTGTTTTTTCTGGTATTTTTTATAGTTATTCATCTTCTTGTTTAAACAAATATATTAATTGTTGTTTCAAGGTATGCTTGAAATAAGAATGATATTTCAAAAATAAAAATTAGATGTGTAGATGCAATTCTAATTTGGTTTAAGGGTTTATAATTTTTGAAGGTGAGTACTTCTCCAATTAGTCCCTATTACCTTGTAAAATTATACATCCTTGTAAGAGTTGTTACAACACTATATGTCAAAATTTACATATTGTTTGACACCATATCTTATAAAATATTTTTTTAATGTACAAATTTGAGATGATGTGCAAATAATAAATGTAGACATAATCTAAACAATATGAAAATATTAAGAAGTTGGATATGGAAAATAATATGATGTGTAATTAGGAGAAGATATATTAAGTCGATGTTTCAATCAGAAATCAGCATCATGACGACCCTTTTCAAGATTTCCGAAGAAATTATTAAAGATTGTACTTTCATATATCGAAAAATAGGGAGTTTTTAGCATTATTTTTCTCACAGTAAATTTTTTGTAGTCATCACTTAATTACTAGATTTATGGTAACAAGATGTCTTTTCTATTAAACATACTTGTTGTCGCAACAAAGTGACAAGGCTCTAGGGTTGGACACCTACTTGTGCATTGACAAATTAAAAAAAAATTAAAGTTTTGTACATACTTGTGTATATATGTGTTATAAGTTCTATAACATCCCACTTCATGTATATGTTATTTTTTCCTAATATCTATACACTGTTATGATATTTATCTCATTTTCCCCTTCATATATATGTTATATTTTAGATATATGAATGTGGGTGATCCATAAAGTTATTGTGAACCTACTATTATACATGTCTTACGGGAAAATAACATATTTTGTTATTTTATACATAGATATATACATGTTAAACACAACCAAACCTGTATATTTAGAATTTTATTGTTGCATACATAGATGTACACATAATTTTAGAAGTTATACTTGGATGCATAGACGTAAATGTGGTAATATGGGTGTTTGAGGTTCCACTAATATACAAAATTGAAACCTATATAAAGTCTGTAATCCACTATACATCAGTTTTAGACTGACGGGATTAATAATAGCAATTCTTTAAATAGTGGCAATATATATTTTTTGTGTCAGTAGATAATTTTCATTACTGTAGGATAATTGTCATCTTGTATAAATATCTTTTGCAGCTAATTTGGTTGTTCGAAGTTTCTAAAATAAGGAAGAAGTAATTTACTATTTTTTGGAGTTCCTAAAATAAGCAAGAAGGAATTTAGTATAAGGGTCTGTTTGGTTGGGTGTAAAATGAACCGGCAACAAAAGTTGCAAAATAGGAAATGAAGAGTAGTGAACTGAAGCTTCATCATTTCCATTTATTTATACTTGATTCCCTTTCTTGTAATTTAAAGACATTAATATCTCACAAATAATGATCCTCATTCCTTATCCAGTTGGAGTTTTATCTTCAAACATGATTTTCATTTCTCATATGCATTAGTTTCTCTCATTCCTAATGTGTAAGCATTTGTTATAATTATATTATGACTTAATAGCTATTTTTGTAGTCTTAAATCATTGGTTAACAAAACATCCTTAATTGTTATGAATTTAGGTAAAGGTTGTTATAGGTAGTCCGTTCATTGAAGATAGGAGTTGGATGTATAGATGCAATACCAAGTATGAGAGACTCAATGATCTCTACTTTCGTGAAGGTGTAGAGTTCTTTTTGAAGTTTGCATTTAAATATGATGCTAACTCTCAAAAGCTTTGCCCTTGCAAAATTTGTGAGAATAAGTTTTACCAACAGTTAGATCTCATTCGGTATCACATCCTCTCTAATGGTTTTCTTGAAAGATACACATCGTGGATCTATCATGGAGAGACTATGGGTGGTTGGACATCTACAAACTTGCAAAATAATGAGACATTGCATATGTGGAAAATAAGAAATCCCTTCTTCCAAAGAGACGTTTTAGAGGGGCAACAAAATTAAGCTCGTGTAGACTAGAAACAGGAAAAGTACATAAAGTTTTCTTTAACCGTGGAGCTCCAATTGGTGTGGAGGCAAATAAACTCACTAATTATCTTGGAGTGCATGCAAAAAATGGCATGCAATTTCCACTGTATAAAGAATGGGGTGAGGAGCATATATTGGGTTTTGAAACTACTATGGATGCTGTGATGGTGTGTACTCAATTAACTGATTCTTTCATTTTGGAAAAATCATGAAGTCTAACACTAGTACTTTTTTTAGGATGACTTCTCATTTTTTATGTTCAATGGTGATATGATTGAAAACATGGAAAGTTCAGAGCATCCTCTTGCAGACATGGAAGAAGTTGTGCATTGGTGCTACAACAATATGCAAAAGAAGGTTAGGGCATGGCGTAACATGCTGAAGGGAAAACAAATGGATCATGATCATCCAAACCAAGAACGTCAAACTTCACCTGACCCTAGAATTTCTAATGTTGATTGGCGGAAATTGTTGGAATATTGGAGGTCACCTACAAAAGTGGTTGGTATACACTATATTGTTCTCCTAAATTATCATTGATTATTTTTTCACCATATTCATTATGGATAATGGTTTGATTTGTTATAATATAGGAGGAGAGCGTTAAGAATAAGGTTAGCCATGCAGGACCTTGTCCCACTCACACGACTGGGGCAAAATCATATACTAGATGCTATCATGAAATGGTATATGCAATTACTCACATGATTTATTCTATTGACTATTTTTTCTTGAGAAAATGATAATGTATTCTTGCATGGTGTGTAGCTTGAAAAAGGAGTTATCTCATGTGAATTGGAGGCATATCACAAATTTCACCAAAATAAGATGGGATGTTATCCAGATCATTACACTAAGCAAAAAATGTGTAAATCTTATAAAGGTATACTCTTAAAAGTGATCACTACTTTTTAATGTTTTGATCACCTGTAACAACTGCAAGAGGAAATTGCTCTAAGATGCACTCAATGCCAAGTTCAGAATACAACAAACCATGAAGTTTTTGCTCGGGTACTTGATGAAGTATTTGATAAACATAATGGTGGCTACGAAAGGGGATATGGAGGAGGTGTTTCAAGACATAGATGGAAAACATTTCATCTACAATGAGTGAAGATGCAACCTTATGTCAGGCAACAAACTCGGATTCAAGAGCTAGAGGCTAAAATTGCTATGCTACAAGAACAACTACAACAGGCTGTATAACGTTTTATACATTGTTGTGACTTTTAGAGTTATCTAATTTTGTGATTGTATTTTTGTGTTAGAAGAATCAAGCAAGAACAACTAATTATCATGACCAACCACACACCTCCAGTAGCCAAAATCACAACCAGGCATGAAAGTACCATAAAATGACCAAATTATAGTGTTAAATCATCTAATATAACTAAGATATTTATTTTTATAGGAACATTGCTCATCCCATGAATCTCAAGATTATGGAAACTAACTATTGCTTCAACAATAGATTTTGCAGACATTTGATATGGCTACTACATCCTGTGCATAATGTGAGTATTTTATTGCTAAAAATGCATGCTCATTGTCTTAGATATCCTTGTGTATATATTTATTGTTCATTTCCACTTCTCTTGAATTTTGATTGTTAGGCGGTTCATTTACTCAAAAGCTGAATACGCTCAAAATTTCAGGCCTTTTTGTATGTTGAAGTTGAAGCTTTTTTTTGAAGATTATTGCTTAAGCAACAGATTTTGCTAACCTTTTGAGTCACAACTCAATAGCTACTGTGTCGCATGAATCATGTGAGTCGTCATTTTTTAAAATAACATGCTGAATGTCATTAGAATTTCATATAGGTCTCTTTATACTTTGATAGAATTTTTTATGATACGGTTCACTCACTCAAAATCTCCAATTTGCAACCCTTCTTTGATTGCTGAAGCTGAATCACTTGTTTAAGGCTATTGCTTATGCAATAGATTTTGCAATTTTGTGGAGCGACAACCATATGGCTACTACTTCAGATGCATAATGTAAGTCATTTTATTACTCAAGATAGCATTATTAATATCATTAGAATATTCAAATTGGTCCCTATATACTTTGATAGACTTTGATACTATTCTCATTTGCTCAAAAAATGCAATGGTGACAACATACATTCATTGGGGTATATGCAATCAATGAGGTTTTTTTTTCCAATTTCGTATTTTGTTCCTGCCCTAATGCTGAACCAATAAGAGTAAGGACAGAAATCATTTAGTCTGAAAGAAACTGATAAGTGGGATGAAATGGAAAGGTCGGGGGAGAGGGTGATGTCAAGGGCATTGGATAGCCCACAAGGTTAGTGATAGAGAAATGACATTGGAACCAATATATAATAAACCTAATGCACCTCCCTATCCTCCACCTTCTTTGAGAATAGGTGGCATGAGTGAAAAGTACCTGCCTCCTTATGAGAAAGTTATAGAGGAAGGTAAAGGTATGAGTAATAGATCTTGTACTCATGTGGAAGAAGTGGTTATGGTTACTTCAAACCACCTATCCTGAATTTCCACATCAGAAACTCTGCAAAGATGATTGTTACCCTCCCTATCTCTTATGTGATTTTCTTTAACACTTGTCTTATTATGCCTCTAGAAGTATGCAATCTATTGTGGTTATTTGTCCATACCACCACCAAGAAACTTAGAAAGGCAAGAGGTCTATACCAAACATAATTAGGCAGATTTATTAAGCCTAGAGAGATCTAGATATATAACTCTCATGATAAGTTTATCATTTCTTACTGTTTGGCTGTATGCAACTGCAGTTATAAGGCCTTTCTTTTCTAGAAATATAAGGCATATTTTTTGTTAAGATTTTTTTTGTCAAAAGAGATAGATCTGTATACATAACTCTCATTGATATATTACCATATATTTCTCTGTTTTCTACTATATGTGGCTGACCTTGTACGATGCATTCATTCTCTAATCTAATGAATGCCTTGATATTGCCCCTGCCATGTCTAACGTTATTATTCTGTTTCAAATATACATGCCACTAAATTTCCCATTTGAGTGAATACTAATGATTTGTTTGAGACTAGTCCAAAAGTTATATTTACGTGTTTGATTTCTATGATGATATACAGGAAGATGTCTAAGAAATATTATCTTTGATCGTCTTCGATTCTACGTATAAACTCTACATGGACGTGCCAGGGGTTGAAAACGTTCTTAAAGATCAAGGGAGTAGGTAGTCCTCTTGCCCTCATTTGCAAAAGACCAGCAGAACGTAAATGGGCTATTGGTCTCTGGCTTCATTTGTAGCTCTGTTTTGTGAATGTACTCTATGTTTGGTTCTTAAACATTTCGAACATACATGTCATTTGTCCTGGTCTTGTGTCAAAATGCTTTGAAAAGTGGTGCATGTAATGACTATGAATTCAGCTTACAAATGTTTCATGTAGCAGCAGTTGCGATAACAAATATGGAAGTATATTTGTGCAAAGATGGGGGTGTGAAGACGGTCCATTTGAATCTACAGAAATTTTGTAGTATTCTGATGTTTGAATTAATGAGTTGAGTAAAACTGTTGTCTAGATATTACTATATTCACTATCAATAGTAGTCAACGTTGTGGCTAAGTGGTCTACGTTCAAAGTAGGCCATACATTTTTTTTCTTCTTTTTTATGTATTCTATAATTTGACGTGCCGGCATGCCCTTGAAGGAGTGGCTCATGGCAGTTGGTGGTTGTCAAAATCAACACATGCCTCTGACGTGATTTAAGCTAGATGTCTGTATTCATTTGACTCCAGCGAATGGAACAAAGCGATAGTGACACAAGCTACTGGTGTGACACGGCTTCCAGTCCATCTCATTTTGAATATGGCAGGTTACTGTGTTGAATATCTAATACTTTGTACTAGTGTAGTTTCCATTCTTCAAAATTGTATGTAACAGAAAATATCCGTGCAGTTTCCACGCTGGATCTGGAACCACACGAAACCAAACAGTTTGAGTTGGATAACATCGGTAGTTGTAATTCTCGTTTCTATATCAGTTCAGCCAAACCTGCCCTTAGACAAACAAGATCCAGCAGTATTCTAAATTGACACATTATAACGCGGACAAGTTTGTTCTCGAGGAGATAAGGCCAGAGCAAGACTTTAGTGACTGTTGATAGCGCATATGAGTTACATTGTACGTGGGGAAATCAACATGACGGAAAATTCTGTACCTTATTGTGTTGGCGCCGCAACAGCGGTTCATGAACAAAGAGCAACGGTAGTATAATGTGTTAGAAGATAGATGAAGGGATTGAGAGAGTGAGTGAGAAGGAGATACTGATCGAGATTCACGGTCTAGCTTCCCCTCCAAGCTTACAGACATACAGTATTTAAAGACACTGACCAACGTAGCTTTAGTAAGCACGTGGTCTTACAGACAGGTTCGTAACAACAGAAAGGGAAGTTTGTTACAGCTAGCTAATGACAGTAATAAAGCAAGACAAAGGCTCCCCTACTAAACCGGAGGATGGAATCTCTCCTACTAATCCGGAGGATGAGCCGGGCTGATACTGATACTCTGACACTCCCCCTCAAAATGTGCAGGAGGTGAACGGATGCACATTTTGTCCCGAAGAAAGAAAAATTGATGCTTAGGTAGAGCTTTAGTAAGAATGTCAGCAATCTGTTGATCAGATTGAATGAACTGGGTTTGAATGTACCCTAGTGCAACTCGCTCCCGTATGAAATGATAATCGATTTCGACATGCTTCGTTCTGCCATGGAACACTGGATTCACAGTCATGTGTAGAGCACTAAGATTATCACAAAAGAGTAGACTTGGCTTGCACTGTTCAACGTTCAATTCTTGAAGAACAATAGCTATCCAGGATAGATCTACAGCAGTAAGAGCTAAGGCCCGATATTCCGCTTCTGTACTAGACCGAGCCACAGTAGCTTGCTTTTTGGATGACCAGGCTATACAGTTTGGTCCCAAAAATAGACATATACCCGAAGTAGAGCGTCGAGTTGTAGGACAGCCTGCCCAGTCTGCGTCGCTATAGGCTGAGACTTGCAGAGAAGGTGACGACTGAATAACAAGTCCAAGGTGAAGAGTTCCTTTGATATATCGAAGAATTCGTTTTACTAGCTGCATATGAAAAGTAGTAGGCCGAGCCAGAAATTGGCAGGCAGTGTTGACAGCAAAGGATAGATCCCCGCGTGTTAGAGTGAGATATTGAAGACAACCAACTATACGTCTATAGCTCGAAGGATCAGATAATTCTTCAGCAGTAGAATGAGCCAATTCACGATGAAAATTTGTTGAAATAGGAGTACCAATTGGCTTACAGTCTAACATATCCTCCCGTGTAAGAACTTCAGCAGCATATTTGCTTTGATTGACAAAGAGCCCAGTAGAAGAAGAAAGAACTTCGATTCCAAGGAAATAGTTGATGTTGCCCAGTTCTCTAATATTGAACTGAGATCGAATAGCTGTAATGCATGACTGGATAACTGAGGGTGATGATCCCGTAAGTATGATATCATCAACGTACAAGAGAAGAATTAACATCTGATTTTGATGATTATAGATGAACAAAGATGAATCTGCCGGACTACAATAAAAGCCAAATTCGACAAGAAAATCACTCATTTTGTTAAACCAAGCTCTTGGAGCTTGTTTTAGCCCATATAAGGCCTTCTGTAGTTTGCAAACATGCGAAGGAAACCTGTTATCAATAAAGCCAGGTGGTTGTTGTAGATATACATCCTCAGTTAAGTCACCATTCAGAAAGGCATTGCATACATCAAGCTGCTTGATCTCCCACTTTCGAGATGTAGCAATGGTAAGAACAATCTTGATGGTTGAAGCCTTGACAACTGGGCTGTAGGTTTCAACAAAATCAACTCCTTCTTCTTGAGCAAATCCTTTAGCTACTAATCGAGCTTTCAGTCTGTCGAGAGAACCGTCAGCTTTGAGCTTAGATTTGAAAACCCATTTACACCCAATTATATTGGCATTTGCAGGTTTAGGAACAAGACACCATGTGTTATTGTCCCTGAGAGCCTGAATTTCATCACTCATAGCTTTTGACCAGCCTGGATGTGAAAGAGCTGACACAACAGTTTTTGGAGGAGAGGGAACAATGCTACATGTGAGAGCATACTTAGGATTTGGTTTCCGAATTCCACATTTTGCTCGTGTTAGCATTTGATGAGAGACAGGAGATGGTGATTTCTGGAACGTAGTACTGATGGGTGGTGTATCAGGTATACAAGACACTGGTGGACTTGAGATATCAGTAGCAGTGGCAGAAGTTGTAGTAGAATGAGAAGAAAGCAGCTGTGGTTGTTGCAATGTGGGTGATTGTTCTTCCAGAGAATGAGAATTATGCATTCGAGCAATGTCTGTGGAATTCTTTGATTGAGAAATTTCGATGTTAGATTCAGTAGAATCATTTGAGAACTCCTGGAATTCAGATAGTTCTCCTAGAGCTGTACTGCTGGAAAGAGGAGTTTGAAAAGGAAAGATATTCTCATTAAAAATAACATGACGAGATATAAAAGTCCTGTGAGTGGCAACATGATAGCATCGGTATCCTTTGTGACATTCAGAATATCCAAGAAAGACACATGGATATGATCTTGGATCAAGCTTAGTTTTAGCATAATCACGCAAGTAAGGAAAACAAAGTGTTCCAAACACTCTAAGCATTGAGTAATCTGGTACTTTCTTGTACAGAACCTCTAATGGACTTTGCATATCCAGAACAGTAGTAGGAAGTCTGTTTATAAGAAAAACAGCAGTACTAAAAGCTTCTGCCCAGAACCTCTTTGGTAAAGAAGCATTTAACATCATAGCTAACCCAAGTTCAGTAATATGTCTATGTTTGCGTTCTACTGCACCATTTTGTTCATGAATATGAGGACAGCTGAAGTGTTGAAGAATTCCATTGTCAGCAAGATAGGAACTTAAACACACATTCACAAATTCACCTCCATTGTCACTTTGAAGAATCTTAATATTTGTGCTAAATTGATTACAAATCATCTTATGAAACAGAACAAAAGTATGAAATACATCAGATTTTTGTTTCAGTGGATAGATCCAAGTGAAACGACTGTAATCATCAATGAAGCTACAGTAGTAATGAAAACCTTGAGATGAGGAGATAGGTGATTTGCCCCAAACATCACAGTAGACAATAGCAAAAGGTGCAGTACTCCTTATGTGTGAGTGGACAAACGGTAATCGTTTGCTTTTACTCATTTCACAACCCATACAAGTTGTAGAACATTTTTTATTTGAACTTGACTCCACTATGATCAACCCTTGTGACTGTAGTTTGGAGAGAATTCCTTCGTGTGGATGACCCAATCTTTGATGCCATATCTCCTTTGCAGTACTTTTGAAATGAATAGAGAAGTTAGCTTCCGCCTTGGCTGGTGTCAGCTGGTACATTCCATGTCTGCAGTGTCCCATTGCTAGCACTTTGTGACTCTTGAGCTCCTTAATCACAAAACCATTAGCAAAGAATATAAAATAACATGGAAATTGGGATGTTAATTGAGAAACAGACAACAGATTCTTATTAATAGCAGGTACAACAAGCACTTGTTCAATAGGAATGGATGAAGTACCAATCAGAAAACCACTTCCTATATGAGAAATTGGAAGGAATGATCCATCACCGATCATAATATATTCAGATCCTTTATATGATACCAGATGTGACAGAATACCTGTGTTGGAAACAATGTGATTTGAAGCTCCACTGTCCACAAACCAAGTGTTCAAATCTTGTTCAGATACCGTCAACGCAGCCAGGGCTTGAGCAGTAGTATCAAGAGCTTTAGGAACATTCAGCTTCTGATAGTTATTATCAAAACGATGCCAGCAGGCATAGGCATCATGACCTCGCTTGTTACAGATCTGACATATAGTGATAGGTCGATTCATGTTAGAAGCATTCACAGTGGACAGATTGCGAGATGTTGACTGAGGAAAGCCTCTTCCTTCAGATGAGAAATGAGCAGCAGAAGATCGAGAACCAGGAGTAGTGCCTAGAACTCCGGAGGTGTTAACCGATGATTCATAAGGAATATGTCCTCGTCCGAAAGATCGTTGTGATCTGCCTCTACCAGCTGGGTTGAAATTAGAGTTTCGTTGACTATAGAAAGCCAGATTCAAAGGATTTAGAGGTCGGCGAGTGATACGACGCTCGTGTTCTTTCAGTAAAGTGATAATCTCTTCATAAGAGGGAACAGGAGGTTTAAGCATAGATGTGGAGAAACTATCATAATCAGCGGAATCAAGGCCATTAATCAGAGAGAAGACCTTCTCAGAATCTAACACAGGTTTCCCTAATGCGTTCAGTTGATCGCATATCAACTTGAAGTTCTTCAGGTAAATATCTAGAGTATCGGATCCTTTCCGAATTGAGCGCAGTTGAGATTGGAGTTCAAACTGACGAGAATGAGTAGTTCGAGTAAATCCTTTTGTGAGAGCAGACCATACCTCCAGGGAAGTAGTGAGACCGACGACTTCACCTAGCATTTCCTCTGAAACAGTTCCCATGATCCAGGCCTTAAGGAGACGATCTGTTCGTTGCCACGATCTGAAATCAGGATTCACCTTCTTGCCTTCTTCGTCATCGGAAATGTAGGTCGGAGGAGGAAGTTCAGTTCCATCGATGAAGCCTTCTAAGCTGTTGCTTTCGATGAGAGCTCGGATTTGTGCTTCCCAGTAGAGAAAGTTCACTTGATTGAGACGAACATAAACGAAGTTGGCCACATTTGTAGTAACTGGATACAGATAGATAGAAGGAATGTTGACGACGCTTGAAGAAGCCTTGCTGCGGACTGTCATCTCCACAGAATCGTCAGTAGATCCAGATCCGGGAGATTTTGGTGTCTTATCCATGATAGCGATGGAATTAGAGAAGATGAGACAGGTAGGGTTAGGAGGAAGAAGACGAGATGTGGAAAGACGAGGATGAAGAAGATGAACAGCGGTAGAGGGTAGAGGATCAAGCGAGATCGAGAATTCCTCGCAGAGGCTCTGATACCATGTTAGAAGATAGATGAAGGGATTGAGAGAGTGAGTGAGAAGGAGATACTGATCGAGATTCACGGTCTAGCTTCCCCTCCAAGCTTACAGACATACAGTATTTAAAGACACTGACCAACGTAGCTTTAGTAAGCACGTGGTCTTACAGACAGGTTCGTAACAACAGAAAGGGAAGTTTGTTACAGCTAGCTAATGACAGTAATAAAGCAAGACAAAGGCTCCCCTACTAAACCGGAGGATGGAATCTCTCCTACTAATCCGGAGGATGAGCCGGGCTGATACTGATACTCTGACATAATGTAGAGTTAGGATTTTGTTATATTCTTTTATTTTTGATCTCACTTTACGTAATACTATGCATTATTCTTTGTGGGCCCCGAGTGGGTGTGGAAGGTGCTTGAGCCCAAGATGCTCTTAGATCGGCCCCCGATTACATGGAATGACAACTGTGATATGGCGACAAGAAGACGACATTACCTGCCTATATACACAAAAGTATACATAGCAGTTTAGAGAAGGTCAGTGTGAAGCGATAACAAGACATTTAGTTAACAGCTTTTGGAAGGTTTTCCGACCATATGAAAGAGGAAGAAGATGATCCCAAATAGGAGCTATATAAGATTATAACAATAAAACATGAGAACATGACAAGAAATATGTTAGTTGATAAGATACACTGCAATTGATTTTATTGACAAAAAGACATGAAATTATGAAAATTGATGGATGATATTTATGTAAGATTGCTAGATTTTCATTTGAACACCTACAAATACACAATTTTTGTAGGATCATGATTAGATTAGATCACAATACATGTATCTGCATTTGGGACAACTTGATCTAGGGTTGACAAAGTAGTATGTAAACCTAAAGAAAAGTTGAGCATAATTGTGTGGCTGTTGACAGAGAACAAATCAATAATGACAATTAAAGTTGACTTGAAGTAGTCAACTGACTGACACATATTTTAGACCGACTCGTAGGAGTGACTATTGAAAGTTGACCAACCAAAGCATTTTGAATGTTCTTATTTTGACGAAATGACATGAACGATTTTTGATGGATAGGCTAACTAATCGATGACATGTCCATGTCCATGGATGACAAGTCAGACCGATTTACACATGGTGTACTAACTTGCATCAATCAGTTGACTAATACAAAAGTCAAATGATGAATTATTTGTGATAGCCAACTTGTTGAAATGAGATTGGATTTATATGCCAAAAATAGAGAATAACTCATATCTTTCTTGTTTCAACAATTTCTATACCTAATACATAGAAGGTGAGAATTTTAGAGCAATTAGAGGATAGTTACTTGTAAAGGGGCATTGTATGACATATTCCACACCGAGGGTTTGAAATATGGTAGCAACTAGTTTATTTAGGATTAGTTATGCATTTTAGTAAAATAAAACAGACAATATAATATTACAACCCTATTTTTACTTTTTTGGTAACCTTAAGCTTTACGAAAATCATGATCTTAATATACAATTGGGCTAGTTTCCTTCCATGATTCTCTACTTGATTAATGCTTGAATATATATTAATAAGCATTATGGTCAAGTTAAAAATATATTTATGGTATATGTATAAATTAAGAAATAGACAAGGTAAAAATGATGTAGAGAAACTTTGGACATGAATGTTTTAATTAGTTTTCATACTTTAAATAATGTATAAATCAATCAATGCATGAATGGCATCGATCCATGGGCATTGCATCAACCAAGGGGTTGATTGTAGTCTGCTTCAACCAATCAACATGTTTCTTCAATAGGAGCAAGATTACATTGGTATGAAGCCAAGATATAGTGCTTGGAGATCTATAGTTGATCCAAGGCACATTCACTGATGTCGAGCTACTTTGGGTACTCCCAACATGTTGCAGTCTAGTTTCTTCAACCATTGCAAACACATCAATCCATATTCATGCACATTGAAACATCTCTCGAATCATAGGGAGTATGAAGTGTTTTGGCATGCTTTGAGCATTGATTTAGCCCAATGCTTGGACTAGAGGTAGACATGGCTGTTTTAGATGTTGCTAAAATGACCCATCACAAGAAATGGAAAAGTCTTTATATTCTTTTTAAAATTTTGATTAAATTTAGACTTATCTTCATAGTATCATTACCTTGCTACCCAAACTCCTAATGGAATAGGTGGCAATCAAGAGGAAACTTTTTGGATTAAAAAGGAGAATGTGAAGAACAATGGAAAAACTAAAAACCTAGGTCTAGTCTTTTAAGATTAATTGATTTATATCACCTTCTTATTTCTTCTCTACCTCTTTCTGAGAAAAAAACCAGTAGCAAGCTAATTTGGACTTCTTTCTCTTCTCATTTCTTCTTACCCTTTCTCTAGTATGCAATGCCACAATTAGGGCTCTGACAGTGGGTTGAAGGAATTGAGATTTGGAGCTTTTCACACAAATCTGAGAAAAAATCCTAGATTCAAACTTGATTGCAAGAGTTAAGTTTTAGGTGAGTGGAACATCACTATACTACCAAGATTCTACATTTTCTCAGAAAAATGTGAAAAACAAAGCATGTCATGTTTTATAGTTCTTGTAATAATTAACCTAAATGTGTGATTTTTGTTGTCTGGTTGTATGCAATCACTATTTTGTGATGGATTATAGATGGAGTTGGCCTACTATCGCTTGTATAGAAATTTAATGGTGAGATAAAATAGTGTAATTTAGAGGTGTAGATATTGCTGACTTTTCCATAATCCTACAATAGTAGAATAAATGATAAAAAATGTGATGAAATTATGAGTGTTGAATAATAATAGCTCAATGATAGTTCTGAATCTTAAAATATGAAAGAATGATGTATTCATATAATTAAGTAAAAAAATGTATAATGGATGAATGGTTAGTGAAATTGAATTATAAGTTGGACTCTGTTAGACCTGAATATCATAAGATCCATGTCAAAGAATTGTGTTGTAAAGGAGTACATTTACTTCCCAAATGATAGAGTGCAAGTTGAGGTAGCTGGAGCTTACCATTGCAGTCGATGGACTAAGCCTAGTGAGTCTAGTCTCCTTAATATAGTGAGATACACAACATTTGTTGTACATTTTAGTAGTACTAAGGGTAGTTCAGATATATTAATTACTACTTAGTGTATGGACTCCAACAAAATTACATATGTAGGTAGTTAATCCTTGTTCTATGACTCTCTATCTGAATACCTAGGTCTAGAGGAGGAATCTAGTTAATTTGGCCAGCTGATGTAAGGCCCCTAACCATGCTTAACCTATAAACATAATTTTCTTGGACTAATTGGATAAATGTGATGCTTAACCACGAAAGTTAACTCTCGATGATGATATCACACTAGATGATGAAACTATGTTTATAATTTGAATCTAAACAAACCTTGTTTGCTCAAGATAAACAAATTCATTTAATATGTGGACCCTTATGCAAATTACCATTTTTTATGTACTACGGACATAACTGCGACACTTGCTTGAGTTGCTTCATGTTGTGCATACTAATTTTATAGTTTTACTTCTTGTTGGATGCTTTTGAACCTTGCTTTTATGGATTCTACACAAGCTAAATGAGAAGACCATGTATTGTTTTTTTTACTGATGATTTCTCAATGATTGCCTATTTTCTCAGTGACCATTTTCTTCTCGGTGGATGATGGCTTCCCTGGTGGCCAGTGAGTTTTTTGGGGCCCGGTGGAACTACTAACTACCCAGCTAGGGTTATCATCAACCAACAGGGTCGGTGTATGAATGAGTGGGTGATTGATGAGATTTGGATTGACAAAGTTTATGCACGCCTATGAACCTGACCGATGAGTTTTTGACCACCTGTGTTTGATGACTAATGATTTCATAGTTATTGACATACTTTTTTGTCACCCGATGGGGTTTTGATCTGTGGGTTTTTTGGTGGGTTGGCCAACGGGTTTTCTAACTGACGAGAGTTCTATTCTAGCCCTATAAATACCTTCTCTCTTCCTCTCCTTTCATTTCATTTTCATGGAGTTTCAACTATGTTCAAAAGTTCCCATCGAAAACTTTTGGATACCAGAGGTCGATGAGGATCCGTTGAGGTCGGCGATCACATATTTTTTGTGGATGCATGTTCTTGAATGAAGGTTCATTGGAATGTCTAAGGATGTCGATTGTTTTCTTTACTACATTCATTTGCACTCTATTAGTGGAAAGAGGAGACGTTCTTAGAGCTTTGGTGGGTTTGAGCTTGACGTTTGAGTGCTGATTTTAGGAGTTTCCACCTTGGATTTCAGATTTTTTCTCTCGATTCGGAAAAATATATAACTTTGGATGCATTTCTTACCTATCTTTTGTATGCATGCTATTGATCTTAATTTAGAACTCTTAAAATGCCAAATGATGACCCTTATAAAAGTTGTTTCATATGACAAAGTGATGATTCATGCATGTCGACTATATTTAAGATCTTATGAACATTACTTGCTAAACATTGAACTAATCTTTAAGTATGAGAGACCTAAACTTTGAAATTTTAGTGCTTGACCTATTATTATGATGATGTAAAAATGGTTGAACAAAATCGATATAAAGGTAACTTATTGATGATAAATGTTGAATGTTGATGATGCCATTACATGAAATAATATTGTTTCGATCAAAGTGACACCTATAGTTTTATACACTCTAGTTGATGGTCAATCCTTTCATGATCAAGGATGATTACATTCTATGTGAAGAAGTGTTATAGAACTATTTAAATACATTTTATATCTTCTAAGGTTGTAAATCTATTTGACTTTTACAAGAATCTTTCTGGTATTCATATGCAACTTGATTGATGTCATCAAAATGTAATTCATTGACTTAAACAATCAAGTCAACCCTACACAAGTAGTGCCATGAGTTTGTAGATCTATTGCAATGTCAGAACTTGTTGGATAGTGAAATGAGTAATTTGAAAGGAGCTTCACTAGTACATAACTGACCTTTAGTATTGGTTAACTAAGCCTTTTGGCATCAGTTTCAAAGAGACACCCAAGTGGGCGTCTCTAAAAGTAGAAACCTTCAGCGTCAGTTTCAACACTGACGCCATAACCCTTCCCACCACCAATAAAATGTGCCAGCAAGGGCACAATAGGCGTCAGTTTTTACCGATAGCTGATACTATATCTGTAACGAACCCGACTCCCAGTAACCCCCAACTAAGGGAGACCAAAAGGTCAGATCCATTAACCAATAACCCAGATCAAAGGTTCGACAAATAACCAATAACAATTAATAAACTTTACCAACTAAACTAAAAATTGGTATAAAATAAAAACTTTGCTTACCTTTTAAAAACTGGGATTTCTAAACTTCTATCCATGAAGATACTAATCTAACTAATCCTCCTGTACACATTAATTCTCATTTAATTCTGCATATGCCACTTTACTATTTTTTCTTTTCCTTTGTACCTAAAATGCTGACAAATAAAACGTCGGTCAGCAAGAAGCTGGTATGTGGGGGAAACAATAATCGTGCAACTATAATAACAATGTAGTCATCCAAATATCATTTAACATCCAAGATTACACTTTAAGCAATACTACTCAATCCTTTCCTATCTGCTATCTCTGTGATGTCCCTACAGTGCACTGAGATACTACCTCTCTCTAGGTAGATCCTTGTTAAACCCTACATGATCCTACCTAACAGGTAGATCAATATCTAGGGTTGAGTCACATGGCACTACCCATAGGTAGTCCAATAACTGACTCAAAGTGACTTGATGGACCTACCCCATTGGTAGCCATATACTAAGTCATCCAATGACCTGATGGGCCTACCCCATTGGTAGCCATGTACTAGGTCAACCCATTAAGCTACAGAGGGTACTAGGATCTGAGCTAGTAGGCATATCTCTTAGGTGATAGTCATATTCACATTATAACTTGCATGAAATAAATACATCCAACAGTTTAATTCAAGCCACGATGGAAACATTGACAAAATCCCTAGAAAACTAATTCGGGTAGTGATAAGCATAACCACATACCTGTCAAGATGATGTGAGACAGAAATAATCCAATCAACCAATAGGCAATCAAGCATTCAACAAGATCCTGAAACAATTATACAATTTCCTTTTATTACTCATGTCATTAAGATCTATTAAATCTAGCTCACTTCCTAGGGTTTCTAGTCCACTTTTAGGGTTTCCCTTCATCTTTTACTATTTTAAACCCTAATTTAACACAATTGATCATAAACCGTAATTATCTCAACATCTAATCCTCAGTTTCGGATTTAAGGCATAATTAACCATTAAATAAGTCCATTAAGCCTATTTTCCATTAAAGCTACAATTTTCATCCTTTTAATATATAACAAGATCATTATGATCATTTATCGTCAATTCATAGTTCATTATGATTGAATTCACATGCGAATTCTATTTGTCATTAATTCCATCTTGATTTAATCAAAAACCCTAATTTCTATATTAAGGTTATTTATCCACAATTTTAGAACTTTAATGCTCGAAATAGCCTAGGATCATTATGTCTCATCTTTATTCACCACTGTGAATAATTAGATCTATTAAGAGTCGAATTTACCAACATTAGGGTTTCAAGGCCCATTAAAGTATATCCATGCACAAGAAACTCTAAATTAAGTTAATTACATTCAAAACTCATCTTTTCTGATTTGAATGTATCTTTTTATTATTAACAGGTTAATATCAACTTTAATCATCAATTAAACCCTACTAATCACTTTAATCATATCAAAATAGGGTTCTTTAATCATTAATACATTAAAGTTGATATCTTTCATTACTTTTCGAATTTCACAAGGAATCAGGCTTCAATTATATTTTCAATGGATTCACCTCATTTTTTTGAGCAACTTTCATATTTTATGTGTGCTAATCCGAGCTACGAATAATTAGTTATGAATTTAGCAAAATAACTTACTGTGGGCCAATCAGATTGCTTGGGTAGCTTTGTGTCCCCACCGAGGGCTCACCGCAACTACCAGTTGCCCTCGAGATAAACCTATCTTCCTTGGTTAGGGTTAGGACGAAGAAGAAGAAGGAGAAGAAGAAGAGAGGGGTGGCTGCGTGGAATTCCCTCTAACTCAACCCTGAACTCTACCCCTTATATAGGGGAGGGTCAACGAAGCCCTGGGGAGGCTTGCCCACAACGAAACGAAGTCCTTCCTTTAATTAGAATCACATTCCTACAATGAGAAGTATTCTTCTCTCTCTATCTCAACTTTGGATATTCCTTATTACCTTGGATATTTAGGAATACAAAAAACCACTCCCTTACTCTCTTTATTCTTGCCTTTTAATCCATTGGCTTCGAAATTACATTTTCCTTAAGTAGGAAATACTTTCTTCTTAACAAAACCACATAATTCATTAATTATATATTCCTATTATCCTTTTATTTTGCAATTTGGTATTTTCTCTTTCTTTCATCTTTATTGGGACTCCTTGGATCCCAAGAAACTCAAAGATTTCGAAATCCTTTTTATTGGATACTCATTATCCTTCAAGATGCATCTACATGCATTATTCTACATTATCATGTATATTAAAATATCTCTTTTTGAGGATTTCTCTTTATTTCTCTTTTATTTTCCTCATTTATATTCCTTTTATCATTAGGAATCCTTGGAATAAGAAATTCCACCAAGAATAACTGAATTACACCTCTTTTCACTAGTTTTCCACATTTTACCATTGTTTTCAATTTCTTTCTTAATAAAGAAATACTTTATTAATCTTTTCTTTTCTTATGTCTTTTCTTTGCAACTTTGGACTTCTTGGAACCCAAGGAACCCATGTGGCACGAAATCCACCTTTGGATTAAGTTCTTTACCTTCCAGGGGTTTCCACAATTTTCTTTTCTTGATTTCTTAATTAATTTAATTTCCTTGTTATTGGGCCCAATAGCCAATAAAGACCACAATACAATCATCAAGGCTATTGTAAATTAAATTACATCATTATTTTTCCTCTATGAGAGTTTACATTACTCATTAGATGAACCCAAAATTGGGGTTGTAACATCCTTCCCCTCTTATAGAAAATTTTCCCTCAAAATTCAACCAAGCAAACAAACAACTCAGGATAAGCCTTTCATAGGTCCATCATGGATCCCATGTGGTCTTACCCTTTCCATGGTGCTTCCCAAGAACCTTTATCATCTCATATTATTCCATCTGAATTCTTTCTGACCTTGGTATATCATACCCTCGTAGGTGACTCGGGACATTTCAGCCTCTCAAAAGATGAATAGGTTCATGGCTCAGCATATGGCTTGGGTACCTCACATAGTACTCTAGATTGGACTCATGGAACACATTACTCATCATGTTATGCTAAGGGAAAGGCTAAACACAACTATCTCCACCAATCCATCTCAAATGGACCCATATATCGGGGACTCAACTTTCACAGTTGTAGCTTAGAGGGGTCGGATTTTCACATCACATATTCTCCCATAGTGAACTGCATGTTAGTCTTCTTTGCATCAGCTCGTGACTCATGTCACCACTGGTCTCTCTCTTGGCCATTGCACAATCAAATCGACTTCATCTACACACACTATGGTTCTCTTCTGACCTTCGTGAGGCCTCCTTCACCAACATCATCTTAATGAAGTGGTGACCGACACAACCTCTCTATAAGACTTCTTGCATATGGTGGTTAACATCACATCCTAAGAACTGTCTCTATGTATCACCCTGAATGAGCACACATGCTCTCATTAGACCCTCTAGTCTGGATCATACTGTCCATTCGTACAGGGCGAAAAACTGTACTATTATTGAGTTCTTCATGTATCTACTTCCACCTTATGGAAGTGAACCTTGGTCATACCCAAGAACTTCTAAACTCACATCATGGTATGGTCGAACCATATTTCTCTGTTAATTAGTTCAACCCAATCTGTCTCGTGACAATACTCTTTCTTTCTCGTGTCATCTAGGTAAGGCGATCTACCATAACCCATATTACATCTTGACCTTCTTGATAAAGGGGAGACTTACCACCATCCATAGTGGATGAACTCCCATTCCCTCTCGGTAAATCTTTATACTTTATCCATGTACTGGGTTACAGGTGTTCACCCTTCACTTCTTGGCTTGAATGGCCACACGCTACATGCAACTCACATCAAGCAGCCAAAGTGCTACTATCACTTGCTATCTTTTGTAGTATTATGGTGTTTATTGATCTTAAAACCATGATCTCTGATATGTCTTGATTCCTCAAGATCGATACCTCAAAAACCCTAAACCACTCTCATCAGGGCTTCATCACTTTCCTTTCCAAAAAAATACATCTGAAGTTCTAGAACCATCCTTTCATCATATCATGTACTAGACTGGCTAACCAATCAATCATTTACTTGATTAACCACTATTGATACATCTGGGTGTTAACTAAACTTATCTCTTTTCCTCAACTTAAGGTTAGTCTAGAAACCTCAACTTCTTCTAGCTTTCAGATAAACTAGGAAACTATATCTCAACTAGAAAATTCATTACCACTTCTTATCCTTAGGTGTTAGGTAATGTCAAAGGCACATACCTTCATGTATTATACTTATCATCTCATCTCAAACTCACAGTTGGTCTTCATCAAGAAGCTTTGAGCTCATCCTCATGGTGATCAAACTCAACCATGGTTAACTTGCAAATTCCACATAACTCCTGATAAAACATCCTCATAAGCCGACTATACTACTTCTCTTAGTGTTTGTAAACCATCCATGTACCATTCACTCCACCAAGGTATGTTGTCATCTCTGTCCTCATACCTTGTAGCAACGTTCCAACTCACATCATCTTTTATCCTTGGTGTATGACATTCGTACTATCCCATTTCTCCCTCCCATAATAAGAAGAAATAAGCATTTGGCGGCCGTCCAAATATAGAGTTCTTCCTATTCCAAGAGTAGAGATGGTACATCCCACCTTGCCAGTACACATTCAAATCTAGGTTGAAATGTGCCATCATCTTGATATCCACATTACTTCCATGGAAAACTAGTCTCAAAGTTACTTGGGTCACCACACAATCCTTAGTCATCTCCTCTAGGTCTATAGGGTTTTAGTACTTTTGGGGTGATCCCTAGTCCTTCATGCATCCAGAGAGTGCCCTACTCATCTGCCCTTTGGGTCCCATGAGTTTATGAAGGTGATCAATCTCCTAACCCATGGACCTCAGACAATGATAGATGTTACCTCCCGACCCTATGGTCATGTGCTCTAGGGAATTAGGCAACTCCTACTTCCATCGGTCTTATCCCTACCTAACCCTAGGATAGACTTGGGATTCTCTTATAGTACATGTTCAACTCAGAACCGTACCCAAGCATTCATCATCTGTCTTCTTGCATTCTTGGGCTGTCTTTCATCCTTCATAGGGGTCATGGCAACCTGCCTACCTTGGTCAGGCCCCATACCGGTTACCTCGATGGTAACACATCCACATGCACTTAGAGATGGTTATCAATGGGTCTATAGGTTCATTCTCATACCACATACTTTTCACTTAGCTTCTCAAGATCCTATGAAACCTCTTTAGGTCACCTCAAAACCAACAAAACTGGTAAACTCCCTACCAAAGCGTCTCTCTCCCAGGATGGGAGGAAACTACACCTTGATAACAAAGGTCACAAGCGTCCTTAGGGTTTACCTTCACATGAGTATGCTTAATCCAACAACTACTAAGGCACAAGCGTACCTACTAAACCATGCTAGGTCACACTTGTTCTCTTCCTCAACATTAGACGAACTTAGTGGTGAGGGGTTCATCAAACATACCCTTACCTTAAGGGGTTTCCTTTACCTCTACACATTAAGAGTACCATGCTTGAAAATATAGAGACTCAAATCTCACCATGAACATTGGATACACTGCTTCCCCTCTTAGGCCTAGGAACCCTATGTTCACCTTTGGGTATCCAACTACATGCTCAATCTCTTAACCACGAATCAAGCATGTCCAAGATATGTCATGTACTTCCATGATCCTTCTACTTGAGCAACACTTTGGAGTGGAGTCCTCTTCTAGGACAACCAACTAGGTATAAATCCTCAGAACTTGTTACTTAAACCTCCTCAAGGTCTAAAGTACTCTTTATCTCATCTAGTGGGTAATCACCTATACCATAGGTACCCGAAGCATCATCCTCCCTCTAAGGTTTTTTTCCTCTAAAGGCAACCAAGATATCATCAACCTTCAGGGATCAAACAAAAGGCAACCACTATCATCCACTTAGGTCGCATCATCCTCAACTACCCATTGTTCCTTATGTCTCAGAATCTATGCTTCCAACCTTCTTGCTTGAGTCTTGATTTTTCTCTCTAGAGCTAACTCCACATCCAACCTTACTACTAGAGGTCCTTTCTCCATGAAGGATCAAGCTCACTAGAATACCTCCACATGGGTGAAGCCTATGCTCGAACTTATGTTTTCTCAAGATCATTCATAGCCCTTTATGCTCATTTCATAAGCCATCCATCATGATCTCTTAACTAGGGTTTCATCAAGCTATAAACCACTTGCCTAAGCCCATAGGGTAACTATAGGTTTTCCTCTAACCTCATCCATGAAGGAGCTATCTTTTGCTCTAGCATGCACGACCCTCTCTAGGGTTGGGTCGCCAAAGGTACTAGGTCATCTACCCTCTTATGGCATCCCAAAGGCATGTCCGACCAAACACTCAGTCAACCATGCCATATAACTCATGTCATCTTCCTGTCTAACCTTCACTTAGGGTTAGGGTTAACATTATCCTCAGAGGATGTGCTAGGTCTCTACTTTTAATGGAGGTTTCTACCTCCAAGACTAACTTTCTCTACTCATCCTCCTGACAAGGAGGTCTAGCCTCAAGTTTCTCCTGAGAACAATGACAACTCGTGTCATACAACCTAAGAATGTATTTATTCTTTAGTTTGCGCTTAATCTATTAAGCTTATGTCCATGACATCTTATTTACATGCTTTTCATTAATTTAGTGGAGGATTCCTTAGACCTTATTAACCTTACCCATACCTCAATAGGGTGAGGAGAAGAGAGGAAACCCTAATCCTTAAGGTCCTTAACAGAATTTGAGTTGAGAAGGGACGAACAAGATGAGAGAGTCCTAAAGCTATCTTATTTCGAGTCATATCCTAAGACATCGACCAAGCAGTCACACAATCCAAGAGTCCTTGTATTCCAACTAGCGGTGCAGAGGAAAATATTGCCAGCCCCCGGACGTGATCATTTTCTAGACACCTCAATCTTTCGGACAATCCTCTAATAACTCCCTTGGTTCTATGGAATTTATTTAATAATTATTAAAGATTAAATGAGGAACTTATGCTCTGATACCAATAATAACAACCCTGACTCCCGGTAACCCCCAACTAAGGGAGACCGAAAGGTCAGAGCCATTAACCAATAACCAAGATCAAAGGTTCGACAAATAATCAATAACAATTAATAAACTTTACCAACTAAACTGAAAACTGGTATAAAATAAAAACTTTGCTTACCTTTTAAAAACTGGGATTTCTAAACTTCTATCCATCAAGTTACTAATCTAACTAATCCTCCTGTGCACATTAATTCTCATTTAATTCTGCATATGCCACTTTGCTGTTTATTCTTTTCCTTTGTACCTAAAACGCCGACAAACAAAACGTCGGTCAGCAAGAAGTTGGTATGCAGGGGAAACAATAATCGTGCAACTATAATAACAATGTAGTCATCCAAATATCATTTAACATCCAAGATTACTCTTTAAGCAATACTACTCAATCCTTTCCTATCCCCTATCTCTGTGATGTCCCTACAGTGCACTGAGATACTACCTCTCTCTAGGTAGATCCTTGTTAAACCCTACATGATCCTACCTAATAGGTAGATCAATATCTAGGGTTGAGTTGCATGGCACTACCCATAGGTAGTCCAATCCCTGACTCAAAGTTACTTGATGGACCTACCCCATTGGTAGCCATATACTAAGTCATCCAATGACCTGATGGGCGTACCCCATTGGTATCCATGTACTAGGTCAACCCATTAAGTTATAGAGGGGACTAGGATCTGAGCTAGTAGGCATATCTCTTATGTGATAGTCAAATTCACAATTTAATTTGCATGAAATAAATACATCCAACAGTTTAATTCAAGCCACGATGGAAACATCGACAAAATCCCAGGAAAACTAATTCGAGTAGTCATAAGCATAACCACATACCTGTCAAGCTGATGTGAGACAGAAATAATCTGATCAACCAATAGGAAATCAAGCATTCCACAAGATCCTGAAACCATTATACAATTTCCTTTTATTACTCATGTCATTAAGATCTATTAAATCTAGCTCGCTTCCTAGGGTTTCTAGTCCACTTTTAGGGTTTTCATTGCAATTGGGTTTCCCTTCATCTTTTACTATTTTAAACCCTAATTTAACGCAATTGATCACAAACCCTAATTATCTCAACATCTAATCCTCAATTTTGGATTTATGGCATAATTAACCATTAAATAAGTCCATTAAGCCTATTTTACATTAAATCTACAGTTTTCATCCTTTTATTATATAACAAGAGCATTATGCTCATTTATCATCAATTCATAGTTCATTATGATTGAATTCACATGCAAACTCGATTTGTCATTAATTCCAACTTGATTCATTCAAAAACCCTAATTTCTATATTAAGGTTATTTATCCACAATTTAGGAACTTTAATGCTCGAAATAGCCTAGGATCATTATGTCTCATCTTTATTCACCACTTTGAATAATTATAGCTATTAAGAGTCAGATTTACCAACATTAGGTTTTCAAGGGCCATTAAAGTATATTCATGCACAAGAAACTCTAAATAAAGTTAATTATGTGTGAAATTCATCTTTTTCGATTTGAATGTATCTCTTTATTATTAACAGGTTAATATCAACTTTAATCATCAATTAAACCCTACTAATCGCTTTAATCATATTAAAATAGGGTTCTTTAATCATTAATACATTAAAGTTGATATCTTTCATTACTTTTCAAATTTCACAAGGAACCATGCTTCATTTATATTTTTAATGGATTCCCCTCATTTTTCTGAGCAACTTTCATATTTTATGTGTGCTAATCCAAGCTACGAATAATTAGTTATGAATTTAGCAAAATAACTTACTGTGGGCCAATCGGATTGTGCCACGTCACCAGGCTCATGCAACATTGCGTGGCTTTTGGAAACATAACCAAAGGTATGTTTTACCCATGCATAAGCAGTTGGTGCTGTGTAGCGTGGAGGGGTAAATTTGACAAATCTTCTAGTTCTTCCTCCTCACGAAACACAGCCTGTCCGCCAACTAGGTCTTCTCGCAGTGGTCTGCCCGCCCTTCCCAGGGTCCTTCGGCTGCCGCCCGCCATAGCTCTGACTCCGTAGCATCCCACCATACCTAGGGCGCTGCCCAGGTGCGACCGAGGTGGCCGGAGCCAGGCCAGCAATGGCATCCAAGGCGGAAGACCCTGCAGATCTGTTAGGCACTTTGAGCACAGCTTGGAGCAAAGGTGATGGAAGCCAAACATACCAGATCCTTAGGTAGCTTCGTGCCCCCTCCAAGGTCTCACCGCAACTACCAGTTGCCCCTGAGATAGCCCTATCTTACTTTGTTAGGGTTAGGACAAAGAAAAAGAAGGAGAAGAAGAAGAGAGGGGTGGCTGCGTGGAATTCCCTCTAACTCAACTATGAACTCTACCCCTTATATAGGGGAGGGTCAACAAATCCCTGGGGAGGCTTGCCCACAACGAAACGAAGTCCTTCCTTTAATAAGAATCACATTCCTATAAGGAGAAGTATTCTTCTCTCTCTCTCTCAACTTTGTATATTCCTTATTACCTTGGATATTTAGGAATATGAAAAACCTCTCCCTTACTCTCTTTATTCCTGCCTTTTAATCCATTGGCTTCAAAATTACATTTTCCTGAAGTAGGAAATACTTTCTTCTTAACAAAACCACATAATTCATTAATTATGTATTCCTATTATACTTTTATTTTGCAATTTGATATTTTCTCTTTCTTTCCTCTTTATTGGGACTCCTTGGATCCCAAGAAACTCAAAGATTTCAAAATCTTTTTTATTGGATACTCATTATCCTTCTAGATGCATCTACATGCATTATTCTACATTATCATGTATATTAAACTATCTCTTTTTGATGATTTCTCTTTATTTCTCTTTTATTTTCCTCATTGGTATTCCTTTTATCATTAGGAATCCTTGGAATATGAAATTCCACCAAGAATAACTCAATTACACCTCTTTTCACTGGTTTTCCACATTTTACCATTGTTTTCAATTTCTTTCTTAATAAAGAAATAATTGATTAATATTTTCTTTTCTTATTTCTTTTCTATGCAACTTTGGACTCCTTGGAACCCATGGAACCCATGTGGCATGAAATCCACCTTTGGATTAAGTTCTTTACCTTCCATAGGTTTCCACATTTTTCTTTTCTTAATTTCTTAATTAATTGAATTTCCTCTTTATTGAGCCCAATAGCCAATAAAGCCCACAATACAATCATCAAGGCTATTGTAAATGAAATTACATCATTATTTGTCCCATATGAGAGTTTACATTTCTCATCAGATGAACCCAAAATTGGGGTTGTAACAATATCCCTCTAAAAGACATTGGCTTTTTACTAATAACCAACCCCATAACCCTTCCCGCCACCAATAAAACGCGCCAGCAGGGACACAATAGGCATCGGTTTTTATCGATAATCGACACTATATCCCTCTAAAAGATGTCAACTTTGTACTAATAACCGACGCCAGAAAGGAAAAAAATCAGCCCCCCGAAAAGGGATAAAGACATCGATGTTATACTAATAACTGACGCGGTAAGGTTTTGTTTTCAGTTTTATACTAATAACCAATGCATATCTTCTGATTTTTCTTTTCTTATTAGTTTGCAAGCCTGCTGTCCAGCTGGTTAACAGGATGCAGAACCTACAGTTCAGTTCTAAACTGTAGGTTTACAACACCCTTTCATTTCATCCAATAACATGCCACAAACCTGCAAAATTAACAAGGATAGACAACAATTTATGATCATGTGATTCACACACATGTATAAGCACATTTAATTCATATTATTTTTCATCACACACATGTAGAATCCAGTAGTTCCATTTCAAATATCCTCCATTTTCACACACATTTAGAAACATGCAGTTCCATTCATTTCATCTCTTTTCACATTCAGACACATGTAGAAACATTCATGTATTGATCATCTTCACATTCACACGTATGACAATTCAAAAAAAACCATTCACATGTCATCAAATACAAAAATAATTATGAGAACAAAGTTTAGAAATATCATTCTTTATTATTATCATCATCATCATTATCATCATCAATATCCCAATCATAATAAAAAATTCCCCACTACTTATAAGGCTTTTGCCCATTGTTCTCTTACATCATCTAATTCTTCCATTGTATAGGGAGTATGTACATCTAATAACTTTTTACATGTAGTAAAGTCACTGGTTTTATACACCTGTAAAGAGAATGGCGTATATATATAATTAATAATGTATAATAAGATTGATATATTTCATATTATCTAATGAAACTATATATAATACTTGTTGTATGGTATTGATTTCCATTGCAGCATGTTTGATAATTAGGTCCATATATCACATCACATAGTATGTAGATTCCCAGTCGTTGTCTTATTTAGCACACTATAAATTGAAACATACAAAATGTTCAAAAATACAAACAAGCACAGTTCACATAAATAATATATACATTGGAGTCAGGAAATTACTTTCACATTCTCCCAAATTAGTAACTATTTCTTTTTCTTAAAGATGTTTCCTCCAATTTTTATGAACTCTCTTAAAGCCCTACATGTTAATGTAACACATTAAATTGCATAATTAAATAGTAATGTAATAACAGATGTTAACGGATATAAAAATATGAAATATTTCTCTTGTGAATGATGGCTTTTCATTGGGTGTCCATATAATGTGTCCAATTCCTTCCCCGTAGGATCTAGATAATAAATAGTGAACGTCTTGGGGACAATAACTAGTAAATCCCAATGCCTACCACTAGAGGTAAGAAAGTTAAAAATTAATAACTCAAAATCCACAATAAAAATGTAATTTTCTTAAGTCCAAATTATAAGAAAAGTAAACTTACTCAACATTGAATGGAGCTATTATCACCGTCTTCTTTTTTTACCAAAACATTTAAAAGCAGCAGAGGAGTATGAGGTAACTGATGAAGGGTCTTTATCTACAAGACTGATCAAATATGGAACTAGAAATGCCACATGGGAAAATAAAAAATCTTTATAGATCATGTGTAAGTGGCTACAAAATGTGTATTATGTGTGCATTAATATATTAGAAAGTAGATCACTGTATATAAAACAAGGTATATGGATGTATAAACAAGATCTCACCATATCCATAGCTTTATCATAGATGTATTCAGCCAATCATAATGAAACAACTCCAAAATATCTTATATAAATAGATTGTTATCGTATGATTCACCTGCAGCATCCTTCAGAATAGAAACATTTATAGGACAATTTGGGTTATCTTTGCCTATCCATCATACCATACCCCTACAATTAGGACCTAATGAGGTGTATAGGTCCCTTGGAATCCAACTAGGTACTTCAGGAAGTGGAGGTGGAGGCCGAGATGTAGCACATGTCTTCCTTTTGACTTATATATATAATTTCAGATCAATTGACTCATATATACACACTAACAAATTAACATAATGTAAATTTATCATACCATATTAGTATAGACGACATCCATTTTGGGCCACAATATCACTTCGCCTTCTGCTTCACCAAGTGTTTCAGAATTTGGGTGGGCATATGGAAATGTAAGATCCATCCAATTGGGGAGTATATATATTGGGCTCACACAAACCACACCATCTGGTACTGGAGTCCCATGAAACATGTCCCCTGGAAGGGGTGGGTAAGCCTCAACTTCTGTAATGATAAATTCTTGACTTTTTAGATGGCATGGCTTCAACCCCTACAAATTTATGTAAATAATTTTATATACATATATACATAAACATATCATCTTGAAAAGACTAGCTACTATGTCATAAAAATACTTACAATGGACATGCTAGGTGGGTCTACATGATTACTGTAACATCCCTGACCTGGGTTATGCCTTAACCCTAGAAGTTTTGTGTAAGTAAGTCATTTATATTTTTTTTCTTTATCCTTTGAAAAGTAATTAAGACTAAAGGAGAGCTTATGTTGCAATTTTGGTCCTATTTGAATAATGTTGAAACAACATTTGGCCTGTTTTGGACCCAAGTGAAATTTACCCAATTTAAGGGGGTTACCTTACAAATGTTACATGATATATGTTCCTCAAATGTTATAGCATCATAATAATGAGAATGATGTTGAGGTATGGCTTGTGGAAGCCTATGTTCCAAGAAGGAGCTTTTTTTAATAATGCTTGTGTATTGACTGCTAGTTTTGGTGTAATTTGCAAATTACCCAAAATCTAGGGTTGAATATGTAAAAGACCACTGTGAGAATATCCCTACTATTTCTTGGTATCCATTTATTAAAATAAATAGAATGGGGCGTCTTGTTTGAACTACTTTTGAGGAGAGATAATCTTGATAATAAAATAATCAAGATTTAAGCATAATTGAAACCCTAGTTTATTTTGTAGCAAAAATAAATATATTAATTGAAGTGCCCATAAAAAAAAAGGTGTAGTTGAAATCCTATAGTGCAAGGACGTCCAAATTCCTTTAGTTGCACCAAAATATCCTAAGTAGGTAAAGAAACCCACTCACATTTGTTAATTAAAAAGTAATGTCCACTAAAAATGGATAATATGATTATATTAATTAAGGTGCTTAAGTAGTTGCTTTTAATTCAAGGATAAATGAAGTATTTTGAGGATGAAGGAAGATTGCTTCTAAGGCAAGGAAGGGAGGGGGCATGTGGCAAGAAAGTGGGTGAATTTTACTTTCTCTCTCCTAGAAAATCAATTACATATACTAGATTTTCTCCTTACTTGAAAGGCTATTTTGCAAACCACATTCTTTCCTTGCTTTGGCCAATGACCAAGGAGCTTAGGAGCAGGAGGAAAACATTCCCCAAGCTGAAGGTAAGCTCCATGATCATCTTCAACCTTGAATTTATGGTTGAAATCAGATTTCAACATTGATTTTCTTCTCTTTTCCATCCAATGCTCAACCTTGATCATCTTTTTCATCCAAAAAGTTGGAAACGAGCCTTGGATAGTTGGAGGAGATTCGTTCACCATTAGAGGCATGAAACTTGAAGCTTTGAAGCTACTTTTAAGGTGGGTTATATAACTTGAAGCCATTAATGTTGTTATTGATTTCAATTTCTCATCATATGTTGATCTTTTATTTCTTCTTGAATAATTGCTGAATTAATCATTTAAAGGGCAGTATATTTCTGAGGTTTGAAGCTTGATGATGATGACATCATCTTAGCACACACCTCAAGAAATCCCATGAGCAGATGGTTTCAATTTTTGTGATGGAAAAATAGTTTCAAACTGTTAGAGACCAAACAGTTTCAAAACTGATTGGAGGGAAAACGGTTTCAAACTATTAGAGACTAAATGGTTTCAATAGGTTAAAAAATTGATTGGTCTCATGACCTAATAAATTCAAACAAACCAAATTCAATTAATTTCATAACCCTAGCTCAATTGGGTTCAAAACCCTAAATCAGTTGAGATCATAACCCTAATTTAGGGTTAAACGGTTTCAAGCTGAATTGACCAAATGGTCTTAGACCATTTGAGGACCAATCGGTCTCAGACCGTTTGAGGACTAAACGGTCTCAAACCATTTGGGGTTAAATAATATTCAAATAAAACGGTCTCAAACCGTTTGGGGTTGATCAATTCTCAAGGCCGTTTGGAGGTCAAGCACCTCAAGACCGTTTGGAGGTACAAAAGGTTCAAGACCGTTTGGATATTCAATTGAACCAAGACCGTTTAAGGTCTAATAGTATTCATGACCGTTTGAAGGTCAAGTGGTCTCAAGACCGTTTGAAGGGTCAATTTGTCCAAGTCTGTTTGAAGGTCTAAGTGATTGAAGAGTATCTCAAGGTTGACTCCAATAAAAGTAGCCCTAAAGTACTTAGGTGATTAGTATAACTAAAGTGATTATCATTTGATGCCCATGAAAGTAATTAATGCAATACACCATGATAAGCATAGGTGTATGTACTTGGTGAAAGGTTAAGTCAACTGAATAAGTATGATGGTGATGTGTGTTCCTAGTACATTGAACAATGATAAGTATGATTTAATACTTTAATAATGCTATGTGCTCCAAGATATGTGGAAGCACTGATTTAGGGTTTGGATTAGTGAGGTAATCATAAAACCCTAATCAATCGAGAATGGAAATCCTAATCAATAAGAGAAATTACAATACATAAGTTTAATTGAATACTTATGATGGTATTATGTAATTCTAGACATGTGGAACAATGAGTTAGGTTTTGGATTTTAATTATAATATCAATGCATTCTCCAAGATACATGGAGTCTTGAATTATGGTATTGATCTTTGAAAATGTGATCATGAAAACCTAATCGAGAAAGATGAGAAACCCTAATCTTGGGTAATGGGTTGAGAAACCCTAATTGAAATGGAATAGGAAACCCTAATATAGGGTGATGTTATGTGAAACCCTAATATGGGGTGATGTTATGTGAAACCCTAATATAGGGTGATGTTATGTGAAACCCTAATATAGGGGGTTGTTATGTGAAACCCTAATATAGGGGGATGTTATGTGAAATCCTAATATAGGGTGATGTTATGTAAAACCCTAATTGATAAAGATGGGAAACCTTATTCCTAATAATGGAATAGTGACTAATATATTGGTAGGTAAAACACCTAAAGTGGTTGATAATGGATAACCTTATATCAATAATGCCTTAACCTGAGATGAGTCCATATCATTGATAATGGTTGAATAATTCAAATGAGTGACTTACGACCAATACAATACATGATAAATGTGATGAACTGGTGCATAAAGTATTAGGATGGGAAATACCCTAATACAAGATAAGTTGATGAACCTAAGTAAGTTAAAAAGTGATGAGGGAAGTGATACATCAAGACATGATAGATATCACATCCAGCACCTCAAGGTTGATACACCTTGATGTATCCTAAATTCAATATACTTGGATGAGTAACACATGAAGTGTGTCATGTCAATTGTTATATTGAGATGTAATGCACTTTGATAAGTGTAGGCTAACATAACTTAAGAAAATGTTAATCCAAGTTAATAAAGTATGATGTAATCATAATCTGGTAAAGATGAGAGAGGAACTCATATGTTGTGTTGATAATTCATTTAATGATAAAAGATGAGAATAAATAAGTATGATTGAATACTTATGATAGCAATGTTGGCTCCTAGATGTGTGGAACAATGAATTAGGGTTTGATCATTAATAATATAATCTTGAAAACATAAATGATTAATATTGGAAAACCCTAACCCTAATGAAGGGTGATGATATATAAGAGAAACCCTAATTGATAAAAAATGGAAACCCTAACCCTAATGATGGGAAGTTTATAATTATTTTGTTGCATAAGCCTTGTTAGGCATGTTAAATACTTGAATAAAAGTATAATGTGCAATGGCCTTGTAAGCCATGTGAATAAGTTGTTTCCTAAAGAGAGGTGACAAGATGTAATGGCTTTGTGAGCCATGTGAATAAGTTGTTTCCTAGTGAGAGGTGACAAAATGTAATGGCCTTGTGAGCCATGTGATAATTTGTTGCCTAGTGAGAGGTGACAAGATACTTAATGGGCCTTGTAAGCCATGTGAGATGCTTGTGTAACAAGTATCAAATATACCTTGGTCCTAAGGACTAGAGGCATTAATAATGTTATGTGATGAACTAAGGGTTTGAATACCCAAATTTAGTAATCATGATGATGATTATGTTAAGGGATGATAATTCCCAATAATGAGATAAGGGATTGAGATCCTAAATGTTATATATGTTCTAAAGAATTGAAAAGTATTTAATAGATGTATTACACTTTTCTTTGTAGCATTTGTCATAATAATTCATGTTTGAAAACTTGACTGATGCTAAAAGAATATGGTAAAGTACTTAATTATCCAAGTGAAAGCTCATCATGTAGTGCCCTGGCCATAGATCCATTAGTGTCAAGATTTGCTAATGGTGAAATGGGTTGCTCCCTGGCATAACCCGATGAACACATATTTTTGAATATGTCAGGGTGATGGGTGTGAATACCTTACACCCTAATGTGGGATTGATGTGAGATAAACATGAGATATCTCAATCCTTCATTATACATGTCAGGATGGATGTATCATGAATCTCCCGAAGATAAATAATGCCAGATCGATGTGAGATAAACATGAGATCTCTTGATTGCGAAGAGAGTGTAGCCACCTCTACAGCTCTATAGCGAAGTTGCCAGTATACCCTGGAAAGCTATTTAGCAGTGACACAAGATGTCTTACATGTGATCTCGTACTGATCGAGATGAGGGAGGTCATGGCAGTCAACTCTTCCATTGACCTTGTATGGCACCGACTTTGGGTTTCTGATAACAACCTTTTTGGGGTGATTTATGGCCTATATTTTGTTGTCAAAACTGCCCTCTAAATTGTTTTTCCTATCAATTTTGTTATGTTTTGAACAAAAATAAACTGCGCTATGCTCTGACCAATCTTTGCATCCTTTTGTAGAGTTTTTCCTAGTCTTTCCACCAAAAAGGCATGTCCCGACCCATGAACGATGTTTACCTGCATCAGCCCTCCTACCAGTCACGTGACACACTCATTACCCATCACGCAGCAGCCCGATATAGCTGTCGCGTGACACAGGTGTGCAACGCAAGAAGACCCCGTCGAGCGATACGCCGCTTTCTCGACAGGGAGCTATACTTGCCACAACTACTCTCTCGATGTAGTGTGTCGCGCGATACGAGCCACCCACCGACAGGCACCCAACCGTCATGACTACCTGACACACTTGCAACCCGACACCCACTATGTCGGGCGACACGCATGTCGATCATCCCCGAAGCTGCAATAATGGAGCCGATGAAGGACACGAGGTTCCCAAAGAACCACAACTTCTTCCAACTGCTGCCTATAAATAGTAGCTATAGGACTCTGATGGGACGGGTCGGAACCCTAGCGAAAGCTAACATTGGAAAGCTTCAGGAGCTAGTGTGACGCGTTCCAAGGGTGTTCCCGGCGATACTAGGTGAGCTCACCCCCTATGCGATAGGGTTGGGAGTGGTTCACTTAGAACCCGTCCCGACAGCCGCAGCAGCCCGATACGACCGAGAAGGCCACCCGATATGCTGAGTTCCTAGATGGGCTCTTTCTCGAAACAACTCACCCCCTACACCCGATACAATGAACCCGAGAACCTAAGATATATTTAACCCGACACGATACTGAGCTCGATACAGATTTCCCATCACGACATGCCGCCCAAGAGGGTGGTACCCTGATACGGCCGTATTGGGTAGTGAGCCTTGGCTGTTATGCCTACCCTTCACTGCCTATTTCCTGACAGGGGCTGGCCGCCTAACATGAGCATATCGGTCAGAGCTTCCGCCCAATATCGGGTTAGAAACACCTTAGGGGTCTGCTGTTGTATATCACCCTCCTATATCAAGGAGGCGGTACTTATATTCCCTTTTTGTAGTCATTTACTTTCATTTATTACGCAATGTAACTAAAACCTTTTTTACAATGCTCATGCTAATGGAGTTAGTGGAGTTTTAATACCTATTGTTTTGTGTTTGGCCCCATTTTGTTGGATGATTTCTTTTTAGCATCTGAACTCTAGCTTATATGCTTGGATCATGTTTGACTAGCTATCAAATCATGTTTCCCATTTCAACTCCCTCGAGAGAGGTGTTGTAACTCTAGCGTTTGGTACGATCAGGGAGTATGAGAGTACCTAGGGTTGGAGTTGCTTCAGTTATCTTTCCACTCCAACCCAAGCCTGCTACCTTTGAGAGAGGGTGTTGGTGCTTAGTTGGAGGTACCCTCTTTGAGAGAAGGGGTACTGGATGTTTTCTTCTTCTGCTTGTTATGCCTAAGTTTTCTTCCTTCGTTCCTTACCTAGGCAATAGTGTTATCTCCTCAGGTTCCGTCGCACAAAACTCCTAAAAATTGATGAAATGCCAAAACCTTAAATCTTCCTTGTAACTCCAGTTGGAGATAGCTTTTTGTTTATAATGCTTTCTTGTGGCATTTTGTTTCCTTTTATTCTTTTGTTTTACCGTTCTTGATCTACCGCTCCTTTGGGAACATTTTCTTTACCCTTCTTTTACCGGAGTGTAGAGTGTTGATTCCGCGTTCTTAGCATGACCCCCCTTGTCCCTGTGGTTTGACCCCGATCGCTACTTTGGACCCTGTTATCGTTGCGGTGGCGTAAGAGTCAGATTATTTAAAAGTCTGACTACTTCCAATCCGCTCCTTTTGGACGGGTGATTCAGGCCGATCAACTTTTTGGCGCCGTTGCCGGGACGAGGCAAAACAATACTATTAACGAACCCAAATCCACTAACTACACTCTCGTGCCTCAAGCTTAGTAATAATCTTGACAACACAATTTCTTTTAGTCTTCTAACCTGAATGTGTACAAAATAGTTCATTTCATTAACACAGGTTTTCTAACTTGATCATACGTTCTATTCATGTACTCAGGGAAGAAGTGCTCTATTCGGTTGAACACCATTCATCATGCCACCTCGTGTGGAACCACCTCTTTCTGAGGATGAGCAAAATGCTAGAGTTGGACCACACCCGCATGGGAACGACGATCGTTACAACAACGATCATTTACATGAAGAGCTAGAAGAACCTGAATCAGAACAACCTGGGGATGATCATCATCACGAGGGACGTCATCATATATGTAGGCACAGAAGGAATCATCATAATCAAGAGAGGAATCGTAGAGACCGTGACAGTGAAGAACCTGAAGAAGAAGAAAAGACTCTCCGAGAGTTGGCATCTACGAAAGCCAACAACTCAAGATGCCCAGTGGTAATACCTAGGTTTGAAGCTGTAAACTTCGAGTTGAAGCCAGCCATGATCTCCATGATTCAAAATAAAAGTTTGAGAGGAAGTTCCAAGAATGAAAACCCCTACCATCACCTCGATGCTTTAAAAAATATATGAGACACCATCAAGATGAGGGGAGTACCACAAGAAGTGATCTACTGCAAGGGTTTCATTTTCTCCTTGGAGGACAAGGCACTATCATGGTACCTTGGACTGCCACATCAATCTCTGAACGGATGGAATTCTTTAGTGGATGCTTTCGTAAACAAGTTCTACCCCACCGAGAAGACTGTCAAGAACAGGCAGAAGATCACATCTTTCACCCAGAAGCCAGGGGAAAACCTGCATGAAGCCTGGGAGATATACCAGGAGTATCAGAGGGACTGCCCTCACCACAACTACTAGAAAGGTTTCCTGATAACAACATTCTATAATGGTCTGAAACTTGAAGAAAGAGAATCACTAAATGCAGCTGCAAGAAGTGACATTCTTGGGAAGAAGCCCAATAGGTCTAAAAAGATCATTGAAAACATGGCTGAACTACAAGCCGGGACTGAGTACGACAAGACCAACAAAGGACATGTTAAGAAAACCACAAATGAAGACCTATCAGTCAAATCCAAGGCTCTTGAGGCAATCACATCTCAGATGCAGAAAATAGCTACTGATGTCAGACAACAAAAAGAGTCGGGAGGAAAGGGCAAGAAATATATAGAGAAAGTGATGAAGTGTGTTACTTGTGGTGAAGGAGGACACAGAATAGATAACTGTGTATATACTCAACCTGAAGAGTCGAGTGATAGAGAAAATAAAGAGGAGGAAGGTGAGAACATCTCTTATGTCAATTTCAAGAGGCTTGATCACCCAGGTTTTAGCTATAGCAACAAGGATTCCGCAGAGAATTCGCATCAATTGAATAATCCACCCAAGCAACCACCCTATTTTGAGAAGAGAAGTGGACAAGGGCAGTACGTTAAGACCAACTATTTTCAGACAAACAAAGCTAGTTACCAAGGACAAGGAAAGTTCCAACCCTATCATGTAGCTAACACGAGTCAAGGGCAAGTGCAAGTTCAAGGGCAAGGCCAGACGAAAAACAACAGCCAGCCGGACTTAGTGGGTCAGCTTTTTGACTTCATCAAGAGACAAGACACTATAAACAATCAGCTAGCACTAAGTGTGCTGTCAAACTCAGGTGTACTTAATACTATATAGGTCCAGATGGCAGATATGCAAACGCATCAATGCCAGATAGACCAACAACTCACTCTGATGGAAGAGTTGATGAAGAATCCTTCGAGTAAGATACCATCAAACACGGAGTCTGCCAAGATGGCTGTCATAAGATCAGGAAAAATAGTGGAATGCCCTAAATCGGCCAGACCTGAAGAACCAGAGCCCAAAGTTGCTGCAAAAAAAATTAGCTGAAGGAGGCAGCCAACAAGCTTATGTCAAAGAACCGGAACCTACAGAGAACTTGTTCGGAAAAAGGAGTCAATACTCTCTGAGAGTGCCTTTCCCACACAAATTTATAAAATCACATCTTAAGAAGAGATATGAAAGGTTTATGGAGTCGGTGAAAAATCTCCATCTCGAGGTGCCATTTCTGGATGCCTTGGAAGAAATGTCAACTTATGCCAAGTTTTTCAAGGACTTAGTCACAAAGAAAAGAAGACGAGGGAGGATTGAAATGGTACACCTGGCCAGTATGTCTACGACATTCATTAAAGCCAATTTACCAACAAAAAAGGATCGTGGAGCCTTTACTATGCCCTTTGTTGTAGGGGATAATACTGAAAGGAAGGGTCTAGCTGACTTAGGGGCTTGCATAAACCTTATGCCCTTAAGCCTCGCACAACAATTGGGCTGACTGACATGGTCAAAACCTACATGAGAATCGAGTTGACAAATCATTCCTTCAAAAGACATGTGGGGGTAGTTGAAGATGTTACGATTCGTATAGGGAGGTTCTTCATCCCATGTGACATTGTTGTCATTGACATTGTTGAAGACCCAAAGTGCCCCATCATTTTCGGACGCCCTTTCTTGGCAACAGGGAGGGAACTGATTGATTTCACTATAGGTATCATAACTTTAAGAGTCAGAAATGACCACATTGATTTCAAGGTGAAGGATGCCATGAAAGGACCATCCCTGTTAGAGTCTGCTTACTTCATGGATAGCTACTACCAATACTGCGAAGAAATAAGAGAAGAGACTGTAGTTGTAGACCCTCTTATGAGGGTGTTAAACAATTATGATTCAAAAACTAAAGACCCTGAGGTTGTTGAGATCCTCGATTACCAAATTCAAAACGAAGAAGATCTAAGTGAGGGTGAGGAAGTTATAGAGACAGTCAAATTCGCTTCCCTAGAAACAACACCATAAGAAGGGAAGGCACCTAAGCCCAAACCAGAGCTGAAACAGTTGCTGTAAGGTTTGAAGTATGAGTTTCTCGATCAAGAGGAAAGAAATCTTGTTATAGTTAATGCCGGTCTGACTAAAGAACAATTGGAAAGACTT
Organism: Alisma plantago-aquatica; assembly: GCA_963693085.1. Classification (NCBI taxonomy): domain Eukaryota; kingdom Viridiplantae; phylum Streptophyta; class Magnoliopsida; order Alismatales; family Alismataceae; genus Alisma; species Alisma plantago-aquatica. Next base: position 1,320,353,949 of record OY856409.1, on the reverse strand, counting down.
CTCAAGGAATTGAGGCTCCATAAACAAGCTATAGGCTATTCAGTAGAGGATATCAAGGGACTTAACCCTGCTCTGTGCATGCACCGCATAAATCTGGAAGAACCCGCCAAACCCTTGGTCCAACCCGAAAGAAAGCTGAACCAGATGTTGAAAGAGGTTGTAAAGAAGGAAGTTATCAAGCTGAGAGATGCAGGTATTATCTACCCTATCAGCGATAGCAACTGGGCAAGCCCCATTCATGTTGTACCAAAGAAAGGGGGTATGACGGTTGTGAAAGGTGAGAAGGGTGATGAAGTAGCCATCCGTGATGTCACTGGATGGAGAATGTGTATAGATTACTGGAAGCTAAATCAATAAACGAAGAAAGATCATTACCCACTTCCCTTCATCGACCAAGTGCTAGAAAGACTAGAACATCATGAGTATTTCTGCTTCTTAGATGGTTATTTCAGGTTCTACCAGGTCCCTATCCTACCAGATGACTAGGAAAAGACCATGCTCACTTGTCTTTATGGTACGCATGCTTTTCAAAGAATGTCGTTTGGACTGTGCAACACTCCAACAACATTCCAACATTACATGATCTCAATGTTCTCAGATTTTCTGGAAGATATCGTAGAGGTCTTTATGGATGACTTTTCGGTTTATGGGAAAGACTTTGATGGTTTTTTGAAGAACCTATCATTGGTCCTACAACTCTGTTAAGAGAAGAACCTAGTTCTCAACTGGGAGAAGTGCCATTTCTTAGTATAAGAGGGCATAGTGTTGGGCCATAAAGTCTCCAAGAAAGGCATTGAAGTGGATGTAAGAAAGGTTGAGGCTATTTCTAGACTACCCCCGCCAAAGTCTGGGATAGGGGTACAAAGCTTTCTTGGTCATGTCGGGTATTAAAGAAGGTTCATCAAAGACTTCTCCAAAATATCAAAACCTCTTTCAAACTTGCTGGTCAAGGATGCAAAGTTCATTTTTTCTGATAATTGTTTGAAGGCTTTCCAGATGCTGAAGGAAGCCCTAGTAACACCCCCTATTATCCAAGCTCTGGATTGGGAGCTACCCTTCTAGTTAATGTGCGATGCTAGCAACTTCTTTGTAGGGGCTGTCCTAGGGAAAACAAAAGATAAGAATCATCATGTAATTTGCTACGCCAGCCGAACTCTAAATGAGGCACAAGTAAATTACACCACAACAGAAAAAGAGATGCTAGCAATTGTGTTCACCTTTGACAAGTTCAGATCTTATTTAATTGGGACCGAAGTGAAGGTTTACACCGACCACAGAGCAATGCGATACCTGATGAAAAAGAAAGACACTAAGCCTAGGCTGCTATGGTGGACTCTATTGCTCTAAGAATTTGATCATGAGATAATTGATAAGAAAGGAAAGGAAAACATAGTTGCAGACCATCTCTCAAGGATAATCTACAATGAAGAAGAATAGTTTCCTGTCAACGACAACTATGCTGATGAAGCCCTATTAATGGCTCGATCCGATGAGCCAAGTCTACCATGGTTTGCGGATATCTGTAATTACCTTACTTTTGGGGAGTTACCTCTGGAAATAATGTACAGTCAAAAGAAGAAACTCTTCTCAAATGTAAAGAATTATTATTGGGATGATCCTCTACTCTTTAAGAGGTGCTCATATAATCTATATAGAAGATGTATTCTAGAGGAAGAGGTGCCAAACATTCTAAGGGAATTCCATTCCTCACCTTATGGAGGACACTTGGGTGGCGGAAAGACTACTTTTAAGGTCCCCCAGTTAGGATTTTATTGGCCGACCTTGTTTAAGGATGCCCATGCTTTTGTAAGATCTTGCAACGAGTGCCAGCGAATGGGGAATATCTCCTATTGAAATGAGATGCCACTCTATGATTGGATTGAAGTTGAGATTTTTGATGTGTGGGGCATTGACTACATGGGCCCTTTTCCATCCTCTTTAGGCTTCATCTATATTCTTGTCACTGTCAACTATGTCTCCAAGTAGGTGGAAGCAATTCCTACCACGACTTGTGATGCAAAGGTAGTAATCAAATGCTTACCAAGATCATCTTTCCGAGGTTTGGAGTTCTGAGGACCGTCATTAGCGATGGTGGCTGCCACTTTGCAGAAAGGCGGTTTGAATCGGTGCTACGCAAGTATGGCATCCGTCACAAGGGTGCAACGCCGTATCATCCCCAAACATCAGGGTAGGTTGAGGTCTCCAATCGACAAATAAAGTGGATTTTAGAAAAGATAGTAGGCAAGTCCCGCAAGGACTGGTCAGCTAAGATGGATGAAGCTTTATGGGCATATCGAATAGCTTTCAAGATGCCATTGGGTACCACACCCTACTTCTTGATTTACAGGAAAGCTTGCCATCTTCCCTTTGAATTGGAGCATAAGGGGCTCTGGGCGATAAAACGCCTCAATATGGACCAGAAGCTAGCAGGGAAGAAAAGGATTCTTCAGCTCTAGGAACTTAAAGAATTGAGACTTAGTACTTTTGAGAATGCCAGAATTTACAAACAGAGGACAAAAGTGTGGCATGATGCCCACCTGAAGAAAAAGGACGTGAGTTAAGGTGATAAAGTTTTATTATTTAAATCCTCTATCCATCTTTTTCCAGGAAATCTACATACTAGGTGGTCTGGACCCTTCACTGTGGTGAAGATCTATCCATCAGGGATAATGGAGCTATACGAAAAGGACGACCTAGCGAAGGTCTTCCCGGTGAACGGGTACAGAGTCAAAAGATACTATGAAGATGAAGTGTTTGTGCGAAGATCAGAAATAGCACTGCAAGAAGCAGAAGGATCCGTATAGAAGGACTTGAAGCTTGTCGAGCTGACGACGGAAACTACAACGCTCTTCGGGAGGCAGCCCAAAATTTTACTTTTCTTAGAATAGGATGTTATTTTCCTTTCTGAAAAACACTACGAACATTATAATTGTAATAAGGCTCGAGTCAGTGCATGCGCCACGTGAATAGACTCTCTTTTTTATGGGCCACCAGTTTAGTTTTATGAAGCTCTGATAGGTAATACTATCTGAGGCAGGGAGTCTTCTTTCCTGCCAATGATGTTTTACCCATCAATGCTCTCTTTACCTCTATTTTCCACCTCTACTTTGATCTAAAATTTACTCCTTTTTAAATTTTTGTATAGAATGCTCTTCATAGTGTTTTTCTACCTTGCTTCTTTAGCAATCATGTATTCTCTATCTGTATCGGGTAGAGCTTATGTGCTAGCACAACACACTCGTATCGGGTAGGAAGCCCAGTGTCGTGCAAATGGCACTCGTATCGGGTAGGCATTCTCGTGTCGAGCAATGTATCACGCGACGCGTGAGCCGTGTGCCGTGAAGCGTGCATAAGAAGCCATATCGACTGTTGAAGTGACAGATTAGACCACACATCAGGAATGATTTGTCTCTCTGCACGACGCGTGCCCCGTTTTACCTGATTTACCCCTGCTAGCAATCGCTATAAATAGTAACTATAGTAAAAACTGTGTCAGACACTTGCATTTACTTTTCACCTACTCCCATATCGCGTATTCAACTCTCTCGCTTCAGCTCTCGTGTCGGCCAATATTCCATCTGCTCCCGTTTCACCCGTCACGACCTTCAGACGATAAAGGTATCACCCGATACATGTATCATGTGAGTTTTCTGACATGCCTATCTTGTCGTGTAACTCATGTCGGGCATAGCGTATCCCATACCTTTTTGTTATACCCGTGTCATGCGCATGACTTGAGTTATTTTTCATATCACGTGGTTCACGCTTGTCACACGACACACATCTATCGCGCGCCCGACCAATGCCTGGTATCGAGAAGGACCCTTGTCACCCAGTTTTGTTTTAATAAGATTTTAGTGTGTGTCGCGTTTCAGTTCATCCGTATCAGGCGACACCTTTTTCATGAAATCGTATCCGGAAATTTTTTTGTTTTGACCATACCACCCCTATTACACAATAAGTTTTGAGTTCTGACACCTATAGTCATATCGTCCTATGACTTTGTATCAGGCGACATGTGTATCCCGCAAAGGCCATATCGTGCAACCATATTAGGCAAGCCCTGTTTTGATTAACGATGCACGATATCAGGCGCCATATTGGCCAGACCCCTATGGGCGATAAGACTAATTTACCCCTTCTCGATATCGACTTGCATATGACGGGCTTAGCGTAGTTTAACCTATTTCGGTTTTTCAAGATATCACATTCCTTGCATCGGGTGACACAACCTTGCTGCCCGATATCATACAAGGTGACCCATTCAACAATAATATTACTTAACATAATTTTGTTTAATATTTATAGAAATGGCCCGCACAAAGCAGACAGTCTTCCAAGTAGACGAGCACGACTGGAGGATCAACCCCAAGGCCACTGTAGAAGCCACTATAGCTGGGCAGAAGTGCCTGAACCTATGACTCAGTGGGGACATCTGGGGCCGAGAAGAGGCTAAGGATAGAAGCGGCGTCAGCCCCTTCAACGGCAGCAGAACCTCTGGCTCACTCTCTAGGACGGTTCGTTTCCATGGACGAATAACATCAACAGAGATACACGGAGTGGGAGGTCAAGATTTAACGACCAACCTGATTCACCCACCAACGATCCTTCCACCACCTCGATATCTTCAACAGACCGAACAACGTCTTGGGGGCTGCAGGGATGAAGAAAATATGCTTCAGCCTATCCGGATCATATACTGAGCTCACAAAGGAGTTCATGTCCTCCCTCCAGCGAGTCCAGAACAAGCCAGAGGAAGTGGAGAGATTCATAGGAGTACACCGGCTGCAGGGCCAGTTATACAACGTTGAGCACGAGATCTCAGAAAAGCTGCTCAACAAGATATTCTCATCCTCAGAAGGTGAGATGGAGATACTAAACAACGGCACCAGGCTTGGTGAGGGTGATGGCTTCAACCCAATCAGCGTCTGGAAGAAACTGACCGGCGAATCAAACTACAAGCCAGGAAGTAAAGTGGCAGCCATCCACTCCTGCTTCTGGAGGATGATCCACAAGATAGTGGCTTGTATCCTCTTCAACAAGTACGAGACAAGAAACGTCTACACCAAAGAACTCCTTCTCATGTGGTACGTGATGGAGGGCAAGGTGGTCAATTTGGGATGCTTCTTGCTGAATAGGATTTACCCCATTAAGGATGCCACCAAGGAGTATTGCATGGGTGGCGTCATCAATCTGATAGCGGAAGGGTTGGGGTACCCAAAGGAGCTGCATAGCCTGTCATGAACAAGAGGTGATGACAAGATCGACATGAAGTTCTTGCAAGGAGCAAACATTATCAAGAAGGAGGAAAGACGCTACTTGTACAAGTTTGCAAGAACTTCCAAGCTTCTACCCCTCCCATTCTGCATCAACTATGATGTAGAAAAGTTGGTCTTCACCGAAGCAGAAGTCAAATCATTAGAGCTTGAAGCCGCTTACACTGCCACCACTAGAATATAAGAAAGGGTGGCTGCAGTGGGAGATCCAATCCCTCTTGATGCCTGATAGGAAAAATCTTCCACAGTCCCTACCGAGCCACCCACCACCCCTGCACAACCGTCAATAGCCACTGATAAAGTTGTCGTCACTACTCCAATCTCAACCACACCCGCCACAACAACAACTGCCACGGCTGTAGAAGAAGTAATGGCGATCATGGAGGTCATTGAGACAACTGGGGCTGAGACAACAATGATAGCCCCGAAGGAATCTGCCACGGGAGAGACAACCACAGTTCCTGAAGCTTCTGTTGCACCTTCAATGACAGAGGAGATGGTATAGCCAGACGCCAGCAATGGGGCATTCGTTGAGCTCCTAGAGGCCGAGCTCACGGCTGCACAGCCCACGCTGCCGCCACTGCCAACGTCGTCGATGATAGCCGCTGAGGAGATCGCCAACAACTAGATGATAGAACAACGACCACCCACCTCACGAACTTTTCTACCAACACTGACAGGCGAGGCAGAGACAGCCACAAAGGCACCAACGCCTCACCCGGAAGCAACAACCTCACGAATAATACAGATGGGCTCAGACCCGCTTGAAGTTGAGCAGTCATCGGGCCGAACTTCACACATGAGGAGTGTCACGAGATTGAGAGGGTGATCTGACGCAACACCTCCGTCTTTGGGGGAAATTCTTGGTCAAGAATTTGACCATTTGTGGGAGGTAACAAGCAACCACTAAGTTACCTTTTCTTCCCTTACCCACAAACTTTCTGTTTTCCAGCAAAGGCTTAGCAAACAGGAGCGACACCTGCTAGCTCTAGTTGGCGACAATTAACGCTACACTATAGCTGGTGCTCCAGTGCCTTGATGCCATTGAGGAAAGGCTGAACAAGAGGGACGAGCATCCGCGTTCAAGACAGCCAAGGAGGTCTCCATCACCTCCCAGCTCAGGCTCCCAACCCTCCTCATTAGCATCCTCACCCAGGACACCGTCTCCTTCCTCCTCCAGTGGGCCATCCACAACGCTCGAGGAACAGACGACACACAAGACAGTTGACCGGGCTCCAGCAGGACAGGCGAGCTCCCGCGGCGTGAAAGAAGCTGCTCCCTCATCCTCCCTAGATGAAGCTAAAGACAATGATGAATCGATCAGCGTCGGGGAGGACTCTTTTAACGGATCAGAGGGAGAAAGGGGGGACATCTACTGTGTTAATGACAGACACCTCCCTTGAATAAGGAGTTCAACGACAGATGAGTTTTCTGTGTCGTCGGAGATCCCTTCCTTTGAGATGGCAAATTTTGGAAGGAAAGCCATCAGATACTTGATGATCAGAGACCACAAACTGCTAAACATGGTCCTGAGGTCAAAAGCTGATGAAGAAGACGTCGTCTGGAGTGACGGGTACTTCTCCACACGATGAGGAGAGCTGAGGAGCATATTCCGCTCGCCAGCCATCATCTCCAAGAAGTTGTTCAGGGTGCTGGAAGGCACTTTCCTTGAGAATATCAGCACCAGGACAGACCGACAGCTGATCTACACTGCCACCCCGACCTTGGCAAGAAGACTGATGATGGGGTTGTACGATTCTGTGCAAGTGGCCAACATGCTGAAGCATATTGAAGACCACAACACAAACTTGGTGTTGGCCCCTAACAAGCATAGAAAGAATTGGTTCCTGTGTGTGGTGGACCTCCAGCATCATGATGTCCATCTTCTCAACTATTTCAACGAGGATGTTCCATGCTCAGGACACACGTCCATATGCCCTAAAGACAAGATCTTGAGGCTCCTTCCACTGCGTCTTCTCTGAGTGATCAAATATGGAATCCAACGCCACTTCGGCATTTGGAATTTCTTCAGCATCGGAGACTTCCCCATCCAAGAAGAAGCAGGAGGTGGAAATAGTGCATTTATTGTCCTCCGTACCATAGAGTTGCTTCATGTCTTTGGATTCATAAGGCAACTCAGGAACCATAACTTCTATCAGCTCTGGAGCGTCTATGCATTGATGTTGATCAAGGACAAGTGCTATTTCTGGGATGTAGGCATCCCAGAAGAGCTGTTGGATAGTGATTACGAAGTTGCATCCTCCCAACCCAACATCCCTCCAGAGGAAGCAGCCGAGATCACCACGTACGTTTATGGGGCAGGAAAGCGGATGGACGTTCTAGAAGAAATACTTTCAAAAGAAGGCCTCACTTCGCCTGACGCTTCGGAAGAAATGATCAGTAACGTCGATCGTTCCTCGTACTCTACACTAACACAGAAATAGGTAAATGAGATCCTATAGAAGTTAGCTGACTCTACCCCCGCAGATGTCATCTATGAGGTAGAGAGTGTCATAGTCCCAGTTGACGATTTAAGGGACATGGTGAAAGAAGGAGGATGTTTGGCGATATCGGTGGCAGTCACCTACATCCAGATACTACAAAGAAAGTCTGAACACGCATACATAGCCCATCCAATGTTGTTCAAAGACACCTGCCTTGCCGATGAGTCAGGAGAAAAACAATCTTTTCTGGTAGAGATACAGAGCAGAATGCCACATGTCATCTTCCTACATATCCTTCACTACAACCATTGGACGCTCCTGACAATGTACACTCGCCCTCGAGCAAGAATTTTCTACAACAACTCAGATAGCAACAAAGATCATCCAGTGCAGTGTGCATTGACAACATTGACACCCCTCGAGCGCTTAGTAAGGAAATACTATATGGAGGTGGCAATGCTACTCCATCCATTCTTGAAGATGACAGAGAGAAAATGGCACGAGCTTCAGTTCTGCCACAACAGTCCACAACAAGTTCCTTTATCCAATGACTGCGACATTTTCGTGCTGGATTGGATCTCAAGCTCGGTGACGCTTCAACAAATGCCTGACAAGATCTACCACATCGACTATCACATCAAACATGGAGAATATGTGTGGGAGCTTATATCTGACGGAGGCACGCTCACCAGCTAGCCCTTTCTAACTTATCACTACCTCACCTTATCTTTTCTCACTACTATGGGACAGAGTGTGGGATAAGTTTGGCGGGGTACTATATATCAGTGAGGGAGGTATAATCCCATTTTGCATTTTGTCTCTCTTCTTTGTTTTTAACATACTCTGTGTATACATACATATACAAGTCTGATACAATATAGTCCATATACAACCCCTTGCCTCTATACAATTCTACAAAGACACTCTATAGTAAAAATCTAATACATCTTCTCCCAACTTGTTTTCTCTGTGTCTAAGGTGGTGTAGGTTTTTGTTATGTTTTTCTGAAATTGCAGTCTCAAATGACAAAAGGCTATAACTTTTCTATGCCAATTTCAAAAAACAATCTCGCAACAACTAAGAGATGTGTATGAGAAGGAAAAAGTTTCCCAAACAGCAACTTGCTTTTGTTTCCCTACCCATCAAAAATACCAAAAAGAGAGAAAAGCCATATGAGAGTGAATAAAAGCACGAGAGTTGTGCCTATATATATATATATATATATATATATATATACATACATACACACACACTTGTTTTTCCAAAAGTACCCATCTTTAGGCATGGCAGATCCGGGGCAGTGGTACATAGGATGTGAAATCACTGCTCTAAAGCAAACTGGATTGGACTGTAGGGACCACTTACCCATTAACGAACCTGTACCTGGATGGACTGATGGGAAACACAAAAAACCCAAAAAGCCTTAAAGCCTACCCGAAAACCCAACTTTCTATTCCCAAAGTTGTTTGGTGTGAAAGCTAACTTCGGAATCATGCACCTAAGTCTCGACAAAGCTTAAGAGAGAATTTTTGCTTAAATAAGACAGGAAAAATAAAGTCTATTGTTCATAGTCAGACAAAATTTTCATTAAGACATCTCATTACTCGCTCAAACCTCTTGTCTGAAGACTATGTTGGGTTCTGAAGAAGTATCGCAAAACAAAGCCTTAAAATATGTACAGATTGATTGGGGACAATCAAAATGCTAAGTTTGGGGGAGTTGATAACATCCTTTTCGGGGTGATTTATGACCTATATTTTGTTGTCAAAACTGCCCTCTAAACTATTTTTCCTATCAATTTTGTTATGTTTTGAACAAAACTAAACTGTGCTACGCTCTAAATAATCTTTGCATCCTTTTGCAGAGTTTTTCCTTCTCTTTCCACCAAAAAGGCCCATCCCGGCCCATGAACGGAATTTACCTGCATCGGCCCTCCTACCAGTCGCCTGATACACTCATTACCCGTCGCACAGTAGCCTGATACAGCTGTCGCACAACACGGGTGTTCCACGCAAGAAGACCCTGTCGGGTGATACGCCGCTTACCCGATAGGGAGCTATACCCACCACGACTACTCTACCAATGTAGCGTGTCGCACGATACGAGCTACCCATCGGCAGGTGGCCACCCATCACGACTACCCGACACGCTTGCAACCCAGCACCCGCTGTGTCGGGCGACACCCATGTCGATCATCCCCGAAGCCGCGCTAATGGAGCCCAAGGAGGAAACGTGGCACCCGGAGAACCGCAACTTCTTCCAACCGCTGCCTATAAATAGAAGCTACAGGACTCCGATGGTACGGGTCGGAACCCTAGAGAAAGCTAACCTTGGAAAGCTTCAGGAGCTAGTGTGATACGTTCCAAGGGTGTACTGGGTGATACTAGGTGAGCACACCCCCTACCCGAGAGGGGCGGGAGTGGTTCACTTAGAACCCGTCACGACAGCCGCAGCATCCCGATACAACCAAGAAGGCCACCCGATGTGCCGGGTTCCTAGATGGGCTCTTGCCTGAAATAGCTCCCCCCTACACCCGATACAAGGAACCTGAGAACCTAAGCTATCTCTAACCCAACACGATACTGAGCTCGATACAGACTTCCCATCATGGCGTGCTGCCCGAGAGGTTGGTACTCCGATACGGCCGTATTGGGTAATGAGCATTGGCCGTTATGCCTACCTACCACTGCTTGTCACCCGACAGGGGTTATTCGCCTGACACGGGCATTTCGGTCAATGCACCCGCCCGGTATTGGGTTAGAGACATGTTAGGGGTCTGCTGATGTATATCGCCCTCCTATATCAAGGAGGCGATACTTATCTTCCCCTTTTTCAATCATTTACTTTCATTTATTACACAATGTAACTAAAACCTTATATACAATGCTCATGCTAATGGAATTAGTGGAGTTTTAATACCTATTGTTATGTGTTTGGCCCCCTTTTGTTGGATGATTTCTTTTTAGCATATGAACTCTAGCTTGTATGCTTAGATCATGTTTTGACTAGCTATCGAATCATGTTTCCCGTTTCAACTCCCTCGAGAGAGGTGTTATAACTCTAGTGTTTGGTCCGATCAGGGAGTACGAGAGTACCAAGGGACAGAGTTGCTTCAGTTATCTTTCCACTCCAACCTAAGCCCGCTACCTTTGAGAGAGGGTGTTGGTGCTAAGTTAGAGGTACCCGATTTGAGAGAAGGGGTACTGGATGTTTTCTGCTTCTGCTTGTTATGCCTAAGTTTTTTTCCTCCGTTCCTTACCTAGGCAATAGTGTTATCTCCTCAGGTTCCGTCGCACAATACTCCTAAAAATTGATAAAATGCCAAAACCTTAAATCTTCCTTGTAACTCTAGTTGGAGATAGATTTTTCTTTATAATGCTTTCTTGTGCCATTTTGTTTCCTTTTATTCTTTTGTTTTGCCATTCTTGATCTATTGTTCCCTTGGGAACATTTCCTTACCCTTCTTTTACCAGAGTGTAGAGTGTTGATTCCGCGTTCTTAGCACGACCCCCTTGTTCCTGTGGTTCGACCCCGATCGCTACTTCAGACCCTATTATCATTGTGGGGGCCTAAGAGTTGGGTTATTTAAAAGTCTGACTACTTCAAATCCGCTCCTTTTGGACGTGCGATTTATGCCAGTCAGTTTCACAACCAAAGGTTGGTGTATGAGTGGTATATCTCATCTCCTCAGGGCATAAGTGTGATTGTAAAATGTAATCATCCGTATATCATGTTTGCTTAAGGATGGAATATGAAAATCATTGGTTGATGTTACATTTCTTTTATGCATCTTTAGTTGATAGATGATATATATGTTTCCTTACATTCCTTGCAAAGTAGATAGATAATTTATAACTCTACCATGGGTAGATGTAATGTTCTCCTTAAGAAATAAGAGTATCTTATTCTATTCATACAATGGTTAATACTGCTTGATAATATAAAAGAACCCTTGCTCAGTTTTATAATGTTTATATATAATAATAATGTTTCTGGCGGAGAGTTATATCTCTCGCTGGGACAATTTTCAATTGTCTCACCCCCATGGGATCCAACCTTTTTAGGTGAACGAGGACGAGGAGGTAGAAACCCTACAACAGAGGAAGGACAACAACATCAAGGACAGTAGTGACATCTCAGGTGGAGATACTGACTGTCGTGTCTTGTAGATAAGAGTCATATGTGTCATCTTTGTACTCTCAGGTCCTTGGAGTTAGTAGTTAGTGCTCTTATGATCGATCTGAGATTTTGGCTTGAATGCCTCGAGGTTTTATGTTGCATATGTATAGATTTGTCAAAGCAAATGTGGTATGTAATCCTCGAGAAGAGATGGTACATGGTATGTACTTTGTGGACCAGAATATATATACAGTACCTTGGTCCTCTTTATAAAAGTTCCCAAGAATTGTATCTCTTTGCAAAAAGGTTTTAAATTTTTAGTGAATTTTGTTAATCTGCTACTAATGTTTTCTTACGCATCCATCATTATCCGATGTTTGGAGTCTATCACCACAATTTTTGGTTTCAGAGCGTAAGGTTCGCTGAGTCTTCAGAGACATAGGACTAAGGTGTTGAGTCTGTTCTAGTATCCTCTAGTATATCTTATAGTGACTTCTGCTCATGCAGAAGATAGAGTAAAGCTTAAAGATGTCTGGACTACTGAAGGAGTACATTTTTGAAAGCAATGTTGCACCACCAACAGAAGGTGCAAGGGACCAGGAGAGAGAAGAACAACTACTTGAGAACCCCCAAGATGATCCAACTATGATAAGGAATCCTTCTTTTGATATCACTGCTAGGCAAGTTAGGACATCAATGAAGCGTATAATGGACCATGTATTAGTAATAAAACCTAGATTACCAGCCACCAATGATGAAGTTTTGGACTCCAATAGGATTCTTGATCAACATCAGCATGTCAAAGTAATAGAAAATGTTAAAAGAAATAGGTTACAACCCAAAATCAGGGTTTTCTATGGGTGTAGGCAGCTTGGACATATCAGAAGAGATTGTCTAGAAAAGGATAATGAGGAAATAATTAAGAAAAGACCTATCCAAACTCAGGAATAGAAAACTAATAGCTTCAAAAAGGGGAAGTTTTTGGTACCCCCGATACAACCAGTGTCTAGTGCACTAGGGAAATAGATACCCAGAAAGGGTAAATGACCTTTTAGAACTTATCAAGAGAATAGAATCTGTCACCAGTGTAGACAGGTAGGATATCTAGCAAGGGATTGTCCAGTTGGAAACACAATGGTAACCCAACCACCGAGGCAGAGACATCAAGGTCATCAAAGGAAATAGTTTTCTAGTGGCACTCGAGGACGTGGACAAATGTCCCAAGTAGGATCAACTGTATTAAATAAAAAAGCACAAAGTCAACATCAGGCAATGACAAGATTCTATGAAAAGAATCAGCCTGAGGCAGTAAACAAACTGTGAGATGAGACAGGTCAGATGAAATAGTTTTATTCTGATATATCATTTCATGATTCTATGTGTTAAATGTAAGAAAGTAGTTGTTTTTTAGCTTCCTTTGACTAGTCATATGAGGACACAAGGAAGATGAGGACTTGTATTTTACTCAGTATCCCTTTAAATGTTTTATAATTTCTCTTATCTGTGTGAAAAAGGATGAGACATAGAAGTCATGCCTGAAGAAAATCCAAGAATGTTAAATCCTATGTTTATAATGATATCAAAAGTAAGGAATATGATAGCAAATAAAGTGCATACTACCTAATCTCAGTACTTGTATACCCTGACCAGGTATATAATTATTGGAGATAGGGCAAGTATGGAACTCTTAGATTGTTATCTTTCTGATTACTCTAATCAAGTAGTCACTCTGAAACAATCTAGTGAGCATAAAGAAACTACAAATATGGCATGGATATTTTTATCACATCCTAAGTATAACAAAATGAAATCTGAAATGATCTCAGATCAATCTATGGGTATGAGGAAGTAAGAAGTATATTCCTCATGATGAAGAGACTAAGAACAAGGGAGATGATCCCTGTCTAATAAAGCCTGTGTGAATAGTAAAAGATCCTTTTCCATGATGTAGAAATGGGAAATTTGATGAAATCACAAAATGCTCATGAAACATGTTAGACAATAACAAATAAAGGAATAAAGACATGTAATCATCCTTATAATTCCTATGCTAATGGCAAGGAACCTAGGATGAAACATGAGTAAATGACTCATGAGCAGTTGAAAGTTCATGCTATAATTATAGGAGATGATAATCTTTTCTCTTTGATAAACAACCCTGTGTGATGATGGGGTGATAAGAGGAATATGTTTCTTTGTGTTCTCTCCTTTTAGGGACACGGAAATCAAGTGAGTACTATGACACTTGATGTGCATGGATTAGAAATAATCCAATGATGAATACTTAGAAAAGTATCAGTTGTCTTGGACATTGGTTCTAAAATAAAAATATGTGTAATAAATAATGTCCCAAAGATGAAAGGAAGATCCTATTATATGTGTGGCTTTGGTAGAAACAACAGAGAGATGTAAATGATGAGGATGTGATGTGTTTTGGACATAGGTGACAAATACCAAAGTAAGGAATTCTGGTATCTAAGAAATATTAGGTGATATGGCAAAGTAAAAACATAACCTCTAATTAGATGACTTATGTTGGTTACTTGGAATGGCCAACTGTGAAATCATTCTAGTTACATAAAATAGTATGAACGTCGCGTGTTAGGGGTTTATGCTCTGCATAAACATAACATCGATAAGGATGCACTAATTGAAGGAACGAATGTAGAATCTTTGTGGGAATAGTTTATCAAGCTAAATATAATTCTTTAGAATATCCCTATCTAGATCTGTTAAAGCAACTTATATATGTAACATTTAAAGATACTTCTAAGATAAGTTCTTAATTGGTAAGTAACCTCCCCTTATGACAAAAGTATGTGCAACCAATGAGATAGTTGGTACAAGTGGTAAGAAAGTTTAGTGTTGTGACAGTAGTTTGGATGACACACCAGATATATGAAGAAAATTGTAGTCACAAGTGGGTGACAAAATGTAACTCTGGTCTTTCCTTGGAAGTGAAATGTTAAACTGGCATGTCACATAAAGTTATAAGTTGAGAAAGGTGATAAATCAGTGAGGTTTGACACCTGAATTAAATTAGGTATGTATAATGTATCTCTGACTAAGAAACAGTGGAGTATGTGTCCTGACACAGAGTTGACTCTACAGTCAATAATGAAAACAAATAGTGGAGTATGTGTCCTGTGTGATAGATTTTATGATAACCATGTATGAAAGGGCTTTGTGTTGATCAAAGTTCTATGGAATCTCCATGACATTAAGATGTTAGGTGGAGACTTGATGATATGATGAATAAATAATATCTGTCTACCTTTACTTGGGATTTTAGGGACGGAATCCTTGTTAGGGGTTTATAATTGTAACATCCCTGACCTGGGTTATGCCTTAACCCTAGAAGTTTCTCTTAAGTAAGTCATTTATATTCTTGTATTTATCCTTTGAAAAGTAATTAAGACTAAAGGAGAGCTTATGTTTCAAGGAGAGCTTATGTTTTGATTTTGGTCCTATTTGAATAATGGTGAAACAATATTTTACCTATTTTTGACCAAAGTGCAGTTTACCCAATTTAGGGGGGTTACCTTGCAAATGTTACATGATATATGTTCCTCAAGTGTTATAGCATCATAAGTATGAGAATGATGTTGAGTTATGGCTTGTGGAAGCCTAAGTTCCAAGAAGGAGCTTGTTTGAATAATGCTTGTGTATTGAATGCTAGTTTTGGTGTAATTTGCAAATTACCCAAAATCTAGGGTTGAATATGCAAAATACCACTTCGAGAATATCCCTACTGTCTCTTGGTATCAATTGGAGAAAATAAAAAGAATGGGGCATCTTGTTTGAACTACTTTTGAGGAGAGATAATCTTGATAATAAAATAATCAAGATTTAAGCATAATTGAAACCCTAATTTATTTTGTAGCAAAAATAAATATATTAATTGAAGTGCCCATAAACTAAAAAGGGTGTAGTTGAAATCCTATAGTGCAAGGACTTCCAAATGCCTTGAGTTGCACCAAAATATCCTAAGTAGGTAAAGAAACACACTCACATTTGTCAATTAAAAAGTAATTTCCACTAAAAATGGATAATAATATAATAGTATTATATTAATTAAGGTGCTTAAGTAGTTGCTTTTAATTCAAGGATAAATGAGAGGATTTTGAGGATGAAGGAAGATGGCTTTGAAGGAAAGGAAGGGAGCCGGGTGAATTTTCCCCTACTTTCTCTCTCCTAGAAAATCAATTACATTTACTTGATTTTCTCCTTACTTGAAAGGCTATTTTGCAAACCACTTTCTTCCCTTGCTTTGGTCGATGAACAAGGAGATTAGGAGAAGGAGTAAAACGTTCCCCAAGCTGAAGGTAAGATCCATGATCATCTTCAACCTTGAATTGATGGTTGAAATCGTATTTCAACATTGATTTTCTTCTCTTTTCCATCCAATGCTCAACCTTGATCATCTTTTGCATCCAAAAAGTTGGAAACGAGCCTTGGATAGTTGGAGGAGCTTCTTTCACCATTAGAGGCATGACTCTTTAATCTTTGAAGCTACTTTGAAGGTGGGTTATATAACTTGAACCCATTAATGTTGTTATTGATTTCAATTTCTCATCATATGTTGATCTTTTATTTCTTCTTGAATAATTGTTGAATTAATCATTTAAAGGGCACTAGATTTCATAGGTTTGAAGCTTGATGATGATGACATCATCTTATCACACACCGCAAGAAGTACCATGAGAAAACGATTTCAGTTTTTGTGTTGGCCAAACGATTTCAAACAGTTAGAGACCAAACAGATTTCAAACCGTTTGGTGACCAAACGGTTTCAAAACCGATTGGAGGGAAAATAGTTTGAAACCGTTAGAGACTAAATGGTTTCAATAGGTTCAAAAATTGATTGGTCTCATGGCCTAATAACTTCAAACAAATCAAATTCAATTAATTTCAGAACCCTAGCTCAATTGGGTTTAAAACCCTAAATCAATTGAGATCATAACCCTAATTTAGGGTTAAACGGTTTCAAGATGAATTGACCAAACGGTCTTAGACCATTTGAGGACCAATCAGTCTCAGACTGTTTGAGAACTAAACAGTCTCAAACTATTTGGGGTTAAATAATATTCAAATCAAATGGTCTCAAACCGTTTGGGTTGATCAATTCTCAAGACAGCTTGGAGGTCAAGCACCTCAAGACCATTTGGAGGTACAAAAGGTTCAAGACCGTTTGGAGATTCAATTGAACCAACACCGTTTAAGGTCTAACGGTCTTCAAGATCGTTTGAAGGTCAAGTGACCTCAAGACTATTTGAAGGGTCAATTGGTCCAAGACCGTTTGAAGGGTCAATTGGTCCAAGACCGTTTGAAGGTCTAATTGATTCAAACTATGTAAATACCAATAACCCCTTAAGTGATTAAAGAGTATCTCAAGGTTGACTCCAATAAAAGTATCCCTAAAGTACATAGGTGATTTGTATAATTAAAGTGATTATCATTTGATGCCCATGAACGTAATTAATGCAATACACCATGATAAGCATAGGTGTATGTACTTGGTGAATGGTTAAGTCAACTGAATAAGTATGATGGTGATGTGTGTTCCTAGTACATGGAACAATGATAAGTATGATTTAATAATTTAATAATGTTATGTGCTCCAAGATATGTGGAAGCACTGATTTAGGGTTTGGATTAGTGAGGTAATCATAAAACCCTAATCAATGGAGAATGGAAATCCTAATCAATAAGAGAAATTACAATACATAAGTTTAATTGAATACTTATGAACATATTATGTAATTCTAGACATATGGAACAATTAGGTTTTGGATATTAATTATAATATCAATGCATTCTTCAAGATACATGGAGTCTTGAATTAGGGTATTGATCATTGAAAATGTGATCATGAAACCCGAATCGAGAAAGACGAGAAACCCTAATCTTAGGTAATGGGTTGAGAAACCCTAATTGAAATGGAATAGGAAACCCTAATACATGGTTATGTTATGTGAAACCCTAATATGGGGTGATGTTATGTGAAACCCTAATATACGGTGATGCTATGTGAAACCCTAATATAGGGGGATGTTATGTGAAACCCTAATATAGGGGGATGTTATGTGAAATCCTAATATAGGGTGATGTTATTTAAACCGTAATTGATAAAGAAGGGAAACCCTATTCCTAATAATGGAATAGTGAGTAATATATTGGTAGGGAAAACACCTAAAGCGGTTGATAATGGATAGCCTTATATCAATAATGCCTTAACTTGAGATGAGTCCATATCATTGAAAATGGTTGAATAATTCAAATGAGTGACTTATGACCACTACATTACATGATAAATGTGATGAACTGGTGCATAAAGTATCAGGATGGGAAATACCCTAATACAAGATAAGTCGATGAACCTAAGTAAGTTAAAAAGTGATGAGGGAAGTGATACATCAAGACATGATAGATATCACATCCAGCACCTCAAGGTTGATACACTTTGATGTATCCTAAATCCAATATACTTGGATGAGTAACACACGAAGTGTGTCATGTCAATTGTTATATTGAGATGTAATTCACTTTGATAAGTGTAGGCTAACATACCATAAGAAAAGGTTAAGTCAAGTAAATAAAGTATGATGTAATCATATTCTGGTAAAGATGAGAGAGGAACTCATATCTTGTGTTAATAATTCATTTAATGATAAAAGACGTGAATAAATAAGTATGATTGAATAAATATGATATCAATGTTGGCTCCTAGATGTGTGGAGAAATGAATTAGGGTTTGATCATTAATAATATGATCTTGAAAACCTAAATGGTTAATATCAAAAAACCCTAACCCTAATGAAGGGTGATGATATGTAAGAGAAACCCTAATCGATAAAAAAAGGAAACCCTAACCATAATGATGCGAAGGTTATAATTATTTTGTTGCATAAGCCTTGTTAGGCATGTTAAATACTTGAATAAAAGTATAATGTGCAAAGGCCTTGTGAGCCATGTGAATAAGTTGTTGCCTAGTGCGAGGTGACAAGATGTAATGGCTTTGTGAGCCATGTGAATAAGTTGTTTCCCAGTGAGAGGTGACAAGATGTAATGGCCTTGTGAGCCATGTGATAATTTTTTGCCTAGTGAGAGGTGACAAGATACTTAATGGGCCTTGTAAGCCATGTGAGATGCTTGTGTAACAAGTATCAAATATACATTGGTCCTAAGACCTAGAGGCATTAATAATGTTTTGTGATGAACTAATGGTTTGAATACCCAGATTTAGTAATCATGATGATGATTATGTTAAGGGATGAGAATTCCTAATAATGAGATAAGGGATTGAGATCCTAAATTTTATATGTGTTCTAAAGAATTGAAAAGTACTTAATAGATGTATTATGCTTTTCTTTGTAGCATTTGTCATAATAAATCATGTTTTAAAACTTGACTGATGCTAAAAGAATATGGTAAAGTACTTAATTATCTAAGTGAAATATCATCATACAGTGCCCTGGCCATAAATCCATCAGTGTTAGGATTTGCTGATGGTGAAATGGGTTTCTCCGCGGCATAACCCGATGAATGCATATTTTTTAATATGTGGGGGTGATGGGCGTGAATTCCTTACTCCCTAATGTGGGATTGATGTGAGATAAACACGAGATCTCTCAATCCTTCATTATATGTGTCGGGATGGATGTATCACGAATCTCCCGAAGATAAATAATGTCAGATCGATGTGAGATAAACATGAGATCTCTCGATTGCGAAGAGAGTGCATCCGGTGTTGTAGCTCTATAGAGAAGTTGCCAGTATACCCTGGAAAGCTATTTAGCAGTGACACAAGATGTCCTACATGTGATCTCAGACTGACCGAGATGAGGGAGGTCATGGCAGCCGACTCTTCCATTGACCTTGTATGGCACTGACTTTGGGTTTCGCAACTGAAGGTTGGAGTATGAGCGGTATATCTCATCTCCTCAGGGCATAAGTGTGATTGTAAAATGTAATCAGCCGTATAGCATGTTTGCTTAAGGATTGAATACAAAAATCATTGGCTGATGTTACATTTCTTTTATGCATCTTTAGTTGATAGATGATATATATGTTTCCTTACATTCCTTGCAAAGTAGATAGATGATTTATAACTCTACCATGGGTAGATGAAATGTTCTCCTTAAGAAAGAAGATTATCTTATTCTATTCATACAATGTTTAATACTTCTTGTTAATATAAAAGAACCCTTGCTCAGTTTTATAATGTTTATCTACATTAATAATGTTTCTGGCGGAGAGTTATATCTCTCGCTGGGACAATTTTCATTTGTCTCACCCCCGTGGGATCCAACCTTTTTAGGTGAACGAGGACGAGGAGGCAGAAACCCTACAGTAGAGGAAGGATAGCAACATCAAGGACAACAGTGACATCTCAGGTGGAGATATTGATTGTCGTGTCTTGTAAATAGAAGTCCCATGTGTCGTATCTGTACTCCCAGGTCCTTGGAATCAGTATTTAGTGCTCTTATGATCGATATGAGATTTTGTCTTGAATGCCTCGAGATTTTATGTTGCTTATGTATAGATTTCTCAAAGAAAAGGTTGTATGCAATCCTCTAGAAGAGATGGTACATGATATGTACTTTGTGGACCAGAATATATATACAACACCTTGGTCCTCTTTATAAAAGTTCCCTAGAATTGTATCTCTTTGCAAAAAGGTTTTAAATTTTTAGTGATTTTTGTTAATTCACTGCTAATGTTTTCTTCTGCATTCATCATTATTCGATGTTTGGAGTCTGTCGCCACAATTACTCCCAACCTCTACAGTAGGAGAAGAGCGGCACACCACAAGTACTGTCTGAGTGGCAGCCTGAGACGACTGCCACTTCACCATTGCATCTTGGATTCTCTTATATTTTAACTCATCTACCTATACATCGACAAAAGAAATGCTAGCTTTTGATTATTGAATTCCCTTTCAAAATAACATTCTTAAAAAAGAATAGGTTACCTCAACATTTAATAATCCCTCTTTTGGGACAAGTTTGCAGTGTGATTGCCCAAAGAATGCTTTTATGCCCACACCAGTGTCTACACCCGTAACACGTCCAGGATGCTCTCGGTTACCAAGAGCAACTATCAATTCATCCCTTGTGCCCTCAGGGATGAACTTGCCTTCCTTCCTCTGCTCATGAAGCTCTCTCTAATCGCCTTCATTAGAAATTGGTAAGTAAACATAACAATAATCAATATCGATTGGTCTAAGAGTTGAATTTTACCATTTTTGTAGCTGCCTCAGCAGTTGCAGGCTTGGTTATATCTCCTTTCTAGTTTTGCCTCCCAGCTATCAACATAGCATGGCGAGGCAGAGGTGCGAGACCAATAGTAGATGACTCTGTAGTCTCTTGAGTAGTAATAGACTGAGCAGTAGACTCAACCTATAGTCTTTGGCGAATGCCTGCATAGTCTTTTGGGCCCATCGTGTGGTCATGCACATTTAGTGCATGCCTTGCTCTTTGAGCATCGTTGATATCCTTGTTTGTAAGCACATTGATTTGGTTAGTAACACTAAAGGTTAATCTTAAATAGGTGAATACATAAGAATGTATATTAATTAAATTGGGAGTGGCACTTAATACCTTGAATTCATCATTTTTTCTTTTGGTAAAAAACTCCTCCCAGTCATTGGGGTCCAGGTAGTTCCATTACTCAGTGGCTGGCTTCTTCCTCTTCTCAGCATCTCATATGTAATCTCGGGTGAGATTTGTCCTATAGTTCCTTAGGACCCTCCCACAGCGTTGCATCACACATTTATGATGCGACTGTTCATCCAGTTCAAATATACTCTACAAAATAGAATTGCTATTAACAGTATCCTAAAAAATAGTAATCTACAAAATAGAATTGTAAATAATAATAACTCATGCATAGTTCCTTCCATACTAAGTCTTTCTTCCCCTTAGGAAATTTATGTCAAGATTCTACGTTAGGACTACAATGGCTATGAGTAAGAACCCCAAGATATGAAATAAACAAGTTGTGGTTCACTCCAACTGGATTTCCTGCATGATCAAAATCCACAGATAGTTTGGGTCCATTGCCCCTTTGTTGTAGCAACTTGTTCATCATAGTGATGCCCCTCACATTTTCAATTTTTTTTGCTGCTCATCAAGTGCCCCACGTTCTTTAGGGGGTGCATTATCAACCTAAAATTTGACAAAATAAACACACTTACAGGATATAACTATAAATGGACATATAGATAGAAATATATGATATATTTTTAAAACTTACATTGTGAGGCGGTGCATTGATATCCTCACCCTCATGATAATCATTTTCACGGTCATCATGCTCATGCTCAACCATCTAAAAGTGTCATTAAAAAATCAAACATTTAGCATTTGACATAACTAGAATATAATAAAATATTGTAAAGTTCACATTCAGAAAAATAAAACATATAAAAAAATATAAACATGCATGCCTCTAAATTGAGAACATTTATCAATTAATAATCCTTCATTGTGATCTCCGCACACATACAAGTCATCATTAGCTTCAATATTTGGTGGTGTTGGCAACCCAACTGACAATGGACTGGAGTCATCATACTTATCATAGTATTCTTCTTCATCTATAGGATCTTCAATGAATTGTTTTTTACCATGAAGAACAACTGACCATTTATCATTTGTAGGATCATCGATATAAAATACTTGTTTCTCCTATGATGCCAATGTTAATGGTTCACCCTTCTCGCCAATCTTTTCAAAGTTCACTAATGTGAAACCCAATTCACCCACTATAACTCCTTTGGTGTTATCAACCCAATTACATTTAAAGAGCATAATTCTGAAATCTACATAGTCAAACTCCCATATGTCTTTAGTGACACCGTGATATGACATTTTAGCTTCACGTGTACTCTTATCCTTTGCACTTGCAAAAAATAATGAATAGGCTTGAAGGGTGACCCCACTATTTTGGATGACACTCTTATCATCTCGACGTTTTGTGTAATATGAGAATCCATTTATGTCAAACCCTTCATAAGAAATAACATTCAATTTTGGTTTAAAGGCAAGGCATTTGATAGTTTGAGTAATATTATTTGGTGTTTGAGATAGTTGATATAAGACTTTATCTTCAAACCACTTAATAAATGTCTTGTTATGCTCTCTATAAGCCACATTGAATTGGCTTGAGGATATTGTCTTGATGAAAATGGTATGTTACTCGATATAAACACTCGTCGATGTTGTGTAAAATATACAAGTGACCTTGTTCCAACTGCTCATGGCTGATTACTTTCATCTGTGATCCCAAAATTCCTTTGTTGGAATACTCCTCAATATTCTTGTCATTAACTAGAGCATCATTACCACTCAGAATGTCATTGCAAAAATCCATAACCTCTCTCACCACATAACCCTCAATAATACTCCCTTCAGTCCGATTACGATTTTGAACATCACCTTTAAAATGCTCATGTATCGTTCAAAGATATACATCCAATGTAAGAAAACTAGTCCTAACATTTTCACTTCCCTAGTCAAGTGGACAACGAGATGTACCATGATATCAAAGAACGAAGGAGGAAAATACATCTCAAGTAACATAGGGTAACAACCACTTCTCTTTACAATTTATCGAGAGTATCAGGGTCAATAACTTTGTTGCACAAACTGTTGAAAAAGAAACAAAGTCTGGTGATTGCAAACCTTACATGCTTTGGCAATATAGATCGAATTGCCACGTGCAATATTTGTTGCATTAGAGTGTGACAATCATGAGATTTAAGACCTATCAACTTCAGATCTTTCATTGATACCAATCTATGGATGTTGGATGAGTAACCCTATGGCACCTTAACATTTACCAAGCATTCACAAAAAGCTTTCTTCTCCTTTCCAGACAACGTGTAACAAGTGGGAGGTAAGTATGTTCTCCGATCGCTACTAACTACTTCTTTTAATTTTGTCCTTATTCCCATTTCATGTAGGTCCATTCTGGATTTTATCCCATCTTTAGTCTTACCTGGTATATTCAATAGAGTACCGATGACGCTATCACATACATTTTTCTCAACGTGCATGACATCGATACAATGTCTGACTTCCAAAGAACTCCAATAAGGAAGATCCCAAAATATTGACTTCTCCTTGAATAAAGATTTGTCACTCCATGTGGCCATGGTACATTGTGATCTCTTACCAAATTCATTGGCAAAGTCTTTTACTCATTCATAAACAACCTCCCCTGGTATAGGTTTAGGTGCACTCAATTCCTCATTCCGTCCATTGAATGCTTTGCGCAACCTATGATACATATGGAAATTTGGGAGAAACCTTTGATGACCAAGATATACAATCTTTCCACCATGTTTTAGTCGTATTGAATTTGTGTTCTCTTCACATATGGGACACGCTTTATATCTTTTGACACTATATCCAGACAAATTCCCATATGTTGGAAAGTCATTAACAGTGCAAAACAACATAGTGTGTAAATGAAATGTCTCTCTTTATGAAGCATCATAGGTCATCACACCTTCACCCCAAAGTTTCTTTAAGTCATCGATCAGAGGTTCAAGATAAATGTCGATATCATTTCCAGGGTTTTTAGGGTCCGATATCAACAACGACAGCATAACGTACTTATTTTTCATACACAACCAGGGAGGAAGATTGTATATAACAAACATAATTGGCTAAGTGCTAAGTTGGCTTCTCAATGTCCCGTACAGATTCATCCCATCTATATAAAGCCCAAGTCTTAGATTCCTTACTTCTTCATGGTACAATAAATCAATCTTCTTCCACTATGGGGAATTAGACGCATGTCGTAGGATCCCATCATTATTTTTCTTAACATCTGCATGCCACCTAAAATTCTTCGCATCTATCAGATTGGCAAACAAGTGTTGAAACTATGATATTATAGGTAGATACCACATCACCTTGGCAGGAGAACCCATTTTGGACTCCCCCGAAGTCGTCAATTTATACCTTGACGCACCACATTTTGGACAATCTTTCAAATCCACATAGTCCTTTTGAAATAATACATAATCATTTGGGCATGTGTGTATCTTCTCGGCCTCCATTCCCATTGGGCACAACAATTTCTTTAACTTGTATGTTGAGATTGGCAGCTCGTTTCCTTCAGGAAGAATTTATTTCAACAAAGACAAGAATGATGTGAAGCTTTTGTTGCTCCATCTATTGTTAGCTTTCAGCTTATACAATCTCAACACAACGCTAAGCTTCATAAACTTAGTACAACCTGTGTATAACAGAATCTGAGCATCATGCACAATGTTTCTAAACATTAGAGGTGAATCGATGTGCTCTACCCCACAACTATCCAACATCGCATCAATGATGTCTACTAAAATTGGTTCGTTCACATCTACATCATCGGAGGAAATTTCTTCTTCCACTCAAACACTGCTATCGACATCCACTGATTTCAGGTTTGAAATCTCTTCATACCAGTGCCATTCTGTATATCCTTGTACAATCCCGTTGCACATGAAATGAATTTTGATTTTGTCCCCAGTGCTGACTTTCAAGTTGTTACCGCAATGCCTACATGGACAGTAGAACCTATCTCCAGGTTGTTTCCTATGTTCCTCAGAAAATCTAATAAACTGATCAAGACCAAAAATAAACTCTGGGGTGCAACAATTTGGAATGGACATCCATGATGTATCCATTCTATGATAAAAGAGAAAACAAGTATATATTAGAGTTTAGGGTTAAACGATTAGGGTCTAGGGTTACAAGATTAGGGTTTATGGTTAAAATTTTATGGTTTAAGGTCTTATATATAATAAATGTGTACCACCTATCCCATTCTTGAACACCTAATCTCACTAGTAAGTGTATAATGTGTATTGGGTTTTCAAGAAAATTTCAGCAGCATTTCTCTGCTTGTTCTACAAGTACCATGTTGTTCTCTAAGTACATATGTAGTTAGAGAACAAATGGTGAAATGATACTGAAATTTTCTTGAAAACCCAATACACATTATACACTTACATCCTAAGTGAGATTAAGTGTTCAACAACAGTCCCAAACTGGGGACTATCCAAGATTTACTCCTAATGAGTAAATCTTGGATGGGTTTCTAGGCCAAAAAATACATGTGTTGTCATTCCTATACCAACGATCTTAGTTTCATCATTCATATCCTAGTTTTATTTACAATAGCATAATTGATTTCAACATCTCAAATATACATGCATATGTTGTCAACAAGATAATCATTAAACATAAAATGTAGGTATCCTATCATTTATAATAGATTTCAAATTTCAAACTAGCCCATGCATTATCATCATCATTCTACATCATACAATATGGATTCATAATTAAACATAAATGCAGGTATCCTATCATTCATAATTTATTTCAAAATTTTAAACTTGCTCATGCATTATCATCATCATTCTACATCATACAATATGGATTCATGTTCCTAACATTTATTTGCACAAACATTTATTTCATTTCATATAGTATTAATGGAAGTGAAAAAATCATAAAGATTTTAACTTTTTTTTAATATCACATGCGCTCAAAGCAAATATATATTAATCATGCAAAATTCTTTACTGCCTACCTTCCAAGGTGACGGAGGTAGAGCAGATGGAGGAGTAGTAGTCGCAGAGAAGATGGATGAGCAACAGTCAGTAGAGTAGATGGAGGAGTAGCATTCGGGCTCAGGCGGGTCTGACAAGGAAGAGGGGTAGCGGCGGCGGCTCTGGTGGGGAAGAGGGGAAGTGCGTGCGGTGGTGGATGGAGATCGGCAGTGGCTCCAGTGAGGAAGAGGGGAAGCAGCGACAAATGGAGATCGGTTGCAGCTCATGCGAGGAAGAGGGGAAGTGGCGATGTGATGAGCAGAAGGTGGTGGCAGATGGAGATCGGCGGCACCATGAGCGGCAACAGAATCACCAGATGTATCACTGGTGAAATCACGATGAAACAGAGAACAGGGAAGAGTCTGTTTCGTAGGTGCTATTAATTTTACCATCGTCGTCAGTTGTTTCAGAAACCGACACCTATGTTCAATTATAGTCATTAGTTTCAACTAGAAAAAATGACTTCTATCTACATATGCTGGAAAAAAAATGATCTTGAATTATGACCATAGTCGTCGGTTACTTGGTCAACAACCGACACCAATTGGCCAATTTGGGGGTAAAAGTTTTTGCGGGGACAGTGCCCGAAAACACATCTATGTCAGTGATTGTAAGAAAACTGACGACAAAAATGGGGCTGATTTCTGTCTCACAAAAAACCTTTAGTTGTCGGTTACTTGGTCAACAACCGACACCATATGTGAAATTTTGAGATAATTTTTTTGCATTGGAAAATTTGGATTTGATGGGCGATTTTAGATGTTGGTTTCTTATTGCGCAACCGACGCTAAATAAAAAGTGATACCCGTGTCTTATGAAAATCGGCTAGTCTTCACATATAGATGTTGGTTTTGTGTTTTTAGCCGATGTTGTAGGGTTTAGGTGTCGGTTTTTTTAATGCAACTGATGCCTCGAAATGTGACATTATACATCATTTCTATAGTAGTGCTTGGAGTCATATACTATTGAGTATATGTGGGTGCATGGATGGTATATCCCTATCATCTTGATCCCAAGGTTTTGAAGAGTGATCGAGGTCGTGTCTCAGATGATGATGTAATTTAGAGCAACTACAGTCATAACATAGATTTAAGGGTTATATACCCTAGTGTCTAGTGCCATGCCATGTGTACCTAGGACATACAAGGTTGTTTAGTAGTTGGGTTGATATGCCACTACCATTGACTAATAATTACTGAGGGGAAGAGATTTTAGGATAGCAGTCATTCTATATCTTATATGAAGCTGATTTCAACCTTGAAGTGGTCATCTAGTAGTTTGAGTGGCACACCTCAAACTACCCAAGGCTTAATAAAATATATAATTTAGTCGTGTAATATAACTGTTAGGGTTACTTGACAATTCATATTGAATGAAGGTCATTGGTATGTTTCTTTTTATTTATCAATGGTTTATAATGTGATAAGAGAGATTAGTGGTACTTAAGACTCTAACTATGTCTGATCTATATTTATCTTATATAGATTTTCAACTCTAAAATACTATTTGCTTTAACTGCTTAAAATACATAATCCTGGTAAGAAATAGATGTTTTTGGAGTTATATATTTTGTCGGGACATGGGTCTCACCTCATGGGTCACCACATCCTTTTAGATGATCTGCAACACTATCATCTGATGAGGAGACCCAGTTTGCAGATATGTAAAGAAAGAAAGTTGGTTGGTTGTATAGAGTCCTAAAGTCATCCCTATACTATCAGATCTGAGCAAGGATTATTGTATATCGTGTATATTGACTTGATTTTTTGGTTGTAATCTTTGGTTCATGTATAATATAAATGATCTAACTATCAGGACAACTCCATTCTTGTATATAGTTTATGGCTGAGGCAATGAACTCTTGTAAAGTTACCTTGTATGGATATATATTGTAGTTGGACCTTTGTGCGAATATTCTTATTTTGGAAAAGAAATTATTCAGTTTTAGTTATTTTTGTTTTTGGTAACATGCATAGTTAGTGTTTGATCATTGTTTTGGTTTTGAATAATCTCATTTAGCAAGGTGTGTTGCAACAACTGATATAGATACTAAGGCTAGATGTGGTCATATCTATTGTGAATCAGTGACCTAGTTTAGTAGACTTAGACAACTGGGTCTACTCTAAGTCATATTTAATGAGATCGTATCTTGTTATTATACTTTAAGATATTATGATATAGTCCATGTGGGTCTTTGGCTCAACAAAAAAATAAGAGAATAAATAATATGCTTCAAATGCTTATTGTTTGAAAGATAATATCAATTTTCTTGTAATGTTGTATGATTTAGTGCATTCCACTACTTTGTTTGTATTCCATTACATGTAATATAAAAAATAAATGTGATTGGTTTTTCCTAGAACAATGATGACTTTACAAAACAATATTTATGTACATGATCAATCCCTCAAGAAGAACCTAGTGAGATATTAGCAAGAATAGTTAATACAAGTATCTTATGAAGAGTATCTAATCAAATACTTAAATGGTTTCATTTTCTTCCTATGGTCATGTGGATGTGTGAGCATTGGTCAGAGCTATTTTTCATAACCATGTGAAATTTATATTAATTTCAGAACTAGGTTCATTTAGTTAAGTTATGTTGTAAAGGAACACTTAGTTGTGACTTATTCTTCCAAGAAAAATGTTGTTTTGTTAGATTTATTAGTTGTTTTAGTAGTTTTATATGTTTCAATAAAATAGAAATTTAAGTCTAAACCTCAATAAGTTAAAAAACCTACTGGTTAGTCTAGTATCACCCTTGATGAGGTTACACCCTGGTTAGCTAGTCTTGTTTGCATCAACTTTTGTAGTACAACTCAGGTTTGGGACAGAGGTGGTAAGAGGCCAATGTGACTAACATGTTTTCCTCTTTTGACTCAAATAATATCTTTCTATTATGGATATGTAGATGGTGGTATGAGGATGTACTGAAGAACAAGCTAAGAGACCTTTTGGCCATGATTGAGAACTAGTACAAAATAAAAAAATATTTATGGTATCTACTTAAGACCAAGGACATGTAGATGATGAATAAGAGATATTCATATTATAATAAGGAATTGATGAGGTCATATGAGGTGGTGACGAATCTTCATGGAACTACATTCTCTGGTACAACTAATCCTATTTTGGTAGACGAGGGCTCTAAAAAACTGGGAAAGTTTTTGGACTCATGGAGTTGTTAGAGGACAACCAAATCAACCATGCAATTTATATTCTTATAGGGGATGCTAAACTATAGCGGAGGGGAGTGGATGACTTGCATAGAGTAACTCTAATGACTTAAGGAATTTTTGGATAAATTGCACTTTGAGTATTTCCCTCTCACATTCTTGAGTAGTAACATCAAACAACTGTAGAGTATGCATAGATAGTATGAAACTTGGTGAATATGAGGCACACTTCACCAATTAGTTAATTTCTTATGGTAGCTAGTATATGCTGACCTAGAAACATGTAGGAAGCTGTAGGAAAGTTTGAATAATAAGGTGAGAAATAGTTATGCTGGTAGATGGATACTTTGGTAAATGAGAGATAAAAAGTTGTGGACCTAGCTCAGGAGGTTTGTTGTTGAAGATAATCACAAGACTTGGATGTTTTGGTAGGTTTGGGTCCAGATTAGATGATGTGGTTAGAAGGTTGGATTCATCAACCTAATGGAAATTTCCATCAAGATCTTTTACTTCATCATCTACAATGACATGTCCATAGAGGTTGGAGACAATAGTATGGAACACAGGTGGGAAATCTCACAGTGGACAATTTTGAGGAATATAATTCGAATGATTCCACCACTTTATTAAATGGGATAATTATATAGAAATTGTACATACCTTTAACATACACCAACACATCATTCACAATCACACTTACAAACTCCAAATAAGTAGGCTTCATCTATAGGAGCAAGTTCTTCAGTGGTTTCAACCTCTAGGGAGATAGGCTAGCATCTATATTGGATAGAAATGAAAGTGTGGTAGGGGGATATCTATAAGATACTACTTTTCCTTGACTTCATATGAAGGGATAATCGCTCACATAGTTATCATGTGTGTGATGCTTCTCTTTAACAACATATATGTTACATGTTTGTAGACCCTAGTTTCACACAATCTTTTTGTGCATAGATCACTAATTAGTACTCTAAACCGATTACCTAAGGATTTAACAAATGAATTTTTATTAAGATTATCATTAGGATAACTAACAATTTTAATGGAAGTGTTTAATGGATGTATTTTACGAGTTAATGTATACTATACTGGTTAGTCTCATATATTCAAAGATACATTTCTTTCATATTATCTCACCTATGTATTTCCTTAGACATATTGCCCAAGTGAATTGTTAATAAATAAGAAGCCATGTTTCGACAAGATGGTTTTTCCTACACTTCACTAGATATAAGAAAATCTAACCCACACACTCAACATAAGATTTTATGGCTAATAACATGATGGGGAAAGGGCTTGAAGCCTTTTTAGAACATGTTATAAATGCAAAGGCATAGAAAGGACAATCTATATGGATATTTGATGCTTTGGTTTTTAGTCACTTTTAAGTGTATTTTCTACGGTTTTATGCACCTATTCATCATTTACATGACTAATTATGCACAAAATATTATCATTAGCTTGTTTCACTTAATTGCATCAAACTTACACAATTCTACTATTTTTTTAATGGTTCGAGATCATCTCTAGTACTTATGTACGGTTTTTGTTGCCTTTTAGGTACCACAAGAGTCCCACAGACTCAGTACTACCGAGTACACCAGTTGGTAGTATCGAAATCATACCAATAGAAGACCCAAGGAATCACACAGACTCGATATTACTGACTCTACCAGTACGTAGTACCGAAATCATGTCAGATAAGCACATGAAAGAGAGAGAGTAATCTCGGTACTACCGAGTACTGTGAGTCAGTACTACCAAAATGACATCAGAGACAGATTTGGCTTGAAATAGAGACTCGGTACTATAGACACAACTCTATAGTGTTGGGTTTTACGTGGTCGGAGTAGGCAGAGGAAACAAAAATTTACTTGACCATCAACCCATAACCATCAGATCGCATTAACATCTATGTAATGGGAAAGATGGTTTTAGCAAGTTATACCTGGTCCTGAGGCTTGCTCACTCACTATACCTTGCAGCAAGTGTGGTCTTCAACCACCTGTATTGGATGGTGTCTGCGCAGCTCCTGGTCTAGACCCAGACTGTGGTTGACTATCATCCTCATGAGTGGAAAAAGTCTCCTGTCTTTATAGATAGTCCACATAGACTACCGCAAACTCTAGTCATTCTAAAGAATGGACTGGAAGGAGTTCTCCGCTTCTGTTGGTGTACTAGTCACCAACACACTCTCCCACATCCAGTTGCTTTTCTACAGTTGTCTTTCCGTCGTTGTTCCTCCCTCGATGGGTAGAACTTGCTTGGACTCTCTCAGTTATCAAAACCGGAGAGGAAAACAACTTTGTAGAGTAGCTGATGTTCTGAGTTGTCTGGTATATGTCTAAAGAAGCCCCTTGTATCCCTCTATTTACAGTAGAGGACATGGCCAGGGTTCCCACTCTATGCGGGAATAGAAGGATCTAAATTTTCCATGAATAATTTGCACTACAACAAGCGAACTGATAAGTTCGCTAGTGAACCAGCCGGTTGGCATAGTGAACCGGTCAGTTCACTTAGTGAACTGGGCGGTTCACAAGCCAGACCTACTTGCAATTGAATTTTCTAATTTTTTTCTAATTAATTCAAAGATTAATTCTTGTCCCAATCAAATCGAACAAATGAAATGGGAAGCTTTTTCTCATGAACCGGGAAACCCAACACATGCTCGTTTGGTCCAAGTGAACCGATCGGTTCACTAGAGTGAATTGGTCCTCCCACTGACCATGAGTCAATCGGTTCACCCAATGAACCAGTCAGTTGGTGGTCCAGATTGTGTAGAACTCAGTCAATTCTATTCTCAATCAATCTAACACTCTAATCAGTTGGTTCAACACTTGAACTTAATGTTCTGAGTCAAGTCTATTGATTGATTGAGTACCTAAACACTTTAGTAATCAATCCAAACATTATTCATGTATAAACTCCTCTTATAGGTGAATCCTATGTGTGTGACCCTATAGGTCCCATATCATATTGGTAGTGAATGTCCATAACTAGCTTATGACATCATAAGTAAAGATAGGTACCTAGTTGCATGTTAGTGCTCCCCAAGTGAATGGAAAGCTGGAGAACATATATTTCAAATGTATGTCACATATATGGTAAACCCCCATTAGAACATAGGTGATTCAAATGTATGTCACCTATTCGGTGGAACCCTTTCAGGTATGATAAAATGTATGTCATCTTTATTACGTAGGATTATACAAATTATATATGATTTACATGTATGTCACCTAAAGTATGTAACATTTTCAAAATGTTAAAATGTATGTCATCTATTTCACACAGGTCTATACAGATTATAAGTGACATACAAGCATGTCACCTAAAATGTGTAACCTTTTACATGATTGTCAGCTATACTATATTTTGGTAGTGTCCTCTTACTACCAAGATGCACTTGTCCACATTTCCATGAGTTAATGTGAGTAGCAGAAAAATATTCTCCTTCAGTCCTTCTCGTCAAAACAACCGATGTCCTTATTTTTCTTCTAATATCAAACAGATCGTGGCCCTATCCAGTTCATACAATATCCATAAATCTTGTCTATGATTCTGATGCTAAATCTATAAGGGGGTCATTGATTTCGCCTCACTCAGAAATCACTATAAAGATATCCACAACAGTGTACATGGAAACTCCTCAGTTCCATGGTGTAGCCACGTTTAGTTCTGGAAAGCTCCTCAATTGCATGGCATAGACACATTTAATTCGTCATTATATTGGAATTGTAGGTATCAATCCTACTAGGAGTACATATGAAGGTGTTACAACCCCAATTTTTGGGTTTATATGGTTTGAGATGCAATTTCTCCAATAAAATGTATAATTGTGAAATTATATGATTTATGTGTATGGAATGGTTTTCATTTGTAATATTTCCTTTATGCATGTGATTTCATGGATCATAATATGTTGATGAATCCAATATGACTAAAAGAGAAAGAAGAAATCAAATAATGCATATTAAGAATAGAAATTAAGATAATGATCAAATATGAGAAATATGTAGAAAGATGTATAATTGAATCATCATGGATGAGATTTCAAATCCACAAGGTTTCTAATGGTAAAAGGAATCCAAATAAAGAGAATAAAAGAGTAAGAGAATGAAAATATGTATAAAATATGCCTTTTTAATTGATAACTTTCATATGAAGAAAAGTCTCTCATAATTTCGAATTTAAGTTCCAAACATAGCACAGAAGTAGTTTTTCATCATGGACTTTCCTCTACAATTTGGGATTAAAAATATAAACAAATTATAATATATAAATTTTGTAAGTTTTTCTAAAATGAGAAGGATAACAATAAATGTCGTAGTTCTTTTTGGCTATTTTTCTAATATGTAGCCTGACAGCTATTGGATCCTTGATCCAAGTGACTGCTTTCTGATTTAGATAAGGAAAGGGGAATAGTAAGGGGAGATTTCCCAATCGATTATCTCTGTGCACAATCTTTGTGACAGTCGGGGGATTGCTCCATTAGATTTAGGAGATAAAATCGAACCCAAACACCTATGGATTAACATTGTTCTGTGAGGAATCAGAGTTTTCCCAAATCCCAGCCAAGTTGGGAAGTCTTGTAATGGAAGGAGAAACCCCTCTTGTCATATTTCCCAATATAAGGACCAGGGACTTTGGCCCTGGAGTCAGGAAGACTCTCTGAGAGATTAGTCACAACCCCTATAGACCTGCGGTAGGATGAATCACTCGCCTACGCCTCTCTTGTTCTCCTTTCTTGCCGCCAAGGATGACAGTCTTGTTTTCTTGGTCCTTCCTACTCAACCAATGCTGGGAGTGCCACTAAGGAAAGTGGATCTAGGATGAGAGATAGTGGCACAGTTCATCGTGTTTGGCATCCACGCGAGCCAAGCTGAGGATGGGGGGATCACGACCGAGGAGGTGGAGAGGCACCCTGTTTTTTCGGTGAATTGCAGAGAAGGAGCTCCCTGTCCACATAGGCACCTGTGAGGAGATGAAGAGAGCTGGACCGGGTATCCAATTAGGCAGATCCAAGCAATGATCCATGAGCTCTGAAAAGAAATAGCCAAAAAAAAGGAAAATGGAAAGGGACATGTGGCAGATTTTGATCGGCCCACTGAAGGTAATTTTACAATAATTCAAGTAAATTATGTGTAGCTCTGATGGTGGCATATAGTATATGGATCTTTCTTATAATAATACAAGGAATCCAAAAAATATATAATTAAAGCCCAATTCTACTTGCAATTCAAAAAGTACATTAAGTTGTCACCTTTAATGTATTTAGGAATAAGAAATACTAATTTTAATATTAAAGAGTTTGAGTATAGTGCTATGGATGATTTAATTTGATATTAGTCTGTTCATAATAAAAAGGATGTTTAAGATCTCAAATGAGAATCTTTGTGCTTAATTGACATAATCTAAGGTTTCATGTATATGATGTGCATTAATGGGCTTAGAAACCCTAATATAGGTGTTAATGACTTTTAACGAGTTATATTTTGAGATCCTTTGTATGAGATGATATTAGTATGATCCTAAGACAAATTAGTAATAAAGATGCTTTAATAGGAATAGTTGGATAATTAGGGTTTTGAATATGTAAATGTTGTTTTAGGGTATTATTGACATAAAAATGGAAATTTATGAAACAGATCTAAAGAACCCTATGGAAACCCAAATTCGAATTACAAACCCCAAGGAAGTAATCCCAAGCCAATAAAGTAAATTCTTGATGAGTGTATAGTAAATAGGTTGTACATACATTTCAGGATTTTGTTCTGCTTGTGTGATTGGCTTGATTGATTGATTGTATTTCTTAATTGGATTGGAATGTGCTTATTTCCTATGAGATCTCCAAATCAGGTATGTGGTTATTTATGATTACACACTTTAGTAACCAGGCATTTTCTGACATTTCACCTATTGCATGGAAATAAACTGCTTGGATGATTTTATTTCTACAATCTTTAAATTGAATATGATTATCACAATTTAAGTATACATATGAATTGCCCAAACCTACATACCATATCTGGATGTAAGATAAGAGACCAAGCCCTAGATAAAAGGTCAGAGGTGGTCATTCCCCAGAGGGAAGACCATCGGGCACCCAGAG
Source organism: Alisma plantago-aquatica (assembly GCA_963693085.1). Taxonomy (NCBI): domain Eukaryota; kingdom Viridiplantae; phylum Streptophyta; class Magnoliopsida; order Alismatales; family Alismataceae; genus Alisma; species Alisma plantago-aquatica. The sequence continues at coordinate 1,320,318,211 of OY856409.1, read as the reverse complement.
AGGTGACCCTAGGTACCAAGCTCAGGATGGAGAAGGTAGCCTAAAGCCACTTGCAATGACTTAACCCCAAGAGAGGGTATCCCAGAGGATGAGTTAAAGCGGTTGGGAAATCATATTGAAAAATGTAATCTTGCATTGTTAATAACTATTTGATGTGATTAGGTTGTTAGAATATATGTACAATATTTTGGTTGTCACCACATACTGATATATTCTTTTATACTGACCGACATTTGTTTGTCAGCATTTTTGGAATATCTGAAAGTGACAAATAGTAAAGTGACATTTGTGAATGTAAAGATAATCTATTATAGGAGGATTTAGTTAGATGGAACTCTATAATGGGTAGAAGATCCAGATTCCTATTTTTGATAGGTATGTGAAAGTAAATTTTTATCCTATTTTAAGCTTACTCTTTGGTATAATTTATGAATTATTTTTTATTATTTGCAAAACCATTGATCCTATTTTGGGATAGCGGCTCTGACTTCTTGGTCTTCCTTAATTGGTGGTTAACGGGAAGTGGGGTCGTTACAATTGGTATCAAAGCACGATTTTCCATTTAATCTCTAATAATTATCAAATTTTACAAATCCTTTAGAGCCCAAGGGAGTTATTAGAGGATTGTCTAAAGATGGAGGTGTCTAGAAAAGGATCACAATCTGGGGGCAGGCAAGATTTTGCTCTGCCCCGCTAGTCGGTCTACGAGGACTCCCAGATTTTATGTGACTTCCTAACCGAAATAAGAGGATTTGACTCAAAATAAGATACCTCTAGGTTTTCTCTCATCGGTCTTCGTCCCTTCTCTACCCCATTCAATGGACAACTTTAATAGATTAGGGTTTCTCTCTCGACACCACCCTCTTGAGTTCATGGTAAGAAAAATAAGGATTAAGGAATCCTCCACAAAATAATGAAAATCATATAAATAAGATGTCATGGACATAAGTTTTGATAATTAGAAACTCAGACGGAGCTTAGTTACATGCTTAGGGTGCATGGCCTGTGTTGTTGTTCCCTTGAATACCCCTCAGGCGAACACTAAGGTTAGACCATCTTGTAGGACAATGAGAATACAATCAACCATAAAGAGGCCTCTGGGGAGAAGAAGAGACATGATTCATCCTCTGAGGACGATGCTCAACCCAAAACCTGAAGCAGTGGATAGAGAAAGAGAATACACAATGCGTTGGATATAATAGTTGACCATGCATGCACGTATGTGAGTTTCACATGCATGCTATATGTGAGGCTTTGAGTATCCATGAGAAACATAGACTTTGAGTAGTTATTTGACCTCTAGTGCCTTGTGGTGACCCTACCTTGGGTGGGTCATACATGTTAGGATGAGGGATAGTTCCCTCATTGAGAGGGTTGATGGTGATAGTATAGGAACCCTAACGAGAATATATGAATAGAAAGAGGCACGTACCTACATATAAGAGAGTGGAAACAAGGCAGGCAGTGGGTTTTATACCTAAGACAGATAGGTTATGCTTGAGGTTTTATGAGATGAGCATGTAGAGCTTTAGATAATCTTGGCGGAACATAAGTTTTGATCATATGTTTCACCCGGATAGGGGTAGATGTGTATCCTTAAGAGGTTGACCCATCTTCTAAGAGAGAACCTCCAATGGAAGAACCAATTATAGGGTTAGGTCTACAGAAAGAGCAAGACCCGATGAAGAAGGTTGGAAACCTAGATTCCGAGACATGAGGACTCATGAGAAGTTGGATATGTTATGACCTGGGATAGATGACCCTGAGTAGATAGATGTGGTTGCCTCATTCATGATCCTTAGTGTCTTGTTGTACCTTGGATGCTTTTAGAGGAACCAAACCCTACAAAAGAGAAAGAGGCTTCATGAATGAATGTATAGATGATATGAGTGCCTAACATTTGGGTGTAGGAAGGAGAGATCCAAAGACCCTAAAGAGGTATCATATGGTAATAAGGTGTGAGGCCTAGAATCCAGTTGGTTTTCCTAGTGTAGGACTCTAAAGGTTGTTCATGTGAAAGAGTGTTAGGATGTATATGCCCTATCTGGTATAGGTTTGGTTCAGGGTTCAACAACTGAGCATGAAGTTAGACCACTGATTCATAAGAGGTGAACCTGGGGATCCTAGACCAAAGAGGGGAAGTATTAGTACCTAGTGCAGATGATTCTCATGAGGATAATTGAGTTCACTATATATGTGAGTATGGCACCCCCCATGTATTAGAGCAAAAGGAAACCCCACTTGAACAGAGATATATGTTTGATGAACCACTCTCACAGGTTGGTGACATATGCATTGGTTCGACTGTGAGGAACGATAAATATGTATGACTTACCAAGGAACTTATCATGGTTTAGTAGGTTGTCTTCTTCCTAGATACGTGCATAAGTATCATGTTAGGATCTAAGCATATACATGATGATGTAAACCATGGAGGTAAGAACATTTTGTGACCTTTGTTACTATCAAGTGATAGTTTTCTCCCGTCCTAGGGAGGGACCCTTCATGTTAGGGTGAGAACCAACTTTTGATTAGTTTTAAGGTCACTTATAAGAGCTTGATGAGCTAAGTGTAAGAGCACATAATATGAGGAAGGATCTATAGACCCATGTATGACCATCTTGAGGGGCATAAGGATTTGTTTCCATGAAAGGTTACATGTATGGGGCCAAACCATGTTAGGTAGGTCACCATCATCCCTATGAAGGGATGCAAGGTTAACCATGAGTGCCCATAGGGATGATGGAGATTCGGGTACGAATCCAAGAATGAGATGTGTTGTGATGGAATCCTAAGTCGATACTAAGGTTAGGAAGGTATAATACCGATGGAAGTAGGAGTTGAATGTACCCTGGATGCACGAGACCATAGGGTCGGGAGGTAATAGCTCTCTTTGCCCGAGGACCATGGGTTAGGAGGTTGGCCACCTTCATAAGTTCATGGGGCCTAAGGGGTAAATGTGAGAGGCATTTCGTAGATGCATAAGGGTTAGATCACCCCAAAAGCACTGGTACCCTAGAGACCTTGATGTAATGACTAAGGATTGTACATAAGAGAGATGTTAAAACCCAAAAGTGATTGGAAAAGTCTTCCCATGGGCATAGACACAGAGTTGAGATGTTCATGGTGTGGAGTGAGGAGAAGTATGTTCCACCTTTGACTGGAAAGTGTAATGGCAATGTGTGGTGCACCATCTCTACTCTTGGAACAAGATGAAGTCTGTTTTTGGATTGCAGCCGAATGCTTATTTCATCTTGTTATCGATGTGAGAGATAGGAAACAACGTATGCCATGTGATAAAGATAGAGGTGATATGAGTTGAAACCCTTCTATGATGTTTGAATATTAAAGGAAGTATCACATCCTTTAGAGAATATATTGGATAGATTATTTGAGAGCATAAGAAGAACATGGGTAATATGAGAATGTTCCTATCTAGAGTAGTTTCGAATATTTGAGTTATCAATTTGGGTTTGATAACCGAGATGATGGGAGTAACAACTCAAAGTTCTCTTGACACAGATAGACCTAAACTTGAGACAAGGATAATGAGGGGAGAATATGAAGGTTTATGTTTTCACCATCACCTAGCACATAAGGGAACTAATGTGGTAGTAGATAATCATAGCCGAGACATAGCTCAGGTATATTGTTGTCTTGTTTGATCAACAGAGAGTCTGGAAGAGGTTGCTAAGTGAACCCTATGATCGTTAGAAGATGAGACTTGTATGGCTAATATCCAGAGACAATCATACATGTTGGTTGAGTTAGTGGTTTCCCAGTTAGCCAGCCGAGATCTTGATGAGATAAAAGGATTGTTATAAGAACCTCAAATACACCTCCCACGAAAAGAAGGTGGTGAAACTCACTACTAGAGTCTTTTAGGGTTTCTGAGGAATCACCCTTAAGGAATCATGTGATGCAATAATCTCATGATTTTAAGTACACTATACACCCTGGTATTATTGATATGGTTGAGGTTTGTAGAGATACCTTGAAGTCCTAGGATGAAGAAAGATATAGAGTTGCATGTGGCCAGTTGCCATACATGCCAGAGGGTGAAGGTTGAACACCAGTAACCCAGTGAGTTGCTATAGATACTGAGGAGTCCTTGAGGGGGAATGGGAGTAGATCACCAAGGACATTATGGTAGGTCTCCCCTAGACCAAGAGAGGTCATGAAGCATTATGAGTTACGGTAGATCACCTTACCAAGTTGACCTAATCCTTTGCCTATGAGAGAACACTACCACTGTGATAGATATAGTTGAGCCTTATACTTATGATAGAGAGATAGTTCAACTGCACAGTGATCTGAGTACAAATGTTCTTGAGTACAACATTAAGTTCACTTCCATGTGGTGGGAGTAGGTACATGAAGAACTCGATGCTAGGTTGAAGTTTAGTACATCATATCAATAACACCCCTGACATGGGTTATGGTCTAACCCTAGATGTTTTGTTGAAGTTATTTACAAACTTGTTCTTATCTTTTGAAAAGTAATTAAGTCCCTTTGTGAAGTTTATTTTCAAATTTGATCTTATAAGCAAACTATGTGTGCATTATGTGATAATCTAAGTGAAAAGTGCAATTTATCCAAGATGATGGGTTATATTGCAAATGTTACCTATTGAATGTGTTCTAAGTGTTTTCACATATTAAGAGAGAGAATGATGCTAAGTGGTGGCTTGTGGAAAGCCTAAATCTAAGTGAGAACTTGTTTGAAAAATGTGAAGTGCTTTGTGCATCAATTGTGGTATTATTTGTAATATATGCAAAATATAGGGTTGATGTGTAAATTACCACCTCTAGATTGTATTTACTCCTTCCTAGTATTATTTAGAGGAGATAAAAAGGAGACAGTATGTTTGAATCGTCTTAAAGTGTTAGCATTTTTAATAATGAAAAGACCCACAAAATATATAAGTTGAAAGGTATACATATGAGCTATATCAAGTTGTGGACTTAGAAATGGAAGTCCCTATCGGCCATAGAGCCATAAGAGAGTCCCCTATTGGTTTTTGGAGTTTTGTCTTTTCCCATGATGGGCAAGACACTTCAATGGAGTGATATGAATCAACTTACAACTTGTCTTGGAAAAGATGGAATTGAACATAATAATATAGTGAATAGAAGAAGATTTTCTCTAGAAGATAACTCAAGAGACGACCCTTGTCCTCTACATTATCCTTGAGTTTTAGTTTTTGCATGGCAATATAATGATGGAGTGCATGAAAATATATGTGTCGACCATGCATGGCTAGGTGGCATGTAGTAGCTTAAGCTAATGACACCTCTTACACTCTTTTTCATAAAAACCAAGTATAAATACCTTGCCCTTCACTTGTTGGTAAGATTTTCGAATCTTTTTAGCAACCTTCCCTCTTGTATTGTGCATGTGTGATGAGAGTTAAGTGTTAGATCTTGATATCGGCCAAGGATAAAGGATATCATCCAAATAGGTCATAGCAACCAAGTAAGGTGATATCACCCATTGGGATTGGAGATATTGTGCAAAAGCTAGGAGCTCAAGTCTTCAACCTTGGGATGTGAGGAGATGAAGATTCAAGCTTAGAAGTTTCTTATGAGGCATGTTATATAATTGAACCCATCTATATTATTAGCTATTCTTCAATATTGTTCAACTTGTTGATTATTTACAATTTCAGATGTCCTTTGTTTAATTGATATATTTATGAGTTACAATAAGTAGTTAGGACTATTATCCATGGTTTTGAATAGCAAAGAAAAAGGTCTTAAGGTTGATGATGATGCCATCATCATGGAACAACCCAATATGGGTTGAAGACTCTTGAAATCCGATATGGAATCTGATATAGAGGTTCACCCGATATGAAGGTAGGTAATACTTTATATATAATATAAGACATGTCCTGTGGACAACATGGAAGATACCTATTTATGTCTTATACATGATACAAGGGTAAAGCAATACCTTTGCATGATATGGGAAAAACCCTAGAGTGAAGAAATAGAAACCTCATATGCTTTAAAAACCAATTGTTCTTGAAACTCGATATACCCCATTACTTTGTGATCGGTAGAAGAGTAGTTAAGTATCCATCTTGTTGTGTTTTTAGAAGAAAAGAACTGAACCTTAAAAATATTTTGAGTTCAAGGTTTCATCTATTATAGAAAACTGATATGGTGAACCCATGATGTAAACCAATATGATATTCAAGATGTAACCCGAGATTATATCCAAGAAGTAAATTGATATAGTAAACCCAATATGGAAAATGATATGGGAATCCAAGATAGAAAATTGATATGATAATCTAAGGTAGGAAACCAATATAATAGTATCATATATTACTTGAACGATATATGGTATAGACATAATGACATGCCCGATATGGTGTACTCTTATACATGATATGAGAATCCAATAATACTCTATACCCGATATGAGGACAAGAGTCTAACCTTTACATGATATGAGGTTGACTGAAGATGATAAAAGTAAAAGAAATAGCTAACTCAATATGACTACATGATATGGTGTTAAGGGATATGCTCTAAACCTGACATGATGATGTGGTTTTACAACATGACTAATGTGGATACATAATATGATGTCATGTGCATCTTCAAGAATGATAGGATAACATTATTCACCATGCTACCCATTATGGTAGACATGTTCTAATTCATTAGGTTTATCTAAGTGATGTATATGATTAATGCAATATTGGGACACAATGAGTATAATTCAATTTGATAATGATAAGCTAGTAGACCTTAAAGAGGTGAATTAAGTAATTGACATCCTAGTGGGGATGAGAGAGAAACTAAGATTTGAAAAGATAATTATGTGATGAACATATAATAATACTCCTGAGATGAGTGGAGTATGAGTTAGGCTCAATCTTTGATAATGAAATATTGAAACCCTAATTGGTTGTTTATAATTCTAATTTATTATGGAGAATGTGTTCCTTAGTATTTCATGGTTAAGACATGTGTTTGAAATTGTTGATAGCTTAATGTACTAACCATGCAGGTATCATAAGACAATGAGCATGGCTAAGTAAGACCTATGATGTTATATGATATAGATTCAATGAGCTATGTGAACTGTGTGGATAAATACCTTGGTCTGATGACCTAGAGGTAATGATCATCTGCTACGTGGCGACAGTACTCAGTGATGAATTAAGGGTTTGAATACCCAAGTATTGATGATGATAAGAGATGGATATTCTAAGTAAACTATGTGTTTCAATGAATATGAAAGTACCTGATAAATGCAATTATGCTTTACTTTGTAGCATTTGATATAATTCTTGCTTGTAACTTTTGTTTGTGTGGAAATGGGTAAATATATTGCCAAAAGAAGGGTAGAGAAAACTACCACCTTACAAGTCAGAGGTCATGGGGCATGATCTGTAAAGAAGGGGGTTAAACAAACAAACCCCTCGTAACTAAACTAGTATATTCAGGGTTACATACAAAACCCCCAGTATATTTTAGCATGATGAGACACACCCTTCAAAATGTCTTTCTTAACATAGATTAGATTACACAGATCGAAATTTATCTTTTTGATCAGTTCTATCTATATTCTTGCTTGTAACTTGATTGATGCTAAAAGATATAGTAATGCATTTAATTAAGAAAGATAAATATTATCATGTAGTTGCCCAGACCATAGATCCATTCAGTGTCAGTATTTGCTGAATGGTGAAACGAGTTTTGCTTAGAATGCATATTTTTGAATATGTGATAATTATATAAGGGTGCTCAGTGGACTCCCAAACTAAATAAGGGTGCTCAGTGGACTCCCCAAATACACCAAGTTGCTCAGTGGACTTCCTGATGAAATTAAACCGGGACCGCTCAGTGTTCATCCTGATAATCTGGGAAAGCTTAGTGGTCTTCTTCCGAAGAAAGTACACGCTACGACTGTAACTCTATAGCGAAGATGTCGCTATACCTTGACATAGCTAATAACAGCAGACACAAGATGTCATGCTAAATCTAAGTAGTCTTGTACTGACTGAGACAAGGTGAGGTCTTGACAACCGACTCTGCCATTGACCTTATATGGTATCAATATCAATTTACTAGTGGTCAGTTGGAGTATGAGCATTATCTCTCATCTCCTATGGGCATAAGTGTGAATGTAAACATGTAATCAGCCATGTAGCATATTTGTTTAAGGAATTGAATATGGAAGACATTGGTTGATGCTTCATTATTTTTATACATCTTAGTAGATAGATATTGTACATGTTCTTCATGTTCCTTTTAAAGAAAATAGATGACTTAAAGATCTATTATCAATATTTATGTTTTGCACTATAAATATCTCTACTAGTCACATAAATATCCTTTGATTAGTCGTTATTATTTCATGTGATAATAATATTGTTGACAGAGAGTTATATCTCTCACTAGGACAATAGTCTCACCCTATGGGATACACAATTTTTAGGGGGACAAGGATGAGAGATTAGGAACTGGACTGCATAAGAAGGATCGTATTAGTAGGGATAGCAATAGTAGCTCAAGTTGAGCATGTTGTCTGTCAGGGTCTTGTAGATATAAGTATATGTGTCGTCTCTATACTCTCAGGTCCTTGGGAGATAGTTCTTAGTAGTTTTTACGAATGACTTGAGGTTTTGGTTTGCTTATCTCGAGGTTCTTATGTTGTTGTTGTATATATTAGAGTAAAGCAACTAGTACTTGTTATCCTCAAGAAAAGATGGTACACTAAATGTACAATATGAACAATATGTATATAAAGCTTTGGTTCATTTTGTAAGAGTTTACTAGAAATGGATCTATGTGCAAAAATGGTTTTAATTCTTAGTGATTTTTGTTAATTCTGTTGTTTATGGTTATTTTGTGATTTTTGTTGGTGATGGCTTGATTTGTAATCGGGTCGTCACAATGTTTTGGTATCAGAGCCTAAGGTTCACTGAGTCTATCGAGATATAGGATTAAGTTTGTTGAGTTTGTTCTAGTGTCCTCCATTGTATCTTATAGTAAATTCTCCTCATACAGTAGAAGAAGAAAGAATAAAAGATGAGCGGAGTGCATGAAGAACATGCTACTGAATGCAGTGTCACTGCACCAGGAGGTGGTGCAAGGGATCAGGCTAGAGAAGAACCAGTACCTGAATTTTGCTACATGTGTAGGCGGATAGGTCATGTGATGAAGGATTGTCCAGTTAGGGATGTAGGAGTAACCCAACCACCAAGGAAGATTCAACAGGGCCCTCAGAGACAACGGTTCAGTAGTGGCACTCGAGGACAAGGACAAGCGTCTCAGGCAGGATCATCTGCACCAGCCAATAGAGGATGTGGTTGGCAGCAGGCAAACACAAGATTCTATGCTATGAATCAACTAGAGGCAGTGGTTAACCCACGAGTTGTGATAGGTCAGATGGAATTATTTCATTCTGATATGTCTTCATCATGTTTCATATCTATTTTGATTGATTTGGGTGCTACGCATTCTTTTATCACTCCAGAAGTGATTCACACCTGTAATATGCTTGTCAATCCTAGAATGTATAATCTGTTATTAGAAACTCCATTAGTTGGATCTGTGATGTGGATCTTATACCACTTGAAATGAATGGATTCGATGTAATTCTTGAAATGGATACCCTAGAGAAGTATAAAGTCATCTTGGATTGTGGTTCCAAGTAGGCTATGTTCACATACGGTGATAAGACATAGGTCTTCCAGGGGGATAGAAAGATTCTTCCAACTTGTCTAGTGTCAGCTATGGTAGCAGAAAAGTTGATGAGACAAGGATGCCTCACATTCTTGGCACATGTGGTAGATACTAGAATTAAGAGACTTAATCTTTCTGAAGTTCCTATTGTTAGGGAATTCGAGGTTGTGTTTCCCGAGGAATTTCCAGATGTTCCCCCACCCCGAGAGATTGATTTTGAAATTAATCTTGTTTCAGGTACGCAATGTATAGCCCAAACACCTTATAGGATGGCGCCATCTAAGATGGCAGAACTTAAGAAACAGTTGCAAGAGTTCCTTGAGAAAGGTTTCATATGACCAAGTACTTCTCCATGGGTTGCTCCAGTTCTTTTTGTCAAAAAGAAAGATGGGTCTATGAGACTATGTATAGACTATAGACAGCTCAACAAGGTGACTATTAAGAACAAATATCCTTTACCAAGGATTGAATGATCTATTTGACCAGTTGCGTGGTGCAACGGTGTTCTCTAAACTAGATCTAAGATCAAGATATCATCAGTTACATATCAAGGAGAGTGACATACCTAAGTTAGCCTTTATGATAAGGTATGGTCATTATGAGTTTGTAGTTATGTCATTTGGACTAACTAATGTGATGGCTGCATTCATGGAGTTGATGAATAGAATCTTCTGATCATTCCTTGATCAGTTTGTAGTGGTTTTTATAGATGACATCTTGATATACATTAAAGATGGTCAACAACATGAACAACATCTTTGTCATGTTTTGAATTTGTTGATACAACACAAGTTATATTCTAAATTTAGCAAGTGCAAGTTCTAGTTATCAGAAGTATCTTTTCTTGTACATGCTATATCTACTTCAGGTATTCGTGTTGATCCTAAGAAAGTAGAATTTGTTTTGGAGTGGGAACAACCTAATACACTGACGGAGATTCATAGTTTTCTAGGTTTGGCAGGATACTACATAGGTTTATCAAAGATTTTAGTTCTGTACAGTTACCTCTAACCAGGTTGACAAGGAAACAAGTTTCTTTTGTCTGGAATGACAAGTGCTAGCATTCTTTCCTGTTGTTGAAAGAAAAGTTGACTAGTGCACCTGTGTTAGTTCTACTCAAGTAGGGAAAGGGATATGTTGTTTTCTGTGATGCTTCTAAGAATGGTTTAGGCTGTATGTTGATGCAGAGTGATCACGTAGTTTGTTTTGCTTCTTGACATCTCAAGAAACATGAGGAGAATTATCTGATACATGATCTAGAATTAGCTGAAGTGGTTCATGCGTTAAAAATATGGAGGCATTATCTCTATGGAAAGACGTGTCAGATCTTTATAGATCATAAAAAATTAAAATATATTTTCTCACAACATGAGTTGAATATGAGACAACATTGTTTGATGGAATTAATCAAGGACTACGATTGTACAATTGATTATCATCCGGGAAAAGCCAACATAGTGGCTGATGCACTCAGTAGAAAATCCTTGACTTCACCCTCAAATAATACACAATATAATTCTTTAGTATGTCGTAAGCGAGAAATGCTTTTCTCTTTGAGACATATGAATGTACAGTTAGAAGTATCTTTGTTAGCAAGGTTATTAGCTGAGATGCATGTGAAATCTACTCTGAAGGAACAGATTAAAGAGACAGAACATGTTGATACTGTGATTCAGCAGATTAGGTTAGAATTGGGTAGTGAGAAACGGAAACATTTCCATAAGTCAGAAGACGAGATAGTTTGTTACCATGGTAGGATGGTAGTTCCCGATGCTAATAACTTAAGAAAGTTAGTTATGGAGGAAGATCACTCATCCATGTATGCAATGCATCCAGTGATTACCAAAATGTATCATAACTTAAAAGATATGTATTGGTGGCCCCGTTTAAAGAAAGATGTAGCTCAGTTAATTATGCAGTGTCTGGTGTGTCAGTAGGTTAAAGGAGAACACCAGAATCCTACAGGAACGTTACAACCCCAACCTATACCTCAGTGGAAATGGGATCATGTGACAATGGACTTTCTGGTTGGCCTACCTAGGGCATCCAAAAGTCATGATTCCATTTGGGTGATAGTTGATAGGTTGACTAAGACAACACATTTTCTTCCTATCAAAACAACCTATACTACTGAGAAGTTTGCATATTTCTATATAGATTAGATAGTTTGGTTGCATGGAGTTCCAGCTACAATTGTATCTAATAGAGGTCATCAGTTTACAAGTCATTTTTTGGGAACGATTACAAAAAGCTCTGGGTACGCAGTTGAAGTTTAGTACATCTTTTCATCCTCAGACAGATGGGCAGTCTGAAAGAACTATACAAACTTTGGAGGACTTGCTTAGGACATGTGTCCTTCAGTTTGTGGGAAGTTGGGACTTACACTTGAGCTTGATTGAGTTTTCCTATAACAATAGGTACCATGATAGTATTGATATGGCACCATATGAAGCATTATACGGTAGACATTGTAGATCTCCGTTATGTTGGTTTGAAATCGGAGAATACCAACTTCTGGGTCCTGAGTTAGTGAAACAAGCTACTAAAAAGATTAAAATTATACAACGACAATTTAAGGTGGAACAGGATAGATAAAAGTCTTCTACTGATAAACATCGTAGATTTTTAGAATTCCAAGTTGGAGATAGAGTGTATCTCAAGGTCTCTCCTTGGAAAGGTGTTCTCAGATTTGAGAAGAAGGGTAGGTTAGATCCTAGATTTATGGGACCTTACCCAGTGATAGCACAGATCAAAAAGGTAGCTTATAGGTTGGAATTTTCACCTGAGCTACACAGACTACATCTAGTGTTTCATGTGTCTATGCTGAGAAAATGTCATCCTGATACAGAGATAGTGTTGCAACCTGTAGAGGTTGAATTGAATGAAGATATATCCTATGTGGAAGGTCCTATGATGATTCTTGACAAAAGAGTCAAGAAGTTGAAGAAAAAAGAGATAGTTCTTGTGAAAGTTCCCTGGCATCATTGTGGCATTGAAGAAGCCATATGGAAGTTAGAGGAAGATGAAAACCTCTAGAGGGGGGGTGAATAGAGTTTTATATATATTTTAAAATAATTTAAACTCAAGCAACCACAAAGAAAGATTAGACAAAGAGACACAAGGGTTTAGAGTGGTTCCTAGCCTTAGCAAATACTAAGGTAGTCAGTCCACTACCCGGTTGCTTACCCAACCGGGATTTGAAAAGAAATTATTTTATTACCTCGCAAGGATTTTACATAAAATACATTTCTTTTCCCTAAACCCTTCAAGCAGCCTTCACCTAGAAGTAATCGCCCAACTCGAAGCAGCCTTCCCTTGAAGTAGATGCACCAACACCCGTTGCACCAGCCTTCTGAAGTAGCTTCCCGTGCGATAGCCTTCTTGAAGTAGCTTGAAGTCCCCTTCTCCACCTGAGAAGTCCACTCTCTCCAATCCGCAGCCTCCAACCCTAGGAGTAGCAAGGAGAGTACAAGGAATAAATAGGAACAAGAAAGAAATACAGAAATTACAATACCGTTGTAAGCACAAGGCTTGATTTTCCTATATCAAGCGTTTGGATCTCCCAACCAAGATATATAGCAATGTGATTATTATGTGTAGGAGATCCTAGTCTATAGGACACGAAACGGTAGCAATATGAATGTATAACAAGTGTGGGAATTTCACTATTGCTCTAAACAGATTGCCAATGTAGTGTATGCTCAAAGATTGCACAATTGAGTATGTAAGTATATTCTAGTGTCCTATGGCTTGTCCTATTTATAGGAATGGCCTAAGTATGCTTAAGGACGTTCTAGACAACTTCTAGGGGGTTCCTAGTGCTTAACTAGCCGTTAGGAATAAGTTAGGCGCATTAGCAACGGCTAGTTAATTAATTCTGCAGTTGCTGTCAGAGACCATCTCGGTCGAGGACTTGTCGACCGAGATGCCCGGTCGGTCGAGGATTTTTCGACCGACAGGCTCTCTGGATTAACGTTTATTTGCAACTGTCAACTGCTGTGTCTAACGACTACTTTTGGTCAATCTCGGTCGAGAAGTTTGTCGACCGAGAGTGTCTCGGTCGAGGAGTGTGGTCGACCGAGATTGACTCTGTTTTCAATCTTTCAATTAAGATACTAAGTGAGTGCATGAGTGTGCATTATGTGATCCTATTAGAAGGAGATGACCTAACTAAGTGTAGTGTTTAGTTAGGGAGATCTAACGCTTGATTTACATGAAGTCTAAGTACTTGTACATTATATGTTTGTACAAGTTTACATATGATTACATTGCATGATATTTATAAACATTCAAGCGTAAGGATTCCCTAGAACTTTGTCATCACCTTATTCCTGCACACTTAAGTAGCTCGTTAGATTAATAAGAATGAAATGTTTGTCATCATCGAAACAAAGGGATTTATCATAATATCCAATTTATCCAACAATCTCCCCCTTTTTGAAGATGACACACATTTCCTAAATATGAAATAAGGAAATATAAAGTATATGAGTTTCATACCTGAAAATTTACCTTTTGTAGCCATTTATGTTTTTCAAGTAAGTGCTGGCCAAGATGTGATGAAACTCTTTTATATATATTTTTATATTCTTTCTCCCCCTTTGTCATTTCAAAAAGATATCCAAAGTTGAATGTTTTATATTTCTTGTCCCCCTTAATATAATGCTCCCCCTTAATTAGATATCCTATTAGGAACATTGATTTTTATCTAATTTATCCATAATTTGTTTCTCAATCATTCGCAAAGGATGTGAAGCCTTGAAATGAAATGAGATACCTTTAAGCCTATGATGAAATGTATATGGATTTCTCATATATCAAAGGATGTTAAGCCCTAGATTAAATGAGAATCCTCTAAGCTTAGAGTACCTAAAAATGTCTCCATCAAGGGATGTTAAGCCCCATTTTGGATAGAGAGTTCCTTCAAGTACAAGATACCAATTTCAATAAATTCATAACTTTCTTGAAAATATTCAGTTACACATAGTGATTACAAAGTTTTTGTAAGCTTCTTTTAAACAATGATCAAAATGTTAATGATCTCCCCCTTTTTCTTATGTTTTGCTCCCCCGTCGATAGATATCTCAAATGAAAGTTTGAATACTGAGCAAATATATAAAATGTCCAAGATTTTAACAAAGATGTATGCAATTATGTCAATCTGTAAAAACAGAAACCCAGTCGGTCGACAGTTGCTCGACCGACAATGTTCTCGGTCGACTAGTTGCTCAACCGAGAATGTTTCTGGAGAACTATTTTGTTATTTGAAAATGTAATTTTAATTTGTAATAGTTGCCTGTTTTTAATTATTATTCCCTTATTTGTGATGCTCTACAATAATGAACTTATAATGCGTATTTTGAAGAAGTCTCATATGCCAAACAAACAAATAACCATGTGAATCAAATAAAAATGGCAAATTTCATTCAATAGCATGAAGAAGATTACAATCATATAGAATACAACTATTACAACTCCAACACTTCACAGGAAAGATTTAAGAATTACATCAATGTCCGGATCTTTCCCAAGAAATGGCTCGGCTCCATAATATTGGACCAGAGTTTTCCAATCCAAAGCACCAGTTGTAGTCAATGCATATGCTTCCAGGAAAGTGGGAACTCGGTCAAAACGGAAGTGAGCAGCTATGTCTTGCAATTGTATGGAAGAAAATTGAGTATGTGCAAGATCCATTGATGGTGAAGGTGGAGGTTGATAGTAGTTGTATGAGGGGTTAAATGGGTTGAGCATGCCAGGGTTTAAAGAATGCGGGTATTCATCGGTTTGGTTAGGAGAAAGGTTTTGCATTCTTTGATTTAAGTATGTCATGGCATGGTGATTGTAGTTTAATTGTCTACTAAGATGGTATTGGGAGCCAGCAATATAAGTAAGTGTATTTTGGATGGGATCAATGGAAAGGTTAGTAGGAGGAGGGGGTGGTATATCCTGATGTGATGACTCTCCTTCTACTCTTGCCCTTTTATGGCCAAAGTCAATTCCCATCTTCTCTACGGTGTTCTTACTTATCTTTGGTGGTCTACGCTCCCATATGTATCCCATATCTTCAATGTTTGACTTAAGAAAATGTTGAGTAATCTGGCATACAAAATCGGCATATGGTGGATTGCCAGAAAACTCAAGCATATTTTTAAGTATTATGCGAATGAAGTTGATGGGAATTTCTTTTATGATAGCATAAATTAGACACATACGGAAGATATGAACCTCGGATTTATTGGCTCGTGGATGTATGTTGGTGGAAACAATGAGGTTTACTATTCTACATGCTGGTTTTAGGTTTATTGCATAATAGGTTCCCCTGTCTTCATGACAAGTGGTATTGGCTTGAAATATGGCTCTTTTTATATCACTAAGACTAGTGGTGTGGTCATCATGGGAAAATAAGTTTATTGGATTGCCGGTGGAAAGGTCAAGGAAATCTTGATATTCATCTATATCAATTTCAAGCATGTCAAGAATATCTCCTTCGGAAAATTTAAAACTATGCCCATTGACCATGGTGTAGAAGAAAGTGATGTCATTTTCAGTGTGGGATAGAAGATTGGCATAGAATTCGTTGACTACCTTAATGGAGTAGGAAGGAAAGGATGGATTGATGAAGTCCTTCAGCTTTTGTACTCCAAAGAGATGTCCAGGTCGACTATGTTGATGAAGTCCATCACTTCGACCGGACGTCGGGGAAGAGGAGCTTTAGAGGAAAGCCGAAAGTATCTATCTCCAGCATCTCCGTCGACGAAAGCTATGTCATTGATGATCGTCAGTGGCGGAGTGGCTTCCCTCTCTTCTCTTCTTTTTCTTCCAGCAACTTTCTTCTTCCCACGGACAATTGATGATGAGGCCATTGTGTTTCTTGAGAGTGGAGAAGAAGCAAGGAAGAGTTGAGGGTAAGAGTGCTGAAGGATTGCACGAAATTGCACTAGAGATGGACTATGGAAGCAAGGAAATGCAAGTGTGAGTAAGTGGCTCGTTTTTGCACTTATTTATAGAATTCCAGCGACCTGGTCGGTCGACGACTGGTCGACCGAGCGTCCGCAACGGTCGAGTTGCAGACGCGCCACTTGGTCCTCCAACGGTAAAGAAAACGGTCATAACGGTCGGGTCGCAACGGTCATATCCAACGGCTATTTCTCGGTCGAGCGCTTGTCGACCGACATTGTCTCGGCCGAGCACTCGTCGACCGACAGTTTGTCTGATACTGAGTCTGTTTAGAATTTGTCGGTCGAGTGAGATGGGCTGACCGAGTGGTTCTCGGTCGAGCATTTGTCGACCGACTAACTTACTGAGTTCAATTTTTGGCTGAATCTTAATGCAAATCATAGAACATTTTTGTAGAGCATATGTATATTCCAAGGGAGTAATAATATTTAAGGCTTCTAATTACCACAAATGATTTGACGTTTTGATTTAAAAATATGCTAAGATAAAGTTCAATAAAATAATGTTCAAATAAACAATTTTTATCAAAGTTTATTTTAGGTCGCCCTTGATTACGACCATAGCGCCCCTTGGTCAATTTTTATTTTAACTAAGAGGCATATTCTGCAGGTTTCCAGTATGAATCATTCATATGCGAAGTATGAGTTCTGCAGATAGCTTGCAAATATCAATTTGAGACACATTAAAGTGTACTAATTATGAGAGCTTAATAAGGACATCAAATATGGTGAAGCATATTCAAAAATAATATCCATTCATGAATTTAAGATTACTTTGGATAGACTAAAATATAAAAGCACACAAAAATTTATTTGAAACATTTTATTCATTGCAAGTATTTCTGAAAAAGAAATGTGCAATAAAAGAATGATTAAATAGAATCTTTCAAGAATAATTTTCACATACAATGTAAAGATTTACAGTAGTTTGAGATAAACGTATGTGTATCAAGGTGCTATTAAATCTTTTTAATTTTTGATTTTGTTATCCCTAAATGTTAAGTTGAGATAGACATAAGGATATACAAATTAAGGTCTTTGGTCATATCTCAACTTGGTCGAACCTATTTAATTTGGGGTTTTTGGAACCCATACCATCTCGACATGCTTTTTCTTGTATGGGCATGAAAAAGAATAATGTCCAAGGCGTGAGCAATAATGACAACAAATTGAATCAACCTCAAGCCTTTTTCTATGGTTTTGATCTAGGTTATCTTTGGGTATATACATTTTTGTGCCTCTAGGTATATAAGCAGATTGACTCGCTTGTGTTCTTCTAGGTTGTTGATGGGATTTCTTATTAGGCTTATAACCTAGTCCTCTTCTCCCTATTTGATGATAGGAATTTTCTAATATTCTATCAAGGATTCCATTGTTGCTTAACCTACTGACTTCTTGTTGCAACTTAACGATCTCATCCATTCTTTTCTTGATATCTAATTTTGCTTGGTCTAGATTGGATGATAACATATTTCTTTCTTTCACTATATTGTCATAATCTACATGGGTGCACAATATAGGTTGTTTTTGAAAACCATTTAATTTTGCAAGCAATTCAGTCTTTTCTTGACATAGAAGATCATAGTTAGTCTCTAGAGTGAAAATTTTCACTTCACTATTACTTAGAGATGATTTCAAAGTACGATTGTCAGACATAATGCTATCTTTTTCAAAACCAAGAGTATTCAATTTAGCATATAAATCGTCATTTTCGGATGTAAGCTCAAGAAGTCTAGCATTTAGATCATCATTTTCTTTATTTGATTTCTTTAATTTCTTTTTGTATTCAACATATTTGTTATGTGTTTCTTCAATAATAGTAACTAACTCTTCTTTAGGTAAATCAAGCAAGCTTACCTCTTCTTCTTCTTCCTCACTTATTGTAGCAACGAAACATTCTTTATGTGTATCTTCTTTCTTTGACCTCCATGGACATCTAGAAGTAGAGTGCTTTGTTCCTAAGCACCAATTGCAACTTGTCGCACATTGGTCCATGCTCCTTTTCTTGTGGTTGTAGTCACCTCCTCCCTTTATCTCTTCAAGACCTTGTTAGGGCTCCTTGAAGCCTGCTCTGATACCAATTGAAAACCTCTAGAGGGGGGGTGAATAGAGTTTTATATATATTTTAAAATAATTTAAACTCAAGCAACCACAAAGAAAGATTAGACAAAGAGACACAAGGGTTTAGAGTGGTTCCTAGCCTTAGCAAATACTAAGGTAGTCAGTCCACTACCCGGTTGCTTACCCAACCGGGATTTGAAAAGAAATTATTTTATTACCTCGCAAGGATTTTACATAAAATACATTTCTTTTCCCTAAACCCTTCAAGCAGCCTTCACCTAGAAGTAATCGCCCAACTCGAAGCAGCCTTCCCTTGAAGTAGATGCACCAACACCCGTTGCACCAGCCTTCTGAAGTAGCTTCCCGTGCGATAGCCTTCTTGAAGTAGCTTGAAGTCCCCTTCTCCACCTGAGAAGTCCACTCTCTCCAATCCGCAGCCTCCAACCCTAGGAGTAGCAAGGAGAGTACAAGGAATAAATAGGAACAAGAAAGAAATACAGAAATTACAATACCGTTGTAAGCACAAGGCTTGATTTTCCTATATCAAGCGTTTGGATCTCCCAACCAAGATATATAGCAATGTGATTATTATGTGTAGGAGATCCTAGTCTATAGGACACGAAACGGTAGCAATATGAATGTATAACAAGTGTGGGAATTTCACTATTGCTCTAAACAGATTGCCAATGTAGTGTATGCTCAAAGATTGCACAATTGAGTATGTAAGTATATTCTAGTGTCCTATGGCTTGTCCTATTTATAGGAATGGCCTAAGTATGCTTAAGGACGTTCTAGACAACTTCTAGGGGGTTCCTAGTGCTTAACTAGCCGTTAGGAATAAGTTAGGCGCATTAGCAACGGCTAGTTAATTAATTCTGCAGTTGCTGTCAGAGACCATCTCGGTCGAGGACTTGTCGACTGAGATGCCCGGTCGGTCGAGGATTTTTCGACCGACAGGCTCTCTGGATTAACGTTTATTTGCAACTGTCAACTGCTGTGTCTAACGACTACTTTTGGTCAATCTCGGTCGAGAAGTTTGTCGACCGAGAGTGTCTCGGTCGAGGAGTGTGGTCGACCGAGATTGACTCTGTTTTCAATCTTTCAATTAAGATACTAAATGAGTGCATGAGTGTGCATTATGTGATCCTATTAGAAGGAGATGACCTAACTAAGTGTAGTGTTTAGTTAGGGAGATCTAACGCTTGATTTACATGAAGTCTAAGTACTTGTACATTATATGTTTGTACAAGTTTACATATGATTACATTGCATGATATTTATAAACATTCAAGCGTAAGGATTCCCTAGAACTTTGTCATCACCTTGTTCCTGCACACTTAAGTAGCTCGTTAGATTAATAAGAATGAAATGTTTGTCATCATCGAAACAAAGGGATTTATCATAATATCCAATTTATCCAACAGAAGAGATGAGGAGGAAATACCCTTCTCTTTTCTCTTGAGATTTCAGGGACAAAATCCCTTTTTATGGGTTGATAATTGTAACACCCATGACCTGGGTTATGGCCTAACCCTAGATATTTTGTTTAAGTAAGTTATTTACAAACTAGTTCTTATCTTTTGAAAATTAATTAAGTGCCTTTGTGAAGTTAATTTTCAAATTTGAGCTTATATGAAAACCACGTGTGCATCATATGATAATCTAAGTTAAAAGTGCAATTTATCCAACATGAGGGGTTATATTGCAAATTCTACATGTTGAATGTGTTATAAGTGTTTAACATCTTAAGAGAGAGAACATTTCTAAGTAGTGGCTTGTGGAAAGCCTAAATCTAAGTGAGAACTTGTTTGAAAAATGCTAAGTGCTTTGTGCATCAATTGTGGTACAAATTGTAATATATGCAAAATATAGGGTTGATGTGTAAATTACCACCTCTAGATTGTCTTTACTCCTTCCTATTATCATTTAGAGGAGACAGAAAGAAGGATACAATATGTTTGAATCATCTTAAAGTGTTAGTATTTTTAATAATTAAAAGACCAACAAAATATATAAGTTGAAAGTTATACATACGAGATATATTGAGTTGTGGACTTAGAAATGGAAGTCCCTATTGGCCATAGAGCCATAAGGCAGTCTCCTATCAGTCTGTGGAGTTTTGTATTTTCCCATGATGGGCAATACACTTCAAAGGAGTGATATGAATCGGCTTGCAACTTGTCTTGGAAAAGATGGAATTGAATATAATAATATAGTGAGTAGAAGAAGATTTGCTCTAGAAGATAACTCAAGAGCCGATCCTTATACTCTACATAATCCTTGATTTTATTTTTTTGCATGGAAAGATAATGATGGAGTGCATGCAAATATATGTGTCAACCATGCATGGCAAGGTGGCATGTAGTAGCTTAAGCTAATGACACCTCTTACACTCTTGTTCATAAAAACCAAGTATAAATACCTTGCCCTTCACTTGTTATCATGATTTTTGAATCTCGTTAGCAACCTTCCCTCTTGTATCATGCATGCCACTCTTATATCATGCATGAGTGAGGAGAGTTAATTGGTGGAGCTTGATATCAACCAAGGATAAAGGATATCGTCCAAATAGGTCATAGCAACCAAGTAAGGTGATATCGTCCATTGGGATTGGAGATATTGTGCAAAAGCTAGGAGCTCAAGTCTTCAACCTTAGAACGTGAGGTGATGAAGCTTGAAGCTTAGAAGTTGCTTAAGAGGTGGGTTATATAACTTGAACCCATCTATATTATTATCTATTCTTCAATATTGTTCAACTTGTTGATTATTTGCAAATTCAGATTTCCTTTGATTAATTGATATATTTATGAGTTCCAATAAGTAGCTAGGACTGTTATCCATGGTTTTGAATAGCAAAGACAGTTTTAAGGTTGATGATGATGAAATCATCATGTAACAACCCAATATGGGTTGAAGACTCTTGAAATCTGATATGGAATCTGATATAGAGGTTCACCTGATATGAAGGTAGGTAATACTTTACATAGAATATAAGACATGTCGTATGGACGATATGGAAGATACCTATTTATGTTTTATACATGATACAAGGGTAAAGCAATACCTTTGCATGATATGGGCAAAACCCGAGAGTGAAGAAATAGAAACCTGATATGCTTTGAAAACCAATTCTTCTTGAAACTCGATATACCCCATTACTTTGCGATGGGTAGAAGAGAAATTAAGTATCCATCATGTCGTGTTTTTACAAGACAAGAACTTAAGCTTAAAAATATTTTGAGTTCAAGGTTTTATCTATTATAGAAAACTGATATGGTGAACCCATGATGTAAACCGATATGATATTCAAGATGTAACCCGAGATGATATCTAAGACATAAACCGATATAGTAAACCCAAGATGGAAAATGATATGGGAATCCAAGATAGAAAACCGATATGATAATCTAAGGTAGGAAACCAATATATTAATATTGTATAGCAATAATGGCATGCCTGATATGGTGTACTCTTATACACGATATGAGAATCCAATAATCCTCTACACCCGATATGAGGACAAGAGTCTAACCTATACATGATATGAGGTTGATTAAAGATGTTAAAAGTTAAAGTAATAGCTAACTGAATATGACCACACGATATCGTGTTAAGGGATATGCCCTAAACTTGACATGATGATGTGGTATTACTACATGACTAATATGGATACATAATATGATGTCATGTGCATCTTCAAGCACAATAGGATAACATTATTCCCCATGCTACCCAATATGGTAGACATGCTCTAATTCATTAGGTTTGTCTAAGTGATGTATATAATTAATGCAATATTGGAAGACATTGAGTTTAATTCATTTTGATAAGGATAAGCTAGTAGACCTTAAAGAGGTGAATTAAGTAATTGACATCCTAGTGGGGATGAGAGAGAAAATAAGATTTGAAAAGATAATTATGGGATGAACATATAATAATACTCCTGAGATGAGTGGAGTATGAGTTAGGGCTCAATCTTTGTTAAATAAATCTTGAAACCCTAATCGATTGATTATAATTTTAATTTATTAGGGAGGATGTGTTCATTAATATTTCATGGTTAAGACATGTGTTTGAAACTGTTGATAGCATGATATACTAACCATGCAAGTCTCATAAGACAATGAGCATGGCTAAGTAAGAGCTATGATGTTATATGATATAGATTCAATGACCTATGTGAACTGTGTGGATAAATACCTTGGTCTGATTACCTAGAGGTAATGATCATATGCTAAGTGGTGACAATACTCAGTGATGAATTATGGGTTTGAATACCCAAGTAATGATGATGATAAGATATGGAGATTCTAAGTAATCTATGTGTTTCAGTGAATATGAAAGTACCCGATAAATGCAATCATGCTTTACTTTGTAGCATTTGATATAATTCTTGCTTGTAACTTGATTGATGCTAAAAGATATAGTAATACATTTAATTAAGCAAGACAAATATTATCATGTAGTTTCCCATAACATAGATCCATTCAATGTTAGTATTTGTTGAATGGTGAAAAGAGTTTTATTCGGAATGCATATTTTTGAATATGTGATAATTATATAAGGGTGCTCAATGGACTCTGAAACTAAATAAGGGTGCTTAGAGGACTCCCCAAATACACCAGGTTGCTTAGTGGACCACCAGATGAAATTAAACCAGGATCGCTCAGTGGTCATCCTGATAATCCAAGAAAGCTTAGCGGTCTACTCCTGAAGAGAGTACACACTACGACTGTAACTCTATACCCCGGCAGAGATAATAATAGAAGACACAAGATGTCATGTTAAATCTAAGTGGTCTCATATTGACAGACAGATTTGCCATTGACCTTGTATGGTATCGATTTCGACTTACTTATGGTCAGTTGGAGTATGAGCGGTATATCTCATCTCCTCTGGGCATAAGTGTGAATGTAAACATGTAATTAGTCATGTAGCATATTTGTTAAAGGAATTGAATATGGAAGACATTGGTTGATGCTTCATTATTGTTATACATCTTAGTAGATAGATGTTGTACATGTTCTTCATATTCCTTTTAAAGCAAATAGATGATTTCTAGATCTGTTATCAATATTTATGCTTTGCACTGTAAATATCTCTGCTAGTCGCATAAATATCCTTTGATAAGTCTTTATTATTTCCAGTGATAATAATATTGTTGGTAGAGAGTTATATCTCTCGCTGGGACAATAGTCTCACGTCGTGGGATCCACAATTTTTAGGTGGGCGCAGACAAGGGATTAGGAACCAGACTATAGAAGAAGGATTGTGTCAGTAGGGATAGTAGTAGTAGCTCAGGTTGAGTACGCTGTATATCAGGGTCTTGTAGATAGAAGTCTATGTGTCGTCTCTGTACTCTCAGGTCCTTGGGAGATAGTTCTTAGTAGTTTTTATGAATGACTTGAGATTTTGGTTTTCTTATCTCGAGGTTTTATGTTGTTGTTGTATATATTAGAGTAAAACCACTAGTACTTGTTATCCTCAAGAAAATATGGTACACTAAATGTACAATATGAACCATATGTATATAAAGCTTTGGTTCATTTTGTAAGAGTTTATTGGAAAAGGATCTATGTGCAAAAATGGTTTTAATTCTTAGTTATTTTTGTTAATTTTGTTGTTTATGGTTATTTTGTGATTTTTACTACTAATGGCTTGATTTGTAATCGAGTCATCACAATATCACCCCCTAACTGATGGACAGTCAAGAGAGTATGATCCAGACTTTAGAAAATCTCATGAGCGCATATGTGCTCGTTCGGGGTGATTCATGCGAGCAGTTTCTTCCCCTAGCCGTGTTTGCTTGTTTTGATAGCCACCATATCTAGTATCGAGATGTATGACGCTATGTAAGGGAGTTCATGTTGGTCACCACTTCATTAAGATGATGTCAGTGAGAAGACCTTGTGAAGGTCAGAGAAACCACAATGTATGCAGATGAAGTCTCTTTGATCGAGCAATGGCTTAGAAAACCCACGATCAAAAGGAGTCATGTGTTGATGCGAAGTAGACTGACATGTAGTTCACTGTGGGTGAACATGTGTTATGAAAACCTATCCCCTCTAAGATATAGCTAAGAAAGGTGAGTCCTCGATACATGGGTCCATTTGAGATGTATTGGTGGAGTTTCTTATGTTTAGCCTTACCCCTCAGGATAACATAATGTATGATGTGTTCCATGTGTCCTTTCTAGAGCACTATGTGATGTACCCGAGCCATGTCTTGAGCATTGAACCTATTGAACTCCAAGGGAGGCAGACATATCTTGAGTTACCTATGAGGATTCTAGAAACCAAGGTCAAAGTTGGATAGTCCTTAGCCAAATTAGTAATGAAGAGGCTTTAATATGAATAGTTGGATAATTAGGGTTTTGAACATATAAATGTTGTTTTAGAGTATTATTGACATTAAAAGAAAAAGTTATGAAATAGATCTAAATAACCCTATGGAAACCCTACAACCCTAAGGAAGTAATCCCAAGTCAATAAAGTAAATTCTTTATGAGTGTGTTGTAAATAGGTTGTACATGCTTTTCACGATTCTATTGTGCTTGTGTGATTGGCTTGATTGATTGCTTAGATTTCCTAATTGGATTGGATTGTACTTATTTCTTGTGAGATCTCCAAATCAGGTATGTGGTTATTTATGATTACAATCTTTAGATTCCCAGTGTTTTCCGATGTTTCGCCGATTGCAAGGAAATAAACAACTTCGATGATTTTATTTTTGCAATCTTTAAAGTGAATATGATTATCACAATTTAAGTATACATATGACTTTCCTGAAGCTACATGACATCTCGTGAAGTAAGATAAGAGACCAAGCCCCATAGGAAAGGTTAGAGGTGGTCAAACCCTGGAGGAAAAACCACTGAGCACCCAGAGAGGTGACCCCAGGTAACAAGCTTATGATGGAGAAGGTAGCCTAAAGTCATTTCCCAGGACTTAACCCCAAGAGAGGGTATCCCATAGGATGAGTAAAACTGGTTGGGAAGTCATATGAAAAACGTAATATTGCATTGTTAACAACTATTTGATGTGATAAGGTTGTTAGAATATATGGGCATTATTTTGGTTGTCACCACATTCTAGTATATTCATTTATACTGACTGACGTTAGTTTGTCAGTGTTTTAGGTATAGATGAAAGTGACAAATAGTAAAGTGGCATTTGCAAAGATAAAGATAATATATTAAAGGATGATTTAGTTAGATAGAACTCTACATTGGGTAGAAGTTCTAGATTCCTATTTTTGAAAGGTATGTGAAAGTAAATTTTTATCCTATTTTAAGCTTAGTCTTTGGTAGAATTTATTAATTATTTTTTTATTATTTGTAAAATCATTGATCATGTTATGGGATAGTGGCTCTGACTTCTTGGTCTTCCTTAATTGGGGGTTACCAAGAAGTGGGGTCGTTATAGAACATGACAATATGGTTAATTGTTGAAGAGTCGACTTCACGACATCCTTCTGTAGAACCCTATAAATTAAAATAACTGGAGAACAACAGAGATGGAGGCACTTTCACTGCTCTTATGGGTGGATGAAGGATAGAGATGAGGGGGAGTCAACACTGTGTTTCTCCTTCGGAGAGTTTGAAAAATTAAGGAAACAACAGAGATAAAGATAACTCCATCCATAAAAGTCTGACGAGTTTTGGGAATGAACTGGCGATGGAGATGAGTGGTCACACATAGAAGAGTAGAATAGTAGATATTCTACTCTAAAATTGACCTGACATCCAAAATCAATGCTATGCTTCCTTAATTATTCCTATAATAAGAGAATAGACCAAAGTTGGATGTCTACTCTAGGTCTATGCAGTCCACTTTCTTACATGTGTTATTGATGAGTTTATGAGACTTAAAGATGATGGGGAGATAGGTTCTATTTCTTCTATAATACTGATGGTAACAATTCAAAAGTTGTCTTTGTTGATGATCTTAAATTCATGCCACGTACAATGAGATTTATATAGGGCTGTACTGAATGGTAATCATATGGAGAAAATCCTATTGTGAGACCACTAAATATTAATATTAGTAGCTTTTTGGAACAAGAAATAGTAACAATGTTTATGTGAACTAATTAATTCAGAATGGAATGGTTGATGAAATTCAATATAGATGTGGCGATAATGTTAATGATCCATCTTCCTAATTTATAGAAATTTATAAAATCTGCTAAGAAATAATTATATTTGGGTTGTCGCAATTTCACAATTTTGAGTGTTGTGTTGAGATTGTTTAATGTAAAAGCCAAATATGGGTGGAGAACTAGACATTTAATGTTTATGTTGAAATAAATTTTATCCTAAAGGGAACGAGCTTCTAATCTTGACATATGAAGCAAATAAGATGTAGTGCAAAATTAGAATGTGAGGCATTTGTATACCAAATTATGACTTTGGGTAAGACCAAATATGAATTTTGTGCCATGGAGATGTTCTCTCTCCCCATAATATTACAATTTAAATGCATACTTTCTAATTTGGAACATGCATAGAGCTTATCCTACCATGTAGAGGTAAAGGCAAATGATTATGTGGAACTACAAAATGCATACAATTCATAATGGAAGAAGCAAGTAACTAAATACTTGGATTTTGTATTGATGAGATGAATTTGTATAACACATTAAGCAACAAACATAGAACTTGTCCTTTTATGAGTGTTATATACAATATTCCTCATTGGTTGTGTATGATGAATAAGTACATCATACTATAAACATTGATTTTAGGGACGAAGCAACTTGAAAATGACACTGATATTTTCTTTCAACATATTTTGATGAATTAATCAAGCCATGGGACTAAGGTGCTATGACTTATGGTACTTCCCATGAAGAGACCTTTAATTTGTATGCTTTGTTAATTTACATTATTAATGACTTTCTATATTATAGGAATTTGCCTAGATATGGTCTAAAGTAGGTCCTATATATAAGGAAATACGAATTTGATATAAATGATATTTTATGGAAAGGTTGTATATCTTGGTCTTCGAAGATTTATATGACAAGTTCATATTTATCAAAGACATCACAAAGGATTAAAAGGATTGACTAAGGAACAATGTTCCTATATATATGTGTGTGTATGTATGTATGTATATGTATATATACACACACATTTGAAATTGAAAATAGTAGAGAGAAGGATGTGCCAATCATCATGGCATCGTATGTATCTATATATGTATATTTATATATATATACATATATATATGTATATATGTATGTATATATATATATATATATATATATATACCCGCGTGGGTAACCAAATTTTTGCTACCCATTGGCTACTTGTATATCCAAAAGAGGTACTATATGGTACACAAGAGTAACTGTATTGATATAAAAAGTAACTGCATAGAAAATATACAGTCAGTAAATATATGGATGGGTTTTTTTTATTTTGGTGGGGCAAATGATATTATTTTTGGATCAAATTTTTTGGGAAGCTAGATAAAATGCTCCTCTACAATTGCGAGAAAAATATATATATCAGGAAGGGTGCACAGGTAGCTACCCACGCGGGTATTAAATATGAGCCCATATATATATATATATATATATATATATATATATATATTTGAAATTGATAATAGTAAAGGAGTTCTAGTGGATGAGTTTGGTTTCACATTTGAAATTGAAAATACAAGAGAGAAGGATGTGTGAATCATAATGGCATCATAGGAGAAGAAAATACTCTATATTGATTCTTAATAAATTAAAATGGGTCTTACATTGTTTTACAGAAAAAGGCAGTTTGTTGTAGATCCTACAAAAGAAAAAGAGTACTACGAAAAGTATGATAACTTCAATCTATTATCAGTTGGTTTACAAAGTGTAAATGTCCAAATTAACATCGATGAATAATATCTATGTCAACATCACATGGAAGGAATATTAGTTAAGGAATAATCCAAAAAATACTAGAGGCACATGATTTTTTAGGTATAGTTTTTTAATTATGAAATGCGAATATTTATAAATCTATTTTTTTAATGAGACATGAGTTTTTTACTTATCTTTTTAAAATAAATTTATATTTTATATAAGAATGTATATGAATATATGTTTCCCAATTGTAGATGCTTGTGGTTCTTTCATTTATGTGTGTATTATCACTATTTTACATACTATTATAGAATGGATTTAGAGGAGGAGAACTTAAGCATGAGGACATAGGATAGTGTGGATTATTATGATAGGGGTGATGCTTTGCATAGTAGAGGGCCATACTCATGCATATGTTAAAGAATTTAGGCCAAGGGGGAGAAGTTGGTAATTCAATTTGATGACATAGGAGCATCTACTAGGGGAGACGATAGTGCTTTCCAGCACCTTTTAGGGTTCATTGTATGAAATAAGGTGTCTAAGATACATAATTTGTGAAGAATGTTGAAGGTGGCATGAAATGCCTCATATAGTAGGACATATCTATATTTATATGAATTTATAATAAGTATTCCAATTTCAAATTCTGATTTTATATTCCATTTCTGGTAATTATGTGAATAGTTTTGTAGACCCTTCTTTGACTATATTAGTGAGTTCATTGAAAAAAGGTTCTACTGCGGTGTGGCAAGATGTGAAAAGATTTCAATATGAATGTCACAAAAGAATATATAACTAGTGGAGAGAAGGATTTCATTGAGCAATACACTTTTGTTGACCTTGCATTGTGGAACAAGTTTCTCACCTCTTGACAATCAGTTGAGCTCAATGTATTGAACATATAATCCATTTGATGACTTTTTCTTATAATATAACATCTCTTTTTATTTAATCATATCATCCCTGAGGTTCAGAAAGAATGGTGTGTGAAATATGTGCATGGCAATCAGGTTGTTGGATCAAAGGGATCCAGTGGGGCTGAATAAAGATAAAAACACTGACACCAAATTCATTAGACCTTCACGATACTTCAAGTAGGACTATTGTAAATATGGAATTTGATGTGCAATTTAAACATACATAGATCGGATGAGAGAAACTGAACAAGAACAAGAACAAACTATGTAGAGTGGTTCCAACCTCCAAACTAGGAGAAAGTATGTCTACTACCTAGAGAAGTCAAGCTCTAGGATTTTGCAACCATCGCATACTTATATTCCATTATAAGACATGCAATGCGACCTTCCTTTTTTAGGGCAAGGATAGAACAAAAGGATCCAATAAAACTTACTAGAACTTACCTATCCTTAGAGCTAGCGTCTTAAACCTCTACAAGGTCATACCCACTCTTGTAAGAAGCTAGACACCTTCCCCAAGGAGCTCCTCTTCTTGCACTGTGTATTCCGCCTTGAAGGAATTATCCATTCTACTCAAGGATCTTCAGCCTTCACCTTCTCCTTCACCTGAAGAAGCTTTCACCAACTTTTCACTTGAAGAAAGGGGTTGGGAAAGGGAATATTTGAGATCTTTATAAGAGTACAATGGAGTAGCTCTCTCTCACATAGCCTATCTCACACATATGGATGTTTTTAATTGTAAGAAAGAGTTAAAGGGGCTCTAATGGAAAATATGCACTCAACTATAGCTAGGAGTCTGAATAGCATGATGGAGAAAACTTGAAATGAATTCAAAGGGGTCTTATTTATATTTGAGGATGTCCACTACCCACTAGAAGTACTAAGGGACATTTTCTAGCCATTTGGGGTGTTGCAATAGATATAATTTCGAGTTTTGCAACACTCCAATAGTTAGAATCACTTCTTCTACACAGTCTATCCAGTGCAATTAGACAAGTTTCATTAAAGGTAACTCAACCTATGGCAGTATGCGACAAAGAAAATTTGAAGCATCGGTCGAGTTTATCTTGGAAAAAACTCGGACGATGGTTTGAATTTACTTTGGCTGTATAGGGGTATCGGTCGAGTTTGTTCTGAGACAAACTCGTTTAAACTGGCAATTCACAAAATCCATCAAGGGTATCGGTCGAGTTTATCAAAGATGAAACTGGACCGAACAGGCACTCTGTGATGAATTTTTAGAAATTTTCATTAGAGTTATTAGATGCTCAATTTTAGTGCTCCTGACTTTCTCATATTAGTTACATGTCATAACATCAATAAAAGTGTTTATAAAAATTGTCCTTAGTCATTTAGGGCCACTTCCACAAAATTGCATTTGCATTGCTTTTGACTTAAACTCAATCAAGCTAGGACATGATTGAATTGATCCTTTTCATGTACCTAATACCTGAAATAAATCTCAAATAGACGTATCACATACATATGAATGAAATGGGTAAGCTATCATCCAAATATGGACAATGCATAACACTTAGGTCAACATTCTAGCCTTTTAGAAGATTACAAACCATTCCTCAACATATTGAACATGATTTAGAATGTAAATTTTTACCTTGTTAATTGTAAGGGGATACATGAATGAACAATGGCAATTTCTCCCCCTCAATAGATGTTTGCCTCAATTGTTTTCTTTCACCTTTATAGTTAGTGTCTTCCAAAAAGAGAAAAGACCAAAACACATATATCTTACTGAATCCTCTTACAAGTCACATGATACTTTAGATTAAAGACTAGATATGGATCACAAAGCAATATGATTGAGTCCACTTCTCCCCTTTTGTCATATCAAAAAATAGGGGGGTAGAAGAGCTAAATAAAAAGGACTTATCCTTTGGCACCAACTATACAGGAAACCACCAAGCAAACACCAAATAGAGAAAAATAGAGAGAACATGCATACTAGAATCATAATCAAAATATGGAAACACATACCAAGAAATCATGAGATGAAGACAAGCATAGAGTTAAGATACATAGGATAAGATTATAACACTAGATATGTCCTCTTGATAGGAAAACTACAAGCCAACAAAAAATGACAAGATATGAAAATATCATCCTCAGATATAGTGTCGTAATGTAAATCCATAATAGTCTACAAAAGTGATAAATATGAGAACCCATACACTAAGAACTAAAAAACTAGGGTATCTATGTGAATTGGGTCATGTCATCTTCATCCTTTGAATAGTAGTCCTCATCCCCATATGAAGGTGTAGTTGGGGTAGTAGGGGTGCCATCACCTCCATGTCCATCATCAAAGCCATCATCACCATCTTCATTAGCATGCTCATCCCCATCACCATCACCAGTAGCATCCTCGTCTATCATCTTCATTTCCTCATCAAGCACAAAGGAGTGAGGAGCGGGCCACCTATGGTTCTACTCTGCCCAAGAGACTCCACACTCAAGCAGATACTTCGCTTTCTCATAATTGGGTATAGATCCCCAATCGTAGCTAGTAAGGAAAGTGGTAGCAGGACCAATAGGAAGAGCCAGAGGTTGAGTAGCAGTAGGAGTACGTCCACCATCAAAGGCACGAGCCATAGTAGAAGTGGTAGTGTGGTGGTCAGGGTAGAACTGACTGTATGCATAAGAAGCATAGTCAACACTTGGGTAGGGCTGGTAGGTGGGATAGGGATGGCTGCATGATAAGTTCATCTTAGACATGATATGAACTAATAAGTAGTGATTGTGGTCATAAACCTGAACGTTATATGCTTGTTGGTGTATCACGTATCCCATAAGGGTTTGATTTGACACCAAAAATGAGGTGCGGTTAGGTCTAGGAGGAGGTGAGAATAGGAGGATATGGAAGCACCTAGTATGGTAGACGAAGTAGGGTGGAAGGACTTCTTGATAGTGGTCTCACTGATATTAACACCTTTTCTACTCGCTTTGTAACCAAGCTTGTGAAAAGGGATTTGTCAGAATGGTGAGCAAACACACAACATATCAAGTTGGATAAGGTAGGTGGATTCCAAAAGTGTTCTTCCCAGAGTCAAAATAGGTCATGTGATTAAGAATGTAATGATCCCACTTGACTTCAACATCATTCAAAAGACAGTACATGATCACAACAATATTCTCTACAATATCGATTTGATTTTTCTTTGGATGGACATTGCAGTTCACTACTAATGTGATAAGACACGTCTTGATGTCTAGGGAAGACTTAGGAATGATGGATCTCTTCCTATATAGAGAATTGGGTTTCTTCAAAAACTTTTGTATATTTGGAATAGTAAGCTCAGGGTCAAATCTTTTGTAGAAAACCTCAGGGTCAAGCAGGTCATGATATCTATGATAGGAGGTCATCCATGTGTTTGCAATGTCGGTAACATTGATGTAGTTGGTATTCAAAGAATCCTCAAAGATTGTAATATTGGTACCGACAATCATTGGTTCGACATAACATGGATTTGAAGGGGTGGTATGAGAGGGTTGTAGTTTCATGTAATATTTGCATAAAATCATGGGCTACTTTTGTGTTATAAATGGAATTAATGTAGCATAATCACTCTACACACAAAGCACTAAGGTGGTGTGTTGTGAAAACTTTAGCAACCTCTTTCATCACTCAACTAGTACCTTCATGTTGCTCAAGCAAGGCATGGAAAGGAAAAGGAGTTCTAGGAAGAAGTTCCTTGTACCTATTCACATCTTGGGAGGAGATGAACGAGGTGTCTTTAAAAGAGATGTGCCTAGGAGCAGTGGAAGAACATGGAACTCCAGCCAATCTATGTGTTTTCTAGATTTTGAGGACACGGAGATTGAATGAAGAAGAGATGACCACAAATTGATGAGATAGCACAAGTTGCATGTCACCTAACCACCTAGGTTAAGGTTGGGAAAGGCAAGGAGGACTCGTCTGGGGCTATAGAGGGTAGGAGAAAGGTTGGGCTAGCCCTAGGGTTGGAGGAAAAACACAAAAGAGTGGCTATAGGTCAGCTTTCTCTAGTTGAGGAGATATTTTGGCCAACGTCATATATATTTTATGCCAAACAATGTTGTCAGTCAAGTTTAGATTTTGGAATACTCGACTGATACTGCGGTTTAGTTCAGTCCTTAGTCTATAATCGTTCGAGTTTCTCCCAGGTCAAACATGTCTGATTGGGCAGTCTATCCAAAATATAAGAAGTTCAATTCTAAGCCACTAGAGTGCTATATAAATTTATCTTTCTAGCCTATCATGTATTTTGAATATATTGAGGCACATTTCACACATCATTTGGCTACTATTTTGCGGTAAAACAAGCGTTTGCGAAAAATAACCAAAAATAAGCAAAATAGGGCATGAAAACAAAGCAAATATAGTACTTTCAAGTAAGAAATAACCAAACTAAGAGCAAGAACATATAGGTATAAGAACATCTAGCTAGAAGGCATATCAATATCATCAAGAGAAATTATAAAATTTTGATCTAATAAAAGTAAATTTCTCTCTAGATAGAGGTTTTGTGAAAATGTCCGCAAGATGATTTTATGTGTCCACATGTGTTTTATAAATATCCTTTTTAGCAATGAGGTCACAAAGGAAGTGGTGGCAGACCTCTATATGTTTGAATCTACTATGAAATATAGGATTATAAGAAAGATTTATTGCACTAATATTATCACAATAGATAGGAGAAGCATCAAAATGAATGTTAAAGTCTTGAATCATTTACATCATCCCTAAGACTTGTACTTAACAACTCCTAGATGCAATGTATTCAACCTCTATAGTTAAAGGAGCTAGTGTGGTTTTTTTATAGAACCAAGAAACCAAGCATGGCCCTAGGAAGAACCAAGTGCCACTTGTGTACTTTCTATCAATTAACCACATGCATAATATCCATCACTATAACTCATAAGAGTAAAGTCCCTTGACTTGGGATACCATAGTCCAAAATTCTGGGTTTTGGCTAGATACATTAAAATTATTTTAACCGCTATAAGATGGGATTTACTAGCACTTGATTGAAATCTATAACACAAGAAAACACTAAACATTATATCAGGTGAAGAGGCAACTAAATAAAGGAAGATACCAATCATACCTCTATAGAGATTTTCATTCACTTACTCACCTTCTTCATCCTATCAAGTGTGGCGGTGTCTTACATGGGGGTGCCCATTGGCTTGGAATTCTCCATCCTAAAGCGCTTCATGAGTTCACTTGTGTACTTTACTTGGTTGATGAAGTTTCCTTCCATTGTTTGCTTGATTTTAAATCCAAGGAAGAAAGTAATCCCCCATCATACTCATCTCAAACTCACTCTGCATAAGAGAACTAAACTCCTTGCAAAGATCAAGATCAGTTCTGCAAAAAATGGTATCATCAACATAAATTTGAATAATTAAAATGTTTCTAGAAGTTTGTTTGAGAAAAATGGTAGAATCAACTTTGCCCATGATATCACCATTGTCTAGCTCAAAGTTTTTTAATTTCTCATAACAAGATCTAGGGGCTTGTTTGATTCCATATAGAGCTTTTTGCAACAAATAAATAGGGTTAGGAAGCTTATCATGTTCAAATCTCATACTCTAGCAATAGGAGAATAAGTTTCATCAAAATCAATACCTTCCTATTGATTGTAGGCTTGGGCAACTAACCTTGCTTTATTTCTTACCACTCTGCCATTTTCATCTAGCTTGTTATGGTAGACCCACTTGGTGCCAATGATCTTCCTATCATTTGGTCTTGGCACTAAGGTCCACAATTTATTCTTGACAAAATGCTCTAACTCTTTTTGCATAGATAGGATTCATTCATCATCCTTAAGAGCTTCTTTCAAATTCATGGGCTCAAGTTGTGAGATGAAGATTGGCTTATTCTTTGTTGAATGCAGCTCATGTCTTCACCCTTTCAAAATGATTACCGATGATGAGCTCTTTAGGATGATGTTTTGCAAAGTGGGGAGTTGGATCCTTCTTTTCTTCTTCTTTCTCTTCTTCAATTAGTATCACCTGTTTTCCTTTATCAATGATGTTGAGCTCTTTCAAGTGAGGAATCACCTCATCGACAACATCATCATTTACAATATTCTTGTAAATAGAGGGGTTAGTCTCAAAAATTTAACATTGATAGATTTTCCTACTATAGAAAAATCAATGGTAAACACTATATAAGCCTTGATAGTAGTGTTATATTCAAGAAATAAAGCCTTGTAAGATTCCACATCAAACTTTTCAAGAAAATCCTTGACATTCAAAGCAAAACAAGGACAACCAAAAACATGAAAGAAATGAATGGATGGCTTTCTACCATGCCATAACACATAGCGGGTTTTATTTAAATATGGATGAGTGAAAACCCAATTTTGCACAAAACATGAAGTGCTAATAGCTTTGGCCCAAAACTTCTTTGGAGTATTATAATCTAGAAGCATGATCCTACATGTTTCCTATAGAAAATGATTCTTTTTCTCTACAAACCCATTTTGTTGAGGAGTTCTAGGTGAAGAAAAGTATTGTACATATCTGGATTAGTCACAAAAGAGTCAAACATGTCATTTTCAAATTCTCCCCCGTGGTCATTGTGGATAGAAACAATCCAACAATAAGCTTCATTTTCAACTTGTTTGCAAAAAGTCAAGAATACATCAAGAGTATCACTTTTTCTAACAATAAAGAAGGTCCAAGTATAGAGACAAAAGTCATCAACAATCACAAGGCAATACTTGATACCACAAAGAGATTGAGTTCTCATCAGTCCAAATATATAAATAAGGAGAATTTCAATAGTTCTTATGGTACTAAGGACTCCTTTGGATTTAAAGGAGGATTTGGGTTTCTTTCATTGAAGTGCAAGGTTGGCATTTCTCATCCTTCTCAAAGTCCAATTTAGGAAGTCCCTTGTCCAATTCCTTTTTGTTCAACTTCATTCATTGATGTTATTTACATGACTAAGCTTACGGTTCCAAAAAGATATATCATTTTTTATCAACAATAAGGCATCTACCAACAATAGGCTTAAGAGAATCAAGAACAATGACATAAAGGTTTCTATTTATAGTTCCCTTATATATAACATTGTAGGAGAGGTAATCTAGAAGTAAGCATTCAAGATAGGTAAGTAAAACAAGATAACCATTATCACAAAGTTGACTAACACTTATTAAATTGTGATGTAGTCCATCCACAAGAAGAATATTCTTGATTCATAGTGAATCTCCCACATCACCCACACCTATCACTTTACTTTTGTTGTGGTCACCAAAGGTCACTGATCCTCCTTTCTTCTTTGTGAAGTTGTTGAAATGGCTTATCTCACTGGTCATATGCTTGGAGCAACCACTATCAACAATCCAATTTCCTTTTACCTACAAGAAAGGAAGATGCACTACTATAGAAACAACGTTCAATGTCGCTTTTCTGGGCGTCGGTTATTGAGGAAAATCGACGCCTATACTATTAGGCGTCGGTTCTTTATAAAAATGGACGTCTATATTCAAAGACCAGCCAGACACGGGTACCGCTTTGTATTCAGCGTCGGTTGCGTATAACAGACCGACGCGTAAAATCGCCCGCAAAATCCAATTTTCGAGCGACAACATTTTAGGTCAACTACAGCGTCGGTGTTTTAACTATTCACCGATGCCTATTTAAAATGAAAATTTGCGTGAAAAGTCCCACTTTCAGTGTCGGTTATCCTTAGATAACCGACGCTGATAATGGTTCCCGCCAAATAATTTAGGGCAAGGGTTGTCTAGTTAAGCGTCGGTCTTTTACTATCAACCGATGCGAAAGAATAATAGGCGTCGGTGTTGTAGATAACAGACGTCGTTGAGCAACTTAATAGAGGCCCGATCACCCGGCTCTTCCCCCTTTCTTCTTGTTTCATGATTCTCCTGTGTGCTGCTCGCCGCCGCTCTCCCAAAATCGCCACCTGGTGCCTTCTGCTTCTCGCTCGCCGCCGACGATCCCTGCTGGTGCTCTGCATCGCCGCCGCCGCCCGCCACCTTCCTCCTTGAGTCACTGTCGCGCCGCCTTTCCTCATTGCGCCCTACTGCGGCACTGTCTTGCTTGCTGCTCTTCTCCACCCACTGCGTGCTTCTCTGCTCTCCAGGTATTAGCCGTAGCACCTTCTTCCTTGTCTTCTTCCTTGCCACCCACTGCTCTGCTCTGCTTGCTGCTTTGATTTCAAAACCTAAGCACCTTAGCCACTTGGCTATGGTTACCTGGAAATTCAGTGAGATACCTTAGTTGAAGACTAGTTAGTGTTCTACTTCTTTCACTGAGAACTGGGAAGAATGGCCTACCACGGCTGTGCTGGGCAGCACAGCAACGGCCGTGTTTGCTGTTGGTAAGGATATGAACAATTCTATATGTAATGCTTTATGTAAATTCTAGGATACGAACAAATCTTTTGCTTGCATATATTTGTGCTTCTAATCCTAATTCAATTGTGATGAAACCCTAACATGTACAAATCTATTATTGTGTTTGTTGGCCTAGAAACCCGTCCAAGATTTACTCATTAGGAGTAAATATTGGATAGTACCCTGTTTGGGATTGTTCTTGAACACCTAATCTCACTTAGGATGTAAGTGTATAATGTGTATTGGGTTTTCGAGAAAATTTCTGTAGCATTTCCTCATTTGTTCTCTAAGTACATATGTACTTAGAGAACAGCGGGGAAATGTTGCCGAAATTTTCTTGAAAACCCAATACACATTATACACTTACTAGTGAGATTAGGTGTTCAAGGATGTGATAGGTGGTACACATTTATTATATATAAATGACATCACATGTGTTTGTTGGCCTAGAAAGTGAACAATCATTGTTCTTTATATTACTTGTACATTGGTATAAATTAGAATGAACAATCACTAAATTATATACTGTTTGTATGGAGTCCAGCTTCATTGTAGATAATAGGAGTAAATCTTGGATAGGATGTAAGTGTATACCCTAATCTTGTCCTAATATATACTTGTTTTCTCTTTGATCATAGAATGGATAGATCATGGATGTCCATTCGCAATCTCTGCACCCCAGAGTTTATATCTGGTCTTGATCAGTTTATTAGATTTTCCGAGGAACATAGGAAAAAACCTACAGATAGGTTCTACTGTCCATGTAGGCATTGCGGTAACAACTTGAAAGTCAACACTAGTGAGGAAATCAAAAGTCATGTCATGTGCAATGGGATTGTACAAGGCTATACAGAATGGCACTGGCATGGAGAGATTTCAAACTCGAAACCAGTAGATGTCGATAGCAGTGCTTGGGTGGAAGAAGAAATTGCCACTGATGATGTAGATGTGAACGAACAAGTTCCAGTAGACATCGTTGATGCGATGCTGGATAGTTGTAGGGTAGAGCACACCGATCCACCTCATATCTTTAGAAACATTGTGCATGATGCTGAGATACCGTTATACACAGGCTGTGCTAAGTTTACGAAGCTTAGCGCTGTGTTGAGATTGTATAAGTTGAAAGCTAACAATAGATGGAGTGACAAAAGCTTCACTTCATTGTTGACTTTGTTGAAAGAAATGCTTCCTGAAGGAAACGAGCTGCCAATCTCAACATACCGGGTAAAGAAAATGTTATGCCCAATGGGAATGGAGGCCAGGAAGATACACGCATGCCCGAATGATTGTGTATTATTTCAAAAAGGACTATGTAGATTTGAAAGATTGTCCAAAATGTGGTGCGTCACGGTATAAATTGATGACTTCGGGGGAGTCCAAAACTGGTTCTCCTTCCAAGGTGTTGTGGTATCTATCTATAATATCATAGTTTCAATGCTTGTTTGCAAATCCGAAAGATGCAAAGAATTTGAGGTGGCATGCAGATGTTAAGAAAAATAATGATGGGATCCTACGACATGTGTCTGATTCCCCACAGTGGAAGAAGATTGATCTAGTGTACCCCAAATTTGGTGAAGAAGATATGAATCTAAGACTTGGGCTTTGTACAGATGGGATGAATCCGTACGGGACATTGAGCAGCCAACATAGCACTTGGCCAGTCATGCTTGTTATATACAATCTTCCTCCCTGGCTGTGTATGAAAAATAAGTATGTTATGATGTCGTTGTTGATATCGGGCCCTAAACAACCCGGAAATGATATCGATGTTTATCTTGAACCTCTGATTGATGACTTAAAGAAACTTTGGGCTGAAGGTGTGATGACCTATGATGCTTCAGGATGAGAGACATTTCATTTGCACGCTATGTTGTTTTGCACTATTAATGACTTTCCAGCATATGGGAATTTGTCTGGATATAGTATCAAAGGAGCTAAAGCGTGTCCTATATGTGAAGAAAACACTGATTCAATAAGACTAAAACATGGCGGCAAGACTTTATATCTTGATCATCGAAGGTTTCTTTCAAAATTCCATCCGTATCATAGGAAGCGCAAAGCATTCAATGGATGGAATGATGAACAGAGTGCACCTAAACCTATACCAGGGGATGTTGTTTATGAAAGAGTAAAAGACATTGTCAATGAATTTGGTAAGAAATCACAATGTAGTATGGCCACACGGAGTGACAATTCTTCATTCAAGAAGAAGTCACTATTTTGGGATCTTCCTTATTGGAGTTCTTTGACAGTCAGGCATTGTATCGATGTAATGCACGTTGAGAAAAATGTCTGTGATAGCATCATTGGTACTCTGTTAAATATACCAGGTAAGACTAAAGATGGGATAAAATCCAGACTGGACCTACGTGAAATGGGAATAAGGTCAGAATTAATAGAATTACGTGAAATGGGTAATAAAAGAACATACTTACCTCCCGCTTGTTACACGTTGTCTAGAAAGGAGAAGAAAGCTTTTTGTGAATGCTTGGTAAATGTTAAGGTGCCACATGGTTACTCATCCAACATCCGTAGATTGGTATCAATGA
Organism: Alisma plantago-aquatica; assembly: GCA_963693085.1. NCBI lineage: Eukaryota > Viridiplantae > Streptophyta > Magnoliopsida > Alismatales > Alismataceae > Alisma > Alisma plantago-aquatica. Next base: position 1,320,277,802 of record OY856409.1, on the reverse strand, counting down.
AAGATCTGAAGTTGATAGGTCGTAAATCTCATGATTGTCACACTCTAATGCAACAAATATTGCACGTGGCAATTCGATCTATATTGCCGAAGCATGTAAGGTTTGCAATCACCAGACTTTATTTCTTTTTCAACAGTCTATGCAGCAAAGTTATTGACCCTGATACTCTCGATAATTTGCAAAGAGAAGTGGTTGTTACCCTATGTCAGCTTGAGATGTATTTCCCTCCTTCGTTCTTTGATATCATGGTACATCTTGTTGTCCACTTGACTAGGGAAGTGAAAATGTTGGGACTAGTTTTCTTACATTGGATGTATCCCTTTGAACGATACATGAGCGTTTTTAAAGGTGATGTTCAAAACTGTTATCGGCCTGAAGGGAGTATTATTGAAGGTTATGTGGCGAGAGAGGTTATGGATTTTTTCAATGACTTTCTGAGTGGTAATACCACTCTTGTTAATGACAAGAATATTGAGGAGGGCAAAGGAATTTTGGGATCACGGGTGAAAGTAATCAGCCGTGAGCAGTTGGAACAAGCTCACTTGTATATTTTACACAACATGGACGAAGTGAGTGTTTATATCGAGGAACATACCAATTTCATCAAGAGACAACATCCTCGAGCAAGTTCAATGTGGCTTGCTAGAGAGCATAATAAGACTTTTACTAAGTGGTTTGAAGATAAAGTCTTACATCAACTATCTCAAACACCAAATGATATTACAGAAACTATCAAATGCCTCGCCTTTAAACCAAAACCGAATGTTATGTCTTATGAAGGGTTTGACATTAATGGGTTCACATATTACACAAAGTGCCAAGATGATAAGAGTGTCGTCCAAAATAGTGGGGTCACTCTTGAAGCGTCGACTATGTATTTTGCAAGTGCAAAGGATAAGAGTCATCGTGAAGCTAAAATGTCATATTACGGTGTCATTGAAGACATATGGGAGTTTGACTACATAGATTTCAAAATTCCTCTCTTTAAATGTAATTGGGTTGATAACACCAAAGGAGTTATAGTGGATGAATTGGGTTTCACTTTGGTGAACTTTGAAAAGATTGGCGAGAAGGGTGAACCAATCATATTGGCATCATAGGAGAAACAAATATTCTATATCGATGATCCTGCATATGATAAATGGTCGGTTGTTCTTCATGGTAAAAGACAGTTCATTGAAGATCCTATAGATGAAGAAGAGTACTATGATAAGTATGATGACTCCAGTCCATTCTCAGTTGGGTTGCCAACTCCATAAAATATTGAAGCTAATGATGACTTATATGTGCGCGGAGATCACAATGAAGGATTAATTGATAAAAGATCACAATTTTAGAGACATGTATGTTTATATTTTTTTATTGAAGCTAAATGTTTACTTTTTTAATACAAATGCTAATTCAGTGTATTTATTTTTGTCAAATTTTAGGTTGATGATGCCCATGTACCCACTGAAGCACTGGAGCAACTTGATGCGCGGAGAGGGACATTCCAACTCGAGATATTGTCTACCGTTTCCTCCTCCGCAGCAATATCCTCATCTCTGAACGTTTCTCATAGGATTCTGAACCCTTCCGTCCCTCTACTACATCGAAGCCATGCCGCAGTTGAACCCTTTCGCCGAGCCCTACCCGGCCAAGCAGGTGTCGCCTGAAGCACCACCGTCGTCGTCGTCTCCACCTCCATCGCAACTTGCTGCGCCAGTCCTGGCAGTTTATCACCCCACATGCCTTCCTCCCCAGTTCCTTCCGCTAGAGGCGCTCCCGCAGCACCCCCATCCTTTCTTCCCACACAGATCCTTTCTTCCCACACTTTGACAGTTTTAGCGGGTTCGCTTGTCCTACCAAGTTGTCGACCCTCAGTTGCTCGATGGGTATCGGAAGGTACATCCCGCATGGTTTGGCATAAAACATAGGACATATCAAGGATCTGTGTGGGAAGAAAGGATGGGAGTGCTGCGGGAGCGCCTCTAGCGGCAGGAACTGGGGAGGAAGGCATGTGGGGTGATAAACTGCCAGGACTGGCGCAGCAAGTTGCGATGGAGGTGGAGACGACGATGGAGGTGGTGCTTCAGGCGACGCCTGCTTGGCCGGGTAGGGATCGGCGAAAGGGTTCAACTACGGCATGGATTCGATGTAGTAGAGGGACGGAAGGGTTCAGAATCGTGTTAGAAACATTCAGAGATGAGGATATTGCTGCGGAGGAGTTTACGAAAGACGACATCTCAAGTTGGAATGTCCCTCTCTGCACAGGAGTCTATGAGGGAATGGTAGTAGGCAGGTGAGGAACAACTGAGTTCATGCCAGGACATATATACTAAAGTAACATGATACACCGCCAGTCTGTGGAGGGACCGAGGGAGATACTGGAGGAGAGTAACACCTGCCACTGTAACAAAACGCCACATAAGCCAAGAAGAAACAGGTGAGATCTTGTTTATACATCCATATACCTTGTGTCAAGTAAGTTTACTTTTTTAAAATTTTGTATGTTTCAATTTATAGTGCGCTACACAAGACAACGACTGGGCATGCACATATCAATCTTATTTTTATATTATTACTTATATATATACATCATTCTCTTTGCAGGTGTTTAAAATTGACCACACTATAGGTAAACGCTTAAAAAATGTACATGCTCCATATACGATGGAAGCATTAAATGAAATAAGAGAAGAATGGGCAAAAGCCATACAAGCAGTGGCGATTGTAAGATATAATTGGGATGCTGAATGATATTTGTAAATAAATATTTCTGAATGTTTATACAAGTCTGAATGTTTCTACATGTATTTGAATGCTTCTACATGTGTGAATGTGAGAATCAAATTGATGTCTGAATGTATCTACTTGTGTGAAAAAATATTTGTTGATTTTGCAGGTTTGTGGCCTATTTGTAGGCTGATATCAATGGATGTTGTAAACCTGCAGTTCAGGAAACTGAACTGTAGGTTCTCATCCTGCTGACCAGCCAATGCAGGCCTGCAAACTGATAAGAAAAAAAAATTAAAGTATAGGCTTCGGTTATTTATAGAACACCGACGCCTAAGGGCATACAGCGTCGCATATAAGTATAAAACCGACGCCTATAGTACTAAACACTGTCGTGCAGCGAAGCACGACCGTGTCGTCTGGGAGTATGGCGTCGGTTGTTCAGTTGTTAACCGACGCCGAAAGTGTCCTAGGTGGTGCCCTTTTTTGTGGCACGAACCCTATAGACGTCAGCCATCTATATATAATCGACGCCTATATATTATATAGGCGTCGGTTATAAAACCGATGCCGAAGAGTTTGACCTTTAGCGGCTCCCACATAGGCGTCGCTTGAAAACCGTCGCCAAATGGGGTTAAAAAACCGACGCCAAAGGTTGTTTCTGTAGTAGTGATGTTAGTGCTCAAATCAGGCCTTGGGATCCACAGGTAGCTTGGGGACCCATTTCATCTTTGGGTTGGTCCTCTTTTCCTTGTAAGGACAATAAGTCGAGTAATGGTCATCACTATTTAAATGTACAAAAACCATAGGGTTCTTAGAGTCGGATGACTCACTATGGAAGATAGGAGATCCCTTGATCTTTTCTTACCCTTACCCTTGATCTTTTTCTTTGGAGCTCCCTAATATCCCAAACCACTTTTCCATCATGGTTGATAGAGTTATCTAGTAATTCATTAAGGGACTTTTTCCCTCTGAGGAATTTTTGCAAGGAAGCTCTAAGTTTGTGATTATCAACACTAAGAGTAATGACAATAGAAGAAATACTAGCAAAATTATCTTGAGCATGAAGCATGTCAATCTCCAAACAGATGGCTTTAGTATGATAAGAATTTCTCTCAAGAGTACTACTAGCTACTTTATTACTAGGCAATAGAGGTCTAGAATAAATATCATTTACTTGAGAAAGCAATCTAGAATTTTCAATTCTAAGAATTATACATTCATCAAGATAGATTCTATTTTCATCTTCAATAGCATCACAAGCATGTCTAAGATCGTCATTTTTTGTTCTAAGTAAGACAAGCTCATCAAAGAGGGTTTGGTTTCCTCCTTAAGACTATTGATTTTATTAAGGTAGATGCCATTCTGTACTTTAATTACATTGTGTTGGAGCTCAAGATAAAGAAATTGTCCTTGCATATAATCAATACTATCAAGATGCAATTTCTCATTTTGCTCAAGCAAATCAATAATAGCATACAAGTCATCAATGATCTTCCCTAACCTCTTCTTCTTTATTTGCATTGAGAATAATAATAGAAGGAAGCATTAAGCATATCAATGAGGAATTCTTTAGAAATTTCATTTAAATTTCCCTCATTTACCTCACTTACCTCACCAATGTCATCCCTTGTAGATCCATGAGAGGAAGGTGGCATTCTCCCTAATTTGAACTGTAATAACTAGAAGATGACTTCTCCCATGTGACATGGGATACATATTTGTTCCTTCTATCCTTCTTATCCTTACTCTTGTACTTTCCATCCTTCTTTTAGTCCTCCTTCTTGGATCTGGTCTTGTGGTAGGACTTATTTTCCTTGGGGAAATCATTTTTGTAATGTTCTTTTTTACCACATTCATAGAATCTTGGAGCATAGGAGGGATTTCCTTTCAAGTGCTTCCCCTTAGAGTAGTTTTCTTCATGGTTACTAGGGCTTCATCTTCACTTGAGGAAGGAGGAAAGGAATGATAAGAAAGTTGTTTTTGGAGAACAATTGCCTCCACTTGAGATTTTAATGCACTATCTTTGATTTACGTTGATTCCTTCTCTTCTTTCTTCTCATTTTCCTCTTGTTTGTCAAGTCTTGGATCATGATCTTGAATTTTTCCAATGAGCTCTTCAGTGGCAATGTCACTTGGGCTTTCAACTTCTTCAATTGAAGTCACCTTGGATTCCCATATCTTCGGTAGAGACCTTAGAATCTTGGAGTTGATGATCCCACTATCTGTGGGGTGGCCCAAAGAAGTATGTCTATTGATTATCGAGTTGAGCCTTGTGTACAATTCGACCACTCTCTCCTTCTTGCCCATCTTGAAGTTCTCAAGGAGACCTTGAGCATGTAGATCTTGGAGTTCTTAACTTTCTTGGTCCCTTCATAGGTGATGTACAACTTGTTCCATATCTCATGGGTTGTATCACAAGAAGAGATCCAGTTAAACTAAAAAGGTGTGAGGACTGCATAGATAATATGTATACCCTTTGCATTCAGATGTGTCTTCTTTAGTGTAGCTTCTTCCCAAGTCGAAACATCTTTGACTGGCTCCCTTGTAAGGAAGCATGTCTACTTTCCACATATTGTAGCTCATTCCTAGTAAGTAGAACTGCATCATTCTCTTCCAATAGCGGTAGTTGGTGTCGTCAAAGATTGGAGGTCTCAATAAACCAGCCTCCAAGTTGAGAGAACCTAGAAGTTTGTCACTCATCTTCTCATCTCATGGGATATTTTGTTGAGGAATACTGCAGCTCTGATACCACTTGTCGGATCAAAGGGCTATAGAGGGGGGTGAATAAAGCTAAAAACATTCACATAAAATTTGTTAGACCTTCAAGTTAACTTCAAGTAGGACTTTTGAAAAATTGGAGTTTGGCGTGCAATCGAAACATACATATCAAGGATGAGAGAGATTTAAAAAGAAAAATAACAAGCTATGTAGAGTGGTTCCAATCTCCAAACTAGGAGAAAGTCATTCCAGTACCTAGAGAGGTCAAGCTCTAGGATTTTACAACCATTGAATACTTATATTCCATTAATAGACATACAATTAGACCTTCCTTTTATAGGGCAAGTATACCTATCCTTCCTTTTTAAGGACCAAAAGGAGTCAATAAACCTTTCAAGGACTTACCTATCCTTTGATCTAGAATATTCAACCTCTACAAGGGCTTACCCACTCTTGCAAGAAGTTGGAGACCTTCACCAAGGATCTCCTCTTCTTGCATCGAGTCTTCTTCCATGAAGGAATCACCCACTCTACTCAAGGATCTTTAGCCTTCACCTTCTACTTCACCTTGGGGAAGCTTTCCACCTTCTCCTTCACCTTGGAGAAGCTTTCCCCAACTTTGCATTTGAAGAAAGGGGTTGGGAAAGGGAAGCTTTGAGAGATTTCCACGAATACAATGGAGTATCTCTCTAACACATAGCCTATCTAACACATATGGACATTTTAAAGTGTAAGAAAGAGAGAGATAAAGGGACTCTAGTGGACAATACGCAATCAACTATAGCTAGGAGCTTAAATTGCATGAAGGAGAAAACTTGGAATGAAGTTCAAGGGGTCATATTTATAGTTGGGGATGTCCACTAGCCATTGGAAGAATGAAGGAATGTTTTCTAGATGTTTGGGGTGTTGCAATAGATATAATTTTGAGTTTTACAACACTCCAATGGTTAGAATTTCTTTTTCTCCACACTCCATACAGTGCAATCGATCGAGTTTCAATAAATTAACTCGACCAATTGCACTATGCGACAAAGAAAATTTGAATCATTGACCGAGTTTATCTTGGATGAAATTTGGTTGATGGCTTGAATTTACTTTTCCTGTGTAGGGGTATCGGCCGAGTTTATTCTGGGACAAACTCAACCGAACCTGACAGTTCCCAAAATCCATCAAGGGTGTCGGTCGAGTTTATCAAGGATGAAACTTAACCGAATAGACACTCTATGATGAATTTTTGAATTTTTCATTAGAGTGATTAAATGTTCAAATTTAGTGATCCGCATTTTTTCTCATATTAGTTAGAAGTCATTACATCAATACAAATGATTACTAAACTGTCCTAAGTTGTTTAGGACCATTTTTGTAAAAGTGCATTTGCATTGATTTTGACTTGAACTAGATCAAGCTAGGGCTTGATTGAATTGATCCTTTTCATGTACCTAATACCTGAAATCAATATTAAATAGATAAATCAGATACATATGAATGGAATTGTGAAGCCATCATCAAAATATGGACAATGTATAGCACTTCGATCAACATAGTTGGGGGCCAATAGTTATTCATTGTGTCATCCAACATGGAAAAACTACCCTTATCTAATGACGAATCAAGCACAATCGCACTCCATGTCCACCCTGACATGAGGAGGGGATTGATTCTAGAACAACCAACTCAGGAGAAATTTCTAACTTCATGATAAATATGTGACACAAAAAAGGTATGAGACCAACCCTCACAATGGCATTTATATTTTAATTTTAATTTTTATGATTACCAAATGTGTGCACTAATCATTATTAATCAGAGTTCAACTAAGCATGAAGTAACCACACATATTTGTAGAAGCAAGCAGATCATCAAGTATATACTCCAATTATATTCAATCAATCCAATCAATAGATCAAAGCAATCAACATTTAACCTGCTTGTATGTAAATCCTAAAGTGTCACCATCACATGAATTATATTAAACCCTACTTGGGCCCAACTCTATTTGTTTATGGTTGTATCATATTTAGATAAGGAATAAGGGTACAAACCCAAATTCTATCATATATTACATTAGGTGAAAACCCTAATTATGATATCGGCCATATCCTTTCATTATGAATACTTAGATTAGTTTAATTATATCAACAACCTAGCAAGTTATGATCTTTTAACCCTATCATTCACATGTATGTTTATCCATGCTTAGAAACTCTAAGTATCATAATTATGATTGTAATCATGTTACATGACCATTATATTCCATTATCAGTTTACATCTCAAGGAATCATATTTAACATGATTAACAACTTATTCACCAAAAAAATATGGTTTAAATGCATTAATCACTACTTCAACAAATATTTGCACTAGTTTTAGAATTGGGATAATATTTATGTATCACCGACATTTTATTCACATTCCTCTCTTTTTCCTAATAAATTTTCATGTACACATTGTTTTCATTAGAGTTACCAATAATTATTTAGAATTATTGCAAGATCAACATTAGCTAACCAATGGCATGTTGCCATGCCAATCACTTACCCAAAGTTATATGCCTTAGCAGATGAATGGGATATATGGTACTTGACCTACGACCCACTCTTAATGTCACCCCCTTGACTAGTCGTTTTTATTGGTATGTATGCCCTGAGAGCCAATCATGGGATGATTGGTGGGATACATTAAGATTGATTTGATAAACATCAAAGGCAAGCTTCCAATTCTTTGTGGTTCAGTCATATGAGATAGTGATAGAACAGATTGAATGTCTAGAGAATGACAGTACTCAATGACGTATGCTTTCAGGTTAAGGACCCGAACGATGAGATCATACGGATGCTAAGAGTTTGTACATTCTTGTTATGTCCCTAGTCAAATGTCATTGTGCAAGGTAGATAGACTGCAATGACACACAAGACTAGATTGTAGTGTTGGTTGATGAAAGAATCTCATTAGTCATGATATAGAGATATCAAACCAAACACATAGGTACTTGTTAGAGAACAAGGTACCGGACAGACCCACCGTGAGTTTGACACATGGAACCATGACATGGTAGTCACAGTCAGTACTCACAGTGATGGTGGTGAGTGTGATTCTTAGACCTGAAATCACTGCACTCAACACATGTCGTTGGGCACACTTTGACATCATCAAACGCAGTCCTGAAACATGGGTTGTTATAAAGGTGATGATTGGGTGGCTTTGACACATGGGGCTTTTGAGGGGTGAGTGATAGATATGGGATTTGTCCCTCCTGAGGGAGTTTGATATCCAAGGCCACTTGATGAGTAGGATTGAGATAGGCGTGCGCACGCATGTGTGAACCAGTGTGTGATATTGATGTCATACATATCTCGTTCAATCTACTCTGAGATCAAGAAAGTGAATGAACGTTGACAGGATGAATGTTCCATGCCTCGAGTTCATTCGGGATATCGGTGATAAAGGAATTATACATTCACTGTAACACCATTCACGGATTGTAGGATGAAAGTTGTTCTACAACTTTCTACTTTCACTTGGGTAGCACTGATGTGTGACTAGGCACCACTCTTTTCTTGTGAAGTCATAAATGTTATGGACTTTCACTGCCAACGTGAAATGGACCTGCAAGGTCACACATATAGGATTTAACCTGGAAGACGAGTTTTGTCCACAAGCAATGTTTAGATTAATTACTAAAGGAGTTTAGTAGTTCAATTAAACACTCAATTGATTGATAGCTCAATATCATACTGTTCAAGGTGTTGGACATATTGATTGGAGTATCGGATTGATTGAAATCGCATTTGACTGATTCTGCACAACTTGTACTCCCAACCGATCGGTTCAAGTGTTGAACCGGTCGGCTGAGGTTGCTGAACCGATCGACTCAAGTGTTGAGTCGATCGGCTCATGGTCAGAGTGAAACGATCAGTTCAAGTGTTGAAACGATCGATTCAACTGGTGCAACCGAGAAAGTTGGGAAAGTTAGGTCGGTGAGAATTTTCCTTGCGTTTCACTTGCCCAATTCGATTGGAACAAGGATTGGTATTCGATACCAATTAGAAATGAAATAAGGAAAGTCAATCGGGAACCGACCAGGACCACGAACCGACCAGTTTAGAAGTGAACCGATCGGCTCATTAGTCAGAACCGACCGGTTCAGGTCCCCAACCGACCGGTTCACTTGTGAACCGATCGGTTCAGGTTGTGAGTTGGTTGCTTTTGTGGAAAATCTCGAACCCTTCTACACCTGCTTTTAGTCCCGCATTGCCCGGGATGGAGAACCCTGTCCCATGACCCTCCTATATATATAGGGGTATTGGGGGCTTCTCAAAGAACAACTCAGTGCAACCAGTTGCTCTGCAAAGTTGTCGTTCTCTCTGGTTTTGGTAACCGAGAGAGAGCCCGAGCAAGTGCTTCCTGCAAAGGGAGGTGCAACAAGGGAAAGACAACTGCAGTTGCAACTGGCAGCAGGAGAGTGTGTTGGCGACTAGTACGTCAACAGGAGGGTGTGACTCCTTCCACTTCCTTGTGAGACAAGGAGAGTGGAGTTCCAGGTGGTCCGTGTGGACTACTTCAGAGGTGGGAGGTTTCTGCCACTCAGGAGGACAACTGTCAATCCCGACAGTCCCGGTGAGAGGAGTCTTCAGTCCCAGTACGACTAGGAGCTGCACAGACACCGTCCAAGACCGGAGTTGAAGACCGCGCAAGGCGCGAGGTATTGTCTCCGAGCAAGCCTCGGGACAAGGTATGATTCCAAAAACCAATCCCTTTCCTATTATATAGACGTTGATGTGTTTCCTCGTGTTGGGTTTGGGGGAGAAAATTTTTGTTTCCACTGCGTTCTCTGTGTCCCTATAAAACCCAACAGTGGTATCAGAGCCACGACAACTACTCTATATTTTAGGAATATCGATATGATAGATTTTGGTTTGTCTCCTTTAATTATTGCATACGATGCGAATAATATCGGCTTTATGCATGTCCAATCCTAAATCCACAAATCCCAATTACATATATGATATGTATTATTAATACACTTGATACGCATCTCCCTTAAATGAGTTTTGTGGTGGATGTGTGTAGCATGATTATGTCCTATAAACCCCTATCTGTGTGTGGTTGTTTGTGGTTGCTTGCATCTCGGTCTGCGCACCGATCTTCCCTCTCTTATTCCTGATGTAACTCGAAATAATTTGAGATTCTTTCCTACCTTTGCTCCCCCCGAATGTAACTCGGGGTTTCTTCTTTTAAGCAATGTAATAATAGGATAGATGTTATTTCCTATTATGTCGAAGACCGGCGGACATCAAGACAACAGCTGAAACGATCGGTTCAAGGCGTGAACCGATCGGTTGACGTTCCAGACGGTCAGTTCAAGGAGTGAACCGATCAGTTGATGACCGATTGAGGAGTGGGACGACCGGGTGGCGGACATGACGAGATGCACGACGTCCAGGCAAACCGATCGGTTGGAGGAGCCAACCGATCGGCTGGTGGCACCCAGACGACCAGCTGGAGAGTACAGATCATTCATGTGATGAGTTGATCAACTCGGATGGCAAGCCACAGATGTTCATCTTGTACAGGTTGCATGTGATGTTGACCTAGATGACCGTGATTCCTCTTGGCTCAAGGAATCACATTAGGATGGCCATAATCATCGCTTTTTATCGTTTGTGCATGTTTTCTATGGGATATAGCATGTATATGATACATACTATGTATTGTGGTGATTGGATATGTATATGTATATAAAAACCAAATCCCTCATTAAAATATTAAGTTTTAGATGCCTTCCAAATGCGACACACGTGAAAAGCTTGATCGACCAAGTGTGAGCACGCCCTAGCATGGTGCACCGTCTATCTCATGGAAGCGTGAAGGATGAATATGTGGGTCTACCCTAGCAGGGTGCATATTCATCGTGTTTGCTTTGGGTCAGACTTAACAAGGTGATCTAGATGGGATCTAGTACCTTGAGACATTGAGATGATCATTGCAAAGAGTTGTATATGACATCTTATCAAGAGTTGCATATGATGCAATTGGAAAGAGTTGCCTACCTGAGAGATCTAAGTTGTGGGCGATCAGCCCTAGCTGACACATGACTTAGAGGATTTCAGGATCTTGCCCACTAGAAGGTTGTACGCTGCAATCTTCCAAATTGATGGTGAGGGCTATCAATTTGAAGTAAAATAGTGGGAGTGATAATTAATTAAAGGCCTAATTATATCGTCAAACTTTCAAATCAATCAAATAAGTCAAAATGAGTTTTGGACTAAAATTGCATATTTTCCTTTTTGTAGTTCAAATGGAAAGAAACAACAACAACTTTTCTTTGCGATCGATCCTTGACAAGGACAAATTAAATGGGAATTTTTCCACGACTGGTTAGGACATTGAGAAGTGTTCTCAATCGTAGAATAAAAGCTCTAAGTCCTAGTTATACCAGAACCAGATAAACTCAATCCCACCACATCAATGGCTGAAAGTATGCTTATGGAAGCATACCGAGGAAGACATTGATGAGGAGTGCTTGATGTTGTGTTATCTGAACTATGAGTTGCAGAGACAACATGAGATATATGATGTCTCCAAGACACTGTCCTAATATGTCATGATAGAAGGAAATCCAGTAAGGTATTCACACACTCAATGTGATTGGGCATGTGGAAAACCTAACTAAGAAGGATTGCCTCTGAGCCAAGAGTTGGCTATTGGTATGATACTGCAAATGTTGAGAGAATCATACAATTCATGATAAACTACAACATGAACAACTTTGACAAGTGTTGACAGAGTTGTTGGACATGTTTATGATAGTAGAGGCAAAGATGAAGAAAGACAAACCATGATCTTTGATGTGATCAAAGAAAAGGTAATTCTTAAGGGCAAGGACAAGGGCAAAGCTAAGAAGTGTTCTGATGCTAGCCAGCAATCCAAGCCGTCTTCAGCCTCAAGACACATGGGGAAAGGGTGTATGAGGGAATTTCCCTCTATATCTAGAAGAACAAAAGAAGATAAAGGAGGGGATGGTGATCTCCACCTAAGGTATCATGAAATGAACTGCTTCTTTATCTGAGGTATATGATACCAAGATATGGATCTATCATATATGATATGCAAGATCCGCAAAGAAGTGATGGCCTTTGTGAAAGGACCAAGAAAGAAGTACCCATCATTGGAGCAAGTGTTTCTGCCATAGATAGGAGTATCTTTCAGTTTATTTCAGCCTAAAGGGCACGAAATAGAGTTGAGAACTGCTATTTCATATATTGCCAATAGATAGAAACACTTTATTTTTGCATATTGTATGACAATGATGGCAATTAATAAAGTTGATGTTTCAATCTTAAAGATATGATCTTTGTGGCAATGCCTTGTTTATCTTGTGATACATTGTATGCATAAGATAAAATGATACCTAAAGTTATTGATAACTCAAACAATTAAATTAGCATAAATCATAAGAAATTCATTTCTAGTTTCCATATGATGGATAAATCTAGACTCTTTTGGTTAGAGAACCAGTAAGAGACATGAATATCTTGGACATGATTAATCAATCTTCACTAAAGGTAGTGGGAGAATGGTTATCCTATTAGGTATAATACATGTGATTTATTTACATACCTATTGGAACAAATGCTAATACTTCAAATGGTGTTTAGAGAAATACCAATATGAATATCTTGAAGTGTTCAAGATTATCATAGATGAAGTAAAAATTTGGTAAAGTATTAATTCTTGATGAGATCAATGAATGAAATACTTGGACCAAATGTTTGAGACCCTTATGAGTGATTATGATAGTGTATCATAGTGAACTCATGATTAAGGCATGGTGATGTCTAAATCAAGAAGGAATCATACTCTAAGGAGTTAGAGAATGATTATCAAATAACTAAATTCTTATTAATAAAAGAAAACCCCACACTAATAAAGGACATTGAGAATCACAAAGGAGTTGTGAGTTCTTATATCCTTGACAGATACACCTCAATTATCAATGTGATGAGTTGTTTATGTGATGAGTCAACTATCTAGATAAATATGAGGAACCAAACTTTGAGTTATGGTTTATGACCATTAAATCCTAAATGACATCCATGTCAACCATAAGGTATGACCTTGATGGTCGCACTCATTGGATGAAATTCATAAGTGCAAATGAATCTTAAGTGTTAAGATACATGGATAACATTTTAAGAAGGATGATGCTTGTTGATTGCAACTTATTGACAAAGACATTTGGCATATGGATACTAAAATTGCATTCCTATGAGGAATAAAACAAGGATGTGTACGTCACACAACCTATAAGGTTTATGAATCCACTAATGCAAATGAAGTATATAAGTTACAATAGACTAATCAATGTGATTGATTGAGTACAAGCAACTCAGAATTGGATCTTTACTTTGATGATTTAGTCAAAGGGTTTGATTGATATGTTAAAGATAAAGAAGGGATCTGTGATTTAGTGGGAGCGTGTTCACATTCCACATGTTGATGTGAAATGGAAATGTTCTAGAATGGAAATCCAAAAGTGGAAATTATCTTTAAGGAAGATAGAGATGTTTCCTATGTGATAGGAATAGAGATCTATAGAGATAGTTCTCAAAAACCTCTTAACCTGAAAAGAGAAAGCATACATTGGCAATCTGTACTGAAGTGTTCAGTATGCACAGATTCAGTGGGAGAAAACTTGTCCATGTTACATGGAGTTAGTATCCCAAGGGCCAAGTGTCCAATTCTTATGAAGAATGGGAACACTAAGAATAGATATGGATCTATCATGTATGTAATCATCCCATTATCTTGCATGTATGGACATGGCAAGAATAAAATGCATTCATCATCTTGTATGTATGACATGACAATTTGATGTGCTCATCCTGTTAACTCGTATGTGGGACATGACGAGTGGATGTCTGTCTACTTCCAGTAAGGGTTACTGGAATACCATGAGAACTTGATAAGTACTTGTAAAGTACTAGTTCTATGGAGATAAGGAAGAGTTCAATGTAAAGAGTTACATTGATTCAAACTTCTGAAAGGACAGAAAATTAATGGCAAAATATACATAGGATGTATAAAAGTTTAAGTTTGTTGATAATTGGAAATGTTCCAATAAAACCATTTAAAAGGAAATGTCAAGTATCTATGTGTTAGAGAACAGCAGTAGATACTATATGGATCTGGAAGTTCATGAGATGAACTTATAGATATTCCGCTCATTGATGACAAGTATGGAATCCTTGATCATGCAATGTGGCTAAAGGTTAGCAAAGGAATACTAGATTGCATATTACGGCAACTCCATCTTTTACGTGTGACGTACAGCGAAGAGATGAGAGACATGCAATTTATACTGACTTTGGCAAGGTGTTGCCATTACTCACTATGTTGGCACTAGAGCACAGTAACATGTGGGACATGTTTGAAGATCACTATGAATATGATTCAAGGGTGATTGGCTCGCAGTGCAAGTGGGAGTCTATTGGTATGTATGCCCAGAGAGCCAATCATGGTATGATTGGTGGGATACATTAAGATTGATTTGATAAACATTAAAGCAAAGCTTCCAATTCTTTCTGGTTCAGTCATATGAGATAGTGATAGAACAGATTGAATGTCTAGAGAATGACAATACTCAATGATGTATGCTTTCAGGTTAAGGACCTGAACGATGAGATCATACGGATGCTAAGAGTTTGTACATTCTTGTTATGTCCCTAGTCATATGTCATTGTGGAAGGTAGATAGACAACAATGACACACAAGACTAGATTGTGGTGTTGGTTGATGACAGAATCTCATTAGTCATTATATAGAGATATCAAACCAAACACATAGGTACTTGTTAGAGAACAAGGTACCGGACAGACCCACCGTGAGTTTGACACATGGAACCATGACATGGTAGTCACAGTCAGTACTCACAGTGATGGTGGTGAGTGTGATTCTTAGACCTGAAATCACTGCACTCAACACATGTCATTGGGCACACTTTGACATCATCAAACACAATCCTGAAACATGGGTTGTTATAAAGGTGATGATTGGGTGGCTTTGACACATGGGGCTTTTGAGGGGTGAGTGATAGATATGGGATTTGTCCCTCCTGAGGGAGTTTGATATCCAAGGCCACTTGATGAGTAGGATTGAGATAGGCGTGCACACGCATGTGTGATCAGTATGTGATATTGATGTCATACATATCTCGTTCAATCTACTCTAAGATCAAGAAAGTGAATGAACGTTGACAGGATGACTGTTCCATGCCTCGAGTTCATTCGGGATATCAGTGACAAAGGAATTATACATTCACTGTAACACCATTCACGGATTGTAGGATGAAAGTTGTTCTCCAACTTTCTACTTTCACTTGGGTAGCATTGATGTGTGACTAGGCACCACTCTTTACTTGTGAAGTCATAAATGTTATGGACTTTCACTGCCAACGTGAAATGGACCTGCAGGGTCACACACATAGGATTTAACCTGGAAGAGGAGTTTTGTCCACAAGCAATGTTTAGATTGATTACTAAAGGAGTTTAGTAGTTCAATTAAACGCTCAATTTATTGATAGCTCAATATCATATTGTTCAAGGTGTTGGACATATTGATTGGAGTATCGGATTGATTGAAATCATATTTGACTGATTCTGCACAACCTGTACTCCCAACTGATCGGTTCAAGTGTTGAACCGATCGGCTGAGGTTGCTGAACTGGTCGGCTCAAGTGTTGAGTCGATCGGCTCATGGTCAGAGTGAAACGATTGGTTCAAGTGTTGAAACGATCGGTTCAACTGGTGCAACCGAGCAAGTTGGGAAAGTCAGGTCGGTGAGAATTTTCCTTGCGTTTCACTTGCCCAATTTGATTGGAACAAGGATTGGTATTCGATACCAATTAGAAATGAAAGAAGGAAAGTCAATCGGGAACCGACCAGGACCACAAACCGACCGGTTCAGAAGTGAACCGATCGGCTCATGGGTCCCAACCGACCGGTTCAAGTCCCCAACCGACCGATTCACTTGTGAATCGATCGGTTCAGGTTGTGAGTTGGTTGCTTTTGTGGAAAATCTCGAACCCTTCTACTCCTGCTTTTAGTCCCGCATTTCCCGGGATGGAGAACCCTGTCCCATGACCCTCCTATATATATAGGGGTATTGGGGGCTTCTCAAAGAATAACTTAATGCAACCAGTTGCTCTACAAAGTTGTCGTTCTCTCTGGTTTTGGTAACCGAGAGAGAGCCCGAGCAAGTGCTTCCCACAAAGGGAGGTGCAGCAAGGGAAAGACAACTGCAATTGCAACTGGAAGTAGGAGAGTGTGTTGGCGACTAGTACGTCAACAGGAGGGTGTGACTCCTTCCACTTCCTTGTGAGACAAGGAGAGTGGAGTTCCAGGTGGTCCGTGTGGACTACTTTAGAGGCGGGAGGTTTTTGCCGCTCAGGAGGACAACTGTCAATCCCGACAGTCCCGGTGAGAGGAGGAGTCTTCAGTCCCGGTACGATCAGGAGCTGCACAGACACCGTCTAAGACCGGAGTTGAAGACCGTACAAGGCGCGAGGTATTGTCGCCGAGCAAGCCTCGGGACAAGGTATGATTCCACAAACCAATTCCTTTCCTATTATATAGACATTGACGCGTTTCCTCGTGCTGGGTTTGGGGGAGAAAACTTTTGTTTCCGCTGCCTTCTCTGTCTCCCTATAAAACCCAACAATTTTGTGGTTTGACTCGGCGGGGTTCTGTCCATCATCTTCATCCCTCGCACATTCGCAGATCACGAGTCCCGCACACGACTCTACTGGAGGTGCCATGGTGGCATTCTTCCTCTTTCTGCCTCACACTTTTACTACCCTGGCTCCACTGACTCCCACCTACCACCTCCACAGCTATACATGCATAGCCTCCATGACTACCATCTCCTATTTTACATCCCTACCCTCTCCTTGTTGAAGGCTTTGGTGGCGCTAGAAGGGTGAAGGAGGAGACTTGCAAATCATGGAGGTGGTTGGACCTCTCGAGAAAGATGATAGTAATGTATGGGGAAGGCTAGAGAGGGTCCACCCACTCGCATTCCTGGATGAGGACCAAGCCACCGCCTACTATGATAGTTTTGTAGGTTTGACTGGGAAGGTCTATGGGGAGAAACTGAGAAGAACCAAAGAGTTTGGATGTCCATGACTCTTTACAAAGATTCACCAAGTCTACCAAGGCCACTGCCATGTGTTCCTGGTGGTGGGAGGGCTTCTTGTGGTCTCTACATATATAAAAATCCTAGGAGAAAACCCTACTAGTTAATAGAAAGAGAGGAATGTAGAGAAGGAAAGAGGAACCAAAGCTTGGGTTTCCCTTACATACACATTGTTTTAGGAGACAATCACACACCACAATTCACTTGGATGGAAAGTGATTTAATTATAATTAACCACTGACCTCCCCAACATGCCTTATTCACAATCCATGACTATACATGTTCTTAATATAAATAACATCAAGGTTCGCTCCTTCCTATTTTGAAATTGGCCAACCCCCCTCGACAATAAGAAACTTGGTTAACAAACCAAAACCTTTAAGGAATAGATATTTAGCACTTATTAGATTATTTATCATCAACTTTTTAGGAAGCTTCTTCATGACTTACAATCTAGATTATTTTTCCTTTTCCCCCTCTCTGACGTGCTTCTTAACTCAATTTCCTTATTTTAGGGAAGCTCATCAATACTTCTCCCAGTTCATATCTAGTAGGTTGGGATTTATTTGGATGTCTTTCATTATACAAATTTTTCTCTTGAAGAATTTATTTTAAGCAATACTATTATCTCATTTTCTCCCGATTTCTAAAATTCTATTATTTTCCTTTATATTTTCATGTATGTCAAAATTTAAATCAAAATATTTTTATTTGATGCCTCAAACATTGTATTTCCATTCTTTGATAGATAATTACTCCTTTAATTATCTAAGATACCAAAAATATTATTTTCCTTAGAAACTTGTATATTATTTCATATTTCAGTTATCTAATTATTCATAAAGCCATTGTTGCACAAAAACTCTTATCTCTTTGTCTTGTGCATGAAGGACCAATTTGTAACACAAATAGTCATGGGCCTTGCTTAAGCCATGGGTTGCACCCATGCCACACGGTGGGTATCATTATTATTCTATCAATAATACAGTTAGGGAATTTACTTATCAATTCATGCCTTACATTTTTATAATCGATTTCACCAAATTTGAGGATATTACAGTTGATGAGGGACCGAAATATTATTTTGGCTCCTTGCAGAGACAACAAGATCTAGCCAAGAAGGTAGTATGCCACAAGAAAAAATAGAAGATTTGATACAACAAATAATGAGAAGTAATGAGGACATGTCAGCCTTAACAACTTATTCAAACTAAACACATAGGTCACAATCCATACTCGCCAGTCTTTGATTCAGCAATCCATACTTAGCACTCCCCAGTGTACATGTAAAGCCTTATGTCTGTTTTAGACAATTCAAAAATAGGGTGAAAGATGATGATCCATATACTCAATGAAGCTATAGGCTAAGACCTTGATGTTAGTCTCTTCCTTAAATATATTCTCGAGGTTCTTCAGTATGACTAGATAAATACTTCCATGATAGAAATATGGATATGGTGAGAGCTTATCAATGCAATGAGGCCATGTGAGTATATTTCTTCAATTGTCTTCTATACATTAAACAATTGCTTGTTTTCCTACAACTACATATATATGGAGACTATATTATCAACAAAACAATGTAGAATTTCTCACTCCTTTAGTAATTATCATGGTGGAAGGAGATTAAAATTCATTTATCAAATATTTTGCATCCAGTTATGTTTTTTTATAGTACGAAAAGAATATTATTCTAGATCTGTTTAATGTCAGGTAAACTTTCACTTCTAATTTAATATCTTCACTTGTAATTTTAGCTTATGATTTATACGTCAACATGGAACTCTATTTTGTTTTTCTAGTTTTTGTTGCTCAGTCTAAGAATTGGGAGTTGTTGGTGATTGCCTTTAGTTTATATTACCCATTGGGTAAAACATCAAGGGGACACACAATAAAGTTCCCAAATATGAAGTATAAATCTATAACCATCCACACATTACTTAATATGTTTGTCATGATATATATAATAGGTGAACTATCTTATTCATTTAAGTTATATGGCTAGAAAGTATTCCGAAAACGCAGAGAATAAATAGATATAAAATTTTAAAATTAGTAACTTTGAAGACGTCAAGTAGTTTGATGACTCCAAATCTTATGTAATCTCTACTTATTGTTATATATTAATGTTTTATATAACTCTTAGTTTTTAGTGTCCTATATAAGAAACTGGTTAGGCATGTAGATACACATTATAGAGTATATGGATTTCATTGTCAGGACATCGTCATATGACATTCAAAATATACATGTCTAAAAGATCGAGATCATAAGTTTATAATTTATTTGAACTATAATCCTGCTTTTTATAATATTATCTTACAATTACATACATTTTTTCTAGGTCTTTAGTACTCAATTATGCAATAGACTATTGTTGGTATGTATGCCCATAGAGCAAGTCATGTGATAATTGTAATGGGATACTTTATAAATGATTTAAATAATAATAAAGGTAATTTTCGATCTATATGTTTTGACTATTTCTGAGATGATAGTGTAACATGATAGATGTCTAAAGAATTGTTTTACTCAATGACGTATGCTTTTGGGTTGAGAACCTGAACGATGAGATCATACGGATGTTAATAGTATATGTTATTCTTTAGTCCCTAGTCGGTTGTTATTGTGGAAATAACCATAGACATCAATAACACTAAAGACTAGACTGTGTGTTGGTTGATGAAAAAATCTCATTAATCATGATATAGTGATATCAAACCAAGCACATAGGTACTTTTTAGAGAACAAGTGTACCGAACAGACCCACCGTGAGAGTGACACATGGAACCATGATTTGGTAGTCACAGTCAGCTCTCACAGTGATGGTAGTGAATGTGATTCTTCGACCTGAAATCACTACACTCAACACATGTCGTTGGGTACACTTTGACATCATCAAACGCAATCCTGAAACATGGGTTGTTATAAAGGTGATGATTGAGTGGCTTTGACACATGGGGCTTTTGAGGGGTGAGTGATATATATGGGATTTGTCCCTCCTAAGGGAGTTTAATGTCCATGGCCACTTGATGAGTAGGATTGAGAAAGGCATGTGCATGCATGTGTGAATCAATATGTGATATTGATGTCACACACATCTCACCCAGTCTGCTCTGAGATCAAGGAAATGGATGAACATTGAAAGGATTATTGTACCATGCCTTGAGTTCATGCAGGACATTAGTGACAAAGGAATTATACATTCACTGTAACACCATTCATGAATTGTAGGATTGAAAGTTGTTCTCCAACTTTCTATTTCACTTGGGTAGCACTGATGTGTGACTAGGCACGACTCTTTGCTTGTGAAGTCATAAATGTTATGGACTTTCACTGCCAACGTGAAATGGACCTACAGGGTCACATACATAGGATTTGACCTGGAAGAGGATTTTATCCACAAATGATGTTTAGATTGATTACTAAAGGATTTTAGTAGTTCAATTAAACACTCAGTTGATTGATAGCTAAAAATCATAGTGTTCAAGGTGTTGGACCAATTGATTAGAGTATCAGATTGATTGAAACTACGATTGACTGATTTTGCACAGTCTGCACTTCCAACCGATCGACTCATGAGATGAACCGATCGGCACATGTTGGTGAATCGATCGGCTCAACTGGCGAGACGATCGGCTCAATTATTGAACCGATCGGCTCATGTGACCAACGGAGATAGTTTGGAAAGTCGATTTTGCAAATATAATTTGTTTCACTTGTACAAATTCGATTTGAACAATGATTCATATTTGATTGATCGGAAACAAATATGAAAGTCAATTTGAGTTGGACCAGGACCACGAACCGATCGGCTCATGTGATGAACTGATCGGCTCAGGGGTCCAAAACGATCAGTTTAGGTGTGAACCGATCGGTTGAGGTCACCAAACAATCGTTTCAGGGTTGAAACGATCGGTTCAGCTGGCGCAGTTGGTTTTTTGTGGAAAATTTAGAACACTTCTACTCCTGCTTTAATCCCGCATTGCTCGGGATAGAGAACCCTGTCCCATGACCCTCCTATATATATAGGGGTATTGGGGGCTTCTCGAAGAACAACTCAGAACACCAATTGCTCTGCAAAGTTATCGTTCTCTCTGGTTTTGGTAATTGAGAGAGCTCGAGCAAGTGCTACCCGATAAGGGAGGCACAGTAAGGGAAAGACAACTACAGAAAAGCAAATGGTTGCAGGAGAGTGTGTCGGTGACTAGTACGCCGACAGGAGGGTGCGAGTCCTTCTGATTCCTTGTGGGACAAGGAGATCGGAGTTCCAGGCAGTCCGTGTGGATGACTGTAGAGACGGGAGACTTCTGTCGCTCAGAGGACAACTGTCAATCTCGACAGTCCCGGTGAGACTACGAGCTGCACAGACACCGTCCAAGACTGGAGGTGAAGACCGCGCAAGTCGCGAGGTAACGTTGCCGAGCAAGCCTCGGGACAAGGTACGCCTCTACAAACCATCCTTCCTACTGTATAGACATTGACGCGATTCCTTTATTCGGGGTTTGGGAGAAGAAAATTTTTGTTTCCGCTGCCTTCTCTGTCACTCCTAAAACCCAATAGTGGTATCATAGCCACGCCAACTGCTCTATATTTTAGGATTATCGATGTGATCGATTTTGGTTTTTTGCCTTTATTTATTGCATACGATGCGAATAAAATTGGGTTTATGCATGTCCAATCCACAAATCCCAAAATACATATATGATATGTAATATAAAAGCATTCGATGTGTGTCACCCTTAAATGAGTTTTGTGGTAGATGTATAGCATGGTTATGGCCAATAAACCCTATGTATGTGTGTTAGTTGAATGTGGTTGCTTGCATCTCGGTCTGCGCATTGATTCCAAATCTCCTATTCCTGATGTAACTCGAGATAACTCGAGATTTCTTTCCTACCTTTGCTCCCCCCGAAGGTAACACGGGGTTTACTTTTTTTCATGTAAAATAGGATAGATTTTATTTCCTATTATGTTAAAGAATGGTGGACCCCTTTTGACGACTGGTTTGAGGAGCGAGACGAGCGGGTGGCATCCTGAGGAGATGCACGACGACTAGTGAACTGAGCGATTGGAGGCGCCAATCAATCGGCTGGTGGCACCCAACTGACCAGTCTGATGGTGAGCCGATCAATCATGAAGATGGGTTGATCAAACCCAGAAAGGAAAAGCACAAAGTTCATCTTGTATAGGTTGCATGTGATGTGGACCTAGATGACCGTGATTCCTCTTGGCTCGAGGAATCACATTAGGATGGCCATAATCATTGCTTTTATTATTTCACATGTTTTCTGTGGGATATAGCATGTATATGATACTTACTATATTGTGGTGATTGGATATGTATATGTACCTCTAAAAACCAAATCCATCATTAAATATTAAAGTTTTACATGCCTTCCAAATGCGACACACGTGAAAAGCTTGATCGACGAAGTGTGGGTACACCCTAGCATGGTACGCCATCTATCTCATAGAAGCGTGAAGGATGGAGATGTGGGTCTCCCCTAGCAGGGTGAATATTCATCATGTTGGCTTTGGGTGAGACTTTACAAGGTGACCTAGATAGGATCTAGCACCTTGAGGCATGGAGGTGATCATGGCAAGGAGTTGTGCATGACATCTTCCAAGAGTTGCATATGATGCAATTGGCAAGAGTTGCCTACCTGGAAGATATGAGTTGTGGGTGACAGCCCTAGCTGGTCCATGACTTGAAGGATTTCAGGATCTTGACCCACTAGAAGATTGTACGCTGCAGTCTTCTAGATTGATGGTGAGGGCTATCAATTGGAATCAAAATAGTGGGAGCGGTAATTAATTAAAGGCCTAATTAACTACTATCAAATTTTATTCAAATCAAATCAAATCAAAAGGAGTTTTGACAAATGCAATTTTCTCTTATAGAATGGCAAAAGAATCATCTTTTAAAATGGGCAAATTAATTGAGAATAAATTCCATAACTGGTTGGGGATTGTGAGAAGTGTTCTGCACAATCCATATATACCAGTAGCCTTTGAGTCCACTCTATGTGCACTTAAGAAGATGGATAGTTCATTGATGGAGATCAATGGAACAAAGTCTAAGGACAAAGGTGAGGGAGAGAAGGGTCTTCTCGCCAAACCAATGTCAGAATCTTCTGCGCTCAAAACATGGAGAGGATGGAAGGAACAACGGAAGAAGAAGGGAGAGATAGAGATCTCGACTTCTAGTGTATACGTTATAAAGATTAACTTTACTACTTCTTTGTCATGGGTACTTGATACCGGATGTGGGTCTCACATTTGTTCAAATGTGAAGGATCTTAAAAGAAGTAGGCCTTTGGGGAAAGGTGAGGTTGAACTATGTGTTTCTAATGGGGAAAGAGTTTCCACCAGTGCCGTAAGAACCTATGAGTTAACTCTACCTAGGGGGCTAATAATAGAGTTGAAGAACTGCTATTATGTACCTGCCATAAATAGGAATATCATTTCCGTCTCTTGTTTGGAAAAGGATGGTTTTGAATTTCTTATTAAGAATGGAAAGTGTTCTATTTCTAAAGATGGGATCTTTTATGGTAGTGCCCCAATGTCTTATGGTATATATTTGATAGATCTAGAGACAAGGGTATACAATCTAAACACCAAAAGGCAAAAACTCAACAACTCAAACAAAACATATCTTTGGCATTGTCGTCTAGGGCACATAAATGAGAAGTGCATTTCTAGACTCCATACAGATGGTTATCTAGACTCTTTTGATTATGAATCAATAGAGACATGTGAATCTTGTTTTTGGGCAAGATGAGCAAGAATTCCTTTTCAGGTAAAGGTGAGAGAGCTAGTGATCTATTAGGACTCATACATACTGATGCATGTGGGCCTTTTAGAACAAATGCCAGAGGAGGGTATCAGTACTTCATTACCTTCACTGATGACTTTGGTAGGTATGTCTATGTGTACCTGATGAAACATAAGTCAGAAACCCTTGAAAGGTTCAAGGATTTCATGAATGAAGTACAAAACCAACTTGGCAAAAGTATTAAAGCACTTCAATCCGATCGAGGTGGAGAATACTTAAGCTAAGAGTTTGAGGACCTTCTGTGAGCCTGTGGTATCGTACCAGAATGGAATCTACCTGGAACACCACACCATAATGGTGTGTCTAAAAGAAGGAATCACACTTTACGGGATATGGTGCGATCAATGATGAGTTTTGCTGATCTTCCAATTTCCTTCTGGGGTTATTCTCTTGAAACCGCCACATTTACACTTAACCAAGTACCATATAAATCGGTTCAAAAGACACCATATGAGATATGGCACGGGAAGCTTCCTGGTTTGTCTTTTATTAAGATTTCGGGTTGTGAGGCTTACGTCAGGAAAATATTTCCTGATAAGCTTGGACCCAAGTCTGATAAATGTTATTTTGTTGGATACCCCAAGGAAATGAGGGGATACTATTTATACCACCCTACTAACAACAAAGTGTTTGTTGCTAGGACAACTATGTTCCTAGAAAAGGAATTTATTTCCAGAGGAAACAGTGGGAGGAAAATAGAGCTTGAGCAGGTTCAAGCCCAACAAGACAAAATTGAATCGGTAGATGTATAAGAGGAACATAGAGATTCACAAGGTGTTGTGGAATCTCAGTTTCCTCAAGTAACACAAGGACCTCATAGATCTAGTAGGACACACCTTGAACCTGAGAGGTTTGGATACCATGTAACTCAGGAAGGAAGTGAGTTGTTCATAGATGATGATCCAACTACCTATCTAGAGGTTGTGGAGGGACCAAATTCTGAGAAATGGCTTGAGGCCATGAAATATGAGATGGAATCCATGTACTCCAACAAAGTATGGACTTTGGTGGAACCACCTGAAGGGGTAAAACCCATGGGATGCAAGTGGGTCTTCAAGAAGAAGACCAACATGGATGGCAATGTGCAAACTTATAAAGGCAAATTGGTTGCAAAGGGTTTTCGACAAGTTCAAGGTGTTGACTATGACGAAACCATTTCTCCAGTTGACATGATTAAGTCCATCAGGATTATGCTTACTATTGTGGCTTACTATGACTATGAGATTTGGCAAATGGATGTTAAAACTGCATTCTTTAGTGGAAATATAAATGAGGATGTGTACATGACACAACCTGAAGGTTTTATATATCTAAAGAATGCAAATAAAGTTTGTAAGCTACAAAGGTCAATCTATGGATTGAAGCAAGCATCTCAGAGTTGGAATCTTCAATTTGATGAGGAAGTCAAAGTGTTTGGCTTTATTCAAAATGAAGATGAACCTTGTGTGTACAAGAAGGTTAGTGGGAGCACAACCACATTCCTCATATTGTATGCGGATGACATACTATTGATGGGGAATGATGTCTCAACCTTAGAGAAGGTAAAGACTTGGCTTGGGAATACTTTCTCAATGAAGGACTTAGGAGAAGCATACTAAATTCTAGGAATTAAGATCTATAGAGATAGATCTAAAAGGCTTCTCTGACTAAGTCAAAGCACCTACATTGACAAAGTGTTGAAGCAGTTCGGCATGGAGAACTCAAAGAGAGGCAACGTCCCCATGCTACATGGAGTCACCATCTCTAGAGCTCAGTGTCCCCAATCTTATGAAGATAGGGAGCGTATGAATGGGATCCCATATGCATCAGCCATCAGATTCATCATGTACGCTATGTTGTGCACACACCCAGATGTCTCGTATGCCCTCATCATGACGAGCAGGTACCAGTTAGATCCCGAGGATGCTCACTGGATAGCCGTAAAGAACATCCTCAAGTACTTGTGAAGGACTAAGGATCAGTTCCTTATATACGGTAGTGAGGAAGAATTGGTTGTAAAGGGTTACACCGATGTGAGCTTCCAAACTGAGAAAGATGATTACAGATCGCAATCAGGATTTATGTTTTGCCTAAACAATGGAGTTGTGAGCTGGAAGAGTTCCAAGCAATAAATAGTTGTCGACTCTACAACAGAGGCCGAGTATATTGCTTCTTCACATGCAGCAAAGGAGGCTGTATGGATCAGGAAGTTCATCTTTGAACATGGTGTAGTTCCCAATAGTTGTGATGCAATTGAGCTTTATTGTGACAATAATGGAGCTATTGCTCAAGCTAAGGATCCCAGATCACATCAGCGGTCCAAGCACATACTACGGAACTTCCATCTCACACGATAGATCGTACAATAAGGAGATGTGAAGATTTGCAAAGTACCAACTGAAGACAACATAGCTGATCCACTGACTAAGGCTCTTTCTCAGTAGAAGCATGATGGTCATGCTAGGTCACAAGGATTGAGGTTCCTAGGTGATTGGCTCTAAGTGCAAGTGGGAGTTGGTTGGTATGTATGCCCATAGAGCAAGTCACGTGATGATTGTAATGGGATACTTTATAAATGATTTGAATAATAATAAAGGCAATTTTCGATCTATATGTTTTGACTATTTTTGAGATGATAGTGTAACATGATAGCTGTCTAAAGAATTGTTTTACTCAATGACATATGCTTTTGGGTTGAGGACCTGAACGATGAGATCATACGGATGTTAAGAGTATACATTCTTTTTTAGTCCCTAGTCAGTTGTTATTGTGGAAATAACCATAGACATCAATAACACTAAAGACTAGATTGTGTGTTGGTTGGTGACAGAATCTCATTAGTCTTGATATAGTGATGTCAAACCAAGAACATAGGTACTTCCTAGAGAACAAGTGTACCGGACAGACCCATCGTGAGAGTGACACATGGAACCATGATTTGGTAGTCACAGTCAACTCTCACAGTGATGGTGGTGAATGTGATTCTTCGACCTAAAATCACTACACTCAACACATGTCGTTGGTTACACTTTGACATCATCAAATGCAGTCCTAAAACATGGGTTGTTATAAAGGTGATGATTGGGTAGCTTTGACACATGGGGATTTTGAGGGGTGAGTGATAGATATGGGATTTGTCCCTCCTAAGGGAGTTTAATGTCCATGGCCACTTGATGAGTAGGATTGAGAAAGGCATGCACATGCAAGTTGAATCATTATGTGATATTGATGTCACACACATCTCACCCAGTCTGCTCTAAGATCAAGGAAATGGATGAATGTTGAAAGGATGATTGTACCATGCCTTGAGTTCATTCAGGACATTAGTGACAAAGGAATTATACATTCATTGTAACACGATTCACAGATTGTAGGATTGAAGTTGTTCTCCAACTTTCTATTTCACTTGGGTAACACTGATGTGTGACTAGGCACCGCTCTTTGCTTGTGAAGTCATAAGTGTTATGGACTTTCACTGCCAATGTAAAATGGACCTGTAGGGTCACACACATAGGATTTAACTTGGAAGAGGAGTTTATCCACAAATGATGTTTAGATTGATTACTAAAGGAGTTTAATAGTTCAATTAAACACCCAGTTGATTGATATCTCAAAATCATAGTGTTCAAGGTGTTGGACCAGTTGATTAGAGTATCAGATTGATTGAAACTGCAATTGACTGATTTTGCATAGTCTGCACTTCCAACTGATCGGCTCATGAGATGAACCGATCGACTCAAGTTGGTGAACCGATCGGCTCAACTGGTGAGACGATCGGCTCATGTGCAATGAGACGATCGGCTCAATTGTTGAACCGATCGGCTCATGTGACCAATGGAGATCATTTGGAAAGTCAATTTTGCAAATACAATTTGTTTCACTTTTATAAATTCGATTTAAACAAGGATTAATATTTGATTAATTGAAAACAAATATGAAAGTCAATTTGAGTTGGACCAGGACCACAATCTGATCGGATCATGTGATGAATCAATATGCATCTTCATCAAATTGCAATTTGACTGAAAAACATTTTATTCCAAAATCACAATTTTTAGAAAACTACTCAAGAATTTTTAATAAATTGATCAAGTGATTTTTAAAAAATGTAAACCTATACATACATTAGACTTGGTATATGATGATTTTGGGCCATTCAGTACTTATTTGTACATCATTTCAATCAAGTTTTACAATCACACATGTTCAAGTCATAGTCCTAAGTCCAATTTGATTTGCAAGCATTCAAATACATATCTAAATGCACATTGTTTGTAATTTGATCTTGTTTAAGTTTCTTACTCATCTGGAACACCTAATGCACACATTAGTATACACAAATGAGAAATATTTATATCATCAAAACACCTAGTATTTTCTTTCAAAGGATTGAGCCCACAACAAAGTACTCAACCTTCTCTAACAATCCCTCATCACATGTTTGTAGTAACACAATGCGGCATGACATGTCATTAATAAAAGAGGATTTTCTAACAAAGAACAAGTCTAGCTTTAGGTATAGAGAAAAGAAGTTTTCCATAAAACACCATGTCACCCAAACAAAAGACCAATTTGCAACTGCAAGGATCAAAATTTACTTTAATTTCTTATCTTATGTAGGATTAATTTAGAAAATACATAACTAACTTTAGGGACATTATTAAATCACTAAATTTTGGTGTTAGTTTATTATGATAATATGTAGCTTTTAATAATAGTTTCATAAGTTTAGACCTTATTTCTCATTATTTATATGTATATAAAATTGATTAATACCATTTTTGACTTGATAAATTTGTATAAATAAGTATAAATGTTGGTAAAATCATCAAAAATATTATTAATGAAAATTTCTACTCTTGACGTATATAAAGGTAGTAGAAATGGAATCGTCATTGTCTTTATCTCGTAGCAAATAAATTTGTGTTATTTTCATAATAAAAAATTATATAAAATAGAGAATGACTCATAGAATCTCTTTACTTGAACCATATCTTCACATAGAGATACTCTATTGTAAATAATAAATTGTGACATTGTTACATCTCTACATAGATCTATTATTTTCTCTTGAAACATATATTTTTTTAACTTATTTGACTAGATGCATACTCTAGAGGATGGGGAAACAACATTAGAGAGAATTAGCCTAATGTGTTTAGAATGGTCACTTAGAGTGAATTCATAATTATGATCTACCCACATACGTGGTGGTCGAGTTTTCCCCACTAGTGTTTTGGCATAGCTGACAACATTATTTGAATTAGAAATCCTAGTTCTAAAATTGCAATATTCTAATAGTATACTTGAGTATGATGCATATTGTTTTACAACATGTTTTGACCAAGAAATAAACCTTTTTATCACCTAGTCCAATCTATAAGAAATATAATGATTGTGGTATCTTATTCAAGAGGATCTTGTTGTCAAGAGTAATTTCTTTGTATAAGTAGAACATGTAGGTGAAGTATGATCACAAAATAAACCTTAATTATTACCTACTAATATCTATAAGAAATATAATGCTTGTGATATCTTGTTTGAAAAGGTCTTATCTCAAACAAAAAGTATTTTGTATAAGTTTTATCCAAGGGTGAAATATGCTAGTATATGTGAGACTTTTTGATAATTATTTCAAAAACTATATACCGAAAACTATGCTCTAAGGATTATTCCAACTCACAAGCTTGAGATCCTTGTTCTGTATGCATGTAGGCATGCTTGATATATATTAATTATTGAACCTTGCTAGACAGTTTGGTCATTTTTTATTTGAGAATCATTATTGATACTTTGAAGATCAGGTTTTGGACGAAATGGATTGGTTATTATCAGTCATCATTTGAGGTACGTGATCTTGTACTTGTTCAATTGAAACATACATTCCTTGTTGAAATCATATACTACTAAAATTGAAATGGTGAGTTTGAAATTGTTGTACCATTAGCTTTTCATTAGAAAAAACCCAATTGTAGAATATATGGATCCCTAATACATTATTGGCGCTATAGGTATTTATAAAGGCTTAAGAGATCCACCTAAGGTGTTTAGTATAATAACAAATCTATGATTCTGCATAGAGAAAGGGGATAGGTACGCTACAATTAATTGAAAACTATATAGATGTGAGTCATATAGGTGTAGGAGACATGGTTTCCCAAGCGTAGACAAAACATAGCAAGTGCCAAATCATTGTTGTTCATAGTCCTAGAATTGATTTTTTTTCTTTGAATTAATTGTCTGATGAAATATTACTAGGTGTAGTTTCAAGAAATGTTGTGGAATATTTTTAATATGGATAGATAGTTGTTATTTATTCCTTTGATGCCATCTTTTTTGGTGTTCTTGGCATATCTCTCAAAAATTATTTTATGTTAGTCATCTTATATATTCCTCGTAATCCGGATTTTGTACCAGTCCTTGTAATTGGCATGTATCCTTTCACATTCATGGTTGATATATTCCCTAGGAAAATGCATGAATAATTTTGGTATGCTATTGGATTAGATTTCTTTGTTTGAATGTAAGATTGGAGCGGGTACATATTTTTACCTACAATTATTTTACATATTTTCTACTTTACGCTTCTACGCACTATGTAGTCCACCAAAAAAGACTTCTAAGTACTATGTTAAATTGTATCATTTGACAAATATTGTTTATATGCTTTTAAATAAAATTGTACCAAATTTTGCTCATCAAGATTAGATTTTTATAGGAAGCATTGGTCCAAAGAAGTCATGCACACGCTGAAGTGGTTCCACATTGATGACTCACTTCATAAGACCATATAGAAAGGATGTCAAAATTTTGATTTTTTTAATTTAGATTACACGTGGTGGGACAACATGCTTCCGTTATGAGAATACTAAATTTTCCATGTCGTGTACAATTTTGGTTGGATTCGTGAATAAATATGGTCGTAGCAATAAATAACTTTTAATAATCAATTTCTTTCAATTTCTTTGATCAAAACTTTGATAATATAAATCAATCAAATGATCTTTAATAAATCCATTGTCCTCCATAGCTATGACTAAATCACAATGCCTTTTGGTGTGTCATGATTTGAATGACCGTTGCGGCGCACGTTGTAACTTTTGCTCCGTTTGGTAAAGCAGCGTGATTGCCCAGATAGTGATGGGCCAAGGTCGGGCAGGTTGCAATCGCTCGTAACCGTTGTTACCAAACGCAAGATCACTCACGGTTTTGAATTTGTATTGTTTTTAGTGTTGACTAGTGTTCAATGGTAGCTTTTGCTCACCAGACAAAAATCTTACGGTGATCCATCTCACCGCACCAGAGCATTGGCTCACCAATCGCGTTGTCAAACACTACATTTGATGGCCTACCCAAGGTGTATCGCGATTGCAACAATGATTATGCATGAAGTATGCTATGATCATGGAAACATTACTTAGATGCTTTCCAATTGAGTTGATCTTCGTGAAGTACTTGGGGACCCTGATGCATCCCACGATTGATATATTGACCACTGGTCTAGTTTCCAAATAAAAGAGGCATTTGAAAATTGTATTGGTTAAGTGAATAAGAATCTTATCGCTTTAGGATTGTGGGTGTTGAGTCTCATCTATTTCAATAGAACCTTATGAACACTATGTGTGCCATGCTGCCCCTTGCATGCAAGATAGAAAAAGAGGAAGAAGAGGAGGCGAGAATAGCACCTAGAAAGATCGAATTCAGGTGTGTTTATGTGGATACCATGTGTGTGGATGCCATAGAGACGTGTGACAAGCATTTAAAATTAAGGACAGTTACTCCAAATATTGAGGACCATGTCATCTGTTTCAGCTTTATCTAGAAATAGGAGGTAACAATCAATAAGTATGCCACCGGTTTAATTTGAAGTTTGAAAGAATATATGTGATCAGAGCTCAAACTGCGCATGGTAGGATGACATTATTTTCATTTTTAAACTAAGAACTTTTTTCCGAAATAACTTTTTGTATGAATACGCCGGATGTCGTTTTAGTACTAAGATAAGATCGTCTTCATTGGATGATCACAAAATATGTTACCGCGATAATGCTTGAATTCATGAAGTAGAACAGTATTGTGTGTACAGTATTATATTTTAGCTAACAGTGCAAGGGTATAACAAGCTAGCTATAGCGTTCAAATACGGCCACGACGCCGGCAGGGTGCTCTTATTCTAGTGTTCTTATTGTAATATATATAACCATCGACATAATACGCGAGCATGCGCACGAGCGCATGCGGCTATAACATGCATCCCGGCGGCGCTAGGTGATAGTAGGTTTTGGAGCACTCAGCAGCAGCGGCAGGAGCCGTAGTGGCATCCCCAGCCGCAGTGACATTGGGCCTGGCATTTGCCGAAGCGCACGTTGCAGGAGGAGTTGTGGGGGATGCACCGCTGTGCAGAAGCCCCCACCATAGGATCGGTGTCACTTCCGGAATCTGCAGAAGCCCCCACCATGGTCGGCGACGTCTTCATCAGCTAAGACCTTGGCCGGAGTGACAAGCAGAAAGGAAGAGAGGAGCAATACCAGGAGGACGACAAAAGCTACCTTCGTGCTCGCCCTAGCTTTCGATCTATTTTAAACTTTTTTGTTGTACTAGTCAACACACACGTGCAAATGCACCTCACATATAAAATTTGTTAAAAATGTGTGGGGGAGATGACTCGTCTGTGAAAGGGTCCCTACGCTAAAAGATATTTGTGTTAGGTTGTTTGAAAAGAGAGAATGAAAGAACCGTTTCCGTGGGATAGAAAAAAAAATACAGAATTAAAAATAATAAAAGTTAATAGGTGAGTGAGAATAAATATTTATAAGAGAAAATTTTTTTTAAAAAAAATGAAAGAAGAGAGTGAATCAAGAAGATGACAGCATCAAACTCGCTCTTTTTACAGTAAACTCGTTCTTTTTACAGTAGTATAGATATATGGATCTACTCTGTCGCACATAACAATAGCTACTGGCAGTGCTGGAGGATGTTACCGGAAGGAAGTGGAAAATGCCGATTTGTTTACCCACACAAGAAAGGCCATCAGTTATCAAGAACATAAACCGGACCCGTGAAACGATTATAAAAATGGCTGGTTGGTTTCAAATTTCAGCTGTTAACAAGCCCACGTAGCTAAAAATTTGGACGCTACCGATCAAGAAGGTTCATCGAAACTGCCATGAATGTCCAGAAAAATGCGACTGGGTATCTTACCAAAAAAACAGCTACAGAACTGGCTTTAGATCTTCAGACTCTTTCCCGCAATTCCATCTTATCTCAAGCGCCATGAGTGTATAACTGCACTCCAAGCCGAGCATCAAGATTGTTAACCGGGCCGAAATATTGGCACCCAATTGGGCCGAAGTAGTAGCATCTAATTGGTTGGATAGAAGGATAGTGGCAATAAGATCATACAATAGGACTTGTCAGTTTCGAGAAGAGAAAAACAAGTAGTAACGAGCGACCCCTCACTACGGACCGAACAGTTTGCAACTTGGAACTGTGAAGTGCACGCTTATTCAAACATTAAGGCTTTCACAATCCTAGAGTATCAAAACATGGGCAGCCGACAAATGCTCTTTTTTTTCTCTAAATTTTATATAGCAACTCTTAAACTAAGCTACTCGCTTTGGCCATCATATAATTCGGATAAAATAAATATCGTTCCTTAATAACAAAAATAGAGGGGAAAACGCCAAATCCATTTCTATGTATAAAGCTGACACCCCCACGTAATAAAACTATTTGGATTATGCTCATGTAGGACACTTCCAATCAAGAATTTCTTGCCCAAATTTGTAGGATCCATTCCACATTGATAAATTTAGACCAATATGCATAAGTTGGATTTAGTTAGTTTTTTTTCTTGTTTATTAAAACTAGGAGACTGTCACTTAATCATGTCCTCCCCCGGGCTCACTAGAAAAAGGTGCATGCACTAATAACCAAAGTTAAGTAAATTTCTTGTTAAAGAGAAATGCAATTTGATTAGGTTAATGTAAAAATGAATAAGTAATAGATATCATTTAGGACATATAGGCACTTGCCCGATAAGAAATTACATATATTTACCGGACTAGATCTTGGTTTGTGGATTGGTATGTGAAATCATAATCTTATCTCAATGCAACAATATAATTATGATCCCAATATACAATAATTACATGATGATCAATGCACATGGAAATAATAGATTGTGATCTTGGAGAATATTGCTATGAAATTTTCTATTGGGTTAATAAAGAGTCATGGTGCACGTCAATGAATAATTTAGATGGAATTTATTCCTCATATATAACATGAATGATGCCCTAGGCCTCTTAGTTAGTGAAATCATAAAATGCATGAACCATTCTCATGTGAGTCGGTATAGAGATATCAATTTCATATGTATATGTGACGTCCCCAGATTTTCTAAAACTTAATCTGATGTGAGACGTCCAAATTGAAACCCTCACCTCAGCGAGAATCCCAATTTAAACATCCCACACGAGGCTAAGAAGAAGAAAATCAGAGGAAGTCATAAGGAAACAATCAGAAGCACATATACATGAACAATAAACAAACCACAACACATGTTCACCATTCAACATATAATTACAACATGAATTGTTACAACATTTGATATTACATATTGAACAGCAAACTTATACATATACATGTGCTACAGCTAAACAACGGGATCTTAAGACAACAGGTCCACCTGTACATCAGCTCACCACACAACTCTCAACTATCCTGGATCTTCAAGAGCATAACCACAACCTAAACAAAAGATTACATGCGGTACACGTCAGCACAATATTTCATGAATATTGTACTGAGTACGCCTACGTGTCTTTTTATATACCTCTCATCATATCTTGGCAATAAGATAAAACTAATACTTGGCAATATAAAGAAATATAAGAAAAGCGTATACTTGCACAAAGATATTCATTAACAAAAGAGAACACATATTTTAAGCACATTTCCATCATATATCTTGTACATCTGCCCCCAAGGGCTTCGATATTTTTAGGCCTTATGATCTACTACCAAAGAGTTTGAGATCATATTACATGTGATCTACTACCAAAGAGTTTGAGATCTAACACATGTGATCTACTACCAAAGAGTTTGAGATCACTTCAATGCACTGTACTACCAAAGAGTTTAGTGCTATCATATGATGGATCAGATATCTTATATTTCGTGTGTTCATAGCCATAAGTATGGAAAATCAAGTAGGATATCATACAAGAACAATCACTTCATCCAATACCATATGCCAAGTATTCTACTATACATATAACACAAGCATATTGTATAATAAGCCAAGTAAGAGGTAATAGCGTACCTTGATCAAGAACAAACCTAATCATCAGATATCCCTCATGTCAACTATATCATTGGTTAAACCTGATCAAGACAAGACCATATACTATCATCAGGTTCTCATCCTCATACGTCTCATGTTAACCCTAAACATGTTCATATTAGGGTTTGCTTATCTCATTAGGATATGTGCATCATTACTTGTATTCCTTTCTTATAATTATCATATTGATGTCATTTTCCAGATTATAGTTCATTAACTGGATATACTCCTGTGTCACATTATTATGTGAACATATTTAACATCATGTCACTTTATTAACCATCTTAGGGTTACATCACTTGTATTAAGGGTGCTCTTCATATAACATGAATTTCGTGTACAAAACTGGTCTCATATTTACATATTATCTTTCAATTACAGATATGAGAATGTTCTGTGAATTTTATCATTTATTAGGCATGCATGTATTAATTGCATTATCTTTAGTGTTATTAGCCCTAATTAGCCATATTAATCAAATTACATGCTTTCGTGCATCATCATGGCCATATCTGACATCACATGCATTATAAACGTTATTATGGAGTTACTGACATTTTTCCACAATTTTAGAACATCGTTTGATATTTTTTACTCAAGAACTAAGCATTACACATATTACATAATATCACTGATATTTAAGCATCAAAAGACTCATATTATAGTTCCAGGTTGTTCTAC
This sequence comes from Alisma plantago-aquatica, assembly GCA_963693085.1. Classification (NCBI taxonomy): domain Eukaryota; kingdom Viridiplantae; phylum Streptophyta; class Magnoliopsida; order Alismatales; family Alismataceae; genus Alisma; species Alisma plantago-aquatica. The sequence continues at coordinate 1,320,241,328 of OY856409.1, read as the reverse complement.
GCATTTTTCTGAGAATTTCAGTACCTTATTTGTAATTTTCTGATAAGCGAACAATTTTCTAGGATTTATTGAAGAACTGGGAATTTCTGAGAGTTTTTACCTTTTTCAGCAAATCGGGTCTTGCCACGTGTCCTTGAGGCTTGCGCAGATCCTATCTGCTGCTGGGACCCGATCTGGATCCTGGGGTTGGATCCATGGGGCTGCAGGTCTGCTAACCCGGGTCGCTCGGCTCCATCTTCCCCGTTCTCACGAGCCTCACGGTCCCCTATTTCCTCTGTGAAACAGGGCGACGCCGCAAAGGGAGAGCTCCGGCGAGCAAGGGCTTGGGATCGAGTGCTCCTCGTCGGCGCTTCATGCCTCCATCACAATCATCGTCCAATAGCCTCCCTCCGCGGCCACTCAGAAGTGTCCCACGGCCTCTGGTTCTCCGGCGAGGTGGGAGCGCCGCCGCCATCCTTGGCTGCGGCGGAGCAAAGGGGTCAAACGCCTTCGCTCCTCCTTGCATCGATCTAAGAGATCCAAAATCTTCCAGGTGTGCTACGAACTCATCCAGGACCTCGATCCGCGGCGGTCTGCACTCCATAGGTGCCGCCGACTTCGTCTTCCTCCTTGGTGTGGGTGAGCTCGGTGCCTGGTACATCTACCATCTGGGTCCTCTTTCCATGAGGAATCTTCTCCTCAGACCTCCGTCCTTCATTTCCCCCTTCTTATCCTCTTTCAGACACCCCTCTAGCTCCATTTCTTCCTTCTTCGACAACCTACTCTCCAACCTTTAGATCCTACCTGTAGGTTGTGATGGAGAGACAAAAGGGACGGGGAAGGTGGAACTCCCTCGTCTGGGTTCTGTCAAGCCCAAATAAGGGGTCGCCCGACTCCTCTCCTCATGTTGAAGCCAACTACCTGGTTGGACTCCCCCATACATACCCATGATCAGCGAGTACCTCGACATCGTGGTTGCTACCTGGGGTCAAAGATATAACCGCATGGTACAAGACAACACCACTACCCTTGATCTTCAATCCAATGGTCTGGGTGAGTCCCTTACTTGAGCCCATCCGTGACCCATTCAGACTGATGATCCCAGACACCAGATCAGATATGAATGGCCCAGATTTGTCCATGCAGACGCAGCCCAAACCAAGGGCGCGTGACACATCCATTGCCCTTAAACTTTGGTCTAGTAATCCTCAAAAAGCACATTATATCACTATATTCAAACCTACATAACTTCTTATAGGGACCTCCAAATGCCACCAAAATTTAACCATAGCTTCACCATACCTCAAGGTACAATCCATTCGATTTTTGGTGCAAAACTCAGCTACTTGACTTGTCAAATAAATTCCTCAAGTAGGCTTAAACTTATGGATCCAAATTATTATATTAACATCAATTAACAAACCTTCTTTGTCAAGAGCATGGAACCCTCAATCTATCTCAATCTTATACTTTCACTTAAGTCATTGGATATTTTAGGATTCCAAAAGTCCACTCCATCACATCCTACACACCTTGAAAGATATTTCGTCCTCGAAAATAAGCCAGAAAACCCACTTTGTCACAGTATATCACTTATCTATTATAAGATGAAGGACCTTGGGTTTGTACATGATAAGGATGACTCTTTATGTCCTTTATTCAGTTAAGATATTTATGATAAAGATATTATACAACTCAATAAAATTGTCCATGAATGATTTGAAAGGTGTTCAATTGATTCTATAACTGCCTTTCCGAAGATGTGTTTCTAGATAGTACTCAATGCTTTTGGACCATAATATCAATTTCAAATATATTACCAACATTTTATGAAATGTACAATGTCGAACACAGAATTCTCTTTAAATAGTAGATAATTACCTATTTATAAATGATATAATACCCTTCATTTATTTTCTAGATCTTGGAGTTATTATGGAGCCAAAAATTGCAAGAATTTGGGTAATCTTCTCATCAAGTGATAAACGATAGTTCTCAAGAATCTACAAGGCTTTGGGTTAAAAAACTCTCTGTATCTACTGACATGACTTATACCATATTCACATGGGATTTGGAAACTCTAGTCTCAAAAATACATATATATTATATGATGGTACTTATATCAATTTCCAATCAAATTTCGCTCATTTTATCTTCAAATTGAGTAACTCTAATAATAGCTAGTGAGAGAGAGAGAGTGTGTGTGTAATGAACCCATCTCCCGGTAACCCCCACTTAAGGGAGACTAAGAGATCAGAGTCATTATCTAATAACCCGGATCAAAGGTTCGACAAATAATCAATAATAATTATGAAATTCTACTACTAAACTGAAAACTGGTATAAAATAAAAATTTTACTTACCTTTTAAAAGCTGGGATTTCTAAACTTCTATCCATGAAGATATTAATCTAACTAATCCTCATGTGTATGTTATTTCTCATTTAGTTCCACATATGCCACTTTACTGTTTGTTCTTTTCATTTGTACCTAAAATGCCGACAAACAAAACGTCGGTCAGCAAGAAGCTGGTATGTGGGGGAAACATTAATTGTGCAACTATGTTAACAATGTAGTCAACCAAATATCATTTAACATCCAAGATTACGTTTTAAGAAATACTACTCAATCCTTTCCTATCCCCTATCTTTGTATCGTCCCTACAGTGGACATGGATACTACCTCTCTCATATGGTAGATCCTTACCCCCATGGTCCTACCACACAGGTAGCCAATTCCTAGGGTTATGGAGTCACATGGCCCTACCCAAAGGTAGCCTAATCTCTGACTCATGATGACTTGATAGACCTACCCCATTGGTAGCCATTTACTAAGTCATTTAATGACCTGTTGGGCCTACCCCATTGGTAGCCATTTACTAGGTCAATCTATAAAGCTACGGAGGGGATTGGGATCTGAGCTAGTAGGCACATATCTTAGGTGATAGTCATATTCACATTATAAATTGCAAGAATTAAATGCATCCAACAGTTTAATTCAATTCATTGATAAAACCTCAAAAATCATCGAGAAACTAATTCGGGATATTCATAGGCGTAATCACATACCTGACAAGTTGATGTGAGACAGAAATAATCTAATCAACCAATAGGCAAGCAAACATTCAATAAGATCCTGAAACAATTATACAATTTCCTTTTATTACTCATGTCATTAAGATCTACTAAATCTAGCTCGCTTCCTAGAGTTTCTAGTCCACTTTTAGGGTTTCTTTTGCAATTAGGGTTTCCCTTCATCTTTTACTATTTCAAACCCTAATTTAACGCAATTAATCACCAACCCTAATTATGTCAACATCTAATCCTCAATTCCGGATTAAAGGCTTAATTAACCATTAAATAAGTCCATTAAGCCTATTTTACATTAAAGCTACAATTTTTATCCCTTTAATCCAAGACAAGATCATTATATGCATTTATCATCAATTCAAAGTTCATTATAGTCTAATTCGCATATGAACTTGACCTACCATTAATTCCACCTTTTATTCATGAGAAAACCCTAATTACTACATTTAGGGTATTTATCCACAAATTAGGAACTTAAATGCTCGAAATAGCTTTTAACCATGAAAACTCAGTTTGATACATGAAATCGAATAATTAAAGCCATTAATAGTCCTAATTACCAACATTAGGGTTTCAAGGCCCACTAAAGTACATTCATGCACATGAAACTCTAAATTAACTAATTTCGTGCAAAATTCAACTTTTTCGATCTTAATGTGTCTCTTTATGATTAACAGGTTAATATCAACTTTAACCATCAATTAAACCCTACTGATTACATTAATCATATCAAAATAGGGTTTCTTAATCATCATTACATTAAAGTGAACAACTTCCATTACTTTTCGCATTGAAAGAAGAATTAGGCTTCAAATATATTTTTATTGCATTCCTCTCATTTTTCTGAGCAAAATTCATGTATAATGCGCATCTATCCGAGCTACGGTTATTTAGTTATGAATTTAGCAAGAATCACTTACTTCGAGCCAATCACAGAGCGCGACGTCACCTTATGCTTGCAAGGCTCTTGTGATTTGGAAAACATAACCAAATGTCAGTTTTTCCCTCGATAAGTGGATTGGTTGCTCAGTCCGCGGAAGGGCAACTCCGTCCAACGCCACCTTGGTTCCTTCTTCCTCGCGAACAGACCAGGTCGCCGCCCTAGCTGCTGACCTGCAGCGCTTCGCGGCCTTCCCCCCACCTCCTCGAGGCTCGTGCCTTGATAGGGTCTCTTCCCTACCTCCTCCCCGCCCTATCCCAACAAACCATGCTGCAAAGCACAACCAAAACGTCTGAATATGCGTGAGGTTCTCCCTTAGTTGCTGTCGCATCTGCTGTAGGTTTAAAGATCTCCAGCAAGGGTTGCGGGTAGACGAAGGCATGAAAGAGGTAGCTAGCCCTTCGGGGTTTGTCGTGGAAGGTCCCTACTTCTAACAGAACCATAACGACACCCCTCGTTGCCCTAGAACAACGATATACCCTCTTGGTTAGGGTTTAGGCGAAAAGAAGAAGAAACAAAGAGAAAGATGCACGAGATCTCATAGGCTCGAGGCCCTGGATCCAACCCTTATATAGGGAAGGATGGAAACATCCCATTATGCTTAACCACTGGGAAAATAAGTCCCCTTTATCTTACTTTCCTTGTTTAGGTGCAACTTCTCTTCTTAAATCTATTCCTTCTTTATTAGTATCCCTTGGTTATTAAGGAAACTACTCACTTAAAGGGAAATCTGAAAATTACATGTTTTAATCTCCTTGTGCTTGACTTTTAATCCATTGGCCATGAGGATCAACTTCCTTAAAGAAATTTACATCCCCTTTTGATAATATCAAAAAGTCATTAATTATGTAGTACATTATCCTCTTACTTTGCATTATTGGCATTTTCTCTTTCCTCTTTCTTTATTGGGGCTCCTTGGACCCTAAGAAACTCTAATATTTCGAAATATCTTTTCAAGATACCTATTATCCTTCTAGATGCATATAAATGCACTGTTCTTCATTATTTCTCATTATCTTGTTTATTTCTTATTAAAATATTTCTTTTTGAGGATTTATCTTTATTTCTCTTTTATTTTCCTTATTGGTATTCCTTTTATCATTAGGAATCCTTGGAATACGAAATTCCACTAAGGATAACTCAATTATACCTCTTTTCACTTATTTTCCACCTTTTGCATTGTTTTCAATTTCTTTCTTGATAAATAAATACTTGATTGATCTTTTCTTTTATTTTTGCATTATCTTTGCCACTTTGGACTCCTTGGAACTCAAGGAACCCAAGAGGCACGAAATCCACCTTTGCCTTCTAGAGGTTTCCACATCCTTCTTTTCTCAAATATTCAATTATTCAATTACTAATTGAATTTTCTTGTTATTCGGGCTCAATAGACAATAAAGCCCACAACACAAACATCAAGGCTATTGCAAACGAAATCCATTTAATCAAACCAAATTATATCATTATTTGTCCAATATGAGAGTTTACATTTCTCATCAGATGATTCCAAAATTTGGGTTGTAACAGAGAGAGAGGTAGGCGAAGGAGAGGAAACAAGTTCAAGTATATGTTTAGTACTACATTCAAATTGCATTCTATGCAAGCTTACACAAATACATCAAAACCACAAACACTTCATGAGTGTACATGTGTCCATGAGATCTTCATAAACCCTTGGACATAGATGTGACACCCAACCTTAGCATTAGAGAGCATGAACAACTCATTCCATAATAGGTCGTGATGAGAAAACCCAAAACTAAAAACCCGAATCAATCTTAACTAATATCATCCAACAAAGTATGCAAGAAAAATCACCTTAATTTCCCTATTAGACACCTAAACTTGGCCTTGAGTTTAGGGGTGGTATGGAGTTCCCACCCTATGCTTCACTCCATATTTTCTCAAAAAAGATCCAAATTTACTAAGTGAGGACTTCCATCACTGATATTCATCCTAGGTACCCCAAATCTCCACAAAATATGCTTTCACAAAGCAACATACAAGTTGCACATCATTAGTCCATGTTGGATTTGATTCCACCCATTTTAACACATAGACAACTACAAGAAAAATATAGAAGTTAAAGTTAGAAGACACAAAGGGTCCTACGAAATCTGTGCTCCAATGATCAAACACCTTGACTTCTTAAAACATGCCTTGGGGCATTTCATGTCTTCTAGAAATGTTGCTTGGCCATTGACATGTGTCACACCTCCTCACAAAGTCATATGCACATTTAAACAAGAACGGGAAATATAATACACTCTTCAAAACCTTGGTCACTATCCATGAGCTAGCATGGTGGACCCTAGATGGTAAAGAGTGGCAATGAGCAAGTATGCTCTCAAACTCGCACTTGGGAACACACTTCATTAATATTACATCTCTACATTGCTAAAGCAAGATTGGGTCGTCCCAAACATAAAACCTTAAAAATTTGAAAATAACTTCTTGCTAGTTCTCCAAAAAAAATAACTTACTATATTCGAATAGGATCTTTGTCTTGAATAGCAAAAGGATGATCATCAGGAAAATCTTCAATGATCGGTATCTCTGATTCCCAAGCATTCACCCTCTCTAAATGATACAAATGATTTTCCACTATATTCTCTGCTCCAACTTTATCCTTGACTTCTATTTCAAAATGCTTAGTAACAAAATCCATTAAATCAATCTCATCTTTGCAGTTTTCTTCTGACATAGGTACTTAATAACTGCATAGTTAGTCTAAACAATCACCTTTGCCCCTATTGAATATTTTCTAAATTTATTAAAATAAAAGACAATGACTAATAGTTCCTTTTCATTGGTGATATAATTTGCTTGAGCATCATTAAAAGTTCTTTATGTATAATAAATTACAAAAAGAGCACAATCTTTGTGTTGTCTCAATACAACTCCAACTGCATAACCCAATGCATCATATATTATTTCAAAAGGATGGTTCCAATCTAGAGCAACCACCACATATGTGGAGATCAAACTCTCCTAAAATACCTCAAAAGCTGTAAGACAACGTTCGAATAAAACATTATTAACTAAGCAGAAGCGATCATAAATAACAGATCACTGAAAATCACTAAAAATTAAAACCAATAACAAAGAGATCCAAACATAGGAAAACTCTTTCATCAAGAACTGATGTATTACATTTACATCTTGGTTCATAAGTACATAACTTGTACCATCCCTTTTTGAGGATTACAAACATCAACTGCCCTATTAACATTATATACAGACAACATAAGAACCTCGATGCATCAAGACAAAATCTCAGATAGATTCATTAAAACACTAACTGCTAACTCCAAGGACCTAAGAGTACAGAGACAATACATAGGACTTCTATCTACAAGACACGACAGATAGTACACTCCACCTGAGCTGTCACTGTTGTCCCTATTGTTGCTGATGTACTTCCTTAGCAAGATGTTCTCAGTCTCCTCCGTGCTTGTCCACCTAAAAATATTGGATCCCACGGGGGTGAGACAATTGTAATTTCCACAACGAGAGATATAACTTCTCTGCCAAAAAATTATTATTGAAGTTTAATGATATAAAACTGAGCAGAGGATAAGCAGTTTAAAGAATTCTCATATTTTAAAGCACTGTAACTATTTATGATAGAACAATAGATCATCTATTCTCTTAATAAGGAATAGGAACAACATGTATATCATTTATCTATCATATTATACCATCATGTCAAACTTCTCTTGTGACACTCATTATATTGATATGTCACCCATGAGACATTCTTGTTTCAATCTGTTGGCCTTACCCAATCTACTAAACAGATATGGGATTATATCTACCATGTACTCATATATCATTAATACAGGCATTGGGTTTTTACCAATCATGTGTTATCATTACAGGCATTGGTTTATTACCAATCTCGTGTTATCATTACAGGAATTGGGTTATTACCAATCCTGTGTTATCATTAAAGGCATTGGGTTATTACCAATCTGGTGTCATCATTACATGCATTGGGTTATTACCAATCATATGTCATCATTACAGGCATTGGGTTATTACCAATCCTGTGTCATCATTACAGGCATTGGGTTATGACCAATCATGTGTCATCATTACAGTCATTGAGCTTCTGCCAGGTGTTGGACTCTTCCAAACCTGATTACACCGCAAGGCATTGGACTTTAACCAACCCTGATTACACAGCCAGGTAGTGGATTCTAACCACTCCCTATTACAGGCTTCATGACTCTGCCAGGTATTGGACTTTAACCAATCCTGATTATACAGATCATGGGATATAAATTCCTTTAACTCATCATTGATCATCACATCCTTCTCTAGGCTCTAAACACTGACGTTAGCCTTCATAGATTTTCACATTCTTTATTGAATACAATTGTTCCTCTTATTAAGTTTATTAAAACATTATCATTTCTTACAATAAACTTTTATAATCATCTTGGTACCTCTCACTATGCCACAATTGTTCTAATGGCTCATAAGGCCCATCAACCATCTTGTCACCTCTCACTAGGAAACATCTAAACATATGGCTCACAAGTCCATTAAACATCTTGTCACCTATCACTAGGCAACATCTAATCATATGGCTCACAAGGCCATTACACATCTTGTCACCTCTTAATAGGCAACAATAACATATTACAATAGTAACACCACTATTCCCTCAATAGGGTTAGGGCTTACTAATCAAGTCACATTAGGGTTTCTCATGTCCCATTACCCAATTTAGGGTTAGGGTTTCCCATCTCACATTAATTAGGATTTCATATTTATCAAATCAACCTTAATATATTGCTCCACACCTCTAGGAGCATCCATTAACATCTCGAGTATTCAATCATGTTTATTACTCTTAACATTTATCATTAAATGATTATCAATACAAGGTATGAGTTCATTTCTCATCCTTATCATGGTATGATTATATCATACTCATTAGTTTGGATTAACCCCATTCTCAAGGTATATTAGCCTATACTTATCAAAGTATATCAAACTCATTACATTTCATTGTAACAATTTACATAACACAATTCATGTGTTTCTTATCCAGGTATATTGGATTTGAGGTGCATCAAGGTATATCAACCCTGGAATGCTAAAAGTGATATCTATCATATCTTCATTTCTTGATGTATCACTTTCCTCATCACTTCCAACTTACTTGAGTTATCAACTTATCTGGGATTAAGGTATTTCCCATCTTAATACTTTTATCCACTAACCTATCACTTTTACCATGAAGTGCATAGGTCACACACAATAATGGTCCAGCTATCTTCAACGATATGGACTCATTTCCAGTTAAAGCATTGCTTACTATAAGGTTGCCTATGATCAACCATTTGAGATATTTCACCTTTATAAGGCATTACCCACTATTTTATCATTAGGGTTCTCTCATACCATTACCCAATAATTAGGGTTTTGGTTTATCATCATATTGTCCAAGATTAGGGCTTCATGTATTATAACTCAAAATTAGAGTTTCTCATACCTTCACCTTGTATTAGGGCTCCTCATCATACCATTGCATAGGGTTTCACATGGCATCACCCTCAATTAGGGTTTCACATGGCTTCACCCTCAATTAGGGTTTCACATTGCATCACCCTCAATTAGGGTTACATCATTACCCTAGATTAGGGTTTCACTTAGGATTGCCCTAATTTTTAGGATTATGGCTTATTAACCCACTTGATTAGGGTTTCATGATCTCTTTTCTAAGGATCATACCCAAATCACATATTCTTCATGATTAATACTCATGTATGAATTCCTTTCTATCATCCTCACAACTTGATTAGGTTACATCAGCCTTTCAATCAAATATATACAACTATGGTTGACATAGTGTGTTGAGATATTATTTTCATAAGCTTTTAGGGTTAATCATTTTAAAGGTACTAATCATCTAGGTACTTTAGGGGTTCAACAACTGTACCTATCTTTGATTATCATTATTATCAACCATTGGATCAATGGATCAATCATCACTTTAAATATCCAAACAATTTGATCACTTTTGACCTCCATTCGGATTTAGCATTTCAACACCGAACGGTTTTGAAACCATTTGATTCCAAACGGTCCTAGACCATTTGACCCCAAACGGTTTCAAGACCGTTTGGACTCAAATGGTCTCAAGACCATTTGGTCCAAGTCAGCCTCAAAACCGAAAGGGACACCTAAAGGTTTCCATCAACCAATCGATCATGATTTGCATCATTGAAATATTCAACAATTGAACTAGTTAAGTACATCAATCATTGACTCTGGAATCTCCAAACAATCCACCTTAGATTTTGACCTCCAAACGGTCCTGAGACCATTTTATATCAAATGGTTTCAAGACCGTTTGGACTCAAATGGTCTCAAGACCGTTTGGTCCAATTTGTCTTGAAATCGAATGGATTCAATTAGGGTTTTCACCACTTCACCTGATTAGGGTTTGCAATTGGTAGATTATTCAATCATGGAACCTTTAGAAACCAATCAATTAAATCTATTAGATCATTATTAAACACATAAGCAACCTCCCTCAAATGTTCAACCCCCTCCATTCGGTCAACCACTCCAAACAGTTTGGAACCCAAACCTCCAAACGATTTGCAAATCGTTTGGTCACCAAACGATTTGGTGAAACCGATTGGACCATATTGTTGAAACCGTTTGTGCCCAATTTTGTTTTGAGGTGTGTTATTATGATGATTTCATAATCATAAAGCCTTATACCTTCGAAAAATACTGCCATTTTCATGGTAGTTCTATCAATTATACAAAGGAAGTTCAAGAAGAGCAATTGAACGAAATAGATTGAGGAATTGAATTCAATAATAATGAATAAGGGTTCAAGTTATAAAACCCACCTCCAAAGAAGCTTCAAAGCTGCTAACTCCACGTATTTAATGGTGGAAGAAGCTTTCTCAACTATCCCAAGCTCGTCCTCAAGCTTTTGAATGAAAAGAAATGGCTAGGATTGAAGATTGAATGGAGAAAAGAAGAAATCAAGCATTGATTTTCGATTTCCACCATGAAATCAAGGTGAAACGTGATCAAGAAGCTTACCTACAAGTTGGGGGTCGTCCTACTATTGCTACTAAGCTTCCTTGGTCGTTTTTCAAGCAAAGAGTGAAAGTGGATTCGAAATTCGCCTTTCAAGCTATGGATAAATGAGCTTATATGCATTTTTATTAAAATTCATTTTAAGAGAGAGAAAGTAGGAAACAACTACTAAATTTCCTTGCCACTTTCCCTCTCCTCTTCCTTAAATACGAGTATATCTTCCTTGTCTCTTATTCCTCTCAATTAATCATAAAATAAAGAAAAGAAAATTAAGCACCTTAATCCATTTAATAATAATATCCATAAGTTAGTGGATATTTCTTTTTCTTTTAATAATGTGAGTGAGTTATCCACTTCCTTTAGATATTTTCGTTCCTTTTCAAGGCACATGGTCGTCCAATTTTTTGCAAAATCATCGCTCACCTTTTGGTTGAAGGGCTCTTCAATTAATATATTTATTTTTGCATTAAATTGAAGTAAAGTTCCAATTATGCTTAAATCTTGATTATTTTAATATCAAGATTCTCTCTCCTCCAAAGTGATTCAAATGAGGTGCCCCTCTCATTTCATTTTCTCTACATGATGCTAAGAATAATTAGGGATCCTCTAGAAGTGATATTTTGCATATTGAACCCTAGGTTTTGAGTAATTTGCACATTATACCAAAACTAGGTTTTAATGCACAAACATTGCTCAACAAGCTCTTTCTTATTATTCAGGCTTGTAAAAGCCATACTACTGCATCACACTCATTCCTATGATGCTTCCATATATGAGGAACATTTTTCCATGCACAATTTGCTATTTAACCCCTCAACTTGGGTAATTTGCATTTTAGTCCAAGACAAGTAAAACATTATTCCAACATTATTCCAAAAAGGACTGAAATTGAAATATAAGTTCCTCTTAAGCCTTAATTACTTTTCAAGAGATTAGTGAAAGCATATAATAAGCTTTATTTTAGCAAAACATCTAGGGTTAAGCATAACCTAGGTCAGGGATGTTACAAATTATAAACCCCTAACAAGGATTACGTCCCCAAAATCCCAGATAACATAAGATAGTTGTTACTCATGTCATCAAGTCTCTAATTATCATCTCAATGTCATGAAGATTTGCATAAATATTTATCCAGTATCAGGTTCTTCCACACAGATTTATCATCTTAACTTTATCATACAAAGCATATATTAAATTCCTCTTTTCATTATTGACTTAAAATATAAATATTGTGTTAAGTAACACCTTCTATGTCGAAGAAGTGTTATTCATTCTTCAGCTGATTCTATAATTATTCCTTCAATTATTACCCTTCTATCAATGTTATGTTTATGTACAACATAAACCCCTAACATATGATGTCCATATAATTTTATGTAACTAGATTGATTTCAAAGTTGGCCAATATAGATAACCAACATAAATCATCTATGATTTCTCAGATACCAGAATCCTTACTTTGGTATTCATCATATGTGTTGAGAACACATCTCATCCTTATCATATCCATTTCTCTGTTGTTTCCACCAAAGGTACACATACATAAGGTATTTCTTTTATTTTAGGACATTGCTTGTTCCATATATAATTATCTTGGAACCAAAGTCCAAAGCAAACTGATACTTTTCTAAGTATCCATCAACAGATTATTTCAAATCCATGTACATCAAATGTCATAATACTTACTTGATTTCCATGTTAATGAAAGGAATAAACATAAGGGAACATACCCCTATCATTACCCAAGGTTGTTCATCAAAGAGGAACCAAATATTTAATAGAGGTAATCCACTTAGTAATCCTTTATTTATTTGGGAAAGTTCACGTAGAAAACCTTATGTGGTTGGGAAATTTCACTTAGCAAACCCTTTGTAATTGGGAAAGTTCACTCATCAATCCCTATGTAATTGGGAAAGTTCACTTAGCAATCCCTATGTATTTGGGAAAGTTCACATAGAAATCCCTATGTAATTGGGAAAGTTCACTCAACAATCCCTGTTTATTTGGGAAAGTTCACTTAGCAAACCCTTTGTAATTGGGAAAGTTCACTCAGCAATCCCTATGTAATTGGGAAAGTTCACTTAGCAATCCCTATGTAATTGGGAACCCTTTACTCAGATGCACATGCATTGGATTTGTGGGAAAATCGAGGGATAGATCCCCCTGTTATATGGCCCCCTTTCCTTTTCTGATTCGAGGAAGGAGACACACAGAAAGCGTCGGATCTCGATCCAACGGTTGGCGCCATCTTCTTCTATTTTCATTTAAATCGGAAAAGTGTGACATTTATTACAATCACAACACTTTAGGGATATTTGTAAAAGCCATAACTCCCAAACCGAGTGTCCAAATAATCCCAAATTTTGAGGGAAACTTAATAATGTCTTTATCTACCTCTCTGCCAAAATTGGGCTCATTATCTAAAATAAAAGGTGTCTTTTTTCAGGTGCAAGATATTACTCAATTAAGTGTATTTTCACCTATTTTCTCTTTCCTTTGCTATTAAAATATTTTTATGAGTTTCCTTAAACCTCAAGGAACCTTAATGGCTTGAAATACCCTCTTGGGAATATTTCCTTAGCCTCTTTCCTTACCCTTCATCCCTTTTCTTATTATCTTACTTTTTCTTTATTAAAATATCTCTTTTTGAGAATTTCTCTTTATCTCTCTTGTATTTCCTTATTTGGAGTTCCTTTTAACATTAGGAATCATTCAGATACGAAAATCCACCAAGATAACTCAAGTATACCTTTTTCGACATGTTTTCCACATTTTATCATTATTCTCAATTTCTTCCTTAATAAAGGAATACTTAATTAATCTTTTCTTTTCTTATTGCTTTTTTCTTTGCAACTTTGGACTCCTTGGAACCCAAGGAACCCAAGAGGCATGAAATCCCTCTTTGGATTTGCCTTCCAGAGGTTTCTACATCTTTCTTTTCTCGATTTCTTAATTAATTGAATTTCCTTGTTATTGGGCCTAATAGCCAATAAAGCCCACAATACAATCATCAAGGCTATTGTAAACAAAATTCATGCATTCAATCAAGAGACATCATTATTTTTTCATTTATCTTTATCATATTTCTCACCAAACGAACTCAAAACTTGGGGTTGTAACAGTAGTACCTCTTTTACTTCCACTACTACCAAACCTAGTTGGCTTGCTGATAGCATTAATGTAAACATCAATTTACTTTTTAGCTTTGCTAGAGAGCGGTAGGAATAAGAAGTAATCTCTAGTTTGGAATATATATATATATATATATATATATATATATATATATATATATATATATATATATATATAATGTGTCTACCTTTAATAGAACATCCTTGCAGATGCATATTGTCCTCACCACTGAATTTCTACAAGACAAATTTTCATATTTCTCTTCTTTGACTCTTAGAGTCAGTTTCATGAATGTGGTCAGTGACATGAGATGACGCTTGCCACTAGATCACATAATGCTTCTTCAAACTTGGCCTTATTGATGAAACATGGTATGCTGAAACACCATGGATCTCGTCTCTTCTAAGGAAATTTCCTTTGTATTATGACACTGACTTCTTCTAAAATTACCACAACATATGAATATTATCTTCCCTTCTTATTGATGGTGTCTTATAATAACTTGACCCAGGAGGGAATTAGTTCAATGACATCTACTAGAAATAGGTTGATGTGAAGTTTCTTGAAAGTATCTTGGAATCTCTTGAACTACTGGTCAACCTTTTTGGCCTTCAAGCTATTGGGAAATGGCAGTGGAGTCACATTTTTATGCTGGTAAGGTGGAACCTAAAACTAATTTTTAGATTTGGTTTTCCAAATAATTTCGTTTTATGTAGCATAATCTTGAGGAATATGGTATTGTGGCTTCTCTGGAGGTGTTGTATCTGTCGCTACCCAAATGTCAAATGATGTTGCACCCTGGTTTGGAATCATGTGTTGCTCATTCACTGACACTTTACCACTACAAAGATGTAATGTCTTTACTTGTTGGCTATTAGGTGGTACATCAATGTTTCCTAGAAATCATTGTTGGTTTGGATTCTTTAATCCCTTGATTTTTTTGGTCTCAGTTGGATTGGACCAACTAATCCTCATTCTGACTCGTGAGTTTATGAACATGTCTTCTAACCTATCCATCCCAATATGAATTCTTTCATACATTTTTTCGTAAGGTGCTACATTGTTGTTATTTGGGTTGTTGTGCTTGTGACAATTCCAACTAAAAATTGTTTGGAGCCTTCCTAGAGAATTTAGAATCCCTCCTTGATAAATATTCATTGTTACCCCTATTATTTTGGTACTGCAAGTACATAGACTCTTCCTCTTCTCCTTCAAATGAGGTGTTGGATTTTTGGTCCAACTTGTTTCTGAGTTGTGCCATCTCAGCCATTATCTCCAAGACTACATGTGATTCCATTACACTTCTACCTGATGTTGGGGCTTCTCATTCCACTCCCCATGATTGATTCTTGACCATATTATTTATGATCTTGTGACATCTTCACTCCTTATTGTTTTGGAATAATCCTTCCCCACCAATGCCAAGATTAGTTATAACATCCCAAAATTTCATATATGTAATTTTTATTTCTTAATGGAGTTTTATGATAAAGGTTAAACAGTTGATTTAATGAAATGATTTAAAAAATTTCATCTGTCTCATTAGAAACAATATATACGGTTCCTTTATGCATTAGATAACTCATCATTATTATAATAAAAAAAGCAAATCTTGATTATACCTTTAAATATACTCTAAAAAATGATGATTTAGTCCTAGAGTGGATTATCACTCTCACTCACAGAATCAAACTCAATCAGTTCATTAAGGAAGGGATAGTTCACATTATCTCATTTTTTAATACATAAACATTAAGATAATGACGTATACATAGTTGATAAAGAAAATATAACTAGAACCTAAATATAATTGCATACGAAGGTCTTTGACTCCCTAATTAACATGTGGTTCAAATTTTAGGACTTCCTTTAACCCCTCTAATGAATTTATAAAGTTTATATATAATTTTGAGTAAAATATAATTCATTTGATAATTTAACCTAAAGTGCAGAGTTTATGTGCTATCACAAAATTTTTTTTGACCCAACGACTCCTATATTGTTTGATAGATTGTGGACTTGTTGGATGCCTAGTGGACCCCCTCCCCCACCTGACTTATTGTTGGAAGAGGAATCTACAATCCCTGACACCCTAATCCAAGTGTATCTCCTAAATAATAGAAGATCATTCAGATTTAATTATTAACTAAAATTCATCTTCACTCCTCAAATATGTGGATCACTAATATCATGGGTTTTATCCATAACAATGCCCAAACCATGAGTGAATCCTAGGTCAACACAAACGTACCATGACCTAAGGATTTGTGGCCTCATCAGACATCCATCTATATATATAATCTAACCTAAACTATCATGGGGAACCCATGAACTCAAACCTACCTTCCCCTCACCTTGCAATACCCCCTCTCTTCTGAACCATGAGATAGCCTCCATGTGGCTCAACCCAACTCATCAACATGGTGACTCGGTCCATCACAACACCAGAAGAAGAGTCACATTAGTTTCTCTGTATATCCAAGAAGCCATGGTGACCCTCAATTTCACCGTATTTTTCAGGTATGGTATTTCCCATTTTTTATTGTAGCTCCTGTCTAAAATTTTGGTGACCTTAGAGCAACAATACATGATTTGTCTGCATTTATCTTTGCTTTGATACTTGGTATTGTTTTTGAGTTATAGTTGCACTTTCATTGGTGGTTCCTTGTGAATGCAACTCCTTGACTGGTTACATGTAATTGTGGTTCTTTGTTCATTAGGAGTTGGTCATTATGAGACCAAATCTTAAGCTCATTGGATACAACATGGAGTCCCAATGTTGATGATTTTATGCTGGGATGATGTTATGGTGTAATTCCAATGATCCTTGCATTGTTTACTCTTGAGTTAGATCTTTGATAGTTATCTATTCATCATAGGTTTGACAAAGATGGCGATGTTTTATATTACAATTTTACCCTCACATCATTGAATTTCTTGTCGGGTGTGTGCATTCATGAGAGTGACTATATCAACTCAAATAAAAATCCAGTCAAATATTAATCCATATCAAGTTAATCAAGTTCTCATGTAATTATCTCTACTGTGAGCATGTCATATCTTACTATGCAAATGATACTTTAAGATAATCTTAGAGAGTTAGAATACAAATAATCTATAAAACCCTGAGGTGTGAAGTACACAAAAAATTTGAGGACAAAATTTATTTAAGGTGCGTAGAATTATAGCATCCTAAAATTTCATATATGTAATTTTGAGTTGTTAATATAGTTTTGTGATTAAGGTTATACAATTGACTTAATGGAAATAAATACAATTTATAAATTTCATTTATTTAATGAGAAAAAATATGTCATGTTCCAGTATGCGTTAGATAACTAACCGTTATTATAATACAAAAAGGAACTCTTGATAATGCATTAAAATATACATAAAAAGATGATGATTTAGTCCTGAAGTGAATTATCACTCTCAATCATGAAATTGAACTCCACTAGTTCATTTAGGAAGGGATAGTTCACATTATCTCATGTTTTAATACATAAACATTAAGATAATGACTTATACATAGTTAATTAAAAAATATAACCAAAACTTTAATATAATTGGATAAGAAGGTTGTAGACTCCCTAATTAACTTGTGTTTTAAGTTTGAAGTCATTAGGACTTTGTTTAACCCCTCTAATGAATTTATAAAGATTCTATATAGTTTTGAGTAAAATATAATTGATTTGATAATTTAACCTAAAGTTTGGAGTTTATGTGTTGTGACACGCTCGTTCTTTATGATTCAACAACTCTTATTTTGTATGATAGATCATGGACTCATTGAACAGCTAGCAGATCCTCTCCCCCACCCTACTCGAGGAGTATACAATCCCCGACTACCCAATCCATGACTATCTCCTAAACAACAGAAGATCATCTAGATATAGGTATTGATTCACGTTCTTCTTCGCTCCCCAGATCTATGGATTCCTAATGTCATGGGTCTTTATCCACGATAATGCCAAGACCACGAGTGTCCATGGGCCAACACAAACTTTCAATGACCTAAAGATTTCTGGCCTCACTAACATCCATATATATATTTAATCCGACCTAAACTATCATTGGGCACTCACAAACTCAAACCTACCTTCCCCTCACCCTTGTATACCCTCTCTCTTCTAAACTATGATATATCCTCCATGTGGCCCAACTGGATTCATCAACACGGTGACTTGACCCATCACAATTCCAAAAGAAGGGCCATATTAGTCGTTCATATCTCCAAGAATCTCCAAGGACCCTCAATTTCACCTAACTTTGGAGGTATAATATTTCCCCTTTATGATTATTCATAGCTCATGTTTGCACTTCCGGTGACCTTGGATGCACCAAAGCATGCTTTTTCTAACTTTATCCTTGTTTTGATAGTTGGTATCATTTTGGAGTTATAGTTACACTTACATTGGTGGTTCTTTATGAATGCAATACCTTGGCCGGTTCCATGTAACAGTGGCTCACCATTCATCAGGACTTGGTCACTACGAGACCAGATATTAAGCTTCTTAGATCCAACATGGTGTCCTGATTATGATGGTTTTGTGCAGGAATGATTCGATGATGTAATTCCAATGATCCTAATGTTGTTTACTCCTGACTTCAACCTTAGATGCTTCTCTATTCATATCAGGTTTGACGAAGATGATGATATTTTATATTTTGATTTTACCCCCGCATCATTGAATTTCTTCTCATGTGCCCCATGGACAACTTTGAAATTTTTGACTTACGAGGGTTTGACCAGCACATGTGGCCTAGTCTATGGTCCTTGACTAACATGGCCACAAGAAATTCAACTAGTTGGGTTTTGCTTCAAGGATTTTGATAACAATTAACCCATGGCTTTTCCTCGAACTCTGATTTGTCTATTCTTAATAAATTCACAGTAATTCAATAGATGGTCATAAACATAAGTATAAATATGCTTTGGAATTTTATTTCAAGTAGAACCTAATTTTAGTGTTTTTAAAACCTATTTCCATCTTCTCCAACCATGATTTCTTAAAATATCCAATTTATGGTTTATATTGTAATTACAATGGTGATTAATGTGAAGTATATACATTTTAGGAGATCTAGGGTTTCATCAACATCAAGAAAAATTAATAGGAGCTTCTCCAAGACTAGGTAAGTGGATCATGCTCTTTGAGTAATATGTATGGGTAAGGGCTTTTAATATCTTATAATATTGAAAATGATTTACAATGATATTACATACATAGTTCCAATCAATACTTCCATGATAATTGATCACTATTTAGATTATGAATTTTCATCACGTTGTTCTTATCTAAGATTATAATAGTAATTTGCACATCTTCTTAAGTTATATTTAATGTTTAAAGTTATTATTTTTAAGAGTAATGTTATTTACAAGATATTGATTCATGTTCTTTCTTCCAACTTATTCACCTTTTGAGCACAGATCAAGCTCTTGAGAGCAATGTTATATTCAAGCTTTAGAGAGAAATTTTATTCATCAATATCCTGAGAGCAATATCATAGATTAAGATCTTGAAAGAAATGTTATTATGAAGATCATGAGACTAATTCCACATATCAAGATCTTGAGAGCAATGTTATTTATCAAGATCCTAAGAGAAATGTCACAGATCAAGCTCTTGGGTGCAATGTTATTTATCAAGTTCCTGAGTGCAATGAGCACATTGGTGTATGTATATTCAATATCATGGGTGATAGGCTATGGAAGAAAAACAACATAATCAACCTAAGATAATAATATCATTAATTATGACACTTGCATAAAGGGGAAAGAACTATTATAACACCACCTTTAAGCATATATGTATTAGCATAAACACACTCATGCTTTCCATAACATGGGGGACTTTACATCAAAGGGATGTCACAATTACGATAAACATTGAAAATAAAGTCAATAATAACCATGTAGTGATATTGATATTGTTTCATACATTTTTCAAAGGAAAATCTAATATAGTTGAGTTCCTA
This sequence comes from Alisma plantago-aquatica, assembly GCA_963693085.1. Lineage (NCBI taxonomy): Eukaryota > Viridiplantae > Streptophyta > Magnoliopsida > Alismatales > Alismataceae > Alisma > Alisma plantago-aquatica. Next base: position 1,320,221,133 of record OY856409.1, on the reverse strand, counting down.
TATATATCATCTAACATCTAAACATGATTTACAATATTATGGAAACTCTAATCTAAATGGTTGGATCATCTACATAGATGGCACCCCACTAGGTTTCACATGAAGGTCTTATAATATTTAGATAGGTCTTCTTTACTCCTAACCTACGATAATCATGTCTCCAACAATGCAAAGAAAAATGGAACACGTTAAAATAAGGGGCACTCAGTAATACTGTATGATCTAAAATATAACTATAATTTTGAGAAAATAAAAACTTTAAACATTGTAGAAGTTGAAAACTTTTCATATCATTTATCTTCATTTTGTTTATCCTTACTCCATGAGTGGATAAACTCATTAACTTGTTTTGGGATAACCTTAAGACCCTCCCAACAATGTAATATTTCCTTCTTGTATTTTTTTAAAACCTATAGATATTATGTCTTATTCATAATATTCTCTATTGCAGAACATAAAGAGTCAAAAGTAATGTGAATGTCTAGAGATATCCATTGTGTCTTATTCTTTTCGATGGAATGGGGTAAGAAAGAATAGATTAATGTTTTACAATAGCATCAACCACTTTATTGTATCTATGTGGGATAACAAAAATGCACATATTACTAATTTCCTTCATTAGGTTTAGGAACCGCCTACAGTGGCATTCCAACTTGCTTGTCTTTGGTTGATGTCATGTGAGCACTTATTGATGGATGAGTAGGCATCTAATTAGATTGTCACACTTTCCCAATTATGTTCTTTGCAAGTTGGATTGCATGGATGATGGTGACCACCTCAAACTCTAGCATGGAAGAAGCATATGTTGGACGGCCCTTGTCCATGATGCATTGGCCAAAAGGCTCTACGACATGTATCACAATACCCATCTTAAGTGAATTCCCTTGTAAAGATGTATCCACAAATAGGAAGCCATTGCATCGTTGGTATGACACTTGATAGGGAATGTATTAAAATGCATTTTCTTGCAAGGATTGTTTTGAGAGAGTGACGACAATTTGAGTATGATCCTTGATGAAGGCAACAAGTATTGATGTGGACTTAGATTTACCAATGCGGGTTAGCTCATTATGGTATTTTCATATAGACTTGGAAGCTTTTGTGCGGAGGGTACAATGGTATGAATTCAGTAATTTGTCTATGATTGATCAATCCAAGCTTCCTCTTACACATTGAAGAAGTCATTGTCAAAGTTTAACATTTTCTAGACAGACCCACTAGTTGTGCAATCACTTAAATAGTTTAGAATGGTATCTTGGGCATTTTCTTAGATAGGAAAAATATCATCCTGGGTGTTATGTCTATGCATCTTCTCCCAGTCTGTGAGAAGCTCTTAGTGTTGTGTTTTATGGCCTCAGAGTAGGCAACAGAAACAAAAATTTTACTTGCCATTAACCCATATCAAGAGATCGCATCAATGTCTATGTAATGGGAAGCATGGTTTTAGCGAGATATACCTAGTCTTGGGGCTTGCCTAGTGACAATACCTCATAGCCATGTGTCGTCTTCAATGCCATGTCTTGGATGAAGTCTATGCAGCTCCTGGTCTTCACCATGGACTCTAGCCTCCACCAGGGACTATGTCTGATGTGTCCTCCTGAGTGGTAGACATCTCCCACCTTTGCAGATAGTCCATACCGACCACTTGGAACTTCTACCATTCTAGAAGAACTGGCAAGAAGGATACGACCCTCCTGTTGGTATACTATCACCAACCTACTCTCCTGAACTCAGACTACTTTTCTACAGTTGTCTTTCCATCGTTGTGCCTCCCTAGTCAGGTAGCACTTGCTCACGCTCTCTCAGTTACCAGAACCAGAGAGGACAACAACTTCATAGAGCAAATAATGTTCTAAGTTGTGTGTTCTGAGAAGCCCCCAGTACCTCTCTATTTATAGTAGAGGGCATGGTCAGGGTTCCCAGTTTGTTCGGGAGTGAAAGGATCAGAAAATTCTATGAAGAAATTGCACTGCAGAGGGCGAACCGATCGTTTCACAACTGAAATGGTCATTTGGCAATGTGAGCTGATCGGTTCACTAGTGAACTGATCAATAGGGAGTTTGAAATGGTCAGTTCACTAATTGAACCGATCATTTCACTTCTAAGACTTTCCCACGATTGACTTTCCTTAATCATTTCCAATTAATGCAAAGATTAATCCTTATTCCAATCGAATTGAACAAGTGAAGCGTGAAAGTTTTCTACCAACCAGGCACATCCCAATTTCCTCAGTTGGCATGACTGTGAGCCACCCGATTCACCAAGTGAACCAGTCAGTTGGCTCACACCAGCCGATCGGCTCATAAGGGTGAAATGGTCGGTTGGCAGTCCTGATATTGCCAATGTAGTCTCCAATCAACCTGACACTCTAACCAGCTAGTTCAACACTTGAACATGATAATTCTAAGTCCAGTCAATCAATTGTATGTTTAATTTTGTACCTAAACACCTTTAGTCTCAATCTAAACATTATTCATGGACAATCTCCTCTTCCCTGGGTATCCTATGTGTGTGACCCTTCAAGTTCCAATTTACATTGGCAGTGAATGTTCATAACAACTTATGACATCCCAAGGAATAAGTAGAATCTAGTAACTCATCATTGCTACCCATGTAACTCAGAAAGTTGGAAAACAACTTCAACCTACAATATGTGATTAGTGTTTCCGTGATCATATAGTTCCTTTGTCACTGACATCCAGATTGAAATCGAGGCATGGAATGTCATCCTCTTCAACATTCAATCCATGTTCCTTGACCTAGAGCAGACTATTTGAGATGCATGTGAATTCACATATCATATATTGAATCACATCAGTATGGCCATACAACTCTCAGTCTCGCTTGTCAAGGGGCCCTGGATATCATACTCCTTGTAGGTGGGACAAATCCCATATCTATCACTGACAATCAAGTCCCCATGTGTCAAAGTCGCCCAATCATCACCATTATAACAACCCATGTTTCAGGACTGTGTTTGATTATGTCAAAGTGTATCCAATCACATGTGATGAGTGCATTGATTTTAGGTCTAATTACCACAATCACCACCATCACTATGAGAGACGATTGTGACTACCATTCCATGGTATCAATGTATCACTCTCACGGTGGGTCTGTATGATATACTATTATCTAACTTATATTTGTGTTCTTGACTTGATATCACATATCATGACTAATGAGACTTTGTCCTCAGTCAATACACACTCTAGTCTTATGTATTACTGTTGTCTATTTTCCTTCCATAGTAATATTTGACTAGGGACATAATAAGAATGTATGTACTCTTATCATACATATGGTCTCATTGTTCAGGTCCTCAACCTAAAGACATATGTCATCAAGTCACATCATTCTTTAGACATCTATCATGTATGTGTCATTATCTCATGAGAGAGACAACCATAATAGATGGAATTACCTTTATCATTATCAAATCAGTTATCCATGCCTCATCGCAATCATCATATGATTAGCTCTTTGGGCATACTATACCAACACTTAGTACTTGAGAAACCTAGAAAAACCTTATATCTTTGTGGGATGTTGAAAGACCAAATTTTCCTCCATTGGGAATAATTTTGTGCATCCGATTGGGGACATATTCGAGAATAGGCTAAATGTGCAGTGAGAGCACCTATAGGTTCAAAGGCCTACCACAAGGTATCATCTATCTCCTGGATGTTGGGGGGAATAAGTTATTGGTTAGGTTCCAAGACTGATATGGGGAATAGGCATGGATGAAGCTCCAATCCCAACCAGTTTCACCATGTGCTATGGAGCTAACACAAAGGTCTTGAAGATCCTATAGAATAGATATACATGGATAAATCTATTTTATGGACATGTCGAGAGTCCATTTATTATGCTAGATGTTTGTTTGGTGGCTTGCGTTGACCATCTTGCAACTAGCATCTTGGATGTAGTTCAAGTTCTCTTTATGAAGATCCAAGCCATAGAATAGGGACGCTTATTAATCTGACTATTTTTCATGTATTTCTCATTCATGATTCTAACCAAGAGAGAGGATGGTTAGATAAGAAAGTTCTAGATGTTCTTAAGTATCAATGCCATGTTGTGATCTCTAACCAATTTGATTCCAAGTCTTGCCTTGTTTTTGAGCAATGTGATCTTGCACCAAGAGATGATGGATAGCTTATGCTCCTCCCTACCTCCAAACCAGATTAAATCTTAGATGTGTTTGTCGACATCATCACACAGTGAAGGGGATATCTTGAATGTTTGCATGGTGTAGGCAGGGATCGCCTGGGAGTAAGATTTCCCAAGGGTGATAAGGTCAGTGAGTGAGATATGACATGCGTATTAAATACTCATCCTTCCTTTAATGGACTGAATAATTGTAAGACCCCTAACATGTGTTTTGGGGTAACCCTATTTCCTTTGGCTAGATTATGTGCTTAGAACCTTGATCTTATCCTATGAGATGATCTTAGAGCTTTTGGATAGCTTAAATATCCAGTTTGAGCTTGTTTGGATGTTGTTTGTAATTTGTGTACTTGTTTTGGTGCAAATTGTAACTTACCCATTTGTGGGGGTATTCTTGTAATTTTCCACCTTTAGAATGTTCCTTCTCTCTCTTGGCTACATTAGAGAGAGTTTGGTGCTTTGGGGTGCCATTTTTTTACCCTCGTTTGAGTGGTGTCACCCCTAGTGGTGGTTAGGGTTTCTAGGGTTAGTATGCCTTGACCATGTGACCCTTGATGGTTTGTCTCAACGTTAGTCATGACCTAGGGCTTGGTTGGAGGGTGTCACAATCGAGACACATCCCCTAAGTGTAATGGTCATGATCCAGATGGTCTTGGGTTGAGATGATTGCCTTTGTGAGTGGAGTGTCTCCACCTAGGGTGTGTGGTGACCCCTTGTCGTGACCTTGTTCTATTGAGTTTTGTGTCATGACTATGAGTGTTTCCCTGGGTGGGTCGTGATCGTGACATAGGTGTTAGGTGGACTAGGTGGTCAATATCCAACCTATAGTGCATAACCATCTCTTACATGTGGGGTTTAAGTGGTTTTTGATAGTTTCATGAGTGGACAAGTGTCCCTTTGGATCCCTACCTTGTTGACACCTCATCCCTTGCCTTGCCTCTCTCCTCATTTGTTATATAAACCCTCTTTTCTCCATATAAATGATACCTTTTGGCCATCATATTCCTCTCTTCCCTTATGCTCATCCTTGGAGCTTGGTGGAGTAAGAAGAAGTTGTTCTTGGTGCTTTGGAGGTAGTTCAACCTTTACTACTACACAAACAACGTTCAACGTCGCTTTTAGAGGCGTTAGTTTTTTAGTAAAATTAACGTTGTTAACATTAAATGTTGGTTAATAAGGACATCCGACGTCTATATTTGAAGACCAGCCAGACACGGGTATCGCTTTTCATTCAGTGTCAGTTGAAGAAACGAAACTAATGCCTAAAGTAGCCCGCAAAATCCAATTTTTTCGAGCAAAAAAAAATTGCGCCAAAGTATCAGATACAACGTCGGTATTTTACCTAATAATCGACACTAAATGAAGATACAATTTGCACCAAAAGTTCCAATATGGGCATCGATTTTCTTAGAATAACCAACGTGAAAAGGGTGCGCGCGCCGTCCCCGCAAAAAAAATTAGGGTAAAGGAATGTCCAATTGATGTCAGTTGTCTTTGGATAACCGACGCTTAATAATAAAGGTGTCGGTTGTTATGGATAACCGACGCCTTTTAGTAACATAATAGACCACATGCACAGTGAACTCTTCCCCTTTCTTCTGTTTCATCGATCGATTTTGCTCCGGTTCCCGACCCCTGCTGTGTCGCCGCTGCCTGCTGCTACTGTCGCCTCCGCGCCGCCGCCTACTACTGCTACAACTACTTGCCGTCGGCGCCTCTACTGTTGTTGCTCTCCTGTCTGACGCTGCTACTGCTACTTCTCTCCTCATCGGTGGTATCCTTCTCCTCGTGGTCCTCCTGCTCCTCCTACCGTCGGTTGCCCTACTCTCCTCGTCAGTTGCCCGAAGGTACCTGCTCCCGCTCTTCTTCCTCCGCCCTCAAGCAGGTACCCTTCTCTGCATGGGATTTCACCTCTTCTTCTTCCTTCTGCTCCCTCTCAGATGGATGTTGGATTAAAGCAAGGCCACGACCGTGTGGGCTGGCCACGTCTGTGGTTGTGTTGGCCTACCATGGTCGTGCTGGACAGCACGGCCGTGGTAGGCCAACATAGCCACGACTGTGGCCAGCCCACACGGTCGTGGCCCTACTTTAATCCAACAACCATCTGAGAGGTAGTAGGAGGAATAAGAAGATACATTTGCAATTGAATACTAATGGTTGACCTAATTCTGTAAATTTTGATGCATGTTGAATTAAGGTATTAAAACCCTAATACACATTTCACCATAATCTTGAATTAAGTATATTGCTGAAATCTTGTGATCAATCCATGTAAAATATTAAAACCCTAATGTTAAATCTCTGATTTTTTAGTGATGTGTCACCCTAACATCTACATGAATCCCTATTGTATGATGTAGATTGATGATAATGCATGAGCTAGATTGAAATTTTGAAATCTATTATGAATCTCTCCATCCCTAGGTCATACTAATTTATGTGTAATTTTTATCTTGATGATGAACATGCATGGACACTCGAAATGTTGAAATCAATGTTATAGAATGACAGCAAATGTATTTGTTGGCCTAGAAACCCATCCAAGATTTACTCATTAGAGAAAATCTTGGATAGTCCCCGGTTTGAGACTGTTCTTGAACACCGGATCTCACTTAGGATGTAAGTGTATAATGTGTATTTGGTTTTCAAGAAAATTTTGACAACATTCCCCGTTTGTTCTCTAGGTACATTTGTACTTGGAGAACAACGGGAAAATGCTACCGAAATTTTCTTGAAAACCCAATACACATTATACACTTACTAGTGAGATTAGGTGTTCAAGAATGGGATAGGGGGTACACATTTATTATATATAAGAATGACAACACATGTATTTGTTGGCCTTGAAACCAATCTAAGATTTACTCATTAGGAGTAAATCTTGGATAGTCCCCGGTTTGGGACTGTTCTTGAACACCTAATCTCACTTAGGATGTAAGTGTATAATGTGTATTTGGTTTTCAAGAAAATTTTGGCAGCATTTCCCCGTTTTTTCTCTAAGTACATATGTACTTAGAGAACAACGGGGAAATGCTGCCAAAATTTTCTTGAAAACCCAATACACATTAGACACTTACTAGTGAGATTAGGTGTTCAAGAATGGGATAGGTGGTACATATTTATTATATATAAGAATGACAACACATATATTTGTTGTCCTAAAGTTTTTACCATGCAAAAACTCTAATCCTAGACCCTAATCTTCTTATAAAATATACTTGTTTTCTCTTTGATCATAGAATGGATAGATCATGGATGTCTATTTGTAATCGCTGCACCCCATATTTTATTTCTGGTCTTGACCAGTTCATTAGATTTGCTGAGGAACATAGGAAACAACCTGGAGATAGGTTCTACTGTCCATGTAGGCATTGTGGTAACAACTTGAAAGTCAACACTGATGACGAAATCAAAAGTCATGTCATGTGCAACGGGATTATATAAGGCTATACAGAAAGGCACTGGCATGGAGAGATTTCAAACCCGAAACCAGTGGATGTCGATAGCACTGCTTGTGTGGAAGTAGAAATTTCCTCCGATGACGTAGATGTGAATGAACCAGTTCCAGTAGACATCATTGATGCGATGCTGGATACTTGTGGGGTAGAGCACATCGATCCACCTCCCATTTTTAGAAACATTGTGCATGATGTTGAGATATCATTATACACAGGTTGTACTAAGTTTATGAAGCTTAGCGATGTGTTGACATTGTATAAGCTGAAAGCTAACAATAGATGGAGCGACAAAAGCTTCACGTCATTGTTGTCTTTGTTGAAAGAAATGCTTCCTGAAGGAAACGAGCTGCCAATATCAACATACCAGGTAAAGAAATTGTTGTGCCCAATGGGAATGGATGCCAAGAAGATACATGCATGCCTAAATGATTCTGTATTATTTCAAAAGGACTATGTGGATTTGAAAGATTGTCCAAAATGTGGTGCGTCACGGTATAAATTGACGACTTCGGGTTAGTCCAAAATTGGTTCTCCTGCCAAGGTGATGTGGTATCTACCTATAATATCACGATTTCAACGTTTGTTTTCCAATCCGATAGATGCGAAGAATTTGAGGTGGCATGCAGATGTTAAGAAAAATAATGATAAGATCCTACGACATGCGTCTGATTCCCCACAGTGGAAGAAGATTGATCTATTATACCCTGAATTTGGTGAAGAAGTTAGGAATCTAAGACTTGGGCTTGTCAGATGGGATTAATCTGTACGGGACATTGAGCAGCCAACATAGCACTTGGCCAGTAATGCTTGTTATATACAATCTTCCTCCCTAGTTGTGTATGAAAAATAAGTATGTAATGTTGTCGTTGTTGATATTGGGCCCTAAACAACCTGGAAATGATATCGATGTTTATCTTGAACCTCTGATTGATGACTTATGGAAACTCTGGGGTGAAGGTGTGATGACCTATGATGCTTCATGAAGAGAGACATTTTGTTTGCATGCTATGTTGTTTTGCACTATTAATGACTTTCCAACATATGGGAATTTGTCTGGATATAGTGTCAAAGGAGCTAAAGTGTGTCCTATATGTGAAGAGAACACTGATTCAACAAGACTAAAACATGGTGATAGGACTGTATATCTCGATCATCAAAGGTTTCTTACAAAATTCCATCTGTATCGTAGGAAGTGCAAAGCATTCAATGGATTGAATGAGGAACGAAGTGCACCTAAACATATACCAGGGGAGGTTGTTTATGAAAGAGTAAAAGACTTTGTCAATGATTTGGTAAGAGATCACAATGTATGGCCACATGGAGTGACACATCTTTATTCAAGAAGAAGTCAATATTTTGGGATCTTCCTTATTGGAGTTCTTTGACAGTCAGGCATTGTATCGATGTCATGCACGTTGAGAAAAATGTCTGTGATAGTGTCATTGGTACTTTGTTGAATACACCAGGTAAGACTAAAGATGGGATAAAATCCAGACTTGACCTATGTGAAATGGGAATAAGGTCAAAATTAACAGAATTACATGAAATGGGAAATCGGAGAACATACTTACCTCCCGCTTGTTACACGTTGTCTAGAAAGGAGAAGAAACCTTTTTGTGAATGTTTGGTAAATGTTAAGGTGCCACAGGGTTACTCATCCAACATCTTTAGATTGGTATAAATGAAAGATCTGAAGTTGATAGGTCTTAATTCTCATGATTGTCACACTCTAATGCAACAAATATTGCCTATGGCAATTCGATCTATATTGTCGAAGCATGTAAGGTTTGCAATCACCAGACTTTGTTTCTTTTTCAATAGTTTGTGTAGAAAAGTTATTGACCCTGATACTCTCGATAATTTGCAAAGAGAAGTAGTTGTTACCCTATGTCAGTTTGAGATATATTTTCCTCTGTCATTCTTTGATATCATGGTACATCTTGTTGTCCACTTGACTAGGGAAGTGAAAATGTTGGGACCAATTTTCTTGCATTGGATGTATCCCTTTGAATGATACATGAGCATTTTTAAAAATGATGTTCGAAACCATTATCAGCCTGAAGGGAGTATTATTGAGGGTTATGTCGTGAGAGAGGTTATAGATTTTTGCAATGACTATCTCAGTAGTAATGACACTCCTGGTAATGACAAGAATATTTAGGAGCAATTTGGCAGAGGAATTTTAGGATCACGGGTGAAAGTAATCAGCCGTGAGCAGTTGAAATAAGGTCACTTGTATATTTTACACAACATGGACGAAGTGAGTGTTTATATCGAGGAACATACCAATTTCATCAAAAGACAATAGCCTTGAGCCAATACAATGTGGCTTTCTAGAGAGCATAACAAGACATTTATTAAATGGTTTGAAGATAAAGTCTTACATCCACTATCTCAAACACCATATGATATTACTGAAACTATCAAATGCCTCACCTTTAAACCAAAATTGAATGTTATGTCTTATGAAATGTATGACATTAATGGATTCACATATTACACAAAGCGCCAAGATGATAAGAGTGTCATCCAAAACAGTGGGGTCACCCTTCAAGCGTCGACTATGTTTTTTGCAAGTGCAAAGGATAAGAGTCCACGTGAATCTAAAACGTCATATTACGGTGTCATTGAAGACATATGGGAGTTTGACTACATAGATTTCAGAATTCCACACCACTTCCTCGCCATGATGTCTGGATAGATGGGAGGTAAAATAAGAAGGGGGAAATAAGGAAGCTCGCAACTGCTGAGGTGGCTACAAAAATGGTAAAATACAACTCTTAGAGCAATCATTTGAAAATTGATTACTTGTGGTGTTTACTTAATTACAAATTTTAGTTTTGGCGATTAACGGGAGCTGCACGAGCTGAGGAAACTAGGCAAGTTCATCCCTGAGGGCACAAGGGATGAATTGACAGTTGCTCTGGGTAACTCAGAGCATCCTGGATGTGTTAGGGCTGCAGGTGCTGGTGTGGGCATCAAAGCATTCTTTGGGCCATCCCAGCGCAAACATGTTTCCAAAAGCAGGACTTTTACAAGAAGAGGTAACCGATTCTTTCTTTATAATGCTACTATAAAAGAGAATTCAATAATCAGAAGCTAACATTTCTTTTATCCATGTATAGGTAGATAAGTTAGTTGATCGGAAACTCAAAGAAGCAATGAGCAAGTGGCAGACATCTCTGACTCCCACTCAGCAGATAGTACCGCTGGCGTCCTGCTCCACTCCTACTGTAGAGGTTGGGAGTAATCCTATAGACCCACCACCTAGCACATCCGTTGTAAGTATTTTTATGACATAGTAACTAGTCTTTTTAAGATGATATGTATATATGTATATAACATTCTTTACACACAAATTTGTAGGGGTTGAAGCCATGCCATCTAAAAATTAAAGAATTTGTCATTGCAGAGGTGTCAGCTTACCCATCCCTACTAGGGGAAATGTTTCATGGGTCTCCATTACCATCTGGTTGGGTTCGTGTGAGCCCGGTACGTATATTCCCCAATTGGATGGATCTTCCATTGCCATATGCCCACCCAGATTGTGAAACGCTTGGTGAGGCAGAAGGCAGAGTGATATTGTGGCTAAAAGTGGATGTCCTCTATACTGAAACTGTATGGTAAATTTACATTACGTTAAAATGTTAGTGTGTGTATATGATGTCAATTGATCTGAAATTATATATATATACATGTTAAAAAGAAGACACCCAGAGCACCTAGGCCTCCACCTCCACCTCCTACATTACCAAGTTGGGTTCCACAGGACCTACCTATCTCGTTAGGTCCTAATTGTAGGGGTCTAGCAATATGGTTAGGTAAAAATGATATAAATTGCCCTATAACTATTTCTATAGATGCGGATGTTGGAGGTCAATCATATGAAAGCAAACTATTTCTACAAGATATTTTGGAGTTGTTTCGATATGATTGGTTGAATACATCTGTGATAGTGCTATGGATAAGGTGAGATCTTCTTTATACATCCATATACCTTCTGTAGGATCTGGTGATCTGGTTTTTTATTTATTAATGCATACATAATACATGTTTTGCAGCTACTTAGACAAGATATGTACAGATTTTTCATTCGAACATGTAGGATTTTTTATTTCATCTTTGATTAGTCTAGTAGCTAAAGACCCTCTGTCAGTTCAAAAATACTGTTGTGATGCTTTTACAAATTTTTCTCAAAATAAGAAGACGTTGATAATAGCTCCATTCAATGTGGAGTAAGTTTACTTTTCTTATTATAATTTGGACTTAAGAAAATTACATTTTTATTGTGGATTTTAAGTTATTAATTTTTAAAATTTTTACCTCTAGTGGTATGCATTGGGAGTTACTAGTTATTGTCCCAGAGACGTTCACTGTCTATTATCTAGATCCTAAGGGGAGTAAATTGAATTCAAAATATGGACACAAAATGAAAATGGCATTATTCCGGTGAGAAATATTTCATTTTCATATCCGTTAACATATGTTATTACATTACTATTTAATTATGCAATGTATTGTGTTACATTAACATGTAGGGCTTTAGATGAGTTCAAAAAGGCTGGAGGAAAGGTCCCCAGGAAAAAGAACCAGCAAATAACTTGGAAGAACGTGGAAGTAAGTTCCCGACTGCAATGTATATATTATTTATGTGAACAATGCTTAATTAGTTGTATTTTTTAATATTTTGTATGTTTCAATTTATAATTTTCTACACAAGACAACGGATGGGCATGTGCATACTATGTGATGCGATTTATGAAAATGATTATCAAATATGCCATAGTGGACATTGATACCATTCCTGAGGTATTATATATAGTCTCATTAGATAATATGAAATATATCAATCTTATTTATATATTATTAATTATATATATACATCATTCTCTTTGTAGGTGTTTCAAACTGACCACACTACAGGAAATGCCTTACCAGATGTACATGCTCCCTATACGACGGGAGAATTAAATGAAGTAAGAGAAGAATGGACAACAACCATATAAGTAGTGGGGGTTTTAACATATAATTGGGATGTTGATAGCAAATAATGACTAAAGAATGATATTTTGTAAATGAATTTCTGAATTATAATATGTGTGAATGTTTCTACATGTCTGAATGTTTCTACATGTGTTTGAATGTTTATACATGTGTGAATGTGAAAATGAATGAAACTGTTGGTTGCTATATGAATGTTTCTACATGTGTGAATGTGAAAATGAATGGAACGACAGATTGCTACATGAATGTTTATACATGTGTGAAAATCAAATGGAACTGTTGGTTTCTAAATGTGTGAAAATTAATGTTGTTAATTTTGCAGGTTTGTGGCATGTTGTTGGCTGATATCAATGGATGTCGTAAAACCTGCTGTTCATAACTGAACTGCAGGTTTCTCATCCTGCGACTAGCCACAGCAGGTCTGCAGACTGATAAGAAAAACTTGCAATAGGCGTCGGTTATTTGTTTAAAACTGACAACAAATGGTTACAGCGTCGGATAAATAATTAAAAATGATGCCTAATGCATGTGATGTGGCATCGGTTATCAATAACTGACGTCGATTTCCCTAATGAGGCCAGACACCATGGCCGTATTGGCCAGTACGGCCGCGGCAGCGGGCCAGACAACATGGCCATGCTGCCCAGCACGACCGTGGCAGCGGGAGAGATGGCGTCGGTTATCACTAATAAACCGACGCCGATAGTGCCCCAGATGGAACCCTTACATTGGCGTGACGGTTTATGGCGTCAGTTTCAAAGCTAATAACCGACGCCTATACCCCCTGCTGGTGCGTTTTTGGTGGCACGCGAAGGGTTGTGGTGTCAGTTTGGGAACCGATGCCTAAAGGTTGGCCTTTTAGTGATGCCCACATAGGTTTCGCAATAAAACTAACACTAAAGGCCTTAAATAACTGACACTAAAGGTCGGTTATGTACTAGTGCTTGCATGTGTAGTTCATGGTGATCCTTAGTCATCTTCAACCTTGGTGAGTGTTTATCTTTCCTCTTTAGTGTTTTCCTTGGACCTTCTACCCCATCATCTACTCTCTTTTCTACCCTAGACCATGGTTCCTCCATGGTAGTCATTTTGGGAGAGAAACTCTTCATCACAAGGGTCATAGACCATGTTTTGACAAGGTATACCCAAGTAAGAGGAGGGTTTCTTCTTTCTTTCACGCTTTCTCTTTCACGAGTTTGAAGCAAATTTTATGGAGCTACTAAGGATTTGTCCTCACATGGTGTCAACAGGTGAGGAGAGGATTTGATGTTTCAAGAAGGGTCTAAACTGTGAATTGACGATGGCAGATCCAACACTTGAGAATCTTGAGAAGTTTGTGACTTTTGTGGAGTCCATCTGGAGTATTGAACTGTCTGTGTTTTAGAAGTAGGAAAAGAGTGCCAAGAAGAGGTCGACACAATTATAGGGACAATCATTGGGAGTCTTTAAGAAGCCTAGGTTTTCTGCACTGCCAACACAATAGAGGTCCAGTGCAATGACTCAGTGTCTCCTAGTAAGGGCAGAGGATGTAGTTTTCCACTAGGGGGAGCTTAGAGTGTAGCATCAACTTTGATGATAGAGTTGTCTCCTCCATATATGAGAGGAAGACCTAATGTAAGTGTAGATAGGTTGGACATACAAAGTTGTTCTTCCCTATGAAGGATGAGGATGTCACCCAGCAACCGAGGTAGAGACAACAGGGCTTGCATGGATAGTAGCTCAGTGGTAGTGGAAGGGGACGTGGACAACCGTCTGAGGCTGGTTCTTCAGGACGGGCTAGAGAGGAAGAAGACGGAAATAGGTGATAGCTAGATTCTACATTATGAGTTAGCCTGAAGAAGTGGTCAACCTGTGAGTAGTGACAGGTCAGATGGAGTTATTTCATTTTGATTTGTCTTCTTGCTTTATATCTATTTTGGTTGACCCGGGTGTGACGCTCTCTTTTGTTACTTGAGAAGTGATTGATGCTTGTTCTTTTCCTTTTATCCCTAGACTGGATAGTCTTCATTTAGAAACCCCATTAGTTGGTCCCATGGAATTGTGGGAGGTGTGTCCTTCCTGTATCCTCTCTTTCTCAGGACATAGCATCCAAGTGGATCTCTTACCACTTGATATGCATGGATTCGATGTGATCCTTGGAATGGACACCTTGGAGAAGTATCATGTGGTTTTGGACTGTATTTCCAAGGTGGCGATGTTTGTAGATGGTGGTGTGTCATGGATATTCCAAGGTGAAAGGAAGATTCTTCCTACATGTTTGGTGTCGGCGATGGTAGTTGAGAAGTCGATGATATAGGGTTGTGATGCATTCTTAGCACATGTGGTGGATACCAAGGCGAGGAGTCTGAGTATCTGTGAGGTGCTAGTTGTCAGAGAGTTTGAGGATGTGTTCCTAGATGAGTTCCTAGGTGTTCCCCTTCTCAGATACATTGATTTTGAGATAAATCTAGTCCCAGGAAAACAAGTGATAGCGCAAACACTGTATAAGATGGCACTAGCAGAGATGGAAGAGTTGAAGAAACAATTACAATAGTTTCTTGAGAAGGGCTTCATCAGACTGAGTACATCTCTGTGGGGTGCTCCAATGCTATTTGTGAAGAAGAAAGACAGATCCATGAGGTTGTGCATAGACTACAGATAGTTGAACAAGGTGATGATAAAGAATAAGTATCCCTTGCTGAGGATTGATGCTTGTTTGATCAGTTACAAGGTGTTGTAATTTTCTCTAAGATAGATCTGAGGTCTGGGTATCACTAGTTGTAGATCAAGATAGATGACATACCTATGTCAGATTTTAGGACTCAGTATGGTCAATATGAGTTCATGGTTATGCCGTTTCACCTGACTAATGCACTAGAAGCGTTCATGGACTTGATGAACAGAGTGTTCTGACCGTTCCTTGATCAATTTGTGGTGGTATTTATAGATAACATCTTGATATATAGTTGTGATAGTCAGCAGCATTAACAACATCTTTGTCAGGTGTTTACCGTGTTAAGATGGCATCAGATATACACCACGTTCAGCAAGTGTGAGTTTTAGTTGAAGGAGGTTTCTTTCCTAGGACATGTAAAATCTGATCAAAGTGTTTGTGTGGACCCCAAGAAGGTTGAATCCATGCTGGAGTGGGAGCGGTCGAAGATGCCTATGGAATTGTGCAAATTTCTTAGTTTGGAAGGACACTGCATGAGGTTTATTAAGAACTTCAGCTCTGTAACGTTGCCCCTAACCAAGCTGGCAAGGAAGCGTTGACTAAATGGACAACATTAAAATCCTTTTTTTTTAAATGACAAACATTTCATTCTTGTGGATCTAATGTGCTACTTTAGTATTTCAGGAACAAGAATACAAGGTGGTGGATGACAAAGCTTTGGAAGATCTATATGCTTAAATTGATTTATTTTCATGATTGTAATCAAATGTAAAAACTTGTACAAGTATATAATGAACAAGTACTTAAATAGCATGTAAATCAAGGGGTTAGATCTTCCTATCCACACACAACACTTATATAGGTCATCCCCTATGATAGAATCACAATAGAACTTTAATACATACATTTAGTAAAAGTCTAGACACACTAAAACAGGGACTTTCTCGGTCGAACAACTTCTCGACCGAGACACACTCGTTCGACAATCTTCTCAGTCGAGAATCACCTAAGTCTATTCTTCGAGCTGGTTCTATTGCGTTAGACTTGGTGGGAAAAAGTGGTTTTGAGTTGAGTTGAACATTGCAATACACTTACTCCAGACTTATTCTCAGTCGACGAAATGCTCGACTGAGAGGCACTCTCGGTCAAAAAACTTGTCGACGGAGAAAAGTTCTGTCAGCACTTTTTAGAGTTAATTAACTAGTCGTTACAAATGTAATTAGTGGATAACTAACAGAAAGTTGAGCACTAAGAACCCCCTAGAAAGTGTCTGGAAGGTCCCTATGCACTAGTAGGCCATTCCTATAAATTGGACATGACTTAGGACACCTAAACTCACTTGAGTACACATACTTGCAATTGAGAATCAACTCTTGTGAGCAATTGAGTAATCCTGCACATGCAGATCATTTCTAAAGCTAATATTTCGTGTCCTATAGGCTATCATCTCCTACCCACTACACTTTCACATTCATACACATTGGATAGGAGATCAAAATGCTTGATATAGGATTCAAGCCTTGTGCTAAAGTGGTAAAGTGTATTTTTCCTTCTTCCCTTCTTGTTCCTTTTATTGTTTGTTTTCTCCTTTGCTACTCCTAGGTTGGAGGATGCAGAAAGGAGGTTGTAGGAGCTTATTCAGCGATGAAGGTAGCTCGGCATGACATTGGACTACTTCTAGAAGGTCTCAACGGGAAGTTACTTCAAGGAGGAAGGCTACTTCAAAGGAGAGCTTGAAGTTACTTCAAGTGAAGGCTGCTTCAAGGTTGGTGAGACAACTTCAGGGTGATGGCTGTCTAAAGGGTTGTGAAGGCAGTTGTATCTTATGTAACATCCTTGTGAGGTAATAAAATACAATTGCTTTCAAAATCCCAATTGGAAAAAATTGGGTAGTGGACTGACTCCCTTAGTATTTGCTAAGGGTGGAACCACTCTAAACGCCTTGTCTCCTTCTCCAATATTTTTGTGGTTGTTTTAATTTTAAATATCATAAAACCCTATTCACCCCCTTCTAGTGTTTTTCAATTGGTATCAGAGCGAGGCTTCAAGGAGCTCTAATCAAGTCTTGAAGAAGATGGGGGATGGAGTTCTAAATAACATCAACATGGAAGGAACTCTTATAGCTCGGCCTCCACCGTTTGATGGCACCAACTACACCTATTGGAAGAGGAGGATGCAATTCTATTTTCAAGGAATCAGCTGGGATCTTTGGAGAGTGGTTTCAAATGTGTATGATCTTCCTCAAACTGAATATGCTACATGGGATGCTAATACGGTGAGATTAGCCCAATTGAATGCAAAAGTTGTAAGTATTCTTTATTATTCAATTTTCGTAGGTGTGTTCAATAGAATTTCAAATTGTGAAACTGCATATGAAATATGGCATAGACTCTCTATTACATACGAAGGAACTGTTCAAGTAAAGAATTCCAAAATTGGTATGCTTAAACAAAAGTTTGAACAATTTTGTATGGAACCAAACAAGTCTATTAGTGAAATGTATGCAAAGTTCTCTTCTATTGTTAATGGTTTGAATGCATTAGGTAAATACATTAGTGAAGAGGATCAAGTATCAAAAATTCTTAGGTCACTTCCTCCCAAGTACAAGCCTAAGGTGACTGCAATTGAAGAAGCCAATGACCTCACTCGACTAACGATGGAGCAACTCATTGGCAACTTAGAAGCACATGAGGCAACCTTAGAGGAGGAAGAAAGACGAGAGTGTGAAATTCAATAAGGGAGAAATAAGGACATGGCTCTAAAGGTTACAAAGGTCATCACTCAAGAAAGTGATGAGACAAGTGATGGACATGAAGGAGAAGAAGCTCTAATTGTAAATGGTAAGAAATATAGAAGATTTAAATCTAACAAAGTTGTTGGTTCTTCTTCTTCTTCTTCCCCTGCTAGGTGTTTTGAATGTGGAAAGAAGGGACATCTTAAGAATGAATGTCCTAAAGCAAAGAAGGGTAATAAAAGCTCATCCAAGAAGAAGGGAGAAAAATCATACAAAGCTGCATGGGATGAGTCAAGTGATAGCGAGAGTGGAGAGGAGAATGTGGAGTGTCTCATGGCCAAAGAAGGTGACAGTGATGATTCTAAAGAGGTAAGCCTTTTTTATTTTGCAAAAGAAGATCTAATTGCTAGTCTTCAAGATACACATGACACATATGTTGCTTGCAAAAAGAAACTAAAGAAAGTTACTAAAACTAATGAGGATTTGTATGCTAAATTAAATAATCTTTCTTTTGAAAAGGACAATATGTTTTCTGAAAACTTTACCTTGAAATCATCTTTAAATGATTGTAATATGAAGTTGCTTTCATTAGAAACAAACTATGGTCTTCTTTCTCAAGCTAAATAATTTGCAGACTCAACCTATCCTATGTACTCATGTAGACTATGATGCTATTGTTAAAGAAAGAGATTATTTATCATCTGATCTAGATCAAGAAAAGTTAGATATCAAAATGAAAATGGATGAGGTTGCTAAGTTATAAAAATAAGTTAGTAGCTTGAGAACTAATGGTATTCTTGATAAGATCCTAAAGAATTCTTCTGGTTATAGTGGAAGAAGAGGTTTAGGATATGTTCCAAAACAAAACTCTTATCAACCTAAACCTAGGAGAACTCAAGCATCCAAGACAAAGATCATATTTGTACCCAAGAACACAACTCAAAATCCTAGAAAGAGAAATGAAATTGACTCCATTTTTTTGTCACTATTGCTTGCGTCTTGGACATTATTCCTTCTCATGTCCTTACAAGAAAAAGGATGTTGAGTTAGTATAGACTCCAAGACCCCAAACTTAGCAAATTTAATATGATTAAGTTGAGTTTTAACCTAAAACCTCATTTGAATATCTTAATGTCTTATCTCAACTAAATAGAATGGTACCTTAGCATATTAGAAAGATTTAAGCTCAAACTGACATAAATAGATTGTTGGAAACAAACAGATACAACCTCGGTCGACAAGTAGTTCGTCCGAGACACTTTTCGGTTGAGAAAGTATTTGACCGAGGGAATACCTGTATCAAATCTGAAATCTGCTGTAGAAACAATAACAATTCTGGTCGAGAAAAATGTCGATAAAGATAACTTCGGCCAAGAGATTGTTGACTAAGAAGTATCCTGTTTCAATCTATCAAATAGCAACATTACTGGTCGACAAAATTTTTGACCGATATACATTCGATCGAAGTATTTGTCGACCGAATGAATTTTTTCTCCAGCTTAATTTATTCAATCATGTTCAGTTTGTTATTAAATGTACCTAACCATAATGGACCATCACATGGGTACCAAAACCTATATTTTATTGTAGGATTGGGTGGTTGATAGTGGATGTTCCAAACACATGATCGGAAACAAGGATGCATTTCAAACTTTTGAAGAAAAGAAAAGCGGAACAGTCACCTTTGGAGACAATGGTAAAGGTAAAATTGTTGGAATATGTAATATTGGTACAAACCTTGAAATTAAGAATGTTTTACTTATTTATGGTTTGCACCATAACTTGATAAGTGTCAGTCAACTATGTGATAATGGATATGATGTTTTATTTAATAAAAATTGCTACAAGTTGCTAGTACAAAACACTACAAATGTTGTGTATGAAGGAAAAAAGAATTGGAAATCTATATATTCTTAGACCTAACTCTATGCAATATTTAGTTGGAAAATGCTTGCTTGCAAAAGATAATTCTCTACAAATATGGCATAGAAAATTAGGGCATGCTAGTTCACATGTCATTAAAAAGTTAGTTAAATATGATCTTGTTTGTGGTTTTCCTAAGTTATCATTTGATCAATCAAAAAATTGTGAACCATGTACTTTGGGTAAACAAACTAAAACTTCTTTTAAACCCAAAAACATGCTTAGCACTAGTAGATCACTAGAACTCATTCATATGGATTTATTTGGACCTATGAGGACACAATCTATTGGTGGAAAAAGATATTGCTTTGTTCTTATTGATGATTACAATAGATTTACATGGGTTCATTTTCTTGCAAATAAATATGATACCATTCAAGCGTTCATCAATTTTTTCTCAAAGATTGAAAATCAATTCCAAAATAAAATATGCACAATTAGAAGAGATCATGGTGGAGAATTTGAGAATCATATATTTGAAGAATTCTACATATCTCAGGGCTACACTCACAATTTTTCAGCTCCATGTACTCCACAACAAAATGGCATAGTTAAAAGAAAGAATAGGTCTTTACAAGAAATGGCTAGGACTACGATGCTTGAACATAATACATCTAAAACATTTTGGGCTTAAGCAGTAAACACAGCTTGCTATGTACTAAATAGAATAACCGTACATGCTCATTTGAAGAAAACTCAATATGAACTCATCTATAATAAGAAACCAAGGGTTGATTATTTTCATACATTTGGCTCAACTAGCTATATCTTAAAGAAAAAGGATGATAGAGACAAATTTGACTCTAAATCACAAAAATCTTTTTTCTTGGGATATTCAACTTCTAGCAATGCATTTAGAATATACAACACCATCTCTAGAAAAGTTGAAGAATCCATTCACATTACTTTTCACGAAGAACTAAAACAAAATGCCGAAGATAATGACATAGTTGATATTACTCATCAAGTTGAAGATCTTAACATATCAACTAAAAATGATCAAAATGCTAAAAATGATCAACAAATTGAGGCACAACAACAAATTCCTAGACTAATTAAAGATCATCCTCAAGAACTAATCATTGGGAATCCTAATGATAAAGTAAAAACTCGTTCCTCTTTTAGAGATGTTGCAAATATGGCATTTGTATCAATAATTGAACCCAAAAAGGTAATTGAACCTCTAAAAGATGATTATTGGATAATGGCCAATAATTAAATCAATTTACTAAGAATGATGTATGGGATTGTAATGGCCCCGCCTCCTGGTAACCCCCAATTAAGGGAGACCAAGTGGTCAGACCCGTTATCCCAATAAACCGGATCAAAGGTTCGACAATTAATTAATTATAATTATGAAATTCTTCCAACTAAACTGAAATCTGGTATAAAGTAAAATCTTACATACCTTTTAAAAACTTTGGAAATCTACTTCTATCCACAACTTGGATCTATTCTATCTAATCCTCTTTGCACTTTATTTCTTTTTTTCGCAATGTGTCACTTTACTGTTTGTTCATTTCAAGGTTGAACCTAAAACTCCAACAAACAAAAATTCGATCAGCATATAAGAATATGTCGGTATGTAGGGGAAACCAAAATTCCACAAATATGACTAACAATCTAATTATCACAATCAAGATAATTAACAAGCCAATTTACGTTTTCAATGTGTCATTCTACACCGCTTTTGCCCTAACCCTGGAATACCCCCTTTAGGGTTTCTCTTTTGCTATTGACTTAAGGCCACCTTCTCAATCTCGAGCTTGGTGACTGGGGTGACCCTTCATGGTGCCCTTTATTCATGCAATATCATAGGCCACCTTCTCAATCCTGAGCTTGGTGCCTAGGGCCACCACTCATGGTGCCCATTGGTCTTCCCTCCTGGGCTTGACCTTTTTGCATCATCCATCAGGGTGGCATGTAGGTGCGAGAATACAAATTTATATTACAAATTTGATAATCATAGTGACTTTATAATTTGCAAGTATGAACATCCAAACTGATAGGTTGCATTCAAGGCGATTAATCATTCGGAAAACATTCGGAAAACTAATGTGATTAATAATAATTAACCACATACCTGTCAAGCTATCTTGAATGCAGAATTAATTCTACCAATCAAGAAACCAAGAAAGCACACAAACGTTGATCCTGAAATATGCACCCAAATTTTCTATCATTAATCATGCCGTCATGGTCTATTAATCCTAGTTGTTTCCTAGGGTTACTTGTCCTTTTTAGGGTTTTGATTACAATTAGGGTTTCACGTCATTTTTATTATTTTAAACCCTAATTTTATAAAATTACTCACAAACCCTAATTATCTCATCTTTCTTTCACAAAAGATCCTAAGATCATCTTTTAGCAATATGAAACCCTAATTTCGGATTACAAGCACTTTTCTTTCCTTTTTCTCCTATTTAGAGTTTCTAAGTATATTAACCATCATATTAGGTTAAAAACCCTAAATCTTGCAGTTCATCTTCAAAATAGGTTAATATTCACCTTCATCATTAAAAAGGTTAACCATGCTCGAATTAACTTATTTGTACTATTAAATCTACCCTTTATCATCAATTAGGGTTTCTAACCACAAATTAATACTTTTTCCATCAAAATTATACACTTTTGCAAAAAGATACGGATTTAGGCTTCCAATTAATTTTTATCTTATTCCTCATATTTTTCAGATCAATTTTCATGTATAAACTTTTCTCATTTGAGTTTTCTAGCAAAAGATATGATTTTTGTAAGGAAAATCCTTTTTCTAATTTATTTGTTAATTCCAGAAAAATGAGGATCGCTGGATTCTATGGTCCGCTGGTCCACTCAGGATCCAAAGACCTAAGATGCATGCACCTTATTTTTTGATCAGAAACACGTGAAAGACCAAACTAACCTTAACTCGATAGAAGGAGGTGAGGGGTACTCTAGTAATTCAGCGGGGTCTCCTTCTTCAACCTCGCAACTCTCTTATTATTGTGATGGTCAACCTTGTTGTTGACTTCTTGATTCAGTCCACCTGTGAGCATGCCAACGGGTCAGGAAGCTTCATCTTTTGCTGACGAACCCGACTAGGGGTTCAATTGTATGCCAAGAACATGCCAAGACCCTCTCCTACTTGTCGGACTCCGGCGAGGTTTGCTGACGTGACAAGAGTGTAGGTTAGGGTAGAAAGATCAATTGGAGGCACGAGAGCACTCCTTGAAACTCTCCTTAGGTCGTGGGTTGGTAGGTTTGCATGTTAGAACCCTCACAAACCCTCCCCTATATATAGGGTTGGAGGCAGGTCCCTGCTAGATTGGGGATTCTCCCAATCGACGACCAAACCCCTACATATTAGGGATGGTTCTCCTCAGTTTCCTCTCCTGAGTCCAAAGGAAACAACAACGACCTTGCACACTCTCTGGATCATGAGAAATCTGAGAGGGAAATTCCCTCTACAACTTGGCAGAGTCCAAGTACTTGTGGGACTGGACGATGAGTGCCAAGCATTGGATCAAGATCCAACAGCTCTCGTTGCACGCGTTCATCCAAAAGGGAAAACATATTCCTATTTGCAAAATAATGCTATATTTTGGAGATAATTTGAGAAAATCATATCTCCTAAACCATAGCTCCTTTTTATCTCAAATTTTAAGGGAAAGTTCATCTTGAAAATATCTAGCTATTTATCCCTCCCAAGTTATCCATAATTTAATCCAAAATTAATTAGTATTTATTTTCCTTTTTCCATTATCTAGTTATTTTGGGTCCCTTGGACCTCAAGAAAACCTAAAGGCATGAATACCCACCTTGGGAAATATCTATTTGCCTTTATCTTCCTATAAAAGTCTATTTTTCCTTTTATTAATTAAATCCTTTTCCTCTTTATTTCTCCTTTCTTTACAGTTGGGCTCAATGGCCAACAAAACCCAATATCAATCAATTAAGACCATTTCACACAAAATCCATCACAAATCAAAAATAGATTTTATTTATTCTCTAAAAGAGAATTACACCTTCCATTACATACTTTGGAAATTTGAGGTTATGACATCCTCCCCTCCTTATAGGAATTTTGTCCTCAAAATTCAAACAATCAAACAAACAAATCAGGGTACATATGCTTTCTCCATGTCCGCCTTCAGCTCCC
This sequence comes from Alisma plantago-aquatica, assembly GCA_963693085.1. Classification (NCBI taxonomy): domain Eukaryota; kingdom Viridiplantae; phylum Streptophyta; class Magnoliopsida; order Alismatales; family Alismataceae; genus Alisma; species Alisma plantago-aquatica. The sequence continues at coordinate 1,320,197,053 of OY856409.1, read as the reverse complement.
ATGTGGCCTCATCCTCTCCATGGTACCTCCAAAGAATGTTTACCATCTATATATTCTTGTATCTGAGCTCTTTCACCTTGGTATCTAGAATTCACAAAGGTGTATCAGGATAAGTCAGCTTTCCTAGAAGCTCAATAGGTTCAATGCTCAGCACATGGCTCAGATCTTGCACATGGCTCAGATCTTGCACATATCACTTCCGGTTAGACACATGAAACACATCATGCATCATGCTATACTGAGGGGGTAACACCAAATGATATGTAGCTTAACCAATATGTTCTAACACCCCTGAGATGACCATCTATGGGTCAACTAGTTCTATTCCCAATAGGAACCCAAGTTCCTTCATTAGGAAGCAAGATTCTCTCTCTTAATTACCTATTTAATATTCTTTATTCTTTAGATATTAGGAATTCGAAAATTACCTCTTTCATTCTCTTTGTACTTGCCTTTTAATCCATTGGCCACGAAATTATATATTTTTTTAGTAGAAAATACTTCCTTTTTATCAATACCACAAAATTCATTAATAATGTATCACATTATCCTCATATTTTGCATTATTGGTATTTTCTCTTTCTTTCTTCTCCATTGGGGCTCCATGGACCCCAAGAAACTCTAAGATTTCGAAATTCCTTTTTAAGGATACTTATTATCCTTCTAGATGAATGTATATTCATTATTTCTCATTATATTGTTTATTTCTTATTAAAATATCTCTTTTTGAGGATTTGTCTTTATCTTTCTTTTTATTTTCCTTATTGGAATTCGATTTATCATTAGGAATTCTTTGGATACGAAAATCCATCAAGGGTAACTAAATTATACCTCTTTTCACTTATTTCCTACATTTTATCATTGTTTTCAATTTCTTTCTTAATAAAGAAATATTTAATTGATCTTTTCTTTTCTTATTGCTTTCTCTTTGCAACTTTGGACTCCTAAATACCCAAGAAACCCAAGAGGCACAAAATCTATCTTTGGATTACATCCTTTTGCCTTCTAGAGGTTTCTTCATTTTTCTTTTCTCCATTTCTTATTAATAATGGAGTTCATTTTATCTTTTCCATGTTATTGGGCCCAATAGCCAATAAAGCCCACAAAACAACCAACAAGGCTATTGTACATGAAACCCATCTATTCAAAATAAGTTATATCATTATTTGTTCCAATATCTTTCATATGAGGAATTACATTTCTCACCAAATGAACCCAAAAGTTGGGGTTGTAACACTTAAGGAGTTAAAGCTTGGAGACAAAGTTGTTATTATTACAACCTCGATTTTGCTGTGGTTTCAAAAAGAAATGTACTTGGTTGTAAATTGCATGATTTATGATAAATATATGGATTTTTTTACAACTCCTCCTAGTTAATGGTTTTTCGTGGATCCTTTGGTAATAATGGGTCCAAAATAATAAAAGAGGAAGATAAGTTAAAAGGGAATAAGAATTTCATAAATAATAATGAAAATTGGGATAAAGGTGGAAATATAAGAAATAAATAGATAATTTTAAGTTTGATCATAATGGATGGTGATTCGAACCTCACATGGATCCCTGAGATGCAAGGAATTGAAATAAAGGAAAATCATAAAGCGTGAAAGAGGAAATATATATATATATATTTAACCAATAACTTGCACATCAATAAAAGGTTCGTTTTCTTTTGATTTATGGCCCCAAAATTGGCAAGAGGATAGATTAAGTTATTACTAAGTTTCTCACAAAATTTGGTAGTAAACGAAGCCATGGTTTGAGAGTTATGATTTTCCAAGTTATCATAAAATGAGAAGGATTTTCCTAAAATAGAAATTAGACTTTTCTTTTGATTGGGCGTGAGTGATGCGGATCGTTGGATCCTAATCCAACAAAGGCCATTCATTGTCTAGTTCCACCTGAACTAGGAAACAGGCCACCCAGTGAGATCTTTCCACCTGAGTTTCCTCACAAATCAGTGCATAGGAAAACTTGGAAATGTCATATTTGAGTCTAGGAGGGAATTTTGTGCAACCTATACCTAGGTTCTTCATGTTTTCGATTCTTCTAGGGGAAATGCCTAATTTATCTAAAAGGAAGGCTACGGAAGGGGTTGGGGAACCTTAGAATTGACCCTCAATCCTATAAATAGGACCCCCTCAGCTTTGGAAGGCCCTCACGATCGAATTGGCTGCTTTCCCTCATCTCTCGTGCCCCAGATCCTTGGATTGGCTTTGCTCCGATGAGATTCAGTTTGCGGCGCCGCCGCAGGTGGCTCTATTAGATCGTGAGAGGATGAATAGCAGCCATCGTGCGATCGGGTTCCACCATAAGCCGCGTGTAGGATCGATGACTCTGGTGCTCCGTGCCTCAAGATAACTGTGGGTGGACCCACACGTTGAGAACCGCCCAATCTTGTTCAGTCAACAATGAATTGCGATCCGACGGTCAAGGTTTTTCCAAAAATCCCAAGTTATTCGCCTCTCTAGTCGAAATACAAGAAAATCATGGAATCATGTGTAATTTGCTAAAAATAGATTCTTTTGCCGAAAAATGAAAGTAAATTGTGCTTTTGGATAAAAAAATCCGAGGAACACGATAAAAATATTTTGAGAACCTAGTTTCATTTCTAATTGTAAAAGTACATTAAGTTGATGGAAAATGTATTAAAATTTGGTTAGAAACCCTAATTGAGATTAATGAGTGAATCTATGATTCTTAATAGGTTAATTCGAGTAATATTAACATGTTGAATGATAATGGTAGATTCAATTCTATTTTAGATGAGAAATTACATGTTTTAGGGTTATGAACCAAGAATATAAGATAATGAATCTAGAAACCCTAATTTAGGGTAAAAGAAGAGAAAATCAGGCTTAATTCGAAATATGGATTGATGTTAACCTGTTTAGAGTAAAAGAATAGATAAACTCATAAAAGGATGTTAATATGGTTGTTTTAGGGTTTCCTTTGTGCACATGTTATGGTTTAATGAACTAAAACCCTAATTTAAGGAAAGATGGGTTTTAATGGCAGAAATCCAAAATTATTAGTTTGTCACAGAGGATTAATATCCTTAAACCTAAATGCATGTTAAAGAACCCTTATTGATGATGATGAATGGATTAATTAGGGTTTTCAAATAAAAGAGCATGTTTTAGGGTTTTGATCTAAAAGGGGAGCATAATTTGGTAAAGTAACCAAAGAAACCCTAATAAACCCTAGGGCAATTCTCATGCCTTTGGAAATAAATTTAGAATGTGAAAATGAAAATAGGCAATTTACATTTTCCAGGGTTTAGGGTTGCTTGCTTTGAGTGTTTGCTTGAAGACCTTGATTGATCTTGGGATTCTTTGCTCAAGGACATGTATGTAGTTACGCTTATGGCTAAATCACTTTAGTTTGTTGAAGAGTCCTGAAGTTTTATCGATTGCTTGGAATAACTTCTTGATTTCCTTTTATTTCATGCAATTATAAAGTGACTATGACTTTCACCATAATTATGTGTACATGACTAGCTCATACCCTGGTCCTCCTCTATAGCTTTGATGATGATGAAAAGGATGACCTAGTACATGGTCTACCTATGAGGTAGGACCATCAGGTTATCATGAGTCAGTGATTGGGCTACCTTTGGGTAGTTCCATGTGACTCTACGACCCTATGTATTGATCTACCTATTAGGTATGATCATGGGGGTCAGTTGAGATCTACCATATGAGGGGTAGTATCCATGTCCACTGCATGGATAGTACAAAGGCTAGGGTATGTATGGATTGAGTAGTCATGTTTAAAATGTAAAGTTTGCTTGCTAAACCATAATTGCTTGCAATATGTTGTTACAATTAACTGCATGATTATTTGTTTCCCCCACATACCAATATAATTCATTATACTGACTGCCATTTTGTTTGTCGACATTTTAGGTTATTAAGAAAATGGATAATCCTTTAAAGTGACACTAATGAAATAAATCTTAGTAAAGAATTAGAGGACCATAGATAGATATGTTCCTTATTGGGTAAAGAATTCCCTTCCCATATTTTTCAAGGTATGAAAAGAAATTTTTATTCCATTAAAAGTTTAGTTTTTGTAGAATTTAGTAATTACTATTGATTATTTGCAAAACCACTGATCCAATTTTGGGATAACGCCTATGACCTCTTGGTCTCCCTTAACTGGGGGTTACCGAGAGGCGGTGTCATTACATTTGGAATCTGAGCCATGGTTTTCCATTTAATCTCTAATAATTATTAAATTTTACAAACTCTTTATAGTGCAAGGGAGTTATTAGAGGATTTTCCCATGATGGAGGTGTCTAGAAAAGGATCACGATCCGAGGGCTGGCAATATTTTCCTCCACCCCTCTAGTCGGTCTACGAGGACTCCCGCATCTGTTTGACTTTCGGGCCAAAATCAAAGGATTTGACTCAAAATAAGATACCTCTAGGTCTTCTCATCTAATTTCGTCCCTTCTCTACCTCTTATTTCTGGAGAAATATTGGCTGCTTAGGGTATTCTCTCTCTCCACCATCCTCTTGTGTTTGGGATAAGGTTAATAAGGATTAAGAAATCCTCCACCACATAATGAAAAGCATGTAAACCAGATGTCAGGGACATAAGTATAATAGTTTAACCATAAACTAAAGATTAGTTACATGCTTAGGGTTGCATGGCATGTGTTTTCATGCCCACATGAGAGATATGATGTTAGACCTTCTTGTAGGAGGATGAGGAGAGGATTAGCCTTGGAGGAAGATGTTTCTAGGAAGAGGAAGAGACCCGACGCATCCTCTGAGTACGATGCTAACCTTAACCATAAGTGGTAGTTGGAGAAAGAGAAGACATGATGATTTGGATACCTCAGTTGCCCGTGCATGCACATATGTGGGTTTGACATGAATGATTTACGTAAGGCTTTGAGTACGCATGAGAAGCATGATCTAGGTGTGGTTAGTTGACCTAGTTCCTTTTAGTGACCCGACCTTGGGTGAGTCGTTTCTATTAGGGAGAGGGATAGTTCCCTCATTGAGAAGGGTGATGGTGACCGTATAGGAACCCTAATGAGCATATATGAACAGAAAAGAGGTTTCTACCTACATAGAAGAGAGTAGCAGTAGGTTTTCGACCTAAGCTAGATAGGTTGTGCCTAATAGTTTCTAAGATGGACATGCAAAGAGATTTATATGACCTTGACTGAATATAAGTTTTGATAGTACGCTTCACCCAAGTAGGGATAGACGTGTACCCTTATGAGCTTGACCCATCTTTGGTGAAATAACCTCTAGTGGTAGGACCAGTTGTAGGGTTAGATTTAGAGAGAGAGCAAGACCCAATGAGGAAGGTTGGACACCTTGACTTTGAGAGATGAGGAACCATGTGAAGTTGGATATGATATGACCTGGTTTTGATGACCCAAAGTAGATAGTTGTGGTTGCCTCATGCATAATCCTTAGAGGCTAGTTGTACCTTGGATTTTCTAGAGGAACCAAACCCTATAAAGGGGATAGAATGAACATATAGACGATAAGAGTACCTACCTTTCAGGAGCATGAAGAAGAGTTCCTTAGACCCTGAAGAGGTGTGGTAACAAGTGGTGAGGCATCGTACCCAGTTTCCTCTAAAGGTTGTCCACATGGAGGAGTGTTATGAAGTATATGCTACACCTGACATAGGTGAACCTGGGTTTCTGGACCAAAGAATGGAAGCACCAGTACCTGATGCACATTATGTTCATAATTATTTGAGTATGACACCCCTCATGTGTTAGAGTACAAGGAAACCCTACTCAAACTGAGATATATGAACTACTCACACAAGATTGGTGACATATGATAGTGGACCAACCATGAGGAATGATGAATATGTATGACATTTCAAGGAATGTAGCATGGCTTAGTAGGTTGTCTTCTTACTACATACATGCATAAGTATCATGTTAGGAGCTAAGCATGTACATGATGATGTAAACCCTAGAAGTAAGGATGTGTGTGACCTTTGTTGCTATCAAGAGATGGTTTTCTCCCATCCATGGAAGGAACCCTTTATTTAGGGTGAGCACCAACGTTTGATTAGGTTCTAGGTAACCTGTAGAGGTCTCTTATAAGATTTTGATGATCTAAGTGTAAGATCACATGGTATTGCCATGAATTTATAGACCCATGTGTGATCATCTCTAACGGAAAAAGGATATGTTTCCATGGATGTAACCTATATAGAGCTAGACCGAGGTAGGTAGGTCACCATGACCCCTATGAAAGAATGTAACTTTGACCATGAGTGCCCAGAGATATGATGGAGTTTCAGGTAAGGATTCAAGGATGAGATGTGCATGAGTATCAACACAGAAATCACTAGCTACGGTAGAATCCTAAGTCAACACTAAGGTCAAGTACGGATAAGACCGATGGGAGTAGGAGTTGTCTGTTCCTTGAATGCACAAGACCATAGGGTTGGGAGGTAACAACTACCTTTTCCTAAGGCTCATTGGTTATGAGGTTGGCCTCCTTCACAAGTTCATGGGGCCTAAGGGGTAAATCTGAGAGGCACTCCCAAGAGGTGTAAGGGTTAGATCAATCTGAAAGTACCGAGACCCTAGAGACCTTGAGGTAATGACTAAGGACTATACATCATAGATATTATAAGATCCAAAGCTGATGGGGACAGTATTCCAATGGGTGTAGACCCATAATGGAGATGTTAATGGTGTGGAGATGTGTGATGTACGTTTCAACTTACATTGGAAAGTGTGATGGCGATGTGTGATGCACTGTCTCTACTCCTGGAACAGGTTGAACTCTGTATTTGGACTACATCCAAATGTTTATTTCATCTTGTTATGGGTTTGAGAGATAGGAAAAAATGCATTCCATACTGAGGATAAAGGTGATATGAGTTCAAACCTTTCTACTATGTTTGAGGGCGTACCACACCTTTTGAGAGTACGTTGAATATGTGGTTTGGAAACACAAAGAGAACAAAGGTGATAGGAAGAACGTTCTTTCTGAGAAGTAGTTGGAATCTATGAGTCAAAAGTTTGGGTTTCATAATAGAGGATGAGCTCAAAGTTTTCTTGACTCAGTTAGACCTAAACCTGAGATGAGGATGATGAGTGAAGTACATGAGAGTTTATGTCTAGCATGCTTATGTGGTAATAAGATGTTCTCAACATGACACAACTTAGGTTTACATCTATCTTGCATAGCCAGTAGAGAGACTGCAAAGGGTTGTTAGGTGAACCCTACGATTGTTAGAAGACTAGATGTGTGTGGCTAACATTCAACTACAACCAGACCCATTGGTCAAATTAGTGATTTCTCAGTTAGTCAACCCAGAGCTTGATGAGATAGAAGGATTGATAGAAGGACCTCACATACACTTCTTGGGAAAAGAAGGTGGTGCAACCCACTACTAGAGTGTTATAGGGTTTCTGAGGAGTCAACCTTGAGGAATCATGTCATGCAATCTGTTCATGATTTTAAGTATACCGTACACTATGGTACTACCAAGATGGTCAAAAATTGTAGTGGAACTTGGAAGAAGGATATAGAGTTACATGTGGCTTGTTGCCATACATGCCAGAGAGTGAAGGCCAAACACCAGTAACACAGTGAGTTTCCACGGATAATGAAGAGTCCTTGTGAGGGAATGGGAGTAGATCACCATGGATAGTGTGGTGGGTCTCCCCTAGACCAAGAGAGGTCATGATGCAATATGGGTTATGGTAGATCACCTTGCCTATGAGAGAAAGCAATGTCAATATGACAGAACTGGTTGAACTATATATATGAGATAGAGAGATAGTTCAACAACACCATGATCTGATTTTTATATCTCGAGTATGACCTCAAGTTCACTTCCATGTGGTGGAAATAGAAACATGAAAGACTCGATGCTAGTTTGAAGCTGAGTGCAACATATCACCCCTGACTGATGGACAATCAAGTGGGTATGATACAAACTTTAGAGGGTCTGATGAGAGCATGTGTGCTCATGCAGGGTGATTCTTGGGAGCAGTTCCTGCCCCTAGTAGAGTTTTCTTGTTGTGATAATCACCATAGCCAATATCGAGAGGTATGATGCTCTATAAGGAAGGATGTGTCAGTCACCACTTCACTCAAATGATGTCGGTAAAAGGACCTTAAGAAGGTCGGAGAAAGACCACAGTGTATGCAGATGATGTCACTTTGATCAAGCAATGGTTGAGAAAGACCAAGATTGACAAGAGTCGTGAGCTGATGCAGAGCAGACTGACATGCAGTTCACTGTGGGTAAACATGTGATATGAAGACTCGACCCCTCTGATCTATAGCTAAGGAAAGTTGAGTTCCCAATACATGGGTCCATTTGAGATGCATTGGTGGAGTTGTTTATGATTATCCTTACCCCTCAGGATAATATGATGTATGATGTGTTCCATGTGTCCAATCCAGAGCACTATGTGATGCACTCGAGCCATGTGTTGAAGATTAAACCTATTGAACTCCAAGGGAGGCTAGCTTACCCTAAGTCACCTATGAGGGTATGAGATACTGAGGGGAGAGAGATATCAGGAGTAAAATAAAAGTTTATAAAGGTTCTTGGAAGCACCATGGGGAGGATGAAGCCACATGGGAGCCAATGATGCACATGGTAAAGTCTTCTCCGGATTTGTTTGTATGCTTGATGGAATTTTGAGGGGAAAATTCTTATAAGAGGGGAAGGATGCTACAACCTTGATTTTGCTATGGTTTCAAAAAGAAATGTACTTTGTTGTAAATTGCATGATTTATGATAAACATATGGATTTCTTTTACAACTCTTCCTTGTGCATGGTTTTTCATGGATCCTTTGGTAATAATGGGTCCAAAATAATAAAAGAGGAAGACAAGTTAAAAGGGAATAAGAATTTCATAAATAATAATGAAAATTGGGATAATGGTGGAAATATAAGAAATAAATAGATAAGTGTGAGTTTGATCATAATGGATGGTGATTCGAACCCCACATGGATCCTTGAGATGAAAGGAATTGAAATAAAGGAAAATAATAAAGTGTGAAAGAGGAAATATAAAGGAAATATATATATTTAAGAAATAACTTTCACATCAATAAAAGGTTCGTTTTCTTTTGAGTTATGGCCCTAAACTTGGTAGGAGGATGGATTAAGTTATTAGTATGTTTCCCTCAAAATTTGGTATAAAGCAGAACCATGGTTTGAGATTTATGATTTTTCCAAGTTATCCAAAAATGAAAATGATTTTCCTAAAATAGAAATCAGACTTTTCTTTTGTTTGGGTGTGAGTGATGCAGATCATTGGATCCTAATCCAACGAAGGCCACTCATCATCTAGTTCCACCTGAACTAGGAAATAGGCTGCCCAGCGAGATCTTTCCACCTGACTTTCCTCACAAATCAGTGCATAGGAAAACTAGGAAATGTCATGGTTGAGTCCAGGAGGGAATTCCCAGCAACATATACCTAGTTTCTTCGCGCTTTAGATGCTTCTAGAGGAAATTCCTAATTTCCCTAAATGGCAGGTGACAGAAGGGGTTGGGGAACCCTAGAATCGACCCTCGATCCTATAAATAGGACCCCCCTCACCTTTAGAAGGCCCTCACGATCGCAACTGGCCGCTTTCCCTCTTCTCTCGTGCCCCAGATCCTTGGATTGGCTTTGCTCCAGTTAGCTTCAGGTTGTGGCGCCGGCACAGGTGGCTCTACTAGATCGGGAGAGGGTGAATAGAAGCCATCGTGCGATCGGGTTCCACCATAAGCCGCGTGTAGGATCGACGGCTATGGTGCTCCATGCCTCAAGATAACTATGGGTGGGCACACACGTTGAGAACTGCCCAATCTTGTTCAGCCAACAATGAATTGTGATCCAACGGTCAAGGTTTTATCAAAAATCCCAAGTTATTCTCCTCTCTAGTCGAAATACAAGAAAATCATGGAATCTTATTTAGTTCGCTAAAAATAGATTCTTTGGCCGAAAAATGAAAGTAAAATGTGCTTTTTGATCAGAAAAATCTGAGGAACACGATAAAAATAGTTTGAGAACCTATTTTCATTTCTAATTGCAAAAGTACGTTAAGTTGATGGAAAATGTATTAAAATTTGGTTAGAAACCCTAATTGAGATTAATGAGTGAATCTATGTTGCTTAACAGGTTAATTCGAGTAATATTAACATGTTGAATGATAGTGGTAGATTCAATTCTATTTTAGATGAGAAATTACATGTTTTAGGGTTATGAACCAAGAATATAAGATAATGAATCTAGAAACCCTAATTTAGGGTAAAAGAAGAGAAAATCAGGCTAAATTTGAAATATGGATTGATGTTAACCTATTTAGAGTAAAAGAAAGGATAAACTCATAAAAGGATGTTAATATGGTTGTTTTAGGGTTTCCTTTGTGCACATGTTATGGTTTAATGAACTAAAACCCTAATTTACGGAAAGATGGGTTTTAATGGAGGAAATCCGAAATTATTAGTTTGTCATAGAGGATTAATATCCTTAAACCTAAATTCATGTTAAAGAACCCTTAATGATGATGATGAATGGATTAATTAGGTTTTTCAAATAAAAGAGCATGTTTTAGGGTTTTGATCTAAAAGGGGAGCATAATTAGGTAAAGTAGCCAAAGAAACCCTAATAAACCATAGGGCAATTCTCATGCCTTTGGAAAAAATTTAGAATGTGAAAATGACAATAAGCAATTTACATGTGCCAGGGTTTAGGGTTGCTTGCTTTGAGTGTTTTCTTGAAGGCCTTGATTGATCTTTGGATTCTTTGCTCAAGGATAGGTATGTGGTTATGCTTATGGCTAAATCGTTTTAGTTTCTCGATGATTCTTGAAGTTTTATCGATTGCTTGGAATAATTGCTTGATTGCCTTTTATTTCATGCATTTATAAAGTGACTATGACTATCACCATAATTATGTGTACATGACTAGCTCAGATCCTGGTCCTCCTCTATAGCTTTGCTGATGATGAAACGGATGACCTTGTACATGGTCTACCTTTGAGGTAGGACCACCAGGTTATCATGAGTCAGTGATTGGGCTACCTTTGGGTAGTTCCATGTGATTCTATGACCCTATGCATTGATCTACCTATTAGGTAGGATCATGGGGGTCAGTTGAGATCTACCATATGAGAGGTAGAATCCATGTCCACTACAGGGACAACACAGAGGCTAGGGTATGTATGGACTGAGTAGTCATATTTAAAACATAAAGTTTGCTTACTAAACCATAATTTCTTGAAATATGTTGTTACAATTAGCTGTATGATAATTTGTTTCCCCCACATACCAGTATAATTTGTTATACTGACCGCCGTTTTGTTTGTTGGCATTTCAGGTTATCAAGAAAATGGATAATCCTTTAAAGTGACACTGATGAAATAAATCTTAGTAAAGAATTGGAGGATTATAGATAGATATGTTCCTTCTTGGGTAAAGAATTCCCTTCCCATATTTTGCAAGGTATGAAAAGAATTTTTTATTCCATTAAAAGTTTAGTTGATATAGAATTTAGTAATTATTGTTGATTATTTGCAAAACCACTGATCCTATTTTGGGATAACACCTCTGACCTCTTGGTCTCATTTAACTGGGGGTTATCGGGAGGCGGGGTTATTACATTTGGTATTAGAGCCGTGGTTTTTCATTTAATATCTAATAATTATTAAAATTTACAAACTCTTTAGAGTCCAAGGGAGTTATTAGAGGATTTTCCAATGATTGAGATGTCTAGAAAAGGATCACAATCTGGGGACTGGCAATATTTTTCTCTACCCCACTAGTCGGTCTATGAGGACTGTCGGATCTGTGTGACTGCATGGCCATCTTCAAAGGATTTGACTCGAAATAAGATACCTCTAGGTCTTCTCATCTAATTTCATCCCTTCTCTACATCTTATTTTTTCAAAAATATTAAGTGCTTAGGGTATTCTCTCTCTCCACCACCCTCTTATGTTTGGGATAAGGTTAATAAGGATTAAGGAGTCCTCCACCACATAATGAAAAGCATGTAAACAAGATGACATGGACATAAGTTTAATAGTTTAAGCGTAAACTAAAGATTAGTTACATGTTTAGGGTTGCATGGCATGTGTTGTCATGCCCACAGGAGAGATATGAGGTTAGACCTTCTTATAGGAGGACGAGGAGAGAGTTATCCTTGGAGGAAGATGCCTCTAGGAAGAGGAAGAGGCATGACGCATCCTCTGAGTACGATGCTAACCTTAACCCTAAGTGGTAGTTGGAGAAAGAGAAGACATGATGAGTTGGATACCTCAGTTTCCCGTGCATGCACGTATGTGGGTTTGACATGCAAGATTTATGTAAGGCTTTGAGTATGCATGAGAAGCATGGTCTAGGTGTGGTTGGTTGACCTAGTTCCTTTTAGTGACCTGATCTTGGGTGATTTGTGCCTTTTTGGGTGAGGGATAGTTCCCTCGTTGAGAAGGGTGATGGTGATCGTATAGGAACCGTAACGAGCATATATGAATAGAAAAGAGGTATCTACCTACATAGAAGAGAGTGGCAGCAGGTTTTATTCCTAAGCTAGATAGGTTATGCCTAATAGTTTTTTGAGATGGGCATGCAAAGAACTTTGGATGACCTTGAGTACTAAATACAAGTTTTGATAGTACGCTTCACCCAAGTAGGGATAGATGTGTACCCTTATGAGCTTGACCCATATTTGGTGAAAGAACCTCCAGTGGTAGGACCGGTTGTAGGGTTAGCTTTAGAGAGAGTGAGAGAGAGAAAGACCCGATGAGGAAGGTTGGACACCTTGACTTTGAGAGATGAGGAACCATGTGAAGTTGGATATGATATGACCCAGTTTAGACAACCCAGAGTAGATAGTTGTGGTTACCTCATGCATAATCCTTAGAGGCTTGTGGTACCTTGGAGGTTCTAGAGGAACCAAACCCTATAAAGTGGATAGAATGAACGTATAGACGATAGGAGTACCTACCTTTTAGGAGCATGAAGAAGAGTTCCTTAGACCCCGAAAAGGTGTGGTACAAGTGGTGAGGCATCGTACCAAGTTTCCTTTAAAGGTTGTTCACGTGGAGGAGTGTTATGAAGTATATACTACACCTAACATAGGTGAACCTGGGTTTTTGGACCAAAGAAGGGAAACAGTAGTACCTGGTGCACATTATGTTCATATGTATTTGCATATGACACGCCTCATGTGTTAGAGTACAAGGAAACCCCACTCAAACTGATATATATGAACTACTCACATAAGATTGGTGACATATGATAATGGTCCAACCATGAGGAATGATGAATATGTATGACAAACCAAGGAACGTATGATGGCTTAGTAGGTTGTCTAATTACTAAATACATGCATAAGTATCATGTTAGGAGCTAAGCATATACATGATGATGTAAACACTAGAAGTAAGGACATTTTTTACCTTTGTTGCTATCAAGAGATGGTTTTCTCCCGTCCTGGGAAGGAACCCTTTATGTAGGGTGAGCACCAACTTTTGATTAGGTTCGAGGTAACCTATAGAGGTATCATATAAGAGTTTGATGAGCTAAGTGTAAAAGCACAAGGTATTTCCATGAATCTATAGACCCATGTGTGATCATCTCTAAGGGCAAAAGGATATGTTTCCATGGAGGTAACCTATATGGGGCCAGACTGAGGTAGGTAGGTCACCATGACCCCTATGAAAGAATGTAAGTTTGACCATGAGTTCCTAGAGAGATGATGGAGTTTTAGGTAAGGATTCAAGGATGATATGTGCATGAGTATCTACACAGAATTCACTAGCTACAGTAGAATCCTAAGTCAACACTAAGGTAAAGTAGGGATAAGACCGATGGGAGTAGGAGTTGTTTGTTCCCTAAATGCACAAGACCATAGGGTCGGGAGGTAACAACTACCTTTGCCTGAGGCTCATGGGTTATGAGGTTGGCCACCTTCATGAGTTCATGGGGCCTAAGGGGTAAATCTGAGAGGCACTCCCAAGAGGCATAAGGGTCAGATCACTCCAAAAGTGTCAGCACCCTAGAGACCTTGGGGTAATGACTAAGGATTGTACATGATAAATATTATCAAATCTATAGGTGATGGGGATAGTATTCCCATGGGTGTAGACCCATAATGGAGATGTTCATTGTGTGGAGACGTGTAATGTACGTTTCAACTTAGATTGGAAAGTGTGATGGCAATGTGTGATGCACCATCTCTACTCTTGGAACAAGTTGAAATCTATATTTGGACTGTAGCCAAATGCTTATTTCATCTTTTTATGGGTTTGAGAGATAGGACAAAATGCATGCCATATTAAGGATAAAGGTGATATGAGTTGAAACCTTTCTACTATGTTTGAGGAAGTACCACACCTTTTGAGAGTACATTGAATATGTGGTTTGGAAACACGAAGAGAACAAAGGTGATATGAAGAACGTACTTTCCTAGAAGTAGTTGGAATCTATGAGTCATAAGTTTGGGTTTGATAATAGAGGATGAGCTCAAAGTTTTCTTGACTCAGTTAGACCTAAACCCTAGATGAGGATGATGAGTGAATTACATGAGAGTTTATGTCTAGCATGCTTATGTGGTAATAAGATGTTCTCAAAAGGATACCACTCAGGTATACATCTGTCTTGCATAGCCAGTAGAGAGACTGGAAAGGGTTGTTAGGTGAACCCTACAATCATTAGAAGACTAGACATGTGTGGCTAACATTCAAGTACAACCAGACCCATTGGTAAAATAGGTGGTTGCTCAGTTAGTCAACCCAGAGCTTGATGAGATAGAAGGATTGATATATGGACCTCAGATACACCTCTTGGGAAAAGAAGGTGGTGAAACCCACTACTATAGTGTTTTAGGGTTTCTAAGGAGTCAATCTTGAGGAATCATGTCATACAAGCCGTTCATGATTTTAAGTACACTGTGCACTATGGTAATACCAAGATGGTGAAAAATTGTACTGGTACTTTGAAGAAGGATATAGAGTTACATGTGGCATATTGCCATATATGCCAAAGAGTGAAGGTCGAACATCAGTAACATAGTGAATTGCCACGGATAATGAAGAGTCCTTGTGAGGAAATGGGAGTAGATCACCATGGATATTGTGGTGGGTCTCCCCTAGACCAAGAGACGTCATGATGCAATATGGGTTATGGTAGATTGCCTTGCCTAAGAGAGAAAGCAATGTCAATATGACAGAACTGGTTGAAGTATATATATGAGATAGAGAGATAGTTCAAAGCCCATGGTAGTCAGAATCTAACTATTCAAAATTTTGTCTCGCTTATTAGAACCCTTGACTTGGATAGTGACCTCCAGGTGAGATGTTTTCCCCAGATTTTACCTAAGTTTTTTCAGAGATGGTCTTACCCTACCATAAAGATTAGTGATGACATTTATAAAGTTAAAGAGGTGTTCACTTGATGAAGGAGTCATGTTTTGAGGATGAGGAATGTTAGGATGAAGATATCTTATTATGGAAATTGTGACTTGGTTTCCACAATTAATTTTAGATCCATATTTTGTTTCATCTCAAATTTCATTGCCAAAAATATATTTTCAATTATACAACTACAAGTACAAAATTTTCTGAGATTTTCTTGATGATTTCTTGAACTAAGTCACAATAAAGAGATATGTGAAGATTTTGTAGAGAAACCTAGGATATAGTTGGAATAGAATCTTGACCCTAGTATTGAAGTAGTGACTAGGAATATGTGAATAATATAAAGGTATAGTGGACCTACCCTTTGTACACTATGACTTTTTGGATCTAAGGGTCGTTAGGTTAGAGACACAAGGACCTAAAACTCAACCCTAGATGGTTTTGACTTATTAGTTGGATACAAGAACAACATAAATCTATAAACATTCACAACTAATTTTTTTTGGGTAAACCTAAATTCTATTTAGTTTGACTTGTTAGGATCAATCTTTTAAGGAGTGGTGAGTATTTGGTTATTGATGTTTGGATCAATAGATTTCGAGGAAAAAAATCCTTTTAAGGGGTGGAGTGTTATAACAAACTATATCTCAACCCTACCCTAGAAGTTTGATATTTTTGGACTTAGACAAACAAGGTTGAGGATATATCTAGTTGAAGTTTAGTATATCCTTAATGAGTTAATGCATGTATAAATCACCCTAATGTAACCTAATATTCTTACATTATTCTTAGGACAATAATGGACACATAATATATATCATAAGAGATAATAAAGAATTATATGAAATTTCGTGCGAATAATCACACATAATTCATTTGATGATAATATTAAGATATGGAACATAATTGAATGAGCAAGAGTGATAATAATGAAATAATGTGATAATAATGGGCAAAAATATTAATTGTGACACAACTCATAAAAAGATAACTAAAAAGTGAAATCCAAGTTAAAATCATGTTCCTTGGGTTTCAATTACCTTGGTAGTCAAGTTTCACATTATTCACTTAATAATAATTAAGTTATTTCAATTTGGAAATAAAAGATCTAAGTTTTCTTCAAAATATCAAATAAAATAATAAATGACTCCAAAAGAGAAAAATAATCCTGGATTTGTAATCTACATAATAAATATAGCCTTTGGGTGAATTTTCATCCAATTTGGAAAATGTTTGATTAAAAGATGAAATCAGGAGAGAGAAAGTGTGTAGAACATTCAAAATATTAAATAAATATAAAATCCTCTTCAACATGTAAAATTAATGGCAAATTTATATCCAATACATTGTATATGACTTGTGGGTGAAGTTTCATCAAATTTAGATAATCTTATAACCATTAATGAAGGAGGAAAGAGAAAATAGTAATTGATTTATTTAACACGTTAAAATTTCTAAAAGGCAAAAGTAAGTGCATAATCAGAATCTAAATTCTTTAATTAGCATTTGGGTAATATTGCATTGAATTTGGGATTTGTTTGCACCCTCAAATGAATAGAGAGAACATAGGAAATTAAAGGCATTTCCACTTTAATTGGATTTTGATTTGTATAAGATTCTTTTATTTTAATCTGTCATGTGGTGGTTTAAGTATGCTCAAATCTAGGTCGTTCCTTTCTTGATTAGACGGCTATCAACTCATCCTCTACCTCTCGGAAAATTAGGAAACCGGATTGTTCACACACAGAACCTTCCACTTGGGATTTCGCGGCCTACGCTCAATATTCGTTCGTGATTTTTTCTCCAATGGATTCATTTTCCAATTTTGGTTCCAACATGCCCAATTAGAGAACCTAAATCGTTCTATTTAAAGAAACCCCAAACCTCATTCTCTGGTCATCTATTTCTGATTTGAAGAATCCTTTTTACCACCATCCTTTGGTATGTAGCCACCTAGAAATGTATCCCTAATCCACTGGAACCCTCCTTCACCATCAATTAAACCCAATTCACAACCACTTCTTCTGTCCTGCTGAGTTTACCTTCACCTCCATCTTGGGCCGCCATGGCCACTGTTCACCTTAAGTTCTCAATTACTCTTGACAAAACTGTCCTTGCCTCACCCCCTTTCTTCTTGGCTTCTTGATTTGGTGTGGGATGCTCAGGACTGTCCTGCCCTGGTCCTTGGTCAAAGGGTCATTGGGGTTCCCTCAACACTGAGCACTCGATGTCATTGCAACATGGGGATTGGTCCCCTATGATTGGTGAGGTCTGGTGAAGCTTTCCCAGTCATTGGATTCTTCCACCTTGTAGTAATTCTTGTTTCCCTTTCCTTGTGTTTCTTCTCTGAACTTGAAGCTCACTTCCATGTTTTCTTTATCGTTTTCGTCCATTCTTGGGTTGCTTTAGTGCAGCTTGATCTTGTGAAGCCAACAACTTCTTTAGTGTCTTATTTGGAGGTCTTTTGACTGGTTCTAGCTTCCCAGGTTTGAGTATCAGGCTATGCTCCTCGTCCATGTTGAGGAAGCATCGTGGGGTTGAATCCCCTGTACTAAGTCTCGTGTATACCCCTCTGTTTTCCTCTTTTGATTTTTTTTCAACCGCAGGGGTATTTTCTTAATTTTTCCTCGCTTTCATTTTCTTGCTTTATGCCTAGTTTGGCTGAGCTGGATGAGAGGTCGGCCAAGTTGGCCAGCCCTGATTGGGCCAACTCGGAGTCGGGACCCTCTCCCTCTATCTCTTCTCTCTCGTCTCTGGATTGCTGACATGGAATTTCCCAATTGGTCTGTTGTGTAAAACCGATAACTAATTCCATACTAATCAGAAAAAAATAAATAAATAGTAAATAAAACAATAAAAATAAGATCTACCTCTTGGTGTTGATGTTGACTCCTGAATATAATGTTTAATTTAAAGTGGATATTAATGGATTAACCTAATCAAATAATAACTTGTGAAATTCATAATTAAATATTTATAAATAAGAAAAATATGATAAAATATGCTTTGGACTCAGAAAAAGATAATCTATAATTTGGCATGGTTTTGATAACCTAAATCACAAATAATGAAAAAGGAGATTTTTAGGGTTTGAATACTCAATGTGAAATTGACCTAAAATCTACATATATGCTTAATAGGTTCTTTGGAGGCCTAGACTTGGATCAGAAGTAGCTTTGGTCTGTTTAGACTACGAAGAGAGGTATGTTTGCATCCCCAATTATTCTTTTTGAGCAAATAACCTATGTTTCATCAGTCTCATGGTCCTATGGACGATAATAGCCTACACAAAGTTCTTTTTTATGAAAATTATGGTTCATGTGAACTACTTTATTTGGTACTGATCGTATGATCATGTTTGGACATTCTTTTGGTCTCTTTCTTATATATTGTTTATTTTAGAACATTAATTGATGATATGTGATATCTCTTGTCCACTTGGTGGATGTTTATGTTGACCATTAGTATGATGGAAACTTTTGTTTACTCTGATTGTACCTTTTTACTTGCCTCTACATTAAACATGACATGTGATTTAGTAGCACTAGAGTAGTGTAATTATATTAGTTTTGGGTTATGTGCCCTTATTTATAATTTGGGATGGAGGTCATGTGCCCCATACCCAGGTTTCAAATTTATGAGGTTTGGCCCACATTTATATTTATTGGGAGTTTGGTTATGTTCCAATATCTATCAGGTTTCAAGTTTATGAGGCTTGGCCGCCTTTGTTTTTTATATTGTTGTAGGGCTATGTTTATCTCACATGCATGTAGGATGATGATACTTGATGATGGGTTATGTGCCCCAAACACATGATTTGTGCTTATGTGGCACAACTTTATTGTTTATTCATGGCAAGTAATTATATTTGTTATCTCTTGTTACAAATCATTTCTTTTATGCCCTATTGGGTAGCTCTTATATTTTCTATGGGAAGCCTTCTACTTTGATGTCCTTATTTCTTTATGAATTACTCATTTCCAATTCGGTATGTGCATACCAGCCTTCACTGATGTCATATATTTTTCTCTTCTTGCTAGGGTATGCTTCCAACCCTAGGTGAAAGACTTGGATAATATGGCATGAAGATATGGACATATCTTAAGGAGTTAAAGCTTGGAGACAAATTTGTTATAGCTTAGACTTCCCTCTATCTTAGATCCTTATGATGTATCATACATGTAAACCCTATGTGGGAGATTGAGATATACTTTTGTAATCTTTGGTGAAGAATTGATAATAGTCATGTTTTATATCCCGCTACTATATTTTGGTTGTTTTTATCACCATTAAATAATATTTGCAAATTTTACACCCACTCCAAGATACCTTATGGATGTGTTTGGACTGGAGGTTCCATTCCTCAAATTTTGATTAGGGAGTGGATCCAATCTGGGATCCCACTCCTTACAACACGGTATCAGATCACATGGTAGTCGGAATCTGACTATTTCAAATTTTCTCTCCCTTATTAGAACCCTTGACTTGGATAGTGACCTCTAGGTGAGATGTTTTCCCTAGATTTTTCCTAAGTTTTTGCAGAGTTGGTCTTACCCTACAATAAAGATTAATGATGACATCTATAAAGTTAGAGAAGTGTTTTCTTGAGGAAGGAGTCATGTTTTGAGGATGAGGTACTAGTAGGATGAAGAGATATTATTATGGAAATTGTGACTTAGTTTCCATGATTGATTTTGGATCCATATTTTGTTTGATCTCAAATTTCATCGCCCAAAATATATTTTCAATTATACTACTACATGTACAAAATTTTCTTTGATTTTCTAGATGATTTGTTGAACTTAGTCATAATAAAGAGATATGTGAAGCTTTTCTAGAGAAACCTTGGATATAGTTGGAATAGAATCTTAACCCTAGTATTGAAGTAGTGACCAGGAATATGTGGAATAATATAAACGTATAGTGGACTTGCCCTTTGTACACTATGCCTTTTTGGATCTAAGGGTTGTTAGGTTAGAGACACAAGGACCTAAAACTCAACCCTAGATGGTTTTGACTAATTAGTTGGATACATGAACAACATAAATCTTTAAAATATTCACAACTAAAATATTTTGGGTAAACCTAAATGCTATTTAGTTTGACTTGTTAGGATAAACCTTTTAAGGGGTGGTGAGTAGTTGGTTGTTGATGTTTGGATCAATAGATTTTGATGAAAAAATCCTTTTAAGGGGTGGAGTGTTGTAACATACTAGATCCCAACCCTACCCTACAAGTTTGATCTTTTTAGACTTAGACATACAAGGTTGAGGATAGATCTAGGTGAAGTTTAATATAACCTCAATGAGTTAATGCATGTATAAATAACCCTAATGTAACACAATGTTCTTACATTAGTATTAGGCCAATAATGGCTACATAATACATATCACAAGAGATAATAAAAAATTATAAGAATTTTTTTGCAAATAATCACACATAATTCATTTGATGATAATATTAAGATATAGAACATAATTGAATGAGAAAGAGTGATAATAATGAAATAATGTGGTAATAATGGCCAAAACTATTAATTGTGACACAACTCATAAAATGATATCTCAAAAGTGAAATCCAAGTTAAAAATCATGTTCCTTGGGTCCCAATTACCTTGGGAATCAAGTTTCACATTATTCACATAATAATAAATAAGTTAATTAAATTTTGAAAGAGAAGATCTAAGTTTTCCCCAAAATATCAAATAAAATAATAAATGACTCCAAAAGAGAAAAATAATCTTAGATTTGTAATCTAGATAATAAATATATCATTTGGGTGAATTTTCATCCAATTTGGAAAATTTTTGTTTAAAAGATGAAATTAGGAGAGAGAGTGTGTGTATAACCTTCAAAATATTAAATAAATATACAAACCTTTACAACATGTAAAGTTATTGGCAAATTCGTAGCCAATACATTGTATATGACTTGTGGGTGAAGTTTATCAAATTTGGATAATCTTATAACCATTAATAAAGGAGGAAAATAAAAATAGTAATTTATTTATTTAAAACATTAAAAGTTTTCAAAAGACAAAAGTAAGTGCATAATCAGAATCTAAATGTTTTAATTAATCTATGTGGAAAATTGCATCCAATTCAGGATTTGTTTGCACCCTTAAATGAAGAGAAATAAAATAGGAAATTAATTGCATTTCCACTTTAATTGGATTTTGATTTGTATAAGTTCCTTTTATTTTTATCTACCACAAGGTGGTTTAAGTGTGCTCGGATTTGGGCCATTCATTTCTTGATCAGACGACTATCAGTTTGTTCTCTACTTCTTGACAAAATAGGAAACTAGGTTGTTCACACAAAGAACCTTCCGCTTGGGATTTCTCAGCCTACACTCCATCTTTGCTCACGATTTTTGCTCCAACAGATTTGTTTTCCAATTTAGGTTCCAAGAAACCAAATAGAGAACCTAAATTGTTCTATATAATGAAACCCCAAATATCATTCTCCTATCATCTATTCCCTGATTTGCAGAATCATTTTTATCACCTTCCTTTAGTATGTAACCACCTAGAAACGTTTGCCTAATCCACTAGAACCCTCCTACGCCCTGAATTAAACCCAAATCTCAACCACTTATTCTACCCTACCGAGTTTACCTTCACCTCTTTCTCGGGCTGCCATGGCCACTATTCACCTTAAGTTCTCAATTACTCTTGCCAAAACTATCCTTGCCTCACCCCCTTTCTTCTCAACTTCTTAGTTTGGTGCGGGCTGCTTAGGACTGTTCTGCTCTAGTCCTTGGTCAAAGGGTCACCGAAGCTCCTTTGACACCAAGCACCCAGTGTCGATACAATGCATGGATTGGTCCCCTATGATCGGTGAGGTATGCCAAAGCTTTCCCAGTCATCAGATTCTTCCACCTTGCGGTAATGCTTGTTTTCCTTTCCTTCGATTTCTGCTCTAAATTTGAACCTCACTTTAGCATTTTCTTCACCTCTTTCGGCTGTGCTTGGGTTGATGTAGTGTAGCTTGATATTGTGAAGCCAACAACTTCTTTTGTTGCTTGTTTGGAGGTCTTTTAACCGGCCTTGACTTCCCAAGTTCAAACTTCAGGCTATGTCCCTCATCCATGTTGAGGAAGCATCATGGGGTTGAATCCCCAATGCAACGTCTCACATATACCCCTTTGTTTTCCCATTTTGATTTGTTTTTCCAATGGGGGTATTTTCATACTTTCGTCTCACTTTACTTTTCTATCTTTACGCCTGGTTTGGCTGAGCTGGATGAAAGGCCGACCAAGTTGGCAAGCCCTAATTGGGCCAACTCGGAGTCGTGGCCCTCTCCCTCTCTCTCTTCTCTCTCGCCTCTGGTTTGTTGACATGGAATTTCCCTGTTGGCCCATTTTGTAAAATTGATAACTAACTCCATACTGATCATAAAAATATAAATAAATAGTCAAAAAATGAGAAAAATAATATCTACCTCTTGTGCTGATGTGGACTCTTAAATATAATGTTTATTCTAAAGCGGATATTAATGGATTTATCTTATTAGAACATAACTTGTGAAATTCATAACTAAATATTTATAAGTCAGAAAAATATGATAAAATATGTTTTGAACTCAGAAAAAGATAATGTAAAATGTGGCATTGTTTTGATAACCTAAATCACCAATAATGGAAAAGGCAATATATAAGGTTTGAATACAAAATGTGAAATTGAACTAAAATCTACATATATGCTTAATAGGTTCTTTGGAAGCCTAGACTTGGATCTAGAAGTATATATGGTTTATTTGTACTCTAAAGAGAGGTATGTTTGCATCCCCAATTATTCTTTTTGAGCAATTAGTCTATGTTTCATCTTTCTCTTGGTCTTATGGATGATAATAGCCTACACAATGTTCTTTCTTTTAAAAATTATGGTTCATGTGAACTACTTTATTTGGTATTGATCTTATGATCATGTTTGGACATTCTTTTGGTCTCTTTATTATATATTATTCATGTTAGAACATTAATTGATGATATGTGATATCTCTTGACCACTTGGTCGATGTTTATGTTCACCATTAGTATGAAGGCAACTTTTGTTTAATCTGACTACACCTTTTTACTCACATCTACATTAAACATGCCATGTGATTCTATAGCACAAGAGTAGTACAATTACATTGGTCTTGGGTTATGCCCCCTTATTTATATTTTGGCATGGAGGTTATGTGCTCCATACCTGAGTTTCAAATTTCTGAGGTTTGGCCCACAATTATATTTATTGGGAGTTTGGTTAGGTGCCAATCTCTATTAGGTTTCAAGATTATAAGGCTTGGCTGCCTTTGTTATTTAATTTGTTCTAGGACTCTATTCATCTCACATTCATGCACGATGATGATACTTGATGATGGGTTATTTTCCCTAAACACATGATATGTGCTCATGTGGCACAACTTTATTGTTTATTCATGGCAAGTAATTCTATTTGTTATCTCTTGTTACAAATCATTTCTTTTATGCCTGATTGGGTAGCTCTTATATTTTCTATTGGAAGCCTTCTATTTTTTATGTCCTTATTTCTTTATAAATTGCTCAATTCCAATTTAGTATGCACAAACCAGCCTTTGTTGATGTCATCTATTTTTCTCTTCTAGATGGGGTATGCTTACAACCCTAAGTGAAGGACTTGGATGATATGGCATGAAGATATGGACATATCTTAAGGAGTTAAAGCTTGGAGACAAAGTTGTTATGGTTTAGACTTCCCTCTACCTTAGATCCTTATGATATATCACACATGCAAACCTTATGTGGGAGATTGAGATATACTTTTGTAATCTTTTGTGAAGAATTGATAATAGTCATGTTTTATATTACACTGCTATACTTTGGTTATTTTGATTCCCATTAAATATAATTTGAAAATTTTACACCCACTCCAAGATACCTCATGTGCGTGTTTCGACTAGAGGATCTATTATTCAAATTTTTATAAGGGATTGGATCTCATCTGGGATCCCACTCCTTACATCATTGTATTAGAGCCCATGGTAGTTGGAATATTACTACTTCACATTTTGTCTCCCTTATAAGAACCCTTGACTTGGAGAGTGACCTCTAGGTAAGATGTTTTCCCTAGAGTTTGCCTAAGTTTTTCTGGAGATGGTCTTACCCTACCATAAAGATTAATGATGACATCTATAAAGTTAGAGATGTGTTTTCTTGGGGACGGAGTCATGTTTTGAGGATGTGGTACTTGTATAATGAAGACATCTTATTATGGAAATTGTGACATGGTTTCCACAATTGATTTTGGATCGATATTTTGTTTCATCTCGAATTTCATCGTAACAAATATATTTTCAATTATACTACTACATGTACAAAATTTTCTGTAGTGTTCTCAATGATTTCTTGAACTAAGTCACAATAAAGAGATATGTGAAACTTTTCTAGAGAAACCTTGGATATAGTTGGAATAGAATCTTAACCCTAGTATTGAAGTAGTGACTAGGAATACGTGGAATAATATAAAGAGTGGAGCTACCCTTTGTACACTATGACTTTTTGGATCTAAGCGATGTTAAGTTAGAGACACAAGAACCTAAAACTTCACCCTAGATGGTTTTAACTTATTAGTTGGATACATGAGCAACATAAATCATTAAAACATTCACAACTAAAAGATTTGTTGGTAAACCTTAATGCTAAATAGTTTGACTTGTTTGGATAAACCTTTTAAGGGGTGGTGAGTAGTTAGTTGTTGACGTTTGGATCAATATATTTTGAGGATGAAATACTTTAAAGGGTTGGAGTGTTGTAACATACTAGATCTCAACCCTACCCTTGAATTTTGATCTTTTCAGACTTGGACAAACAAGGTTGATGATATATCTAGGTGAAGTTTAGTATAACCTTAATGAGTTAATGCATGTCTAAATCACCTAATGTAACCTAATGTTCTTACATTAATTTTAGGCCAATAATAGACACATAAAATATATCACAAGAGATAATAAATAATTATATGAAATTTCAAGAAAATAATCACACATAATTATTTTGATGACAATACTAAGATATGGAACATAATTGAATGAGCAAGAGTGATAATAATGAAATCATGTGATAATAATGGCCAAAAATATTAACTGTGATGCAACTCATAAAAAGAAATCTCAAAAGTGAAATCTAAGTTTAAAAATTGTGTTCCTTGGGTCCCAATTACCTTGAGAGTCAAGTTTCACATTACTCACATAATAATAATTAAGTTTATTCAATTTTGAAAGAGAAGAACAAAGTTTTTCCCAAAATATCAAATAAAATAATAAATGACTCCAAAAGAGGAAAATAATCTTGGATTTGTAATCTACATAATAAATACAGCCTTTGGGTAAATTTTCATCCAATTTGGAAAATGTTTGATTAAAAGATGAAATCAGGAGCGAGAAAGTGTGTAGAACCTTCAAAATATTAAATAAATATACAAAACTCTTAGCTGACAAGAAGTAGCTCGGGTGGTCAATCACGAGCGCCCCTTGTGAAGGGTCTCGGGTTCGATTCTCCCCATAGTATTGTTGGACAATTAGCTCCCCGCAGCATCATCCAGCCTATGATGCGACCGTTTGAGATGCTAGCGTGCGGGCGTTACGGGCCTCTAGGGGTTTACCTTGCCAGGGCAAGTCACAATTTTGGCATGTTCTCGGGGAGGGTTCCCACATCATCAAAAAAAAATATAAAAACCTCTTCATAATGTAAAATTAATGGCAAATTCACATCCAACACATTGTATATGACTTGTGGGTGAAGTTTCATTAAATTTGGTTAATCTTATAACCATTAATGAAGGAGGAAAGAGAAAATATTGATTGATTTATTTAACACATTAAAATTTTCTAAAATGAAAAACTAAGTGCATAATCAAAATCAAAATGCTTTAATTAGTCTATGTGTAAAATTGCATCCAATTTGGGATTTGTTGGCACCCTCAAATGAAGAGAGAGAATATAGGAAATTAATTGCATTTCCACTTTAATTTGATTTCAATTTGTATAAGTTTCTTTTATTTTTATCTGTCATGCATTGGTTTAAGCACACTTAGGTCTGGGTCATTCGTTTCTTGATCGGATGGCTATCAGCTCATCCTCTACCTCTCGACAAAATAGGAAATTGACTTGTTGACACAAAGAACCTTCCACTTCGGATTTCTCAGTCTAAGCTCCATATTCGCTCGTGATTTTTGCTCCAATGGATTCATTTTTCAATTTAGGTTCCAACAAGCCCAAATATAGAACCTAAATCAATCTATATAAAGAAACCCCAAACTTCGTTCTTTGGTCAGCTATTCCCCTATTTGCAAAATCATTTTTACCACCTTCCTTTGGTATGTAACTTCCCATAAATGTTTCCCTAATCCACTAGAACCCTCCTTCACCATCAATTAAACCCAATTCACAACCACTTCTTCTATCCTGTTGAGTTTTCCCTCACCTCCTTCTCGAGCCGCCATGGCCACTATTCACCTTAAGTTCTTAGTTACTCTAGATACAACCATCATTGCCTCACCCCCTTTCTTCTCGGCTTCTTGATTTAGTGTGGGCTGCTCAGGACTATCCTACCCTGGTCTTTAGTCAAAGGGTCATTAGAGCTCCCTCCACACTGAGCACCTGATGTCGATGCAATGCGGGGATTGGTCCCCTGTGATCGTGAGGTCTGGTGAAGCTTTACCAGTCATCATATTCTTCCACCTTGCGGTAATGCTTGTTTCCCTTTCCTTCAGTTTCTGCTCTAAACTTGAAGCTCACTTTAGCTTTTGCTTTGCTATTTTTGTCTGTTCTTGGGTTGCTTTAGTGCAGCTAGATCTTATGAAGCCAACTACTTCTTCAGTGGCTTGTTTGGAGGTCTTTTGACTGGTTCTAGCTTCCCATGTTTGAGCTTCATGATGTGCTCCTCGTCCAAGTTGAGTAAGCATCGTGGGGCTGAATCCCTTGTGCAAAGTCTCACGTATACCCCTTTGTTTTCCCCTTTCGATTTGTTTATCAACTGGGGGTATTTTTGTAATTTCACCTTGCTTTCCTTTTCTTGCTTTACGCCTAGTTTGGATGAGCTGGATGAGAGGCCAGCTAAGTTGTCCAACCCTGATTAGGCCAACTCTGAGCCATGACCCTCTCCCTCTCTCTCTTCTCTCTCACCTCTAGTTTGCTGACATTGAATTTCCCCATTGGTCCATTTTGTAAAATCGATAACTAATTATATACTAATCAGAAAAATATAAATAAATAGTCAATAAATGAGAAAAATAAGATCTAACTCTTGGTGTTGTTGTTGACTCTTGAATGTAATGTTTAATTTAAAGTGGATATTAATGTGTTAATCTAATTAGTTAATTACTTGTGAAATTCAAAAGTAAATATTTATAATTCAGAAAAATATGACAAAATATGTGTTGGACTCAAAAAATATAATCTAAAACGTGGCATGGTTTTGATAACCTAAACCAAAAATAATGAAAAGGGCAATTTTTAGGGTTTGAATACTCAATGTGAAATTGACCTAAAATCTACATATAAGCTTAATAGGTTAGTTCGAGGCCTAAACTTGGATATAGAAGTTTCTTTGGTATGTTTGGACTCTGAAGAGAGGTATGTTTACATCCTCGATTATTATTTTTTTGCAATTAGCCTATGTTTCATCTTTCTCTTGGACCTATGGACGATAATAACCTACACAATGTTCTTACATTTGAAAATTATGGTTCATGTGAACTACTTTATTTGGTACTGATCTTATGATCATTTTTGGATATTCTTTTGGTCTCTTTCTTATATATAGTTCATGTTAGAACATTAATTGATGATATTAGATATCTCTTTCCAACTTGGTGGATGTTTATGTTGACCATTAGTATGATGGAAACTTTTTTTTAATCTGACTATACCTTTTTACTTGCCTCTACATTAAACATGACAAGTGATTCAGTAGCACTAGAGTAGTGTAATTGCATTGGTTTTGGGTTATGTGCCCTTATTTATATTTTGGGATGGAGGTTATGTGCCCCATAACCGAGTTTCAAATTTATGAGGTTTGGCCCAAATTTATATTTATTGGGAGTTTGTTTATGTGCCAATCTCTATCACGTTTCAAGTTTATAATGCATGTCCACCTTTTTTATTTATATTGTTGTAGGGCTATGTTTATCTCACATGCATGCAAGACGATGATACTTGATGATGGGTTATGTGCCCTAAACACATGACATGTTCTTATGTGGTACAACTTTATTGTTTATTCATGGAAAGTAATTCTATTTGTTATCTATTGTTACAAATCATTTCTTATATTCCCTATTGGGTAGCTCTTATCTTTTCTATGGGAAACCTTCTATTTTAATGTCCTTATTTCTTTATAAATTGCTCAATTCCAATTTAGTATGCACATACCAGCCTTTATTGATGTCATATATTTTTCTCTTCTTGCTGGAGTATGCTTCCAACCCTAGGTGAAGGATTTGGATGATATGGCATGAAGATATGGACATAGCTTAAGGAGTTACAACTTGGAGACAAAGTTATTATGGTTTAGACTTCCCTCTATCTTAGATCCTTATGGTGTATCATACATGTAAACCCTATGTGGCAGATTGAGATATACTTTTGTAATCTTTTGTGAAGAATTTATAATAGTTATGTTTTATAATCCGCTACTATACTTTTGTTGTTTTGATTACCATTGAATAATATTTGAAAATTTTACACCCACTCCAAGATACCTTGGGAGTCAAGTTTGGACTGGAGGTTCTATTCTTTAATTTTTTAGTAGGGAGTGGATCCCACTCCTTACAACATGGTATTAGAGCCCATGGTAGTCAGAATCTGACTATTTAAAATTTTGTCTCACTTATGATAACCCTTGAATTGGATAGAGACCTCTAGGTAAGATGCTTTCCCTAGATTTTGCCTAAGTTTTTCCCTAGATGGTCTTACCCCACCATAAAGACTAATGATGACATCTATAAAGTTATATAGGTGTTTGAATGAGGATGGAGTCTTGTTTTGAGGATGAGGTAGTAGTAGGATGAAGAGATATTATTATGGAAATTGTGACTGGGTTTCCGCAATTGATTTTGGATCCATATTTTGTTTCATCTCAAATTTCATCGCCAAAAATATATTTTCAATTATACTACTACATGTATAAAATTTTCTCTGATTTTCTCAATGACTTCTTGACCTAAGTCATAATAAAGAGATATGTGAATCTTTTCTAGAGAAACCTTGGATATAGTTGGAATAGAATCTTAACCTTGGTATAGAAGTAGTGACTAGTAATACGGGAATAATATAAAGGTATAGTAGACCTACCCTTTGTACACTATGACTTTTTGGAACTAAGGGTTGTTAGGTTAGAGACACAAGGACCTAAAACTCAATACTAGATGGTTTTGACTTATTAGTTGGATACATGGACAACATAAATCCTTAAAACATTCACAATGAAAATATTTGTAGGTAGACCTAAATGCTATATAGTTTGACTTGTTAGGATAAACCTTTTAAGGGGTGGTGAGTAGTTGGTTGTTGATGTTTGGATCAATAGATTTTGAGTACTAAATCCTTTTATGGGGTGGAGTGTTGTAACATACTAGATCACAACCCTATCCTAGAAGTTTGATCATTTTGGACTTATACAAATAAGGTTGAGGATAGATCTAGGTGAAGTTTAGTATAACCTTAATGAGTTAATGCATGTATAAATCACCCTAATGTAACCTAATGTTCTTATGTTAGGATTAGGGCAATAATGGACACAAAATATATCACAAGAGATAATAAAGAATTATATGAAATTTGTGTGAATAATCACACATAATTCTATTAATGATAACATAAAGATGTGGAACATAATTGAATGAGAAAGAGTGATAATAATTAAATAATGTGATAATAATGGCCAAAAATATTAATTGTTACACATCACATAAAAAGAAATCTTAAAATTGAAATCTAAGTTAAAAATCGTGTTCCTGGGGTCCCAATTACCTTGGGTGTCAAGTTTCACATTATCCACATAATAATAATTAAGTTAATTCAATTTGGAAAAAAGAGATCTAAGTTTTCCCCAAAATATCAAATAAAATAATAAATTACTCCAAAAGAGGAAAATAATCTTGGATTGATAATCTAGATAATAAATTTAGACTTTGGGTGAATTTTCATCCAATTTGGAAAATGTTTGATTAAAAAATGAAATCAAGAGAGAAAAAGTGTGTAGAACCTTCAAAATATTAAATGAATATACAAACCTCTTCAACATGTAAAATTAATGGAAACTTTGTATCCAACACATTGTATATGACTTGTGGGTGAAGTTTATCAAACTTGGATAATCTTGTAACCATTAATGAAGGAAGAAAGTGAAAATAGTAATTGATTTAGTTAACACATTAACAGTTTCCAAAAGGCAAAACTAGGTGCATAATCAGAATCAAAATGCTTTAATTAGCCTTTGTGCAAAATTTCATCCAATTTGGGATTTTCTTGCACCCTCAAATGAAGAGAGAGAAAATAGGAAATAAATTGCATTTCCACTTTAATTGGATTTCAATTTGTATAAGTTTCTTTTATTTTTACCTACCACGTGGTGGTTTAAGTGTGCTTGGATCTGGGTTGTTCGTTTCTTGATCGGAAATCTACCAGCTCATCCTCTACCTCTCAAAAAAATAGGAAACTGGCTTATTCACACATAGAACCTTCCACTTGGGATTTCTCAGCCTACGCTCCATATTCTCTTGTGATTTTTGCTCCAACGGATTCATTTTCCAATTTAGGTTCCAACAAGCCCAAATAGAGAACCTAAATTGATCTATATAAAGAAACCCCAAATCTCATTCTCTGGTCATCTATTCTCCAATTTTCATAATCCTTTTTACCACCTTGTTTTCCTAATCCCCTAGAACCCTCCTCCGTCCTCAATTAAACCAAATTCGCAACCACTTCTTCTATCATGCTGAATTTACCTTCACCTACTTTGCGGGCTGCCATGGATAATGTTCACATTAAGTTCTCAATTACTCTCACCAAAATTATCCTTGCCTCACCCCCTCAACTACTCTCACCAAAATTGCGGTCAGCTCAGGACTGCACTGCCCTGGCCCTTGGTCAAAGGGTCGTCGGAGCTCCCTCGACACCAAGCACCCGACGTCACTGTAATGTGGGGATTGGTCCCCTGTGATCGGTGAGGTCTGGAGAAGCTTTCCCAGTCATCAAATTCTTCCACCTTGTGGTAATGGTTGTTTCACTTTCCTTCAATTTCTTCTCTAAACATGAAGCTCACTTCAACGTTTTCTTCGTCGTTCTTGGTCATTCTTGGGTTGCTTTAGTGCGGTTTGATCTTGCGAAGCCAACGACTTCTTTAGTGGCTTGTTTGGAGGTCTTTTAACTGGTTCGGGCTTCCCAGGTTTCAGCTTCAGGCTATGCTCCTCATCCATGTTGAGGAAGCATCATGGGGTTGAATCCCCTATGCAAAGTCTCGTGTATACCCCTCTTTTTTCCCCTTTCATTTTTTTCTTTCGACCAGGGGTATTTTCATCCTTTTGCATCGCTTTCCTTTCCTTACTTTACGCCTGGTTTGGATGAGATGGATGAGAGGCCCACTGAGTTGGCTAGACCTAATTGGGGAAACTCAGAGCTACGACCCTCTCCCTCTCCCTCTCCCTCTCCCTCTCTTCTCTCTCGCCTCTGGTTTACTCACATGGAATTTCCCTACTGGTCTATTTTGTAAAATTGATAACTAATTCCATATTGATCAGAAAAATATAAATAAATAGTCAATAAAATGAGAAAAATAAGATCTACCTCTTGGCTCTTATGTTGACTCCTAAATATAATGTTTAATTTAAAGTGGATATTAATGGATTCATCTAATTAGATAATAACTTGTGAAATTCATAACTAAATATTTATAAGTCAGAAAAATATGATAAAATATATTTTGCACTTGGAAAAATATAATCTAAAATGTGGCATGGTTTTGATAACCTAAATAACAAATAATGAAAAGGCAATTTTTAGGGTTTGGATACTCAATTTGAAAATTGACCTAAAATCTACATATATGCTTAATAAGTTCTTTGGAGGCCTAGAGTTGGATCTAGAATCTTTTTGGACTCTAAAGAGAGGTATGTTTGCTTCCAAAATTATTCTTTTTGAGAAAATAACCTATGTTTCATCTTTCTCTTGGTCCTATGGATGATAATAGCCTACACAGTGTTCTTTCTTTTGAAAAGCATGGTTCTTGTGAACCACTTCATTTGGTACTGATCTTATGATCATGTTTGGACATTCTTTTGCTCTCTTTATTATACATTGTTCATGTTATAACATTAATTGTTGATATGTGATATTTGTTACACACTTAGTGGATGTTTATGTTGACCATTGGTGCGATGGAAACTTTTTTTTAATATGACTATACCTTTTTACTTGCCTCTACATTAAACTTTCCATGTGATTCAGTAGCACTAGAGTAGTGTAATTACATTAGTTTTGAGTTATGTTCCCTTATTTATATTTTGGGATGGAGGTTATGTGCCCCATACCTAAGTTTCAAATTTATGAGGTTTGGCCCACATTTATATATATTGGGATTTTGGTTATGTGCCAATCTCTATCCAGTTTCTAGTTTATGTGGCTTGGTCGCCATTGTTATTTATATTGTTCTCAGGCTATGTTAATCTCACATGCATGCAGGATGACGATACTTGATGATGGGTTATGTGCCCTAAACACATGATATGTGCTTATGTGGCACAACTTTATTGTTTATTCATGGCAAGTAATTCAATTTGTTATCTCTTGTTACAAATCATTTCTTTTATGCCCTATAGGGTAGTTCTTATCTTTTCTATGGGAAGCCTTCCATTTTTGATGTCCTTATTTCTTAATAAATTGCTCAATTCCAATTTAGTATGCACATACCAGCCTTTGCTGAAGTCGTCTACTTTTATCTTCTTGTTGGGGTATGCTTCCAACCCTAGGTGAAGGACTTGGATGATATGGCATGAGGATATGGACATAGCTTAAATAGTTAAAGCTTGGAAACAAAGTTGTTATGGTTTAGACTTCTATCTTTCTTATATCCTTATGTTGTATTATACAAGTAAATCATATGTTGGAGATTGGGAAATACTTTTGTAATCTTTTGTGAAGAATTGATAATAGTCATATTTTATATTCCGCTTCTATACTTTGGTTGTTTTGATTACCATTAAATATTATTTGAAAATTTTACACCCACCCCAAGATACCTTATGGGTGTGTTTGAACTGGAGGTTTTGTTCATCAAATTTTTAGTAGGGAGTGGATCCCCTCTAGGATCCCACTCCTTAAATTGGAACTACAGTCCAAAAAAACCTTATACTTCTCTAAGGTATCCATCCTTAGGAGCACATCGAATCGATGCATATCAAGTGGCATAAGATCTGCTTGAGTGATGCGTCCTGAGAAATAAAGAATGCAATATGGACACAACTCCCCCAACTTAGAGGAACTAAACAAATGTGTTTCAAGCAGGAGGTTATCAGAACTAATAGAAAAAGGAAGATTACAATTACTTATCTCCTCTCCGGTCCTAAAATAGTAAATCTCATCTGGGTCAGCCAAAA
Organism: Alisma plantago-aquatica; assembly: GCA_963693085.1. Classification (NCBI taxonomy): domain Eukaryota; kingdom Viridiplantae; phylum Streptophyta; class Magnoliopsida; order Alismatales; family Alismataceae; genus Alisma; species Alisma plantago-aquatica. Next base: position 1,320,163,073 of record OY856409.1, on the reverse strand, counting down.
TAGATACAAAAGAAGAATCATATGAGTCAAAATGAAAAAGTTCCATATGAACTATCACGACCCATGGATTGACCACTCCCTCCAGCTGACTCATACCATAGAATCTAGTCATCGCATGTTGTAATCCACATCCTCTGCCAGCTGGCCCAGAAGATCCTTCCTGTGACGCCTGACTACATCCTCTACCACGGCCACCACTATACCACTGCTCCTGCAAACCTGGTTGACTCTGCTTTGATTGTTGACTCACTTCCTCATCCTTCATGGGGCATACCCACTTTGTATGCCCGACTTGCCTACACTTATAACAAGTCACAATATCGTTATGCGGCCTAGACGGCCCAATCTATGACATAGACGTTTTGTTATGCGCTCCTATTGGTGGAAAACTATGACCGCTTCCCTTACTCAAGGAGCATTGTGACGACGCTCTCGATCTTGGTTCTGAGAAAGACAGTCTTTTATATGATTGTGGAGACGAGAATGTCGGCTTCTTAAAGTCACCATATGACTATCCTTGGATCTGGGTCAGCCTCTTCCTAGTGTTGGCTTCATGCTTCTCAGTAGCTGACCTCTCAATCCTCCTCATTGAGTCCACAAAGGTAGAGGACCTCTCTCAGTTCTCCAAAGAAGACACTGTGGTAGACAACTATGAGCTCAAACCCTTCTCAAACCTTTGGGTCCTCTCCTTCTTTGTCACTTCCATATGAGGACAAAACCTCAAAAGCTCCATAATCTTCACCTCATACTCATTGATGGTCATGGAACCTTGATGCAACTTCTCAAACATTGATGTTTTCTCATCCAGGTATGTCTCAGGGAAGTAACATCTCACAAACTCCCGCCAAAAATCTTCCCATCCTATCACAACTATCAATGTCTTCTCCTCCTCTATGGCCCACCAATGGCCAACACTACCCTTCAACAGATAAACAACATGCTTCAACTTGTACTCTTCTGGAATGTTCAAGATCTTGAAAGCCTTCTCATGCTCAATCAACCACATATCTACCTCAGTTGGGTCTTTTGTATACGCATAGTCAATCACTCCAACTTATTTTAGCCTCTCAAATGTCTTCCCAGAACCATGAAATTTCCTCATTATGGATGACTTCCCTAGCTTGACGTACATGCATCCTATCCTCTAAATGTGTAATCATCACCATGAGTTGTCCAAACATGGACTAAAAAGCAGTATTTTCCATGGTTCCAGGGTCATACTGAGGCATCGTGAGCTGTTTTGGTCCCGTCATAGGCATTCTTTCATAATATGTTGGTCTCCTACCGCCACCTCCTACCATGACATAGTTACTCTCTGCATTCTCTTAACATTCTCCAAACATACCTGCATAATCATTATCTATGATTAGATATGTTGGATTATGTAAGAATAGGCACACAACCTAAGTCGTATGCCCCTATAGATTTAGGGAAACTAAAGCTATGATACCAACCTATCATGTGACGCCCCATCACGCTAAATGAGATTTTTCAAAACAAAACACATGATCAACTACTAATTACCCATATACCATAAAAGATGGTAAATTAAAATTGATTTCTACATTACCATCATGTCCAAAAACATTTACATAAAGGCCCAACAACTTGCATAATAGCACATACCAGGTATTTGCATATATGTCTAGTGGACTTAGGCAAAACCTATATACAAAAGAAGATTTCTCCACATATACATGCTATATACAAACATCACACTTTGCCAAAAACATGAATCAAAGTACATATCCTCCACAAAACATCCTCTTCTTGGACCTAAGAGTACATGTATGACTCTAGGACACACTAAATAATAGCCAACGTTCTGCTTCTACTACTCTTCCTTGCTACCAAAAACCTGATGACGTCGCTGACGACCACCTAAAAAGATGTGGTGACCCACAAGGTGAGACCAATATTCCAATGAGAGAAATAACACTCAACAAAGGTTATGGATTACACCAAGTAACATTATTACTAAACAAATAAAGTATATTAGTTCTAAAATGACATAATGTTCAAATGTCTTACTTAAGCAGGTTAAGTTAATTGAGCATATTAAATACACTAGTCCAGTTAAATAGATAGGCCTAGCAACAATAATGACTAGCAAATATGTGAAGGTACATGTAATACTATCATCAAATAAACAATTAGTTTCTCTTACCATATTACAAAACAACTAAGCAATATAAGACAAAAGGCAAATGTTATCAATCAATGTGAATCATGTTTAACCCTAAGCAAATATACTACACAGCTGGATTATGTCTTTTATTAAGCTCTAGGGAGTTTGAGGTATACCACACAAAATCAAAATGACCACTTCTTGGTCCCAATCCTATACAAGATCTAGGAGAGCTGGAGTCCTAACATCTCACCCTCCCAGTCAGTACAAGTCAACTATAGTGACAAACCAGTCAAACTTCCTACTGGGACATATAAGTCAAACTGCAAACCAGCCTAGTCTTCCCTTGGTATAAGGGTCACAACACTATAAACAAGGGTATACAAAACCCTATCATCCGAGGTACAACCACAGTTGTCCTCAACATATCACAAATACACAAGTATCACCTATTGTTAAACTGAGGCGTGACCATAGCCATTCTCTGAAACCTTGAGATCAGGGTGTCAAGGATACACACTCACTTGCACCCCACATACTCAAAAGTATGTGCTCCAAGCTTCCCTTAGAAATAGTCATTTCCCCATCCAGTAACTCCTGACACTGAATGGTTCTAAAACACATGGAACTACATGATTAGGGTTTCATTTGGTTATTTAATACCAATTCGGTGAGTTAAGGGTGCATCAATCAAGTTACATACAATCCCTAAAAAAATTATACCAAAACTATGGTAGGTTGCAACATTAGAAGATATAAAATGTATGAAACATAATTCTTGTCACATCATCATATGATACCTATCATTGTCACATCAAGAAGAGGATCACACCTTGATAAGAGCTCAACCATGTCCAAAGGTCATTAAGACCATCACATCATTCCTTGTAAGAACATCATCATATTTCCATGCCTTCCCAAAGGCTCATCAACCCATCATCATATATGTAATATATATACCTATACATATACATATACATATACATATATATAAATGAATATATATATATGTATATATATGTGTGTATATATGTATATATAAAGACGAATGAATGTCTAAGAAAGGAAGGCGGTCCTGATAGGGAACGTCGCCTTATCCATGTTGGAAAGATAGAGAAAATGGACCAAATAGCCTGCTACATATGTGTATATACATATATATACACACATATATATACATATATATACATATATATATACATATATATATATCATAACATTTTATTTAGGAGCTCAGGAGGTTCATATATCAACAAATTAGGGTTACACCAACATAGAGAGAGAGTATAACTCATTATACCAATCATTAAAAGAAGGTAAGTATGATTATCCATCTTCATCAACTTGTATTAGGGTTAAGTTCAACCAAGATGAGTGAATTAGAGTTACAAAACAACATTAAAGATAAACCTTAATTCTTAGCATCTTCATAAATCATGAAAGCATAAGATCACACATAACCATTGGCCATAGAATTAGGAGATTTTAACGACCATCTAGGTTAGGAAAAAATAGTGACCGCATAGGTTTGAAACACCTTGACGACCACTAGGGTTAGGTGACTGTAATGACCCCGCCTCCCGGTAACCCCCAATTAAGGGAGACTGAAAGATCGGTTCTGTTATCCAATTAACAGGATCAAAGGCTCGACAAATAAGCAATAACAATTATGAAATTCTACTAACTAACTGGAATTTGGTATAAAATTAAAACTTTACTTACCTTTGAAAACCTTGGAAATCTATCTATCCTGGACTTGAATTATTCTATCTAATCCTCCTTGCACTTGATTTCTTTTTCCACAAGGTGTCACTTTACTGTTTGTTCTTTCAATTGTTGTTCCTAAAACGCCGACAAACAAAATGTCGGTCAGTATATCAAAATAAACTGGTATGTGGGAACAACCAAAATCTTGCAAATACGGATAACAATCTAATTATCACAATCAAGTTAATTAACAAGCCAATTTACACTTTTCAGTACAACATTCTCCACCACTTTTGCCCTAACCCTGGCATGCCCACCTTAGGGTTTCCTTTTCCAATGACTTAAGGCCACCTTCTCAATCCCGAGCTTGGTGCCTGGGGGTCACCACCCATGGTGCCCACTAGTCATGCATTATCATAGGTCACCTTCTCATTCCCAAGCTTGGTGCATGGGGTCACCACTCAACGTGTCCATTGGTCTACCCATATGGGCCTGACCTTTAGCATCATCCATCAGGGTGGCATGTAAGTGCGAGAATCCATACTTCTATTTATTAAGGTGATAATCATAGTGACTTTATGATTTGCAAGTATGAACATCCAACAGATAATTTGCATTCAATGCGATTAACCATCCAGAAAATCCTCAGGAAACTAAGGCGGTTATTCATAATTAACCACATACCTAATCCAGAGCAACTTAATTGTCCAAGCAATAAGGACAAAGAACAAGCAACAAGCAATCCTGAAATTAATGCATGGGATCCAAGTGTTATAGTTTATCCAGAACAATCTAAAGCTAGACTTGGATTCCACCTTAGGCTTTCTAGACCACATTAGGGTTTTTGCCTCCATAACGCTTTTATCATATTAAATGCTCTCCTATTTCATAAACCCTAATTTCAACATCATAAGCCCAATTAAAGTCGATTATTTCTCTTTTATACCAAAACTACCTTCTTTATCCTTTTAAGTTATTTCAAGGTCATGAGACTCAATTATCACCTTTAATTTCTTTCGGATTAACAACTCATAATTCATTATGGTCTAATTCCCATATGAACTCTATTTATTATTAATTCTACCTTGATTCAATCAAAAACCCTAATTTCAATATTACGGTTATTTATCCACCAATTAGGGACCTTAATGCTCGAAATAGCTTAGATTCAACATTTTCCAACTTTAATCATGAAATTAGTCAATTAAAGCCATTAAGAGTAGAATTTACCAACATTAGGGTTTCAAGGCCCATTAAAGTATTATTCATGCACATTAAACTCGAAATTAAACTAATTACATGAAAATTCATCCTTTTTTTTCCTAATGTGCCCTTTCATCATTAACAGGTTAATACTAACTCTAATCATACATTAAACCTTTATAAATATATTATTCATCTCAAAATAGGGTTCTTTAAACATTAACACATTAAAGTTGATATCTTCCATTACTTTTTAAATTGCAGGAGGAATTAGCTTTTAACAATATTTTTATTGGATTCCTATCATTTTTCTGAGCAAAATTGATATATTATACTTATCAATCCAAGCTACCATTAATTAGTTATGATTTTTGTAAGATTTCACTTACCCAGACCAATCGAAGAGCGCCATGTCGCCTCCTTGCCATGCAACGTTGCCTTGCTATTTTGGAAACATTTCGAAAAGTCTGAAATGCCCCTGGTTAAGTTATGTCATCTTCAGCCCATGAAGGGGCATAACCATCTAATGTGCAACGGTCATCTTCTATCTTCGATCTGCTACAGTGGTCCGCCGGCGGCAGTCCTTTGCAGGGCTCCCCTCTCATCCCTGGGCCATGGAACTGGAGTCCAACGGCCTCCCTGGCTGCGTCGCACCCTGGTGCTCCCGAAGAAAGCCCGGAACGTGGCCAAGATTGCCGTTCCTCACGCGAGAACCCTCTGCGGTTGCTTCATCGTTGCTGCTGTTTTGCAGATCTCCGGCAAGGGTTAGGCGTAGATTAAGGTGCGAAAGAGGTAGTTGGCCCTTCGGGGTTTGTCGTTGTAGGTCCCTACTTCTAACAGAACCATAACAACACCCCTCATTGCCCTAGAACAGTGATATACCCTCTTGGCTAGGGTTTAGGTGGAAAGAAGAAGAAACGAAGAGAAAGATGCATGAGATCTCCTAGGCTCGAGGCCCTGGATCCAACCCTTATATAGGGAAGGATGGAAACGTCCCATTACACTTAACCACAGGGAAAACAAGTCCCCTTAGCCTACTTTCCTTGTTTAGGTGAAACTCTCCTCTTAAATCTATTCCTTCTTTATTAGTATCCCTTGTTATTAAGGAAACTATTCATTTATAGGGAAATCCGAAAATTACATGTTTTAATCTCCTTATTCTTGACTTTTAATCCATTGGCCACGAGGATCAACTTCCTTAAAGCAATTTACATCCCCTTTTGATAATATCAAAAATTTATTAATTATGTAGTACATTATCCTCTTACTTTGCATTATTGGCATTTTCTCTTTCCTTTTTCTTTATTGGGACTCCTTAGATCCCAAGAAACTCTATTATTTCGAAATCCTTTTTATTGGATACTCATTATCCTTCTAGATGCATCTAAATGCATTATTCTTCATTATCATGTGTATTTCTTATTAAAATATTTCTTTTTCAGGATTTCTCTTTATTTCTCTTTTATTTTCCCCATTAGTATTCCTTTTATCATTAGGAATACTTGGAATACGAAATTCCACTAAGGATAACTCAATTATACCTCTTTTCACTTGTTTTCCACCTTTTACCATTGTTTTCAATTTCTTTCTTACTAAAGAAATACTTAATTAATCTTTTCTTTTCTTATTGCTTTTCTTTGCAACTTTGGACTCCTTGGAACCCAAGGAACCCAAGAGGCACGAAATCCATCTTTGGATTAAGCTCTTTTCCCTTCTAGAGGTTTACACACCTCTCTTTTCTCCAAAAACTCAATTATTCCATAATTAATTGAATTTCCTTGTTATTGGGCCCAATAGCCAATAAAGCCCGCAAAACAATCATCAAGGCTATTGTAAATGAAATCCATTTATTCAAAATAGATTATATCATTATTCTTTCAAATATATTTAATGTGAGAAATTACATTCCTCACCAAAGGAACCCAAAAATTGGGGTTGTAACATCCTTCCCCTCTTATAAGAATTTTGCCCTCAAAATTCCATCAAGCAAGCAAACAAACAGGATAAGCCTTTTCATGTGTCCATCATGGCTCCCATGTGGCTTCACCCTTTCCATGGAACTTCCCAAGAACCTTCATCATATCATATTCTTCCATATGAGTTCTTTCTTACCTTGGTATATCGTACCCTCATAGGTGACTCAGGACATTTCAGCCTCTCAAAAGCCGAATAGGTTCAGGGCTCAACACATGGCTTGGGTACCTCACATAGTGCTCTAGATCGGACTTATGTAACACATTATACATCATGTTATCCTGAGGGGTAAGGCTAAACACAACCATCTCCACCGATCCATCTCAAATGGACCCCTATATCAGGGACTCAGCTTTCTCAGATGTAGCTCAGAGGGGTCAGATTTTCACATCACATATTCTCCCATAGTGAACTGCATGTCAGTTTGCTTTGCATCAGCTCGTGACTCATGTCACCACTGGGCTCTCTTTCTCAGCCATTACACGATCAAGGCGACTTCATCTGCACACAATGTGGTTCGTTTCTGACCTTCACGAGGCCTCCTTCACCAACATCATCTTAATGAAGTGGTGACCGACACATCCTCTCTATAAGATCTTGCATCCCGATAAAGGTTATGGTGGTTAACATCACATCTTAAGAACTATCTCTATGTATCACCCTGAATGAGCACACATGCTCTCATCAGACCCTCTAGCCTGGATCATACTGTCCATTAGTATGGGGTGATAAACTGTACCATCATCGAGTTCTTCATGCATCCACTTCCACCTCATGGAAGTGAACCTTGGTCATACCCAAGAACTTTTGAACTTGTATCATGGTGTAGTCAAACCACCTCTCTCTCTTATGTAGTCAACAAAATCTATCTCTTGACAATACTCCTTTCTTTCTCATGTTATCTAGGTAAGGTGATCTACCATAACCCATAATGCATCTTGACCTTCTGGGTCAAAGGGAGACTTACCACAACATCCATAGTGATGAACTCCCATTCTCTCTCGGGGACTCTCTTATCCTCTATATCGATACACTGGGTTACTGGTGTTCATCCTTCACATCCTAGCTTGCATGGCCACATGCTACATGAAACTTTGTTTTAAGCATCCAGAGTGCTACCATCACTTACTATCTTTGTAGTATCACGGTAGTTGGTGATCTTAAACCATGATCTCTTATACTTCATGATTCCTCAAGATCGATTCCTTAGAAACCCAAAACCATTCTCATCAGGGTTTTATTACCTTCCTATCCAAAGAAGTGTGTCCATCCTTCTACCACATCAAGGACTAGGCTGGCTATCCAAACAACCACTAATCTTGTTCAACATATCTCATTATATCTGAGTGTTATCCAAACTTATCTCTTTTTCTCAACTTAAGGTTAGCCTAACAACCTCAACTTTTCTAGCTTCCAGCTAAACTAGGCATCTATATCTCAACCAGAGCATTCATTACCCCTTCTTATCCTTAGGTGTTAAGTAATGTCGAAGACATACACCTCCATGTATTATACTTATAATCTCATCTCCAACTCTAAGTTTGTCTTCATCAAGAAACTCTAATCTCATCCTTGGGGTGATCAAACTCAACCTTGGTTAACTTGTAAATTCCACATAGCTCCTGATAAAACATCCTCATAAGCTGACTACACTACTTTCTCTTAATGTTTGTAAACCATCCATGTATCACTCACTCCACCAAGGTATGTTATCATCTCTGTCCTCATTCCTTGTAGCAACATTCAAACTCACATCATCTTTTATTCTTGGTGTATGGCATGCGTACTGTCCCATCTCTCCCTCCCATAACAAGAGCAAATAAGCATTTGGCTGCAGTCCAAATACAGAGTTCTTCCTATTCCAAGAGTAGAGATGGTACATCCCACCTTGCCGGTACACCTTTAAATCTGAGTTAGAACGTGTAACTATGTCTATACATCACAAACATCATGTTATCAAAATTACTTCCATGGAAAACTAGTCTCGAACTTACTTGGTCCAAGCACAATCATTAGTCATCTCCTCAAGGTCTATAGGGTGCCAGCACTTTTGGGGTCATCCCTTTTCCCTTATGCATCCAGAGAGTTCCCTACTCATCTGCCCTTTGGGTCCCATGAGTCCATGAAGGTGATCAATCTCCTAACCCATGGCCCTCAGACAATGATAGTTGTTACCTCCCGACCCTAAGGTCATGTGCAACTAGGGAATTAGGAAACTCCTTCTTCCATCGGTCTTATCCCTACCTAACCATAGGATAGACATGTTCAACCTATAACCTTACCCAAGCCTTCATCATCTCTCTCTGCATTCTCGATTGACTTTCATCCCTTCATAGGGGTCATGGCAACCTTCCTACCTTGGTCAGGCCCATACCAGTTACCTCCATGGTAACACATCCACAAGCACTTAGAGATGGTTATCTATGGGTCCACATGTTCATTCTCATTCCATGTACTTTTCACTTAGCTTCTCAAGATCCTATGAAACTTCCTAAGGTTACCTCCAAAACTAGCAAAACTGGTATACACCCTACCAAAGGGTCCCCCTTCCAGGATGGGAGGAAACTACCACTCTTGACAATAAGGTCACAACCGTCCTTAGGGTTTACATTCACATGAGCATGCCTAACCCAACAGCACAAGCAGACCACCTATTAAACCATGCTAGGTCATACTTGTTCTCTTTCCTCAACATTAGATCAACCTAGTCGTGAGGGGTTCATCAAACATACTCTTAACTTAAGGGATTTCCTTTACCTCTACACATGACGAGTACCATGCTTGAAACTATAGAGACTCAAATCTCATGATGAGCATCGAATACACTGCTTCCCCTCTTAGGCCTAGGAACCCTAGGTTCACCTTTGGGTGTCCGACTGCATGCTCAATCTCTTAACCACGAATCAAGCATGTCCAAGGTATGTCATGCACTTCAATGATCCTTCTACTCGAGCAACACTTTGGAGTTGAGTCCTCTTCTAGGACAACCAACTAGGTATAAAGCCTCACAACTGGTTACTTAAACCTCCTCAGGGTCTAAAGCACTCTTTATCTCATCCGGCAGGTAATCACTTATACCATAGGTACTAGAAGCATCATCCTCTCTCTAGGGTTTGGTCCCTCTAAAGGCAACCAAGATATCATCAGCCTCCAGGGATCAAGCATAAGGCAACCACTATCATCCACGTAGGTCACATAATCCTCAACTCCCCCCTATTCCTCAAGTTTCGGGGTTTTAGACTTCCAACCTCTTTGTTGGGGTCCTTCTTCCTCTCTCTCTAGAGCTAAAACCACATCCAACCATACCTACTAGAGGTCCCATCTCCATGAAGGCTCATGCTCTCAATAAAACCCCTATGTGGTTGAAGCCTATGCTCAACTCATGTTTGGCTCAAGATTATTCATATCTCTTTATGCTTATCTCATAAGCCATCCATCATACCCTTCTGGCCAGGGTTTCAACCTACTATCGTACCACTGACATACTCTAGGGGCATGCTATCCCTTACTTGCATAAGCCATAGGGTTTCTATCGGTCCTTCACTAACCTCATCCATGAAGGAGCTATCTTTCGCTCAAACATGCACAACCCTTTCCAGGGTCGCCAAAGGTGCTAGGTCATCCAACCTCTCATGGCTCATATGGAAAACCAAAAGCATATATATCCAAACACCCAGTCAACCATGTCATCTAGCTCATCCTGTCATCTCTCTCTCTAACCTCCACTTAGGGTTAGGGTTAACATCATCCTTAAAGGATGTGCTAGGTCTCTACTTTAATGGAGATATCTACCTCCAAGACTCACTTTCTCTACTCATCCTCCTGACAAGAAGGTCTAGCCTTAGGTCTCTTCTAAGGGCAATAACAACTTATGTCATGCGACCTAAGCATGTATCTATTCTTTTACACTTACTCTATTAATCTTATGTCCATGACATCTTATTTACATGCTTTTTTATTAATTTGATGGAGGATCCCTTAATCCTTATCAACCTTACCCATACCTCAAGAGGGTGAGGAGAAGAGAGGAAAACCATAATCCTTAAGGTCCTTATCCGAATTTGAGTTGAGAAGGGATGAACAAGATGAGAGAGTCCTAAAGGTATCTTATTTCAAGTCATATCCTAAGACATCGGCCAAGCAGTCACACAATCTAGGAGTCCTCGTATTCCGACTAGTGGTGCAGAGGAAAATATTCCCAGCCCCCAGACGTGATCCTTTTCTAGACACCTCAGTCTTTCAGACAATCCTCTAATAACTCCCTTGGGTTCTACATAATTTGTAAAATTTAATAATTATTAAAGATCAATTGAGGAACCTATGCTCTAATACCAATTGTAACGACCCCGCCCCCGATAACCCCCAATTAAGGGAGACCGAAAGATTGGTGCCGTTATCCAATTAACATGATCAAAGGTTTGACAAATAAGCAATAACAATTATGAAATTCTACTAACTAACTGGAATTTGGTATAAAATTAAAACTTTACTTACCTTTGAAAACCTTGGAAATCTATCTATCCTGGTCTTGAATTATTCTATCTAATCCTCGTTGCACTTTATTTCTTTCTCCACAAGGTGTCACTTTACTGTTTGTTCTTTCAATTGTTGTTCCTAAAATGCTGAAAAACAAAATGTCGGTCAGTATATTGAAATATACTGGTATGTTGTAACAACCAAAATCTTGCAAATATGGTTAACAATCTAATTATCACAATCAAGTTAATTAACAAGCCAATTTACACTTTTCAGTACGACATTCTCCACCACTTTTGCCCTAACCCTGGCATACCCACCTTAGGGTTTCCTTTGCCAATGACTTAAGGCCACCTTCTCAATCTCGAGCTTGGTGCCTGGGGGTCACCACCCATGGTTCCCACTAGTCATGCAATATCATAGGTCACCTTCTCATTCCCGATCTTGGTGCCTGGGTTCACCACTCAAGGTGTCCATTGGTCTACCCATCTGGGCCTGACCTTTGGCATCATCCATCAGGGTGGCATGTAAGTTCGAGAATCCATACTTCTATTTATTAAGGTGATAATCATAGTGACTTTATGATTTGCAAGTATGAACATCCAACAGATAATTTTCATTCAATGCGATTAACCATCCAGAAAATCCTCGGGAAACTAAGGCAGTTATTCATAATTAACCACATACCTGATCCAGAGTAACTTGATTGTCCAAGCAATAAGGATAAAGAACAAGCAACAAGCAATCCTGAAATTAATGCATGGGATCCAAGTGTTATAGTTTATCTAGAACATTCTAAAGCTAGACTTGGATTCCACCTTAGGCTTTCTAGACCACATTAGGGTTTTATTAGGGCTTTTGCCTCCATAACGCTTTTATCATATTAAATGCTCTCTTCTTTCATAAACCCTAATTTCAACATCATAAACCCAATTAAAGTCAATTATCTCTCTTTTATACCAAAACTACCTTCTTTATCCTTTTAAGTTATTTCAAGGTCATGAGACTCAATTATCACCTTTAATTTATTTTGGATTAACAACTCATAATTCATTATGGTCTAATTCCCATATGAACTCTATTTATTATTAATTCTACCTTGATTCAATCGAAAACCCTAATTTCAATATTAAGGTTATTTATCCACAAATTAGGGACTTTAATGCTCGAAATAGCTTAGATTCAGCATATTTCAACTTCAATCATGAAATTAGTCAATTAAATCCATTAAGAGTCGAATTTACCAACATTAGGGTTTCAAGGCCCATTACAGTATTATTCATGCACATTAAACTCGAAATTAAACTAATTACATGCAAATTCATCCTTTATGTTCCTAATGTACCCTTTCATCTTAACAGGTTAATACTAACTCTAATCATCCATTAAACCCTTATAAATATATTATTCATCTCAAAATAGGGTTCTTTAAACATTAACACATTAAAGTTGATATCTTCCATTACTTTTCGAATTGTAGGAGGAATTAGCTTTTAAAAATATTTTTATTGGATTCCACTCGTTTATTTGAGCAAAATTGAAATATTATACGTATCAATCCAAGCTACCATTAATTAGTTATGATTTTTGCAAGATTTCACTTACCTGGACCAATCGGAGAGCGCCACGTCAGCTCCTTTCCATGCAATGTTGCCTTTCTATTTTGGAAACAATTGGAAAAGTCTGAAATGCCCCTGGTTAAGTTATGTCGTCTTCATCCCACGGAGGGCATAACCGTCCAATGTGCAACGATCGTCTTCTATCTTCGATCTGCTACAGTGGTCCGCCGGCAGCAGTCCTTTGCAGGGCTCCCCTCTCATCCCTAGGCCATGGAACTAGAGTCCAACGGCCTCCCTGGCTGCGCCACACCCTGGCGCTCCCGAAGAAAGCCCAGAATGTGGCCAAGATGGTCGTTCCTCACGTGAGAACCCTCTGCGGTTGCTTCATCGTTGTTGTTGTTTTGCAGATCTCCGATAATGGTTGTGCATAGATGAAGGTGCGAAAGAGGTAGCTGGCCCTTTGGGGTTTGTTTTCATAGGTCCCTACTTCTAACAGAACCATAACAACACCCCTCATTGCCCTAGAACAGTGATATACCCTCTTGGTTAGGGTTTAGGCAGAAAGAAGAAGAAATGAAGAGAAAGATGCATGAGAGCTCCTAGGCTCGAGGCCCTAGATCCAAGCCTTATATAGGGAAGGATGGAAACGTCCCATTACACTTAACCACAAAATAAGTCCCCTTATCCTACTTCCCTTGTTTAGGTGAAACTCTCCTCTTAAATCTATTCCTTCTTTATTAGTATCCCTTGTTATTAAGGAAACTATTCATTTATAGGGAAATCTAAAAATTACATGGCTTAATCTCCTTGTTCTTGACTTTTAATCCTTTGGCCACGAGGATCAACTTCCTTAAAGCAATTTACATCCCCTTTTGATAATATCAAAAAGTTATTAATTATGTAGTACATTATCCTCTTACTTTGCATTATTGGCATTTTCTCTTTCCTTTTTCTTTATTGGGACTCCTTAGATCCCAAGAAACTCTAATATTTCGAAATCCTTTTTATTGGATACTCATTATCCTTCTAGATGCATCTAAATGCATTATTCTTCATTATCATGTGTATTTCTTATTAAAATATTTCTTTTTGAGGATTTCTCTTTATTTCGCTTTTATTTCCTCATTAGTATTCCTTTTATCATTAGGAATCCTTGGAATACGAAATTCCACTAAGGATAACTCAATTATACCTCTTTTCACTTGTTTTCCACCTTTTACCATTGTTTTCAATTTCTTTCTTAATAAAGAAATACTTAATTAATCTTTTCTTTTCTTATTGCTTTTCTTTGAAACTTTGGACTCCTTGGAACCCAAGGAACCCAAGAGGCACGAAATCCATCTTTGGATTATGCTCTTTTGCCTTCTAGAGGTTTCCACACCTCTCTTTTCTCCAAAAACTCAATTATTCCTTAATTAATTGAATTTCCTTGTTATTGGGCCCAATAGCCAATAAAGCCCACAAAACAATCATCAAGGCTATTGTAAATGAAATCCATTTATTCAAAATATATTATATCATTATTCTTTCAAATATCTTTAATGTGAGAAATTACATTCCTCACCAAAGGAACCCAAAAATTAGGGTTGTAACAGTGACTTAGAGACCACTAGGGTTCAAGGTCATAGCGACCAATATAGATCAAAACTTTATCGACAGCAAAGGTAGAGGAGTCATCAACCTCTAAGGTTAGGCCACTTCAATAACCACTATGGTTAGTAAAATTGGCAACCAATTAAGACATAAAACTTGATGACTGATTTAAATCACAACTCATAGTGATCACTAAGTGTTCAATTCTTCATTGCCCACTAAGGTCCAAAGATTGGCAACCACATAAGGGAAAGAACATGGCAACCACTCATATGTCAACATCCTTAGCAACCACTCAAGAGAATCAAAACATTGGTGACCACATGAAATCAAGGTCTCATCAACCACATTGAAGCAAATATTGGTGACCACATGAAATACAAAACCTTGGTGGCCATCATGCATTCAAAGTCTTGGCAACCATAAAGAGACCAAAATCTCATAGATTACTAAGAATATAACATGTTGGTTACAATAAAAAATCTGAAGGTCATCAAGTTGCATCACAAAGATAAAGATCAGTTCAAAAACCTAATTAGAAACCATCATTTGAGAGAACAAAAACCATCATTTTCTACAACATGCAAGGAAAAACAGTTCAATTCCCAAGTTAGCTTAGTGTACAGGGTTAGGGTTCATCCAAGAAGATATACTATTCAAGAATCACCATATAAACACAAACCCTTGGTAATATATTCTATCTTTCTATTTGGGACAATGTCGGAGGGAAAGATCATGTACATGTAAGTTAAGAGTAAGCAATAATCATGGAGAAAGTTATATAACTCGCCTTTAGAGAAGATGAATAAACTCTCAACAGAAAGGGTCTCAAATGAAAGGGGCTATAAAACCTAATCTTGAGCACTCCTCTCGGCCAAGCTAGCTCCTCCACCAAAGAGGAAGCAAACCCTAGGTCAAAGAAGCAAGAAGGAGGTGTTCTTCAAACACTAGCTCAAGATTTACCATGTATCTGAACAAGAAGAAGAGAGGGGAAGGTAGGAAAGCAAGAAAAATGAAATAAAACAGGGAGATCTCACATAGCTTGGCCAAGGAACCTAGAAAGAAACCACCAAACGACCTCTACTAGGGAGATTGAAACCTTAGGAGCACATGAAAGCTAGATAGGCCACCTTCGTTAATCATTAGCTCTACCTTTTCCACCAAGAAAGGTGGGGGATGATCTCCATGCACAAGGAAGAAGAGAGAGAGATCTAGAGTGTGTAAAGAGGTTACTTTCATGCAAGGAGGGGGGTATATATAAGGTCTAATGATAGAGAGGAAAGGAGAGGTGTCTTGCCATGCATGCCATGTGTCCAAGGTCACAACATCTCATTCATGCAAGCATATCAACCATGCAACTAGGGTGATCCCAATAAGAAAACTAAATGACCAACTTGTTCAAAAAAGCAAATGACCTCCACGAACTTTGGCAACCAACTGAACAGAAAATCTAAACGGTCACTAACCGTAGGAAGTATTGGCGACCAAGATGAGTTAGGAACCTCATCAACCACCAACCCTAGGTATCAAAATAAAATTTGGCGACCTCAAACACTAGAGAGAAAATATAAACTTTGGTGACCGCTAAGACTAGGTGGTTCACAGTTCAACACTCTAGGTCAACTATTGAGTTAGGGTATCCAAGAAAGAAAACCCAAATCATAACACAAGATGACACCACTCAAATCAAGATGGAACAAGGTGCCCGAAATGACAACTACAATGAACATGATGTGAAAACATGTTAGTCACAACGAGCATGTGACAAATTACAAGAAAAACCCTAGAGATGAGTAAATTTCTTAAAAGCTCAAAATAAGAACTTATACACATAACTTGATCAAATAATGTCCAGACTGGACTAAACTTGAAACTTAAGCTTGTCACATGATATCAAAGCACAAAATTAGGTTATATTAAGGTTTTAAGCATCCAATTATGATAGGAAAGCATGTTTAACCATAAATCAAGGTTAGGGATCTTATAATAAACCCTGACCCTGATCCTCCTATAAATAGAGGGGTATTAGGGGCTTCCTAGACACAACAATAACCTCTAACAATTGTTGTCTTCTCTTGTTGTGGTAACCAAGAGAGTGAGACACATATAATGAGTGTGTAACACATAAGTGTACATGTCGAAGTAATATGAGATTATGAGTCCCCACTTTTCAAACATAGAGAGTTGTGAAGTTAAAGACTACTACTAATTATGACATGATCAGCTAGGCTAGTAAAATAGTTAAATTGGTTTGATTAAATGAAAATGAATGCAGAAACAAAATAAGCTTAAAGATTAAGTTACTCAGATTAAAAGGAATTCCTCAGGACAAGGGTTTTACCACAGATAACATTGCAATTAACTCCACACACTAATATCTATTACCCCTATCCCTAGATAAAGAGCCTGTAGCCAGAACTATCCACTCCCATAGTCCAGTCACTACCAATTCTAATACCAATCTAATTTTCATAGTAATTGGCTGATTAGTTAGGTGTTTTATGATTAATCGTAGGGTTTCTCCTCCTATTTATTCTCAACCTTTCCCAATGGATGCAATAAACAGGTAAATCTATGCTTTTCCAACCCTTAACCTCTCTTCCAAAATGATTAAGGATCTAAAATATACCTATGGTGATCAAGCATAAATAGAATAAGACAATCTCATAGATTTATATCCAGTAAATAGGGATAAAGTGATATTAATGCATAAAAGTTAGGTACAATGCATATTCGGGCTACTCCTTAATCCTAAGGAATTAAGGAGATTAGCTGAATATGCGAGACATGGTATCACAGTAGATCAAAAATGTGCAAAACATGGATTTCGAGATACTAGAAATAGGAGAAAGAGTTAAGGAGGAAATCTGGAGGAGATGGAGTCATTCCGCTGTCGTTTCCGCTGCCAAAAGGCCTTTGAAGTCCGCCAGGTAGGATTCCTCCATTTTCTATCCCCTTTCACTATTTGTGTCATCACCCTCTGATAGATATCATAATTCTACTTCTAATGGTTTCTTTTATAGCCGTCGTACATGTTTAGGTTGAGAGAAAACCTAAATATTAGTGTTGGATTTAACACATGCAATTAAGCATGTCAGCACCTATGTTGGTACTACCGACTTGGAAGTCGGTACTACTGAGTTAGTTGAAGTATAAATGCTTTTCCTTTTCGATATCGAACAATAATATTTGTTATACTTTGATGCCATGTCTGTACTACCAAGTTGTGTGTCAGTAGTATCCACTTTGCTCCAGTAAACAATAATTATATGCAATAACATAAGCAATGAATTAAATCAAATAATTATTATAATAATTATTATAATAATTAAATATGTGAAATACATGTAAAATACATGCATAAAATATAAGAACTGATGCACACATGATTTACACTAATTTGGTGAAATATGTGTGAAAATATATTCAATTAAGAACAAATGACAAAGAAAACAACCAAATTAGATATCCAAATAGTGACAACATGTGCACACATCACACCCCTAAGCTTGAATATGACTCGTCCTCGAGCAAAACTACTCATGGATTTGTTTGAGACAAGTCAGCAAAAGGACACAAAATATGAAATTCCTTTATCAACTATCCCCACTTGATGGTCCCAAACCGGCCTTTACTGACCACTGAACAATCAACTACTCTCAAGTGACCAAAAATATACAAAAAAAAAAAGATGTCCACCCATATATCAGTGAAACACGATCAGTAGAGCAGTTGATATTATAGTCAATCAGGCATTTTCTTGGTGCATTATGTGATTCCCTATTCTACATTGCTCTTTTCCTAACTACCAACTAATTGGAAGTACTTCTCCATATAAAAATGAATGAGGAGAATAATCATTTAAGTGGCCTACCAATAAGAGCAATGAATGGTATGAAATGGGTGGCAAATGAAGAATCACAAGTAGCATCTAAATTATTTATGCAAAAATAAAACATGATGAACCTATATTGTGAAGATAATGAAATATGCATGAATCCTAATGCCTACTTTTTCTGAATAAAATGATGCATGAATCAAACAATCTCCTCAACTAAATGAGAATGGAGGAAGAAAGCAAAAGAATGCATCACATGAGAGTTTCCATCTTTTATGAAGAGTTTAGGCATCCTTTCTCCCTCTTTACTTCATGAAACAAATAATTTTTTTCCATTGGCCCATCATTATAGCATGCTGAAACATTATTCTTGGGCTTGACTAACACGTCATTCTTTTTTTTTCAATTTTTTTAGAGTATGGATGTATATCCCTGCACTCAAATTTCAAAAGAGACTGAAATCCACATGATAAAGAAATGAATGATATGGAATGCATGTAATCTATATCAAATTGTTTATTCAACACGAATGATATGCACAAAAATTGTTTGTGCATAATATTTTTTTAATTTTGTAACTAATGCATCTAAAGAGAAACTAACTATCATGAGAAACTAATGATAATGTCACTTATTATGCCATCCAATGCAATCAAAAAGAAATAATATGGGTTACTTGATCATCTTAAGGTGGTGGGTCAAAACGAGTGAACAATGAATGGAATCACACAATTAATAGACAATGCCTTATTTGAAATATGGCATGTCCCTCTCTAAAGACATGTGTATAGGGTAACCTTAGGATTTCTTTCTTAAATTTTAGTTTAAGATCTTATTAATTGTTTGATCAATTCTAGCACAAACCTCATCTTCATCCACATTACATGTATAATTAAGATTTCCATTCATATCAAATTCCAAAAGCTGACTAACCCATACACTTCCCCCAGTTATGTACTCTTAAACATAGCAAATTTAGCTTAAAAAAGAAAGCATGAGAGCACATTCACATTTTAGAAATTTTCAGAATTGATACCACATCATCAACAAATGACTAATCCTAAATAAAAATATTAAATTACGTCCACAATTACACTAGATAGGAATGGACCCTAACAACAAAATAAAAAATCTAATTTTTCTGAAACAAAAACATGTAGATGTATGATAAAAAGAAAAGTTGCAAGAGGTAAAGATAGAAGCACCATTCCATTCCTCCCCCAAAGCTTGAATATGACATTTCCCAATGTCAAAAGTAAAGGAAGAAAAATAGAATGATTGTAGCGATATGTGAGGTGAGATCCAGGGAAAAAGATGGGTGGGTGGGATCCACATGAAGACATGCCCTCCAATAAGTACTCAAGCCTGATGAAGTGTCAATGCTTGCTCATCTTGTGAGATGTCTCTGATGAAAACTCAGTATTATTGATAGTGAAGTCGATGGTGCCATGCTGACATTAGGTTTTCATGTAATGATAAAATGACTGACTCGGTGACACTTTTTCCCGAATTAGTGCATCCCTGCACACTGAAAAAGTGTTAGTGGTACCGACTCAGTGCGCCCCTGTACACTAAATACACATATCAAGGTGCCTTTTTTTACTTGCATCAAGACTAGATATCACAAAACTAAAAAAATAAGATGATCTAATCCTAACAAAATAATTAAACATTATCAAAAGAAAATATAATCTATGAATCCTAATTGGTGGGTTGCCTCCCACAAAGCACCCTTTTTTTACGTCTTAGGCTCAACATGATGTTTACCTCAAGTTTGGGTTATCACGGAAAGGTGGTTAATATCTTGACAATCTGAGCTCCATCTTGTAATCATCAGCTCCTAAAGATAGGTAACCGCAGAACTTCTAAAATTTTTCCTTCATTCATGACTTTAGACTATTCAGGACTGGAACCTTTGGCTGGTTTGTTCTCCTATGTGGGGGAATGTATATATAACCTTAGTGATCTCCTCCCCAAAGCTTGAATTTATATCATCCTCTAGAATAGACTTAAGTACATCTAAAATGGTTGGATTGACATGTGGATGGACCTTATCTCCTATAGGCACCTTCTTGTTGACTGTAACCATTCCACTACAGAGTGGAACCTTCACATGTGATTGATGCATGGGAACCTCTTCATGAACTGGGGAAGTAGACATGGTGGTGGTGGAATCTTTCACTGCATCCTCTTGCAAGTCCTGTTTGGATGGAATTTATTTTCTGCTCAATTTTTTTTGCATTGGCTGGAGAACTCACTTTTGCAGACTTCACAAGTGTTCCTAAGCCCACTAGTCTTCCATACAAGCTATTGGGAAAATGAACTTGTAGAAAACAAACATGCTCAGACTATGAAATGTGTGGATCTGGTGTCTCCTCAATGGCTGACTCCTTTTCATTAGAAATAGAAACATATTTCACTTCATGATGATGGTGGGTTGGCTCAATGTTCCCCATAAAATTTTGTTGTTCGATCTTCTACAACTCTAGGACATCTGCAATCATCTGTGACAATTGAGTTTGTAAATTTTTGATGCATGCTCACTGGTTTTGTAGCTCCCTCTATGATTGGTCTAAATATGCTTCATTCTTGGCAAAGACTATAGCACACATATCCTCTATCCTAGATAATCTTTTTGGGTCTAGGTCCTCATCATCATAAAGTTGTTATGCCTTCTCATATTGATGTGAATCACAATGTGGAACCCTCTAAGAAGAATATGAATCAAATCCCCACAATTGATCATCATGCATGTGATTAACCTTCTTCCTTGAACACCTACAATCTTCATAAACTAGGATTCTATTGAGATTCAAGATCCCCAATTGCATCATCAAGGTCTTCATTTGTGCAATCAACCCAACCATTAATTCACTCATTCCCCGTGCCTCCATGGCACTCAAGTACCTACACAAGAAAAAAATTACAAATCAAAAGTAAGCAACAATTGAGATGAAAATGATAAACCAAAAAATTTTCAAAAAGATAGATCAATGGATTTTTGGCAAAAAGATTTAACAATGAAATTTTAAAAGAAAAAAATGGCCTAGAGTGGCCGATCCCAACTTTTTGTAGTGTTAACCGTGCCAACTCCCTGGCAACAGCACCAAAAACTTGACATGTGTATAACTTGTGTGTAATACGCAAGTGTGTATGTCGAAGTAATATGAGATTATGAGTCTTGAGTTATCAAACATAGAGAGTTGTGAGGTTAAAGACTACTACTAATTATTATCTGAACAGTTACGTTGGTAAAATAGTTTAATTGGTTTCATTAAATAAAAATGAATGCAAAAAAATAAACTTAAAGATTAAGTTGCTCATATTAATAGGAATTCCTTAGCACAATGGTTTCACCACAGTTAACATTGCAATTAACTCCACACGCTAATATCTATTACCCCTATCCCTGGATAAAGAGCCTATAGCCTGAACTACCCACTCCCACAATGTAGTTCACTACCTATTCTGATGCCCATTCCATTTCCATTATAATTGGTTGATTAGTTAGGTGCTTTATAATTAATCTTTGGATTTCACCCTCTGTTTATTCTCCACCTTTCCCAAGGGGTGTAATAAATAGGTAAATCTATAGTTTTCCAACCCTTAACCTCTCTTTCAAAATGATTAAGGATCTAAAAATCTACCTATGGTTATCAAGCATAAATAGAACAAGACAATCTCATAGATTTATGTCCATTAAATAGGGATAAAAGTGATATTATTGCATCAAAGTCAGGTACAATGCATATTCGGGCTACTCCCAAATCCTAACAAATTAAGGGGATTAGCCGAATATCTGAGACATGGTATCATAGTAGATCAAAAATATGCAAAACATGGATTTTGAGATACTGGAAATAGGAGAAAGAGTTAAGGAGGAGATCTGGAGGAGATGGAGTTTTTTCAGCATCATTTCTACTGCCAAAATGCCTTTGAAGTCCGCTGGGTAGGGTCCCTCCACTTTTCTTTCCCCTTTCATCATTCATGTAGTCCCCCTCTGATAGATATCAAAATTCTTCTTCTAATAGTGTCTTTTATAGCCTCTGTACATGTTTAGGTTGAGAGAAAAGCTAAAGAATATTTTTCATAATAATATGTGTTGGATTTAACACATGCAATTCAGCTCGTCAGTGCCTGTTTTGGTACTACCGACTTGGAAGTCGGTACTACCGAGTTAGTTGTAGTAGAAATAATTTTCCTTTTTGATTTAGAACAATAATATTTTTTATACTTCGATATGATGTCGGTACTACCGAGTTGCATGCCAGTAGTATCAACTTTGCTCTAGTAAATAGTAATTATCTACAATAAAATAAGTATACAATTAAATCAAATAATTATTATAATAATTAAAATATGTAAAATACATGTAAAATACATGCATAAAATATAAGAACTGATGCACACATGATTTACACTAATTTGGTGAAATATGTGTGAAAATATATTCAATTAAGCACAAATGATAAAGAAAACAACCAAATTAGATATCCAAATAGTGACAATTTTTGCACACATCAGAGAGCCCGACCAATTTATACCCGAAAAAGAGAGGAACAACAAATGGGAAAAATTATAGGAGAATGAGTCAACACTAGCACATTGACTAGAAGGGATAAGTCATTTTTGTTCGTTCATTTAGAACAATAAGACTTCATGGTTGTCTGTGTGGGCTATTGTATAGGAGAGAGGCACTCGTCCCGCTAGGAGGACACCGTCAATCACTGACTATGGTGTCTGACAATGAGGTCGACAATGATAGTCGTCCAGGTGCAATGTGAAGAAAGGCACACACTACTGTAAGGGAATTGTTGCTAGACTTGCTCCAGGACCAGGTCTAGCTTTGCAACCCTTTTTCCATATTATAGTTTTTTAAATGATCCACTATTTATGGGGAATATTGAGAGTATTTTTTTTCCACTACCATATCTGATGCTATATTTACCTAGTATAAGTATAACATCCTTGGTTTTATGTTGTCCTACATTGGATGAACTAGTTTCGAAGGTGAGTAAGTAGTTTTGGTAAATGAACTCTCTTTATATTATTCAACAATATTGTTTCGCAATATTACCATAGTTCAAGATTGTCGACACTTTGTTTAGAATAAATACATTATCCTTAATAAACAATTTAATGGATAAAAAATAAGTGTTTTGGATACCTTAAATTGTATATTCATGAGATCCTTAGACCATGCAACATGACTATAGCACCTTAGAGTTAACCTACATAACTGTGAGGAGAAACTAGAAGGTAACTAAATCACTCTCACTAATACAATCACAATGAAAGCCCATTGAGATAATAAAACTAATACAAAAGCATAAGAATGTGATGTCTCCATCAGGATGAAAACATGCATGATAGATCTACATCCAGTATCAAGATACATATAGGAATTCCCTAAATGTTATATACTACATAAATAAATCCTCATATCTTGAAATATTACATCTAGTTCCTTCTTATATCACAAGGTAATACATTGAATAAATTCTTACAATATCATGTTCATTAGGGATATGCAAAATATTACATGATCTACAAGAAGGCAACATGAAAAATAAATCATATACAATGACCTAACTCACTGCATGATATGAGTGTACATGGTCTCTAAATAAACTACTAACACCCAAACGGAAGACACCACCACACAGAACTCATCTTCTACACAAACTTAATACGTAAATTACATTAACAACATAATTTTGAGGTGTCATCACTTCAGTGAGTGTCTACCACCCACTCAATAGACAAACATAAACATGGGGTATTTATTCTATTTAAATGTACTAATCCATTAAACATATAAATTTCTTTTACAAAAATGCCTTCGAACAAGTGTGGGAAACAAAGTGCGGTTTCCAATCCTTTCTGAATGGCTAATCTTTTACTTCTCAAAACAGAAATTATTAGATGTGTGAATGGTAGCATAAGGTTCCTAGTGGTCTAATTGTTAAGGTTTCATAGAAGAGAGGTCACTTCATCACCAAAGAATTCAAATAGATCTATTAGCACAGTGGGGAGATACGCTCGTATGGTTTAGGAGGGGGGGTATGAGAATGTCGATTGTTGGGAATTTAACTAAATCAAACACAAAAGGAAAAAATGATGGTGATTTTCCATACAAGCTACTACATTCTTTTATACCTTTTGTGCAACAATGTCACAAACTGCCTGACCTACTTTAAACTTATTAATTGGTTGAGTATCAAATGTCTAAGTGAGTATCTAAAAAGTTGTTCATTGGGGGATTAGCCAATATATACATGATCATATAAGAATAAGAGTTAAGTAGGTACTGATACAACATATTTCCTCTCCATAAACATATATTATTCAAGTTTAGCATCTAACAATATTGAAAATATGAAGCATCATATAACTTGTCTGGAAAGTCATATAATGAGTATAAAAAATAATCATAACAGTAGTAAACAATGCATTCCAATTTCTCTTTTATTAGGTTTCCCTAAATATACTTGATTTGGACCAATACATGTGCTCATCTTCATGGTATACCCATTTTCATGTCTCTTCATCCTCACCATAGGGGATAGAAAAACACTGTAACATGACTCACAAGGCCTAGGATTATCCTAGGGATGGGAAGGACCCTATAAAATATCAACCTACCCCACCTCAGATAAAGGTTGAGGCTCAACATATGATACATCATAATTGTGTGCCATGCCTCATTTCACATATCATATTTAGATCATCCTTGTCAAATGTCCTAGATTGAGGCCCCATCCCCTAATCATCACATCTTAATTTAGCAAAGAGAGTTGGGTCTCATTCTATCTATGAAAATCCTTGGATTCTTGTTATGGATAGATTAACCATCATAGATTATATCATGTTGTCTAGGGTTCTTAACTGTATGAATCAAGTTCCTTATCTTTATTACATAGAATAATCATCTTAAACATCTTAGCATTAGCTTGTTTAAATTTTCATGTGAAGTTAGGCTCCTCCAATAGTGACGTCACATAGATTAAATAGATGCTAAGAAATAGCATAAATTCAACATATTAGGATTTTACCATGATCACGTAGGCCAATGAATGCCTCAAAATGATTCAAAAGCATTATACCCCATCTCATCCTTCACCACAATGTTAGAAAATCACCTTTCAGACTGTTTCACAAATCCTTAAGCTTAGAGTCTACCACAAAAGGCCAAAATATCGCAATCCCAATATTTCAGCAAATCACTAAGGCTTCATGTTCAAAAAAACAAGGTTAGAGTACTTCAAAATCAGCCTTTTCTCATATATATCACACCATTACATGTATACAAGAACAAAATCATATAACAATATCCTAATGCTATTCTTATTTTAACCTAGAAAGAACAAACTATAAAAAGAAACTTAAATCTAATTTCACAAAGGAAAGGGTAAGATTTTGTGCTTTTGCATATATTAATGATAATTCTAGCCTATAAAAGAAGAAACAATAAGGAGGATGATAAACCTATGTCTGACCATGAATTTCCATAGCTAGAGTAAGTATAAACTACATATTTTAGATTTTCTTTCTAAAACCAAATGATGAACGTTTTGTCTTCTTGTAACTTTGCATGATTAAGAAGATAAAAATATGAAAAGGTATACACAAATCTGAACATTTGTATATACCCACCATCAAAACTGAAGAAAAGGATAAGAATCCTATATCTCTAACATGAACCCAAGAGAAAACCATCCAAATAATGCCTTTAAAGAAGATCCAACTTTGTAACACCCTTTTAAACCTTAAGAAATTAAGACTGGAAGGAGAAGGAAGGAATAACATGGCTTAGAATGAGGTACATGATCTTAGTACAAACTAGAGATATGGATGGAGAAGACAAACATGGTAAAAACATCATGAAACATAAAAATAACCATGGATCAATGAATATGAAGAAGAATCACACATTTCTATCCATTAATATTTTGGAAAAAACTTTAGTTTGGACTATAAATAACTCTTGAAACCAAGAATTACCATACTAGATCATCAATGATAGGAAAATATTAATTGTGAATTGACAAAACAAAGAGTGAATGGTTGTTTCCATAACCATCTAGTCAAATAACTAACTTGTCTGTGATCCATTCATTTAGACCAAGTTCATAGCCTGATAGGGATACATGGGGAATAGAATAACACAACACACTTCCCAATGTGGTTGGTAACATGGGCCTTCTTACTAAGAAATATTCTCTCCAATTTAATTTGAGTTTAAAAGACAAAAATATAAACATTGTGCCAAACCAAGTGTAATCAATGTCATAACAAAAACAAGCAACTATGGCATATTGAATGGAAATCATCCTGAATTCATGTCCATTTAGAACGAATGAAACATACTACCAACCCTACATGCTCATCCAACTAAACATGGATTATTTGAAGTTAACCCGATTTCAAGTGAATCATGCTTGATTTCAACATATAATCCTCCAACTCCATTAGATTCCCTCAACTTTGCTCCAGTTCATGGTAAGTCAAGCATGATTTGAAACATAGTTCAACAAAAAACTAGTGATTAAACTCAGTCATATAACATAGAGTTCTCTTCCTCTTCAATGGGAGCTCAACTGAAGTTATGCATGCTACCTCAACACTCTATATCATCCCAAATTGAGTCAGCCAATGAAAATTCAATCAAGTTCACTGGATGCAAAGATGCAAATGAACTTTAAGAATTTTAACTCAAGAACACATGTATACTTAATGCCTCTACATATTGGATTCATATATGATGTTTCACAACACTATGTTATCATGTTACTATCACAAACAAAGCTCAACATTTCTATCACATAATATGTGATCTCTTTACTCAAACTAAGCATCAGACTAAGCTCATCTAAGGTTAAGTATATACATGAACATCAAAACAATATCTACATTCAAAATTATCTCAAATTCACTTCACTACACTTAGATGTAACATACAACATGGCAAATCAGGTATAGTATACACAACGCATACGTTCTTTTGGTCATTAACTAGAACTAGGGATTCCAATTTCTTGATTTTTTCACATAACCTAAACATGCCAATAAGGATTAGCATTGTCACTTGATTCAATCATCAAATTAGGGTTTTGTATTATCTAAGATATGTAGGCAAGTCAACTAATCTATAATTTAGGGTGAACCTAAGTTTGGTTTGCTACGAGTGATTTTTCCCTTAAAAAGTTTCATCCTCAAAACATAGAAAAATTCAAGAATAAACTTTGTCATCTAATCATCTAGCTCCCATTTCTCTTGTTCAACACTTTGTCTCCACAACACCTTTACCATAGGTATATAATTCTATCAGCCTCTAAACCATCCTATCTGTAAAATGCATTGTCCCTTCATCATAAGTATCATATTTAACGAAGAGTACCTAGGACATATACAAAACCCACCTTGTATCTGGTTGAGACTTCCTTCACATAGGCATATGAAACACATCATGTAAGCATTGCATATGGGATACCTTCTTGATTCTCTTCGTAATAGGACACGAATCCATATACCTAGAGGTCAACTTGACTTTTATAAAAAAACATCACACATCACTTCTAGGGTGAGATATCTTAAAAATTCTACCACTTAACTCAAACTCTTGAGTTTTATGCCTCTTGTCTGCACAACTCTTCTACTTATGTTGACAAAAAAAACTCTTTAACTAGTGTGGATTTCAACAACTCTCTATTCGCTTCTATTTTTTTCTCCTTCTTAACTTGATTTACTATTGAAGAAAATATATTCTACCTTTCACCTCTCTCATACAACCATAAAAAAATTGCACAATATTCCATGAAGAATATCATAGGGTGTCATCCCTAGACTTGAATAATAACTATTGTTGTAGAATACTTAATCAGACTTCCATCTACATCTCAACAGCTTAGTAACTACAAAACACATGTTTGGGGTATGTTAATTTAGATTTTTTATCTATTTGAGAATGAGAAGTTTTACTAAACTTCATCATTATTTTTATAAAATCATTGCAACTTTTCACAAAACATGGATTTGATTTGTTGTCCAAAATCTGAAATAATATTCAATGACACACTTTGAAATCTCAGTATCTCATCTATATGGACATGCACCAAATGGTTTTATTAATATGTTGTATTTACTTGAATAAAATGGTCAAACTCCCTCAACTTTTCTACAACAAATTATATTAAATCATATACTCTAGACACACAAGGAAGATCAACTAGAAATAAATAGTCACATGATCCCACTTCCACAATGGAATAGGAAAGGATTGTAACCTTCCTACTAGCTATGATGTTTAGCCTTCACCTGGTTGCACCATTCATGATGGCCTATGATGTTTAGCTTTCACTTGTTGATAAATTCTACAACAACCCACATACTCATCTACGTCATTATTCTTACTAGGCCATTAATACAACTTTTTCAAATTCTGATACATCTTCATACTTCATGGATGCATAGAATTTTGAGACATATGAACCTCTAGTAGAATTGTATATCTCATATATGCCTAATCAGGTTCATACAACCTTCAATTAAAACATAGATGATTCGTTTTAATGTAAAATCCTCCTCTCTTAAAATTTCTGCATCTTTTGTTTTATATGATAAGTTGGAGAGGAGGAAAGTTCATGCCATGTGATGTGCTTACATCCTCACAATTTAGAAAGATGATCTCTGTGCTATTTTAATATCATTCTTTAATCAAGGATGGATGGGTTGTCTTTCACAATGCATAAGAAATATTCTTACCTAATGTAAGGTTTTAAGCACATTAGAGAAGGTGAAAGCATAATTCAGAGGATGTTCCTTTTCTAAGAACATTGACAATACCCATATCCTATCTTCTAGACAATTAAATGAAATTTGTTTCCCTAATTGGTAATGGTGGATCAGATTGATAACAATAAAATGTAAAAGGATGATACTACATTGTGATTTATTATTACATGGAAGCTGCTTATGAGGGTGGGAAAGATCATACTGTGTCTTCCATAAGTATCTAGATTATCATCCCCATTTTGACATCCATAAAAAGTTATTGTCTAAAACCAAAGTCAAAAGGTAAGATAATGAAAGATTCTACTCCATCAAATATTTTTTTGTGTCATTTGAGTTCTAATAGTTGGACCTATGAACTTGGACATAAGGAGCATGTATCATTTACAAACTATATGAAGAGGATCACCCCAATCACAACCAATGTAATTGTGACTTCTATTTATCTTCATCTCAAGTATGACTCGAGCTACCTTGAAGAGGCACCTGGGCCACACTCACCAAATTATATTACCCAACTCGATCACATTTATTTCAGTATGGAATGGAAAGTAATTCTACCACTTCACACCAACTACTCTACTAAGATTCCATGAAGGATGTTTCTTGTTGGGTGAAGAAACCCTAGAGAAGGTTACTATCTTGAGCCTAACAATGTGGAACTGATATAGAAAGAGGCAAGAGAATGAAAAGAAGAACATCACCGCTAAGGGAAAAGAATGTATATGATGGTCCTCAGTTGTACCAACAATCACTCACCAATACTTATTACATGACATCCATTATCAAAAAAGTGATTACTCGTGGTAGACAATAGAAGTTGTAGAAGAACCAGTACCACATGCATTATCAAGTGAACCATATAAATTACTAAATCCATGGGGGTTATGAGGAATACAGGATTCTCTGTTAGAATATTGGGAGAAAAAACATAGTAGAACAAAAATGTCTCAAGAATCCTTTGATAAGTATCCATCTAATGCAACAAAACTAGAATAGGGTTTACAAGTTTATACCTTATTCTGGAAGAGGTTAGAATGATTCCACTTGTAATGCTCATTGGATATCTGGATCATCCAATCTATTTATCCTTCAAATTTTTTTGGATCAACAATTGGAACTCTTTTCCAGTGTTTCTTGCACTCTGGGAGTCATCTCAATGTTTATCAAAATCATTTTTTCATTGTCAAGTTGAGGCAATCCGCAGGTGACACAATGGCGGGTTATGGAAATCCACTAGAAAATTGCACAAATATCAAGGCCATCAAGATGGATCTGACGACTTCAAATCAGACCCCAAAGTCAACTCTAGAGGATCACACTGATCTATGATGCACATGTGTGATAGATCGTGTTGTTCCACCATGCAGATTCTCACTCCAATTTATGTGCCCTAAGTGGCATATCATAGGAATTTGTGGGGAGAACATCTCCTCGATTTGAATGCCAAATAGATTGCTTGGTTCCTCCATCCACCCCTATGGTAGATTGCATCATTCTTCCATCACCTCGATTCATGTGTCATCCATGAAGATCTTAAAGCAAAATTAATATGTTGTGTACACTCGTCTCTAAGGTATACATGTGAGTACTCAGTCATAGTTGCTAGTCTCTTCCTCTCCTTCTTTCTCTCTTAATGTTAGTCTTCAGATTTCTCAGTCCTTGGAGGAAACAATGAGAGAAAATAAGTGTGTACCAAGAAGTCCTCCTCTGATATCATATATATAGAGTGAAAGTTAGGATTTCTTAAACCCTGTTTGATGAGGATGTGGGCTCCTTAACTTATTGAAGCCTTTTTTCTTAATTATGAATTCATATTCTATTCAAGTCCTCAAAACATAATTTTGGGTCGATGGATTTATAGTAACAATTACAATAAGGTCTAATTCTACCTTTCTTCAAGGTATCTCTATGCATGTGACTCTATAGGCACCATATTATGCTGGAAATTAGTTTAGTAATCAATATTAAGATCCCTAAGAAATGAGTTGTGTCTAAATAGACATCATTACTACCCAAGTTGTAGGATTACTCAGACAATACTAAACCATCATGAACTAGTGTTATCATGTTCTATTTTAATTTTTTCATAGATATACAGGTTGAATTAGAGGCATGGACATGCCATCCTCATTATGTTCACAAGTTTCTTGATCACCAAGAAAACTAGCAAGATAATATGAGCTCATTATCATATACTGACTCAAATAAGCATGGTCGTAGGTTTCTTTAGTCTTCTTTATTAAGAGACCTTGGATACCACTCCCCTTATGTGTGAGGGAAGAATTTCCTCTACATTAATCAAAATGCATATCATGATTCTCATCACACCCAATAACTACCTTTATGACAACTTTCCTCAAAATCAAATTGGGTTGTTTCAGAGCATGATGATTATCATATCACCATGTAGCGACTTCAGGCCAAAGGACCGCAACACCGTTGTTACATTCGAGAGCTTATTATGACTATAATATAACGGTCAATGAATCACTCTCAGGGAGGGTTTGTGATGTATGTATATCCATCCCTCTTTTATTGATTTTTCATAATATTTTCATAGGGTTTTATCCTCTTTTTGCTAACTTCTAGATTTACATGCAACTTTCCCATTTTTTCAACCTACTTTGCAAACCCTTATTATTTTTCTTCATAATTTTTCAAGTTTCATCATCTAGAAAAAATCTTGACCATCTGACCACATTAGTCGACCAACTCATGATCTAAACTGATCATTTCTTACAAAATAAGACGCATTGCAAAACTAACAGGCACTTCACTCTCCCAGACACTCATCGTCTCAGCAGCCAGAAGAGTGTCATATGATCCGAGATGATCATCTCAAGAGCACCAAATGATCGGATCGTAAGGTTGAGATGTCCGTCTTAGATTATTTCAAAGTCCATTCACACATAAGATATGTATCTCCCCCTCAAATAAGGGTTGTTGCTAAGTGGGGCGTCCCCAAACTCCAATTTAGCATCAGACTCCCTCAGACTATCGGTTCAAAGATTGCTTAAATCCCAAGTTGTGATTAAAAAGGTCTTGCCACCCTAGAACTAGGGTTTTGACCACTCCCACTTGGAATCATGCCTTTTATAACCCAACTGATCATTTGGGATTTCCAATTGGTCGATTGGAGACACACAGTTAGTAAAAAATTAGTATTTTCCATCTCTCTTTCCTGTCCCCCCCTTCACGGTTTCCACCGCTCCTTCCCCAATATGAGGGGGGACTCTACAAGGAACAAGATCCAACTTTTTTTACTTGCAATTTGATTTGGGCATTGTTATTTCAATTCCTAGTTATTTACTCTTTACTTCTCCATTAAACATTAGTTCTTCATCTCAGGATTTCTGGATCTTATTCTTCTTCTTTTCTCATTCTTTGGAGGCAGCAATTAAGGGAACAATCAGTTTAATTATCACCAGCTAGATATCCTTGGATATTCTTCCTTTTCTGGTCTATGGCTTCCTTCCTTCATCCCCTTGCTTCTCCTTCTTTTGTTGTGACTAGGAAGTGGTTCTTATATCAAGGAGTGGGGAGTAACCCCATGTCCATAGTGTTACATACATAGATTTCCCTATATGATTCTATTCGGTAGATGTTTTTGTCTTGGATAATCGTCGGTTTAACAACTTGATCTCTCATTTTTACTGTAAGTTAGTCTTGGAGGATGTGATTGCATATCCCAAGACTTACAACAACCAAACCAATTTAATAAGAATATGGATGCAAAGATAGAAAGATCCTTATTGGGATGTTCAGACTACGAACTATGGACGCCATGACCAATGGGACAATAGGGAGTTCTTCATTTGTAGATCCACTCATGAATGTTTTCACATGCCCTCTTATATCTTTTTTTTGTCTTATGGATTCCTTCAATCTTATTCCACGTCGGTTGTGGTGTAAAAACCATAGCCTTGATATCCTTTCCCATCGATTCAACTCTATTTTCTCAATTTATCATTTCAATTTCTTTCTTTACTTCTTGCAATTTAATCTTGTTCTTAGAATAAATTATCTTTACTTATTCATAGTCTAACCTTTTCATTAAAATTTTTCTAGTGTAACATTCATTTCCTTGTACATTTAGTTCTTGCTTTAGCATAGTCAACAATCAACTTCTGGATTTGACTTTTTGCAATCTTGTTCAAAAGTCTTTTAGGTTGGGATTCAATCTTAAAAGTGTTGTCTATGGGTCAACGCTAACTATAATATGAAGGTTTAAACTCTAGGATTAAGACCCTATTTTTTGGTGCGTGAAATGACACATATCAAAATGGTGTCATTGTTGGGGGCAACAAATTGTTTTCCGAACCCAGAAAATTTTTTAACACAACTTTTTTTCTTTTCTTTCACCTTCTGAGTACCATTCTAGATGTGATACTCCTCCTTCTACTGAGTATTCATTCCATCATACATGTTTTCTGTAATGCTTATATATCTGTAATTATAATTGTGCATGAGATACTCAACGAACACTGTCTCCATGCCGCCTGCTTTTGACCCTGAGATAGAATGAACCTTCCACCATCTTAACCGCTTAAATCATCATAGAATGGACCAAGACAAGGTGAATCAAATCACTGAGTAGGCCCTTACTTCTCAAAGAGAGGCCTTTGAGGCTGAACAAGCAGACATAGATGCTAGGATTCCTGAAGAACAGGAAGCCCACGAGGTTGGAATACTCAAGGCAGAGAGGCAGAAACAATTGAAGGACTTCTCAGTCCCCAAAACTACCTATGCACAACATCCCATCGTGCCATCTGATATTACTGCCCCGCAGTTTGAGATCCATACTCAATGGGTCACTAATCTGCAGACCAATCCTTTCTCTGGCAATAGGGGTGAAAGTTACCAAGACCACCTCTAAAGGTTCTCTGGTCTATGTTGTTTGACTAAGATCCCTGGCGATTCTGAAGATGCAATTAGACTTTGGCTTTTCAAATATTCCCTTTCTAGCCAGGCTATTACATTCTTATCTTAGCTATATGTATTGTTCCTATCCCGATTTGGCCACCGAAAGACATATTAGGGATCTTTTATTGGTAACTGGACACATGATCATTTGGATATATATTTGATTTCAAAGATAATTCTTCAGTCACATGAGTCTACATAGTTCTAGATTATATTAGGTGTTGGTAAAAGTATGTATTCTTCCCAATTAGGTCTTAATGTTCTCTCCACAATTATATGATTCAATGTCCTCCCTAGCATCAATTCAATAGGCTTATTAGTGTTTATACCTATTATTTATCTAAATACGGTCAAGTATGTACATATACATGACTATCTAGGGTTTTAGATTTCCAATATGGGTTGTATGATTGAACATCACCTCATGAAATACCATATCCCTAACCAAATTCTATCAATGAAACAAAATATGGTTAAGTCTAGGTTTCTTTGATCCAACAAACTAGCGTATTATTTATTATAGAAATTGAAAAGAAAGATTGACTAGTATTTCTAAATATACTACTATGTATATGGATAGGATTAGTATTACAATTTCGTTCTTTATAATATGTCATGCTCCATGTATTGAATATATCATATTGTTATAGTCTTTGGTCTACTATGTTTGAGTGGTTTATTCATTCTATATTATGATGCTTAATCGTCATTATCAGGACTTAATTTTCTAAAATGTGGTACATTGTACTGACCTGCAGGAGGAGATGGAATCACCATTGACCTTCGATGACCAATCTACATGTGAATTCCTAGATGGGGATTTGACTCCTACAGGTGAGGGTGCCAAGGGAGAGGCCACCAGAACCGAACGGCCATGCAGTTTTAGAGATTTGACTCCCTGCCATCGGGCCTTTGTTGTCCCCCTTCAGATTTCGCCGCCGTCTCAAGTGGCAGCACAGTGGAGGAGAAGATGGGAGTCAGGTCAGTGATGCTTAGATGGGACTGTGGCTTCTGATCACCAAAAGGCACTCGGTGGCCTTTGCATAGTGTGAGTGTGTCCCTTGCTGACACTGCCATTGGCGTAGGGAGAGGAGGACGACGATAAGTAGAATCCATGTTGGCAACAGGGAAGGTCTGAGTAACTGGAAGGAAGGTTCATAAAGACCCTGCGATGCACGCAAGAGGGAGTTTGTCATATGGTAGGTCTTCAGATGATCACTGGAGATCGAAGCCATGTTCAAAGGCCCTAGCGGTGATGGTAGCAGACCCATCGAAGCTCTGTTGGTGGCTATGAAGGGGTGAGGACGCAGTGACGAGATTCCATGAAGGCGCCACAGATGGAAGAAGGCAGGGCGGTTAGGTTTAAGGAATTTCGACGAAGGATAAGAGAAGGGGAAGTAGGGTGGTGGCAGTGTGATGATTGCGAGAGGGCGGCGTTGAGGCTGCCGAACAATCATCAGTGAAACGGTGATCTGCAGATGACAGTCATATGGGGGATCGGCGGTGGTTGGAGTCTGCTTCAAGTCTGCTAGCCATCGTGGTTTTACAGGTCCTTGTTGCAGTTCTTTTTTCCATAATGCTCCTAGGTCCGTCGACTGGGGATTGCTCTACAGATCTCAGTGATGATCTTAGAGAAGAAGGCAAGCTTTTGAGGTTCTTTGGCACCCGCCGGACCTGAGGCAGTCTCTTGGTGACACCGCGGTGAAGCAGGGTGACCCCTGCCGCCGCCAGTGCTGGTGGCAGGAGAAGGGGTCACGACCTGAAGGGGTTGCTTACGAAATCGAGCGTCGAGGTATGAGGGTCGGGATCAAAGTCAGGGTCGAGGGAACAAGCTGACAGCGGTGTCAGGCAAAGTCAAGGGTGGCAAGTGATGGTTGCAGGCATCACGATGGTTGTGGTTGGGCTCTACTTGGAGAGGCCTAGACTGGTTACTGTGGTCAGGGAGAGGGTGAATATATAGATGGCAGCTAGGGTTAGAAATGGGTTGTGGAAGGAAGAGGAAGGGAAGATAAGATGACGAGACGCAGAGAAAGGGGGAAAGAGCGGCCGCCGGCTACAGGTTGACAGTCTGCGAGGTAGGAAACGGAAGAGAAGAGGGAGGAAGAAAAAGGGGCTCCAGTTACCTGCCTCTCGCAGTCCGCAGAAAAACGCAGGATGCGTCGTGAAGAGGTGAAGGAGAAGTAACGCTTTGCGTTACATATTTCTAGAATCAATTTAATTGATTAATTAAAGTGAAGTGATACATTGAATATATTTAATCTAGACCAATTAAATGTGTAGTAAAAAAAAAGTCATATTGACCTGAAATTTGATAGGTTGGCTAAAGAGATATGAGGAATCCAATTTCAACGTTAGTTTCATCTTTTAGTAACATTCGCTACTTAAATTTAATTACTTCTAAGCTAGGTACTCCATTGCAAAATGTAATTCCTTTATTAATTAATTTGATGTATTATTTCATATTTATCAAATTTATTTTATCAATTAGACTAATGGCGCTTTTGGATCAATAAATTAGGGTCAACTCTACTTAATCAGTGAATTTATATAATTTATTTTGAATTTATTACTCAAATTATTAATTTATTCATTAATATTATATGATGAGTTTATTTGTCATTATATTTTCTTAGATCCACTTACTCATGTTTATTTAATTTAAGGGAAAATGATTTATTACTCATATAATTTAGGGTGGACTTAAGACAAGGAAAATTAAGCTACATACTCATATTCGAGTATGTTACACATGATATATGATATCAAACTAAGCACACATATACATGTTGGAGAATAGTGTATCGGACAGACCCAAGAGTGACACATGGAACCATAACATGGTAGTCAGAATCATCTCTCATAGTGATGGTGGTGATTTTGATTCTTAGACCTGAAGTCACTATACTAGTTGAATGTGATTAGTGATTAGGTACACTTTGACATCATCAAACGCAGTTCTGAAACATGGGTTGTTATAAAGGTGATGATTGGGAGTCTATGACACATGACATATACATTGAGTGATAGAATTGGGATTTGTCCCTCCAAAGGGAGTATGATGTACAGGCCACTTGATAAGAGAGATTGAGAATAGCATGTACATACACATGTGAATCAATATTTGATATTGAGTTCATATATATCTCAGACAGTCTACTCTAGTTCAAGAAACATGAATGAATGTTGAAAGGATGACAAATCCATGCCTTGAGTTCATTCAGGATATCAGAGACAAAAGAATTATACATTCACTAGAACACCAATCATAGACTGTAGGTTGAAGGTTGTTCTCCAACTTTCCATTCACTTGGGTAGCACTGACGTGCGACTAGGCACCTATCTTTTCTTGTGATGTCATAAGCTAGTTATGGACATTCACTGCCAATGTGATATGGGACCTACACATAAGATTCACTTGGTAGAGGAGTTTATCAATGAATGATGTTTGGATTGATTGCTAAAGTGTTTAGGTACTCAATCAAACATTCAATCAATAGACTTGACTCAAAATCATTAAGTTAAAGTGTTGAACCAACTGATTAGAGTGTCAGATTGATTGAGAACTGAATTAATTGAGTTATGCACAATCTGGACCACCAACCTACCGGTTCACTATGTGAACTGATCGTCTCATGGTCAGTGGGGTGACCGGTTCACTCTGGTGAACCGATCAGTTCACTTGGACCAAACGAGCATGTGTTGGGTTTCCCGGTTTGTGAGAAAAAGTTTCTCATTTCACTTGTTCAATTTGATTGGGACAAGAATTAATCTTTATATTAATTAGAAATGAATTAAGATAGTCAATTGGAAGTGGGTTTGGCTTCTGAACTGCCTGGTTCACTAAGTGAACTGACCGGTTCACTATGACAACTGACCTGTTCACTAGTGAACTGATCGATTCGCCTTTTGATATGCAAATTATTCATGGAAAATATGGAACCTTCTACTCTCGCATAGATTGGGAACCCTAACCCTACCCTCTACAATAAATAGAGGGGTATAGGGGGCTTCTCTAGACACACAATAGAAAACTTAGAACATCAGTTTCTCTACAAAGTTGTTTTCCTCTCCAGTTTTGGTAACCGAGAGATCACAAGCATGTTCTACACGTCCAAGGAGGAACAACAAGGGAAAGACAACTGTAGAAGAGCAATTGGTTGTGGGAGAGTGTGTTGGTGACTAGTACACCAACAGAAGGGGAAAATTCCTTCTAATTCATTCTTCAGGATGACTAGAGTTCCCGATAGTTCGTGTGGACAATCTATCGTGGTAGGAGACTTCTTCCACTCAGGAGGACGACAGTCAACCATAGTCTGGGTCAAGACCAGGAGCTGCATCGACACCGTCAAAGATAGGTGGTTGAAGACCAAACTTGCTATGAGGTATAGTCATTGACAAGCCTCAGGACTAGGTATAACTTTCTAAAACCATTCTTCCCATTAAATATATGTTGATGTGATCTATTGCTTATGGGTTTATGGTCAAGTAAATTTTGGTTTCCGCTGCCTACTCCGACCAAGTAAAACCTAGCATTATAGAGTTGTGTCGATAGTACTGAGTCTCTGTTTTGAGCCAACTCTGTCTCTGATGTCATTTTGGTAGTATCGACTCACAATACTTAGTAGTATCGAGATTACTTGCTTTCTTTCATGTGCTTACCTGACATGATTTTGGTACTACCTACTGGTAGAGTCAGTAGTATTGAGTCTGTGTGATTCCTTAGGTCTTCTACTGATATGATTTCGATACTACCAACTTGTGTACTCAGTATTACTGAGTCTTTGGGACTCTTGTGGAACCTGAAAGGCAACAAAAAATGTACATAAGTACTTGAGATGATCTCAAACAATTAAAAAAATTGTAAAATTGTGTAAGTTTGATGCATTTAAGTGAAACATGATAATGATAATATTTTGTGCATAATTAATCATGTAAATGATGAATAGGTGCACAAAACCATAGAAAATATGCTTGTAAAAGTGACTAAAAACCAAAGCATCAAATATCTAAATTGATTGTCCCTTTCTATGCATTTTCATTTATAACATGTTCTAAAAAGGCTTCAAGCCCTTTCCTCATCATGTTATTAGCCACAAAATCTTATGTTGAATGTGTGGGTAAGATTTTCTTGTATCTAGTGAAGTGTAGGAGAAATCATCTTGTCGAAACATAGCTTCGTATTTAGGAACAATTCAATTGGGTAATATGTCTAAGGAAATACATAGCTGAGATAATATGAAAGAAATGTATCTTTGAATATATGAGACTAACTAGTATAGTATGCGTTAACTCTTAAAATACATCCATTAAACACTTCCATTAAAATTTTTAGTTATCCTAATGGTAATCTAAATAAAAATTCATTCGTTAAATCCTTAGTTAATAGGTTTAGAGTACTAACTAGTGATCTATGCACAAAAAGATTATGTGAAACTAGGATCTACAAATGTGTAACATATATGTTGTTAAAGAGAAGCATCACACACATGATAACTATGTGAGATATTATCCCTTCATATGATGTCAAGGAAAAGTAGTATCTTGTAGATCTCCCCCTACCACACTTTCATTTCTATCCAATATAGATGCTAGCCTATTCCTTTAGAGGTTGAAACCACTAAAGAACTTGCTTCTCTAGATGAAGCCTACTTCATTGTTGTTTGTAAATGTGATTGTGAATGATGTGTTGCCTTATGTTGAAGGTATGTACAATTTATATATAATTATCCCATTTAATAAAGTAGTGGAATCCTTTGAATTATATTCCTCAAAATTCTTAGTTGTGAGATTTTCCACCTATGATCCATACTATTGTCTCCAACCTCTATGGACATGTCATTGTAGATGATGAAGTAAAAGACCTTGATGGAAATTTCCATTAGGGTGATGAATCCCACCTTCTAACCACATCATCTAATCTAGATCCAAACATACCAAAACATCCATGTCTTGTGACTATATTCAACAGCAAACCACATGAGCTGGGTCCAAAACTTTTCATCTCTCCTTTACCAAAGTATCCATCTACCAGCATAACTATTTCTCATCTTATTATTCAAACTTTCCTCCAGCTTCCTACATGTTTCTAGGTCAGCATATACTAGCTACCATAAGAAATTAACTAACTGGTGAAGTGTGGCTCATATTCACCAAGTTTTATACTATCTATGGATACTCTACAATTGTTTGATGTTACTACTCAGGAATGTGAGAGGGAAATACTCAAAGTGCAATTTATCCAAAAATTCCTTACAAGTCATTAAAGTTACTCTATGCAAGTCATCCACTCCCCTCCGCCATAGTTTAGCATCCCCTATAAGCATACAAATGGCATGGTCAATTTGGTTGTCCTCTGACAACTCCATGAGTCCAAAAGCTTTCCCAGTTTTTTAGAGCCCCAATCTACCAAAACATGATTAGTTGTATTAGAGAACTTAGTTCCATGAAGATTCATCACCACCTCTTATGACCTCATCAATTCCTTATTATAATATGAAGATCTCTTATTCATCATCTACATGTCCTTGGTCTTAAGTAGATACCACAAATATTTTTTTATTTTGCATATATTATCCTCCCTGAAATACTAGTTGTCGATCATGGCCAAAAGGTCTCTTAGCTTGTTCTTCACTACATCCTCTTACCTCCATCTACATATCCATAATAGAAAAATATTGTTTGAATCAAAAGAGGAAAACATGTTAGTCACATTGGCCTCTTACCACCTCTGTCCCAAACCTAAGCTCTGCTACAAAAGTTGATGCGACCTAAACTAGCTTGTCAAGGGTGATACTAGACTAACCAATAGGTCTTTAACTTATTGAGGTTTATCCTTAAATTTCTATTTTATTGAAACATATAAAACTACTATAACATCAAATAAATCTAACAAAAAAACATTTTCTTGGAAGTATAAGTCACAACTAAGTGTGCTTTTACAACATAACTTAACTAAATGAACCTAGTTCTAGAATTAATATAAATTTCACATGGTTATGAAAAACAGCTTTAACCAATGCTCACACATCCACATGACCATAGGAAGAAAATGATACCATTTAAGTATTTGATTAGATACTCTTCACAAGACACTCGTATTAACTTCGGATGACTCACTGACTCTTGGTTACTCGCTTCTGGCGGCTACATGTAGAGAAAAACATCAGGGTTAATAGGTTTCAAAGCAAAGATCACAGAGAAACCACGAGTAGCATTTGTAGTCGTCCATTTTGCCTGTATATAAATGACGAAAGCGAAATGCCGAGGAGAGAAGATTGCATGGTAAATTAAAGGATAAAACTGATATAATAACGCATCACATAGCGGTCAAGATTGGACGATTCGGGCAAATGATACCTCTCGCACACGTGAAAACACCCTAACTATGGAACGTTCTTGAAGGCACTTTTTCTCCACTCCTACCGGTTTCTTCTCCATCAGGCAAGGGTAGTAAATAAAGGGGCTATATTACCTACTACACGCTACACACCCTTACCGAATAAAGTTACGAGTAAGATTTCTTCTTCTTTTTTCTTTCATGGCTAGTCGTTTTTCCCGCAACATTGTCAGGTAAAAAAAAGGTATGAAACATTCCTTAAATCATATTATATAATCAACATAAACCTTTATGGGCATGTTTGGATTATGGGATTCCGTTGGATTCTAAGGAATACTGGATTTATTCGATCCCATTAAAAGTGATGCTACTTTTCAGATATCCAGCAATACGGAAGTTTACGTTTGGTTTATTTGGACCATACCCCCCTTCTCTCATGTCATAGAACAGAATGTATTGTATAGATAAATATGTGACGGGTAAAAAGGGATGTCAATCTTATAGAGGCCTACTATTGAAAATGGTAAGAGACCAATCAGAATTTATTATTTATTAAAGAATTTGTTCTAATATTAAAAAAAAATCTCTCTATTAATTTTTTAAGGATTGGGTTTTTGGTGTTCTCATCCATCTCTTATACTACTAGTTTTTTTGTAAAAAGGGAGTCGCGACATGAGTTTGCACCGGCAAAAGCGGATAATTGTATGACAAGGATCACAAACAGCTGGAACCATGTGTAGATGAGGATCAACGGGTAACGGTTGCAGATGAGGCGCAACAGGTGACATCTGCTTTTTTTTTTAATTTTTGATAAAGGTCATAGCATATATTAAAAACAAAGAAAGCAAACACCTGCTTTGGCGAGTAATACAGGTTGAAAGGCGTAAGTAATGTTTTGCTGAGAAAAGAAAGTGATGTTAAATGTTCAAGGGGGAGGCACCCCTTAACAAACCTCTTGTAACACTAATTGCAAAATTTTTGGAGAAATTGCTGCTACGGGAACAAAATAAAATCATTGATTATGTTGCAGCAAACTAACACCCGTTTCATCGTCCACCATAGCCTTTAGGTCACAGAGAAAACGGGCTTTAGATTCACCTTCCTCAGAGTCCTCCTTTCCATCTAGTACATGTTTACCTGCACATGGTGAGCAAATGAAGGTCTGCATCTATTTGTGAGATGATATTTTGCCTCAGTTTTGGAATGTTGTTGAAGAATTTGTTGTTTCTCTCAAGACAAAGGTTCCAGCTAATGATGATGAAGATATCATTTCCTGTGAAGGAGTTGTAGTGTCTGTTTGGTGTAATCTGTAGGGGAAAGGTTGCTAATTGGAGATCAAGCTGGTAATTTCGTGTGAAGTGTGAGAAGATGCTTAGTGAGAATTTACACTTAAAAAAAATGTGTTCCACCGAGTCTATATCCAATTTGCATAGAGGGCATCTGGATGGGCCAATGAAGCCTCTCTTGGATAGGTTTTATTCAGTGAGCAGCATGTTGTGAAGGAGCAACCATAGAAAGGTTTTATATTTTTGTTGTCATTTTTGTTTCCATATTTTTGTAGTAGGGGGGAGAGACCTCTGTAAGATAGGTGAGTGTAAGCTTTTTTATCTGAGTAAGAGTTTCTCCATCTCTATGTGATATTGTTTGAGGAATTATTTTCAAGATTCTGCTTCAAAGCAGAGAGGTCATCTGGTTTGAGATGCATGAGAATGCATCTTTTGAGAGTGTTTGATCTGTTGCCGGTTAGGAGACTAAGGGTCTTGACAATGTTGATCTTGAGGAGGTTGTTTGGAATGTCCCAATTTGTGTGCAAGTTTAGAATATATTTTTTTAATACAAAGGATCGTGCCAGAAGACGACATCTGCTTCATTTTGGCATCCTTCCGTTTTCAAATTTACAGTTTAACAAATAGTGTAAGATTCCCGTTATTATCCAACTCCAGCAAAGCAAACTTAAATTTTATGCCATTTGACCCGGCCAGCACTAGCGCAGGTGGTAGGCACGGTGCTCTCCTCCGGGGGAGACCCGGGTTCG
Organism: Alisma plantago-aquatica; assembly: GCA_963693085.1. Taxonomy (NCBI): domain Eukaryota; kingdom Viridiplantae; phylum Streptophyta; class Magnoliopsida; order Alismatales; family Alismataceae; genus Alisma; species Alisma plantago-aquatica. The sequence continues at coordinate 1,320,119,507 of OY856409.1, read as the reverse complement.
AGCCACCTGTGGAGCGTTGAGTTATCCGGGCTATGGCTGGACAAAGGATGCGGGGGCAGTCAGTAATGGCTGTCATAATCCTTTTTTTTTTTTAATTTTATGCCATTTGAATTTCGGAATGCAATCTAGTTCGCTGGAATACAACAAATCAAACGTTCCCTATATGTATCAGCAGCGTGCTGCATATGAAACAATCAATACAAAGTTTCATGTTGCATTTTCAAAGAAATCACAACTAGCACATGTATATATAGAGAAAAGGCAATATTTATAAATCCTAGTAAGCATGGCAACTGGTTGAGTTTAGAAACTCTAGTCTGATCCATAGTTATACAAACTAAACATGATTTGAATTTGGATTCAGTATATTATAAAGAAACATCCATCTACCTGAACTGAAATATTTGATCCATTCGATTAAACTTGCGCCAACCCAAATTCTAGAGTAATGCATATAGCACAATAGATGTATGCAAAATCTAGTATATCCCTTGCATCCTTTTATTAAGAAAACTTGGAAGAATTTTATTCATCCCATTCCTAGTAATAAAAATGAAAAGGCAAGACACTACAATGTTGTTGTTCTAGACTCTACAAAATCGAATTAATACACAATTTTTCCTCCTTGCTTCAACTCATACATTATTTAAAGTTTTATGTACTATGTGTGTCTCTCTATTTGTCTCATTGTGTATTAATGACTATTCAGATGGACGATAGGTTGTAGGAATCAAGTTTATAAACTCTGGAAACTGGTGAAGGCATCTCTACTAGTCACGTGGATTTGTATTGATTTAGGAGACATGTCTTCTATTCCATGAGTCATCTACCTATTTGCTAGATTCTCTAAGCTCAAATTCACAAGCCCATTGTGTTGTGTGAATTTTATGTGTGATCCTTAGAAGGAACATTTTGTATTTCCAAGATAGAGGATCCAAACATTTAAAATCCTAACGTGTCACATTTAAAGTTCACATATGTGAGATGTAGCCTCATGAAAGCACTTCGGCCAACCTTCATGGCCTCCAGATTCCCTCCATATAGTCTCCATTGCCCTCGTGTCTAGAAAAACCAACCACCACGAACCATAATGTAATTGATACCCCCTACATCTCTACCATCATTTTCTTCCCTAATGCATTTCCAAATGATCCAGCCCATGTATATATTAATGGAATCCCTCCCAATTTTTCTCACTATATCTCTTCAAAACTAAAGGCCTTCACTACAAGTTTATTTAAAAGGTTTTTAACTATATAACCATCTTCTGGACCTAGGATCTCCTTCCCTTTCGAGCATTAGCCCAAAAAATTTTTGAAAATCTATTTTGTTTAATCCATATTTGACTTTTGTAAATTATCTTCCTACCAAATATATTGGCACATCATTCAACCCAAATGCCCTAAAGGATCATCAAATGTAGAAGACCTCTCACGAAGCCCAATCTAAGTGTATTGGTTAGAGACAACCAACCTCTAATTGTCAGGTCCATGTGGATTCATTGGTTGAAAAAGATATGATAAGACCTCATCCACTTCCCACACATTTCTAGATATTACACCCATAAGGAAAGTATGGTCTAGATTTCTTCCTCTCCTAAGATAATTCATTGACATCAGAGACTGTAAAATTTGTATGAATTGATTTTCTAGTTAGTTTAAATGGCTTTATAAGTGGTTTATAAGAAGAAAAAAAATGTTTATGGGAAGACTGGTATGTCAGATCCAACAGCTAACAGAGTTCCCAAATTCCCTCTTTCAATCCTTGTTCAATTTCTTGATTTTTATTTTTAATTTGAGTGAAAATAATCTTTCTTTATTGAGTCATTAAATGAGTTGATCCTTCTCTTCTTTGAATGCCTCATATCCAAGTTTAACCTCTTCTATACCCTTATCATGATTATATGGTTTAAGATTCTCGATTCCCAAAACCCATCCTGAACCAAGAGATCTGTAATTATCATCCTAATTTGACATCAATTTCATTAATCTTCTGATCCAACATTCTATGTTGAATTCGCCAAGTTGTCCACAAAAAACTATCATCTAATTCCACACTCTGTGACTACTCCCATCATCATGTTATACCTATTGAAGGCAAACAAAAGAGGCACGGATAATAACTATGGTTTCCAAGAACTAGATTGAATAAATAACCAATGACCTTTTTTTTTAACAAACTACTACAAGTTACACAGAATCAACACGAACAAAAGGAGGTGGGAAAGAGTCTAATTCTTTGAGATATAAGGAGGTTAGGAAGTCTGGGCAGGTATCCCACCTTCCTTCGTGCTCCGGCTGCTTGAGGTGTCTCTTGGTTAGCTGGTCTGCTAGCTTATTCTGGGCTCTCTATAGGTAGCAGATGTCGAAACCATCCCTCTGAAGCAGACGTTGTATAGTTAGAACAAGGAGTCGATATTTGGCAGGGGTCGGGAGCTTCTTCATGATCCATTGAACCGCATTGTTAGAATCACTGACTACCAGGTATTGTGAGAGGTGTCGTTCTATGGTATGCTTGATTTCATCAAGGATGGCCCTCATCTCTCTATCCACCCGGTCTCTACCCGACTATTTGTGCGCTTGACCAAATAACCATTGTCCCGCTCTGTCCCGCAACACCATGCTAGTGGCTTTCAGGTTACCAGGAGAATTCACGGTTGTTGTAACGCATCGTTCGAATAAAACGTTATTATCTTAGCGGAAGCGATCACTAAGCAGCGGATTACTGAAAATCACTAAAAATTAAAACCATTTTACAAAGAGGACCACACATAGGAAAACTCTTTCATAAGGAACCGGAGTAACTTAATTACATACTGGTTCACAAGTACATGTCATGTATCATCTTTTTCTGAGAATTACATGCATCAACTGCTCTATTAAACTAAACACAGGCAGTATGAAATCTTGAGGCACAAAGCCAAAATCTCAAAAGCATTAAATACTACTCCGAGGACCTGAGAGTACAGAGACGACACATAGGACTCTATGCACATCTATACAAGACATATCAGCCAGTGTCTCCACCTAAGAATTCACTGTTGTTCCTGCTACTGATGTTGTTGTTCTCCACCTATTGAAGGATTCCTGCCTCCTCGTCTGTGTCCACCTAAAATTGTGATTCCCACGGGGGTGAGACAATTTGTAAAATTGCCCCAGTGAGAGATATAACTCTCCACAAGAAACATTATTATTGCAGTTTATTAAGATAAAATTGAATAGAGGAATCATAATTGTTTAACAATAGTTAATTCATTGTCTAACAGATTAGAACATTAATCTAGTCTGAAGCATTCCAGCTATAACCTGTTAGAGAAACATATCACTTATCCAATAAGGAATGTGTAGAATCTTGTATAACATTTATCCGCTACACTAAGCAGGATAATATCAACTAATGTTTTTCGTATTTCAAATTTATGCAAATACACTACACAGCTGATTATATTTTACACATCATGTGTCAGACTATGATTAACTTTCTAGAGTATATTGATATCTTAATTATAGAGTTATAGCCGCAGCATATACTCTCTTCAGGCTTAGAACACATAGCTAATGCCTGGCATTGCTTTGTGGAGTCATGGCCTGTAGCCATACTCTTTTAACAAATTATTGGGATCTTAATCCCTCATCTCATCAAGTACATCTCCCTTTCTTAACATGTTGATCATCATGATTACAGAATATGGGTATTCAAACCCTTGTTTCATCATAGAGTACTTGTTACCTCATAATAGGTAACTTAATACCTTCAGGTCATTTGACTAAGGTAAGCATGATTCTTACTACACAAGCATTCCACTAGCACACAAAGCTTAATTCATCTCTTGTTACCTCTTAGTAGACAACAAGTCATATTATGGCTTATAAAGCCCATAAACAATTTCAATAATTAAAACATCATATGGCGCACAGGGCTCATTAATTTTAGAATACCTCTCACTAAGCAACACAACATATGAAGGCTTGTAAGGCCTATAAAACATTTCAATATAAGAGCATCATAGCTCATACCTGACTATGCTTATCATCTCAACATACCTGCATAATTAGTACTCATGATAACAGTTATAATGCTTTCATATCAGTACCATACAACACAAGTAATACCTCTATTCCCTTTTTAGGGTTAGGATTCCCCTTACATATTATCACCCTCAATTAGGGTTTTCCACAAATAACCATTTAGGTTCTTAAGATCATGTTATTAATGATCAAAACTTGATTCATTGATCCACATAGCTAGGACCCAACATTGATAACATAAGTATTCAATCATATTTCACTACTACAGAATATGCCTTTGGCGTCGGTTGTTTAACCCCCTTTGGCGACGGTTTTCAAGCGACACCTATGTGGGCACCGCTAATGGTCGACCTCTTCGGCGTCGGTTTTCTAACCGATGCCTATATGATCTATAGGCGTCGGTTATATATAGTTGGCCGACGTCTATAGGGTTTGCGCCACAAAAAAGGGCACCACCTAGGATACTTTCTGCGTCAGTTAACAACTGAACAACTGATGCCATACTCCCAGACGACACGGCCGTGCTTCACTGCACGGCCGTGTTTAGTACTATAGGCGTTGGTTTTATACGAATAAGTGACGCTTTTTTCCACCACGGCCATGCTTTCCTACACGGTCGGGTTGTTTGTCATATTAGGCATCGGTTTTTATCTAATAACCGACGTTGTAGGCCTTTGATGACGGTGTTCTATAAATAAGGGATGTCTATACTAATTAGTTTTTTCTTATCAGTACTTTATCAGTTTGCAGGCCTGCTGTGGCTGGTCAGCAGGATGAGAACCTACAGTTCAGTTTTCTGAACTGTAGGTTTACGACATCCATTGATATCAGCCTACAAACAGGCCACAAACCTGCAAAATCAACAAATATTTTTTCATACAAGTAGATACATTTAGACATAAATTCAATTCTCACTTTCACACATGTAGAAACATTCAGACATGTATAAACATTCAGAAATATTCATTTACAAAATATCATTCAACATCAGTATCAGCATCCCAATTATATCTTACAATTGCCACTGCTTGTATGGCTTTTGCCCATTCTTCTCTTACTTCATTTAATGCTTCCATCATATATGGAGCATGTACATTTTTTGAGCGTTTACCTATAGTGTGGTCAGTTTTAAACACCTACAATTTGAATGATGTATATATATAAGTAATAATATAAAAATAAGATTGATATATTTCATACTAACTAATGAGACTATATATAATACCTCATGTATGGTATTAATATCCAATGCAGCATGTTGGATAATCATCTGCATAAATCACATCACATAGTATGCGCATGCTCAGCCGTTGTCTTGTGTAGCGCACTATAAACTGAAACATACAAAATATTAAAAAATACAACTAAGCACAGTTCACATAAATAATATGTACATTGGAGTCGGGAACTTACTTTTACATTCTCCCAAATTATTGGCTGGTTCTTTCTGCTTGGGACATTTCCTCCAGTATTTTTGAATGCATCTAAACCCATACATGTTAATGTAACATAGTAAATTGCATAATTAAATAGTAATGTAATAACAGATGTTAACAGATATAAAAATGAAATATTTCTCACCAGAATAATGGCATTCTCAATATGTGTCGAATTTTAGTGTTCAATGTACTTCCCGCAGGATCTAGATAATAAACAGTGAATGTCCCAGGGACAATAACTAGTAACTCCCAATGTCTACCGCTAGAGGTAAAAAATTTAAAAATGAATAACTCAAAATGCACAATAAAATGGAATTTTCTTAAGTCCAAATTATAAATAAAGTAAACTTACTTGACATTGAATGGAGTTATTATTATCATCTTCTTTTACTGACTGAAAATTGTAAAAGCATCTATACATTATTGTTGAACACAATCAGGGTCTTTAGCTACCATACTAATCAATGATGGAATCAAAAAACCCACATGATCAAATGCAAATTGTTTCCATCGATCTTCGACTAAGTAGCTGCAAAACATGTATTACGTATGCATTAATATATAAGAAACTAGATCACCGGATCTTACACAAGGTATATGGATGTATAAACAAGATCTCACCTTATCCATGTCTCTATCATTGATGTATTCAGCCAATCATACATAAACATCTCAATAATATCTTGTATAAATAAAGAGCTATCGTATGATTGACCTGCATAATCTGCTTCTAAAGAAACAAATATAGGGCAATGTATATTATGTGCCCGTAGCCAACATGCCATTCCCCTACAAGCAGGACCTAACGGGTATTTTAGGTCAGTTGGAACCCAACTTGGTAATGCAGGAAGTGGAGGTGGAGGCCTAGGTGCTCCGGGTGTCTTCTTTGTAACCTGTATATATAATTTTAGATCATTTGACCTCATATATACACATTAACAATCTAAAGTAATGTAAATTTATCTTACAATTTCAGTAGTGTAGACGACATCTGCTTTGAGCCACAATATCACCCCGCCTTCTGCCTCACCAAGTGTATCAATATCTGGGTGGGCATATGGCAATGCAGCTTCCCTCCAATCGGGTAATACACATATCGGTCTCACACGAACGTAGCCCTGCGGCATTGGAGTCCCATGAAACGTTGCCCCAGGAAGGGACTGGTAAGCCTGCGCCTCTGCAATAACATAGTCTTGCATTCTTAAGTGGCATGGCTTCAATGCCTACAAATTTACGTAAAGAATGTTATACATATATACATATCATCTTGAAAACATATCATCTTGAAAAGACTAGCTACAATGTCATAAACAATACTTACAGCAGACATGTTAGGCGATGGGTCTCCATGATTACTCACAGTCTGTGCATCAGGAGAAGAGTGGGTCGCCATAGGCTGATTGGAAGCCTGAGATGCCTGCCACCGCACTATTTCTTCCTTGACCTTCTCAGCAAGTATATCATTGACCTTCTTAGCAACTATATCCTCGACTCTCTTATTCTCCTATACATGGATAAAAGAAACATTAGCTTCTTATTATTGAATTCCCTTTTGCAGTAACATTCTAAAAAAAGAATAAGTTACCTCTTCTTGTAAAAGTCCCGCTCTGGGTTTGCGCTGGGATGGCCCAAAGAATGCTTTGATGCCCACACCAGCGCCTGCACCCCTAACACGTCCAGGATGCTCTGGGTTACCCAGAGCAACTATCAATTCATCCCTTATGCCCTGAGGGATGAACGTGCCTTGTTTCCTCTGCTCGTGCAGCTCCCGCTAATCACCATCAACAGAAATTGGTAAGTTAACACCATAAATAATCAATATTCAAACGATTTCTCTAAGAGTTGTATTTTACCATTTTTGCAGTCGCCTCAGCAGTTATGAGCTTCTTTATTTCACCCTTCTTGTTTTGCCTCCCAGCTATCAAGATATCATGGTGAGGCATGGGTGTGGCAGACTCCTGAGTAGCAACAGACTCCTGAGTAGCCACAGACTCCGCCTGTAGTCTTTGGTGAACGCTTGCATAGCCCTTTGGACCCATAGTGTGGTCATACACATTCAGTGCACGCCTTGCTTGTTGCGTGTCACTGAGGGCCTAGTTAGTATGCACATTAATGATTTGGTTAGTAGCACTAAATGTTAATCTTGAATAGGTGAATACAACATATATTAATTAAATTGGGAGTGACGCCTAATACCTTGAATTCTTCAGATTTTCTTGAAGCAACAAAATTGTCCCAATCTTCTTTGTCCAAGAAGTTCCACTGTTCAAGGGCTGACTTCTTCTTCTTATCACCATCTTTTACGTATTCTCTATTGAGATTTTTACTATAGTTCCTAAGCATCTTTCCAGCGTGTTGCATCACGCTTTTACGATGCAGCTTCTCATCCAATGCAAACAGATTCTGTAAAATAGAATTCTTATTAACTAGTATCCAAAAATAGAATTGCAAATAATATAATTTGTAATCTACAAAATAGAATTGCAAATAATAATAACTCCCGCATAAATCCTTCCATATCAAGTCTTTCTTCCCCTGAGGAACTTTATGCCAATTAGCATACTTAACACCACAATGGCTTTGAGTGACACACCCAAGATAGTTTACAAAATTATTACGGTTCACTCCAATTGCATTTCCTCCATTATCAAACTCCACAACCAATTTGGATTCACTACCACTTAGTGCTATTAACTTCTTCAACAGAGTGATGCCCCTTTTCTTGTTAAGTGTTTGGTGTTGCGCATCAAGTTGCTCCAGTGCTTCAGTGGGTACATGTACATCATCAACCTAAAATTTGACAAAAATAAACCCATTGAATTAGCGCAATATAGAAATATGGGATATATGACATAACTAGAAGATAATGAATTTTATAGAAATACAGGATATGTTTTTAAAACTTACATTGGTATCCTCACCATGCTCGTCATGGACAGCATGCTCATCATGGACTTCATGCTCATCATGGACATCATGCTCATCATGGTCAGCCATCTGAAAATGTAATTAAAAAGGCAAACATTTAGCATTTGTATTAACTAGAAAAAGGCAAACATTTAGCATTTGTATTAACTAGGAAAAGGCAAACATTTAGCATTTGTATTAACTAGAAAAAGGCAAACATTTAGTATTTGTATTAACTAGACAAAGGCAAACATTTAGCATTTGTATTAACTAGAAAAAGGCAAACATTTAGCATTTGTATTAACTAGAAGATAATGTGATCTTTTATAAACATACATGCCTCTAAAATTGTGATCTTTTATCAATTAACAATCCTTCATTGTGATCTCCGCGCACATATAAGTCATCATTAGCTTCAATATTTTGTGGAGTTGGCAACCCAACTGAGAATGGACTGGAGTCATCATACTTATCATAGTACTCTTCTTCATCTATAGGATCTTCAATGAACTGTATTTTACCATGAAGAACAACCAACCATTTATCATTTGCAGGATCATCGATATAGAATATTTGTTTCGCCTGTGATGCCAATATGAATGGTTCACCCTTCTCGCCAATCTTTTCAAAGTTCACCAAAGTGAAACCCAATTCATCCACTATAACTCCTTTGGTGTTATCAACCCAATTACATTTAAAGAGCGTAATTCTGAAATCTATGTAGTCAAACTCACATATGTCTTCAATGACACCGTAATATGAAAATTTAGCTTCACGTAGACTCTTATCCTTTGCACTTGCAAAATACATAGTCGACACATGAAGAGTGACCCCACTATTTTGGATGACACTCTTATCATCTTGGCGCTTTGTGTAATATGTGAACCCATTAATGTCAAACCCTTCATAGGACATACCATTCGGTTTTAGTTTAAAGGCGAGGCATTTGATAGTTTCTATAATATCATTTGGTGTTTGAGATAGTTGATGTAAGACTTTATCTTCAAACCACTTAGTAAAAGTCTTATTATGCTCTCTAGCAAGCCACATTGAACTTGCTCGAGGATGTTGTCTCTTGATGAAATTGGTATGTTCCTCGATATAAACACTCACTTCGTCCATGTTGTGTAAAATATACAAGTGAGCTTGTTCCAACTGCTCACGGCTGATTACTTTCACCCGTGATCCCAAAATTCCTTTGCCCTCCTCAATATTCTTGTCATTAACATGAGTGTTATTACCACTCAGAAAGTCATTATAAAAATCCATAACCTCTCTCGCCACATAACCTTCAATAATATTCCCTTCAGGACGATAACAGTTTCAAACATCACCTTTAAAAATGCTCATGTATCGTTTAAAGGGATACATCCAATGCAAGAAAATTGGTCCCAACATTTTCACTTCCCTAGTCAAGTGGACAACACGATGTACCATGATATCAAAGAACGAAGGAGGGAAATACATCTCAAGCTGACATAGGGTAACAATCACTTCTCTTTGCAAATTATCGAGAGTATCAGGGTCAATAACTTTGCTGCATAGACTATTGAAAAAGAAACAAATTCTGGTGATTGCAAACCTTACATGCTTCGGAAATATAGATTGAATTGCCATGGGCAATATTTGTTGCATTAGAGTGTGACAATCATGAGATTTAAGACCTATCAACTTCAGATCTTTCCTTGATACCAATCTACAGATGTTGGATGAGTAACCATGTGGCACCTTAACATTTACCAAGCATTCACAAAAAGCTTTCTTCTCCTTTCTAGACAACGTGTAATAAGAGGGAGGTAAGTATGTTCTTTTATTACCCATTTCACGTAATTCTATTAATTCTGACCTTATTCCCAATTTACGTAGGTCCAGTATGGATTTTATCCCATCTTTAGTCTTACCTGGTATATTTAACAGAGTACCAATGATGCTATCACAGACATTTTTCTCAACGTGCATTACATCGATACAATGCCTGACTGTCAAAGAACTCCAATAAGGAAGATCCCAAAATATTGACTTCTTCTTGAATGAAGAATTGTCACTCCGTGTGGCCATACTACATTGTGATTTCTTACCAAATTCATTGACAATGACTTTTACTCTTTCATAAACAACATCCCCTGGTATCGGTTTAGGTTTACTCCGTTCATCATTCCATCCATTGAATGCTTTGCGCTTCCTATGATACAGATGGAATTTTGAAAGAAACCTTCGATGACCAAGATATATAGTCTTGCCACCATGTTTTAGTCTTATTGAATCAGTGTTTTCTTCACATATAGGATACACTTTAGCTCCTTTGACACTATATCCAGACAAATTCCCATATGCTGGAAAGTCATCAATAGTGCAAAACAACATAGCGTGCAAACAAAATGTCTCTCTTCCTGAAGCATCGTAGGTCATCACACCTTCAGCCCAAAGTTTCTTTAAGTCATCAATCAGAGGTTCAAGATAAACATCGATATCATTTCCGGGTTGTTTCGGGCCCGATATCAACAACAACATAACGTACTTATTTTTCATACACAGCCAGGGAGGAAGATTGTATATAACAAGCATGACTGGACAAGAGCTATGTTGGCTGCTCAATGTCTCGTACAGATTCATCCCATCTGTACAAAGCCCAAGTCTTAGATTCCTATCTTCTTCACCAAATTTGGGGTACAATAGATCAATCTTCTTCCACTGTGGGGAATCAGACGCATGTCATAGAATCCCATCATTATTTTTCTTAACATCTGCATGCCACCTCAAATTCTTCGCATCTTTCGGATTTGCAAACAAGCGTTGAAATCGTGATATTATAGGTAGATACCACAACACCTTGGCAGGAGAACCAGTTTTGGACTCCTGTGAACTCGTCAATTTATACCGTGACGCACCACATTTTGGACAATCTTTCAAATCTACATAGTCCTTTTGAAATAATACACAATCATTCGGGCATGCATGTATCTTCTTGGCCTCCATTCCCATTGGGCACAACATTTTCTTTACCAGGTATGTTGAGATTGGCAGCTCGTTTCCTTCAGGAAGCATTTCTTTCAACAAAGTCAACAATGAAGTTAAGCTTTTGTCGCTCCATCTATTGTTAGCTTTCAACTTATACAATCTCAACACAGCGCTAAGCTTCGTAAACTTAGCACAGCCTGTGTATAACGGTATCTCAGCATCATACACAATGTTTCTAAAGATAGGAGGTGGATCGGTGTGCTCTACCCTACAACTATCCAGCATCGCATCAACGATGTCTACTGGAACTAGTTCGTTCACATCTACATCATCAGAGGCAATTTCTTCTTCCACCCAAGCACTGCTATCGACATCTACTGGTTTCAAGTTTGAAATCTCTCCATGCCAGTGCCATTATGTATAACCTTGTACAATCTCATTGCACATGACATGACTTTTGATTTCCTCACCAGTGTTGACTTTCAAGTTGTTACCGCAATGCCTACATGGACAGTAGAACCTATCTGTAGGTTTTTTCCTATGTTCCTCAGAAAATCTAATAAACTGATCAAGACCAGATATAAACTCTGGGGTGCAGCGATTGCGAATGGACATCCATGATCTATCCATTCTATGATCGAAGAGATTTACTCCTATCCAAGATTTACTCCTATTATCTACAATGAAGTCGGACTCCATACAAACAGTATATAATTTAGTGATTGTTCATTGTAATTTATACCAATGTACAAGTAATATAAAGAACAATGATTGTTCACTTTCTAGGCCAACAAACACATGTGATGTCATTCTTATATATAATAAATCTGTACCACCTATCCCATCCTTGAACACCTAATCTCACTAGTAAGTGTATAATTTGTATTGGGTTTTCAAGAAAATTTCGGCAGCATTTCCCCACTGTTCTCTAAGTACATATGTACTTAGAGAACAAACGGGGAAATGCAACTGAAATTTTCTCGAAAACCCAATACACATTATACACTTACATCCTAAGTGAGATTAGGTGTTCAAGAACAGTCCCAAACTGGAGACTATCCAAGATTTACTCCTAATGAGTAAATCTTGGACGGGTTTCTAGGCCAACAAACACATGTGATGTCATTCTTATATATAATAAATGTGTACCACCTATCCCATCCTTGAACACCTAATCTCACTAGTAAGTGTATAATGTGTATTGGGTTTTCAAGAAAATTTTGGCAGCATTTCTCCGCTGTTCTCTAAGTGCATATGTACTTAGAGAACAAATGGGGAAATGCTGTCAAAATTTTCTCGAAAACCCAATACGCATTATACACTTACATCCTAAGTGAGATTAGGTGTTCAAGAACAGTCCCAAACTGGGGACTATCCAAGATTTACTCCTAATGAGTAAATCTTGGACGGGTTTCTAGGCCAACAAACACAATAATAGATATGTACATGTTAGGGTTTCATCACAATTAATGTTAGGGTTTCATCACAATTGATGTTAGGGTTTCATCAATGTTAGGTTTAATCAAATCAAATTAGGATGCTAGAATTGACAAGTTTAAATCTTATTTCAACATGCATCAAAATTTACTGAATTAAGTCAAACATTAGGATTAGAAGAACAAATATATGCAAGCAAAAAAAAATTTCATATCCTAGGATTTACATAAAGCATTACATAAAAATTTGTTCATATCCTTACCAACAGCAAGCACGGCCATGGCTGTATTGGCCTACCACGGCTGTGCTAGATAGGACGGCCATGGTAACGGCTGTGCTGTCCAACACGGCCGTGGTAGGCCAACACAGCCATGGTCGTGCTTGCTGTTGGTAAATAGCTATGGAGAAGGAAGCAAAGAGGTAGGGCTACCTGGAGCTAGTGTGGAAAGCACGGCGGCGAGCGGAGACAACAGTGGCTGCGGAAGAAGAGAGAGCAGAGCGGCGGGCGGTGAACAGCAGTGGCACCGGGAATGACCAGAGCAGCACGCGGCACGCCAGCAGCAGCGGCGGCGGCGAGTAGAGGTGCACCAACAGCAATGGCGGCGGCGAGCGGAGAAGCACCAGCAGTAGCGGCGGCAAGCAGCAGCGGGGTCGTCGGATGATTTCAGGAGAGCGGCGGTGAGCAGTAGCACAGCAATATCGTGATCAAACAGGAAGAAAGGGGGAAGAGTCGGGTGATCGGGTCTATTAAGTTGGTCAACGGCGTCGGTTATCTACAAAACTGACGCCTATTATGCTTTAGCGTCAGTTGATAGTAAAACACTGACGCCCAACTAGACAACCTTTACCCTAAATTATTTGGCGGGAACCATTATCAACGTCAGTTATCTAAGGATAACTGACACTGAAAGTGGGACTTTTCGCGCAAATTTTCATTTTAAATAGGCATCGGTGAATAGTTAAAAAATCGACATTGTAGGTGACCTAAAATGTTTTCGCTCAAAAATTGGATTTTGTGGGCGATTTTAGGCGTCGGTCTGTTATAACCAGCCGACGCTGAATACAAAGTGGTACCCGTGTCTGGCTGGTCTTCAAATATAGACATCAGTTTGTTTAAATAATCGACGTCTAATATTATAGGCATCGGTTTTCCTAAATAACTGACGCCCAGAAAAGCGACACTGAATGTTGTTTCTATAGTAGTGCTTATTTATTCTCATCATTCATCATTAAATGAATTATCAACACAAAGCATGAGTTTCTCTCTCATCATTAGCATAATATGATTGCATCATAGCTTGTAGATTTGGATTAACCTTGTCATAAGGCATCATAGCCTACACTTATCAAAGTGCATAACACCTCAATGTAACAACTGACATGACACACTTCATGTGTCACTCATCTGACTATATTGGATTTAAATTTACATCAAGGTATATCAAATCTTGAGCTGTTGGATGTGATATGTATCATACTTTGATATATCAATTCCCTCATCACCTTTATCTTACTTAAGTTCATCCACTTAGCTTGTATTAGGGTATTTCCCATCCTAATACTTTATGCACTAGTTCATCACATTTATCATGTAATGTATTGGTCATAAGTCACTTATTTAGAAAATACAACCATTTCTAATGATATGGACTCATCCTTGAGTTAGGAACTATTGATATAAGGATATCCATTATCAACCTCTTTAAGTGTTACACTTGTCAATATATTAATCACTATTCCATTATTAGGAATAGGATTTTCCATATTTATAAATTAAGGTACAGATAGCATCTCCCATAAATATGGGTTTCACATAACATTACTCTACATTAGATTTTCACATAACATCCTAGTATATCAGGGTTTCACATAGCATTACCTGAAATTAGGTTTTCACTTGACATCACCCTTAATTAGGGTTTTACATATCACACCCTTGATTAGGGTTTCATCAACCTTCTCAATTAAGGTTTCATGATCTCTTTACAAAGGATCCTACCCCGATTACTTATTATATTCATGTTGAAAGCGTTGAGGTTTAACTATTACATGATTGTCACTCATGTAGGGATTCCTCTTCTCTCATCCTCTCTAGTATGTCAATTACTTCAATCTTAATTAGATTAGGTCCAAACAACTTGGATGAAGGGTTGTCACAACCTATCAAATCATTTCTTTCATAAGCATCAAGAGTTAACCACTCAACAAGGTACTAATTACTCTAGTACCTCAAGCATACAACCATTGTAATCACCTTTGATTTACATCATTAATAATCAATTAGTTAATTGACCTTTAGTCACCTTAGCTGTTCAAATGGTTTGACCAATTGAACCTTAAATACTCTTGGTCACTTAGACCCCAAACGGTCTTAGTCACTCAGACATTGAATGGTTTGAAATCATTTAAGCAAAACCATAATGAAACCGTATGGACATTTCTTACTTGAAACCACTTGGGTCTCCAAATGGTTTGAGACCATTTGGTCTCAAACGGTCTTGAGACCGCTTTGACCCAAATGGTCTTAAGACCATTTGGTCCAAACCTTCTCAAAACTGAATGGACCAATCAAGGTCTTTCAACACTTTATCAATTCATGGTTTCAATCTTTATACCCTCTATCAATTGAACTACTGATTTGTTCTTCAATTGAATCATTGAATCACCCTTCAATTGGACCTTCAATTAGGGTTTTCAACCCAATTGAACTTGGGTTTATAATCAAGGAACCATCAATTAGGGTATTGAAATTGAAGAACCATCAATGATTGACATTGTGGAACTAATTCAATTGAAATCATTGGATCATCATCAAACCATGACATGACCTGACCTCAAATGGTCTTGAGGTCATTGGGATGACCTCCAAATGGTCTTGAAACTGTTTGAATCATCCCATCATAGAAATTTGTGAAATTCAATTAGGGTTTGCATCATTGAATCGATCATCAATTGAGTTATTGATTATAATTCAATTTGGTATCACTAGATCTTCAACTATCCAATCATACACCATCATAGACCTCTAAATGGTCTTGGTTGACCTCCAAACGGTCTTGAGACCATTTGGGTGACATCCAAATGGCCTTGAGACCGTTTGGGCTTAGTCAACCCAAAAATTGATTCAAATACTTAAGGGTTCCACACTCAACCCGATTAGGGTTTGCATTAAAGGAATCATTCTCATTTGAAACCTTGAAGATCAAACCAATTGAAACCATTAGATCAATATCCAAATACAACATCATATTTCCTCAAATGGTCAACCATTTCAAACGGTCAACCACTCCAAATGATTTGGAATCCAACCCTCCAAACAGTTTGGTGAAACCGTTTGGTTACCAAACGGTTTGGTGAAACCGTTTGGACCAAAAGTTGAAACTGTTTGCAATAGATATTTGTGGAGGTATGTGTTTATGATTATATCATCATCATCAAGCTATAAACCCATGAAGCTTGCTGTGATTTTCATGGTGATTGCATCAATCAACCAAATAAAATTTTAGAAACAAAGATAGAATCAACAATTGATGAAGATATGGAATCAATAACAAAGTTCAAGGGTTCAAGTTATATAACCCGCCTTCAATTGAGCTTCAAAGCTTCAAGCTTCACATCAACAATGGTGGAAGAAGATTTTGCAACCCTATCAAGGATCGTCCTCATGCTTTGGAGTGAAAAGATTGGCTAGGATTGAAGATGGAGTGAAATAGAGAAGAAATCATGTATTGTTTTGTGATTTCCACCATGAATTCAAGGTGAAAGAAGGTCAAGAAGCTTACCAACAGGTTGGGGGTCGTCCTCCTATTTCTCCCAGATCCCTTGGTCATTTTTTCAAGCAAGAAGTGAAAGTGGATTCGAAATTATCCCTTCACCTCATAGATAAAGGAGCTTATATATGAATTTTATTGAAAATTCATTTAAGAGAGAGAAAGTAGGAATTATCTCCTCAACTTTCTTGCCATATGCCCCCTTCTCTTCCTTAGGGACGAGGATATCCTATTTTCCTCTTATTCCTCTCAATTATCCACGATTTAATGGAAAACAAACTAAGCTCCTTAAATCATATTATAATAATATCCATAAGTGAGTGGATATTTCTTTTTCTTTTCTTAATGTGAGTGGGTTCTCCACTCATGTAGATATTTCCTTTGCCTTTGCAAGGCACAAGGACTTCCACACATAACCAAACTCAACCATTATAGTTTTGGTTGAAGGGTAATCCAATCAATGTAATTATTTTTGCATTAAATTGAATTAGGGTTTCAATTATGTATAAATATTGATTATTTTAATATCAAGATTCTCTCTCCTTCACAATGATTCAAATGAGGCACCCCGCTCAAAATATTTTGTCTACCTGATGCCAAGAATCATGAGGAACCCTCTTGAAGTGGTATTTTGCATATTGAACCTTATATTTTGGGTAAATTGCACATTACACCAAAACTAGGTTTTAATGCACAAACATTGCTCAACAGGCTCTTTCTTATTATTCAGGCTTGTAGAAGTCATACTACTGTATCATACTCATTCCCATGATTCTTTAACACATGAGGAACATTGTATCATGTACAATTTGCAAGTTAACCCCTCAACTTGGGTAATTTGCACTTTAGTCCAAAACTAACAAAACATTGTTTCAACATTAGTCAAAAAGGACTAAAATTGAAATATAAGTTCCTCTTAAGCCTTAATTATTTTTAGAGAGATAAGAGAGAGCATATAATCAACTTCATTAAGAAAAACATCTAGATTTAAGCATAACCCAGGTCAGGGATGTTACAAATTATAAATCCCTAACAAGTATTCCATCCCCGAAATACCAGATAACAGAAGATAGGTATTTCTCATGTCATCAAGTCTCTAAATAGTGTCATGGAGATAATATAGATCTTTAATCCACACAAAGTTCTTCCACACAGGATTATTCTAAGGAAATATTTTCAACTTGATAAACTTTTCCAACATAATTACACTTGTTCGTTCTATTAATTCAACCTTATCAATGTTTATGTTTATGCAGAGCATAAACCCCTAACATATGATGTTCATATTATTTTATATAACTCGATTGATTTCTCAGTTGGCCAATATAAATAACCAACATAAATACATTACTTTGGTATTCAACATATGTATTGAGAACACATCTCATCCTTATCCTATTCGATTCCCTGTTGTTACCACCAAGGGTACACATGCACAAAGTATTTCTTTTACTTTAGGACATTGCTTGTTCCATATATCATTATCTTGGAACCAAAGTCCAAAGCAAACTGATACTTTTCTAAGTATCCATCAACAAATTATTTCTAATCCAAGTACATCAACTGTCATAATACTTACTTGATTTTCATGTAAATGAAAGGAGAAACATAAAGTATCATACTCCTATCATTACCCAAGGTTGTTCATCAAAGGGAAAACATATATATATATAACAGACATAATCCACTCAGCAATTCTTATGTTTATTGGGAAAGTTCACTTAGCACTTCCTATTTAATTGGGAAAGCTCACTTAGCACTTCCTATGTAATTAGGAAAGTTCACTTAGCACTTCCTATGTAATTAGGAAAGTTCACTTAGCACTTCCTCATTGGTTGGGAATGTTCACTTAGCTCTTCCTCTTTAGTTGGGAAAGTTCACTTAGCACTTCCTCATTAATTGGGAATGTTCACTTAGCTCTTCCTCATTGGTTGGGAATGTTCACTTAGCTCTTTCTCATTAGTTGGGAATGTTCACTTAGCTCTTCCTCATTAGTTGAGAATGTTCACTTAGCTCTTCCTCATTAGTTGGGAATGTTCACTTAGCTCTTCCTCATTAGTTGGGAATGTTCACTTAGCTCTTCCTCATTAGTTGGGAATGTTCACTTAGCTCTTCCTCATTAGTTGGGAATGTTCACTTAGCTCGTCCTCATTAGTTGGGAATGTTGACTTAGCTCTTCCTCATTAGTTGGGAATGTTCACTTAGCTCTTCCTCATTAGTTGGGAATGTTCACTTAGCTCTTCCTCATTGGTTTCATTACACTCACTAGATTGTTTCAGAATGACTACTTGATCAGAGTAATCAGAAAGATAACAATCTAAGAGTTTCATACTTTCCTTATCTCAAATAATCATATACCTAGCCAGGGTATACAAGTATTGATATTAGGTAGTATGCACTTTATTTGCTATCATATTCTTCACTTTTCATATCATTATACACACAAGATTTTTTTATTCTTGAATTTTCTTCAGGCATCACTTCTATATCTCATCTTTTAACACACATATAAGGCAGATTATAAAGCATTTTAAAGACACTGAGTAAGATGTAAGTTCTCATCTCCCTTGTGTCCTTATAGGACTAGTCAGAGGGAGTTCAAAAACAACTACTTTCTTATTTTTAACACATAGAATCATGGAATGAAATTTCAGAATGAATCTATTTCATCTGACTTTTCACAACCCGAGGGTTGACTATTGCATTAGAGATTGATTCATTGCATAGATCCTTGCAGTTGTTGGTTGTTGAACGTGTGCTTGATTATTAGGTGTTGATGAACCAGCTCAGGACGCTTGTCCACGTCCTCTATTGTTACTAGAAATCTGTCTCCTTTGTGGGCCTTGCTGACTCTGCCCCTGGGGTTGAGTCACTATTACATTCCCATCTGGACAATCCCTTTCTAGATGTCTCGGTTGTCTACATTGATAATAGATCCCAGTCGCAAAATAGGGTCTGTGAGATCCAATCACCGATGTTGATGCTATGCTAGGGGTTCTACTAAAAGCAAAACTATTATCCCTACCCCTACTTGACGTCCATTGTGTTTGGGTATTGGATCTCGATGGTGCTACCGATGTAGAAAATCTCAGCTTCTTAAAACTTTTAGATATTTGTCCTTGACACTGAGTATACACCTTCTTACCACTGGCCTGTCGTTTCTTGATTTTAGACTTTTCTATCCTCCTTACTGACTCCACAAAAGTGGCAAACCTCTCTCTATTCTCTAAAGCAGACACAGGAGTGGTCAGTTCAGCGTTCAATCCCTTCTAAAAATGTCGAATTATTTCCTCATCATTAACCGCCATATGCGGACAAAACCGCAACAACTCCATGAACTTAGCTTCATACTCGCTAATGTTCATTTGTCCTTATTTGATCCTCTCAAATTGAGAGATCTTTTCATATAGATATGTCGTAGGGAAGTATTTACTGACAAACTCTCGTTGTAATACCTCCCATCCAATTTCTTCACCGGGCCTCTTATCTTCTTCTATAATCCACCAGTGACCAACACTCCCTTTTAGGAGGTACATTGCATGTCTTACCTTCTCAGCTTCAGGAATATCAACAATTTTGAAAGCCTTTTCTATCTCCGTCAGCCACATATCAGCATCTATTGGATTAGTTGTACCAGCCTAATCTATGGCTCCAAGCCGACGAAGTCTCTCAAAAGTCTTGCCGACTCCATATCCCTCATTGTGGGTTGGTGCCCTAGGTGCAGGTGGTGGCATCCTGTCTGCCATGTGTGTCATAGTTGCCATAAACTCGCTAAACAAGGTATGGAAGGATGGATTCTCTATCAAGGTTGGGTTAAACTGGGGTTGTTCAGGTACATGCCCTTCCCCATTCTAGTCTCCTACACCTCCTCCTGGTACAGAAACACTGCTATTAGCAACGTGTTCTTCATATGTTCCAGACATCTTCAAGTTTTTCTTCTCCTCCTATATGAGTAGAAGTCACTATCAGATAACTGGATGACACTAGAACAGACTCTATATCTTAGTCCTATGTCTCTGTAGACTCAACGAACCTAGCACTCTGATACCACTAAATTGTAACACATCATTCAAATAAAATGTTATTATCTTAGCGGAAGCGATCACTAAGCAGCAGATTACTGAAAATCACTAACAATTAAAACCATTTTACAAAGAGGTCCACACATAGGAAAACTCTTTCATAAGGAACCTGAGTAACTTAATTACATACTGGTTCACAAGTACATGTCATGTATCATCTTTTTCTGAGAATTACATGCATCAACTGCTCTGTTAAACTAAACACAGGCAGTATGAAATCTCGAGGCACTAAGCCAAAATCTCGAAAGCATTAACTACTACTTTGAGGACCTGAGAGTACAGAGACGACACATATGACTCTATGCACATCTATACAAGACATATCAGCCAGTGTCTCCACCTGAGAATTCACTATTGTTCCTGATGTTGTTGTTGTTGTTTTCCACCTATTGAAGGATTCCTGCCTCCTCATCCACGTCCACCTAAAAATGTGGTTCCCACGGGGGTGAGACAATTTATAAAATTGCCCCAACGAGAGATATAACTCTCCACCAGAAACATTATTATTGCAGTTTATTAAGATAAAATTGAACTGAGGAATCATAAATGTTTAACAACAGTTAATTCATTGTCTAACATATTAGAACATTAATCTGGTCTGAAGCATTCTAGCTATAACCTGATAGATCAACATATCACTTATCCAATAAGGAATGTGTAGAATCTTGTATAACATTTATCTGCTACACTAAGCAGGATAATATCAACAAATGTTTCTCGTATTTCAACTTTATGCAAATACACTACAGAGCTGATTATATTTTACACATCATGTGTCAGACTACGATTAACTTGCTAGAGTATATTTATATCTTAATTATAGAGTTATAGCCGCAACATATACTCTCTTCAGGCTTAGAACACATAGCTAATGCCTGGCATTGTTTTGTAGAGTCATGGCCTGTAGCCATACTCTTTTAACAAAGTATTGGGATCTTAATCCCTCATCTCATCAAGTACATCTCCATTTCTTAACAAGTTGATCATCATGATTATAGAATATGGGTATTCAAACCCTTGTTTCATCATAGAGTTCTTGTTACCTCATAACAGGTGACTTAATACCTTCAGGTCATTTGACCAAGGTAAGCATGATTCTTACTACACAAGCATTCTACATAGCACTGAAAGCTTAATTCATCTCTTGTTACCTCTTAGTAGACAACAAGGCATATTGTGGCTTATAAAGCCCATAAACAATTTCAATAATTAAAACATCATATGGCACACATGGCTCATTAATTTCAGAATACCTCTCACGAAGAAACAAAGCATATGAAGGCTTGTAAGGCCATAAAACATTTCAATATAAGAGCATCATAGCTCATACTTGACTATGCTTATCATCTCAACATACATGCATAATTAGTACTCATGATAACAGTTATAATGCTTTCATATCAGCATCATACAACACAAGTAATACCTATATTCCCTTTTAGGGTTAGGATTCCCCTTACATATTATCACCCTCCATTAGGGTTTTCCACAAATAACCATTTAGGTTCTTAAGATCATGTTATTAATGATCAAGCCTTAATTCATTGCTCCACACAGCTAGGAGCCAACATTGATAACATAAGTATTCAATCATACTTATTTATTCTCATCATTCATCATTAAATGAATTATTAACACAAAGTATGAGTTTCTCTCTCATCATTACCAGAATATGATTGCATCATAGCTTGTGGATTTGGATTAACCTTGTCATAAGGCATGTTAGCCTACACTTATCAAAGTGCATAACACCTCAATGTAACAACTGACATGACACACTTCATGTGTCACTCATCCAACTATATTGGATTTAAAATACATCAAGGTATATCAAATCCTGACGTGCTGGATGTGATATGTATCATATCTTGATATATCACTTCCCTCATCACCTTTATCTTACTTAAGTTCATCCACTTAGCTTGTATTAGGGTATTTCGCATCACAATACTTTATGCACCAGTTCAACACATTTATCATGTAATGTATTGGTCATACGTCACTTATTTAGAAAATACAACCATTGCTAATGATATGGACTTGTCCTTGAGTTAGGAACTGTTGATATAAGGATATCCATTATCAACCTCTTTAAGTGTTACACTTGTCAATATATTAATCACTATTCCATTATTAGGAATAGGATTTTCCATGTTTATAAATTATGGTACACATAGCATCTCCCATAAATATGGGATTCACATAACATTACTCTACATTAGAGTTTCACATAACATCCTACTATATCAGGGTTTCACATAGCATTACCTAAAATTAGGTTTTCACTTGACATCACCCTTAATTAGACTTTTAAATGTCACACCCTTGATTAGGGTTTCATCAACCTTCTCAATTAAGGTTTCATGATCTCTTTACAAAGGATCATACCCTGATTGCTTATTATATTCATGTTGAAAGTGTTGACGTTTAACCATTACATGATTGTCACTCGTGTAGGGATTCCTCTTCTCTCATCCTATCTAGGATGTCAATTACTTCAATATTAATTAGATTAGGTCCAAACAACTTGGATGAAGGGTTATCACAACCTATCAAATCATTGCTTTCATAAGCATCAAGAGTTAACCACTCAACAAGGTACTAATTACTCTAGTACCTCAAAGATACAACCATTGTAATCACCTTTGATTTACATCATTAATAATCAATTAGTTAATTGACCTTTAGTCACCTTAGGTGTTCAAATGGTTTGACCAATTGAACCTCAAATACTCTTGGTCACTTAGACCCCAAACGGTCTTAGTCTCTCAGACATTGAATGGTTTGAAATCATTTAAGAAAAACCATAATGAAACCGTATGGACATTTCTTACTTAAAACCACTTGGGTCTCCAAATGGTTTCATACCATTTGGTCTCAAACGGTCTTGAGACCGTTTGGACCCAAACGGTCTTTGGGTCTTAAGACCGTTTGGTCCAAACCTTCTCAAAACTGAATGGACCAATCAAGGTCTTTCAACACTTTATCAATTCAGGGTTTCAATCATTAAACCCTCTATCAGTTGAACTACTAATTTGTTCTTCAATTGAATCATTGAATTACCCTTCAATTGGACCTTCAATTAGGTTTTTGAACCCAATTGAACTTGGTTTTATAATTAAGGAACCATCAATTAGGGTATTGAAATCGAGGAACCATCAATGATTGACATTGTGGAACTAATTTAATTGAAATCGTTGGATCATCATCAAACCATGACATGACTTGACCTCAAACGGACTTTAGGTCGTTTGGATGACCTCCAAACGGTCTTGAGACCGTTTGATTCATCCCATCATTGAAATTTATGAAACTCAATTAGGGTTTGCATCATTGAATCAATCATCAATTGAGTTATTGATTATAATTCAATTTGGTATCACTGGATCTTCAACCATCCAATCATACACCATCATAGACCTCTAAACGGTCTTGGTTGACCTCCAAATGGTCTTGAGACCATTTGGGTGACCTACAAATGGTCTTGAGACCGTTTGGTCTTAGTCAACCCAAAAATTGATTCAAATACTTAAGGGTTCCACACTCAACCTGATTAGGGTTTGCATTAAAGGAATCATTCCCATTTGAAACCTTCAAGATCAAACCAATTGAAGCCATTGGAGCAATATACAAGTACAATAGAATATTTCCTCAAACATTCAACCATTTCAAATGGTCAACCACTCCAAACGGTTTGGAACCCAACCCTCCAAATGGTTTGCAAACTGCTTGGTCACCAAATGGTTTGGTGAAACCGTTTGGAACAAAAGTTGAAACCATTTGCAATAGATATTTGTGGAGGTGTGTGCTTATGATGATGTCATCATCATCAAGCTATAAACCCACGAAGCTTGATGTGATTTTCATGGTGATTGCATCAATCAACCAAATAAAATTTCAGAAACAAAGATAAAATCAACAATTGATAAAGATATGGAATCAATAACAAAGTTCAAGGGTTCAAGTTATATAACCCGCCTTTAATTGAGCTTCAAAGCTTGGAGCTTCACGTCAACAATGGTGGAATAAACTTTTGCAACCCTCCCAAGGTTCGTCCTCAAGATTTGGAGTGAAAAGATTGGCTAGGATTGAAGATGGAGTGAAATAGAGAAGAAATCATGCATTGTTTTGTGATTTCCACCATGAATTCAAGGTGAAAGAAGGTCAAGAAACTTATCAACAGGTTGGGGATCGTCCTCCATGAATTTAGGCTTGTAGAAGCCAAACTACTGCATCATACTCATTCCCATGTTGCTTCAACACATGAGGAACATTGTATCATGTATAATTTGCAAGTTAACCCCTCAACTTGGGTAATTTGCACTTAGTCCAAAACTAAAAAAACATTGTTTCAACATTATTCAAAAAGGACTAAAATTGAAATAAGTTCCTCTTAAGCCTTAATTATTTTTATAGAGAGAAGAGAGAGCATATAATCAACTTCATTAAGCAAAACATCTAGGTTTAAGCATAACCCATGTCAGGGATGTTACAGTTGTGTCGACCTACATAATCGCAGAAGGACTGTGGGCTATCAAGGGCATGGGGAAATTTCAAGGGTGTTTGTTCGTACTGGCAGAGAACATGCTGAAAACATATTTGGTTGTGACCAAACATGCCCTGGAGTTGGATTCAAGAATTGCTGGGGCGTAACTTCAGTCTTCAAAGATAGAAAGGTTGTGATTCCTCCAAAGCCACCAACAAGTGATGGAGAAGAGTGATGCCCATTCTTCTATCTGCCATAGATGAAGTAGGTTATAGTCCAAACAGTCTTTGGTCGAGGTTTGAGTGAAGAAAGCGGTGGCAGCCTTAGGCTGCATGCGCAGCCATGTCTTCTTAGCCTCCAGGCAGTCCCTCAGGGTGTGCATAATAGATTCCTCCTCATGTTAACACCTTGAGCAACTTGGGTCATCAGTGAGCTTGCATTTGTGCCTCATGGTATTCGAGAGTAGTCTCTCATGGAAGATGAGCCAAAGAGTAACTTTCATTCACTGCTAAATTTTCAAATTCCATAACACTACTAGAGATTTGGGTTGGTCTCCATCTTGGAGAATGGTTATAAGAACATATGTAGATCGTGAGGTGAACTCTCCATCTGAGGAGTGTAACCGAACCCTGCCATCGTCACTATTCACTTGCCGGGGTGTGGGCATACTGTCAATATCTGGAATAGTTTCCTCAGTAAACCATGCATTTAGGAAGTCCTCGTCCCAGGATCCGTCATCTAGAACTAGACTAGCTACTCGAAGTCGTGAATCTCCTCTAGGATCGACTTCCCATCTTTGAGGGAGGGTGTATTACCTTCATCGACCCAAGCCTCAATCCAGACAGTAGTTTGCAGCCCCGAGGAAGGGGTCAGTCTGGAATTTCCCATTATGAGCGGGATTACAGAGTTGATAGTCCTCCAAGTGTGCGATCTCATAGCCTTGCAACTTTGGGTTCTCAGATACTTAACTTTCAGTAATTGTGTCTGAGGGACATGTCTATCCCTCACAAAATCCCATGCCAGTTTCATGATAAGAGATAAATTGAAGTTTCTAGCTTGCTTGATACCCAGACCTCCTTGAGAATGAGGTTTTGTGACGTGTTTCCAGGCCACCAGATGGGCACCTTTCCTTGTAGATGATCCTGACCAATGGAAGTTTGTCGTTAATTGGTCAATGTGGTTTGTGATAGAGAACGGAAGTTGGACCATCTGCATAGTGTAGCATGCTCGAGAGAGGGGGACGGAGTTAGACAGTGTGACCCTACTGGCGAGGGAGAGAAATTTGTTCTTCCAGCTTGAGATTTGTTGATGTAGCTTATCAATAATGTATTGGTTATGTGATTTGGTTTTCCTTTTATGGAGTATAGGAACGCCAAGGTGATGTCCCAAATTTTCAGTCTCTCTAATGTTCAGTCGGAGGCAGATCTGGGACCTTTGAGCTCGAGGTGTATTACATGAGAAGAAGACTGAGGACTTCTTGTGTGAGAGGAAGAGACCAGAGGCTTGGTTGAAGAGCTTGAGGTAGCGAATGATGGTGGCAGTCTGCCGGTTGGACGCTTCTCCGAGCAAGACTATGTCATCTGCGAAACTCAAGTGAGAGAAGGCTATCTTTTGCCTGGTTAACCTCAGTGGTTTCCATGAACCATTGATGATATCTTCATTGATGAGTTGGCTGAATCTCTCTAGACAGAGGATGAAAATGTAAGGTGCGAGCATGTCACCTTCTTTTACATCATATGATGGTTTGAACGAACCAATCGCTTCCCCATTCTAGAGAATCGATGTGTTGCCATACTTGATTATACTCATGATGGTGTTGATGATGTTCTTGGGGATGTCCATCTGGTGGAGGGTATCTTCAATGAAAGGCCAGTTGAGCTTGTCGAACGCCTTCATGAGGTCAAGTTTTATTTCCATGGAGAACCTTTTGGATTTCTTAGACTCCATGGAGTGTACGTTTTCTTGGACCATGATTATATTATCACCGATCCTCCTGTTGGTATGTATGCCCTGAGAGCCAATCGTGAGATGATTGGTGGGATACATTAAGATTGATTTGATAAGCATCAAAGGAAAGCTTCTAATTCTTTCTTGTTCAGTCATATGAGATAATGAAAGAACAAATTGAATGTCTAGAGAATGACAATACTCAATGATGTATGCTTTCAGGTTCAGGACCTGAACGATGAGATCATACAGATGCTAAGAGTTTGTACATTCTTATTATGTCCCGAGTCAGATGTCATTATGGAAGGTATATAGACAAAAATGACACACAAGACTAGATTGTGGTGTTGGTTGATGAAAGAATCTCGTTATTCATGATATGGAGATATCAAACCAAACACATAGGTACTTGTTAGAGAACAAGTGTACCAGACAGACCCATCGTGAGTTTGACACATGGAACAATGACATGGTAGTCACAGTCAGTTCTCACAGTGATGGTGGTGAGTGTGATTCTTTGACCTGAAATCACTACACTCAACACATGTCATTGGGTACACTTTGACATGGTCAAACGTAGTCCTGAAACATGGGTTGTTATAAAGATGATGATTGGGTGGCTTCATGGGGCTTTTAAGGGGTGAGTGATAGATATGGGATTTGTCCCTCCTGAGGGAGTTTGATATCCATGGCCACTTGATGAGTAGGATTGAGATAGGTGTGTGCATGCATGTGTGAATCAGTATGTGATATTGACATCATACATATCTCCTCCAGTCTACTCTGAGATCAAGAAAGTGAATGAACGTTTACAGGATGATTGTTCCATGCCTTGAGTTCATTCGGGATATTAGAGATAAAGGAATTATACATTCATTGTAACACCATTCACAGATTGTAGGATTGAAAGTTGTTCTCCAACTTTCTATTTCACTTGGGGAGCACTGATGTGTGACTAGGAACCGCTCTTTGCTTGTGAAGTCATAAGTATTATGGACTTTCATTGCCAACGTGAAATGGGCCTGCAGGGTCACACACATAAGATTTAACCTGGAAGAGGAGTTTATCCACAAACGATGTTTAGATTGATTACTAAAGGAGTTTAGTAGTTCAATTAAACACTCAAGTAATTGATAGCTCAAAATCATAGTGTTTAAAGTGTTGGACCAGATCATTAAGAGTATCAGATTGATTGGAACTCTAATTGACTGATTTGCACAGTCTACTGCTCCAACTGATCGGCTCATAGGGTTGAACCGATCGGCTCAGGTTGGTGAACCAATCAGCTCAAAAGTGGTGAGTCGATCGGCTCATATGTCAATGAAACGATCGACTCAATTATTGAATCGGTCAATTCGTGTGACCATCCAAGATCGTTTGGAAAGTCAGAAGACTCTTTTTGCAAATACATATTTGTTTCACTTGTACAAATTTGATTTGGACAAGGACTAATATTTGATTAGTTGGAAACAAACATGGAAAGTCAATTCGAGTTGGACCAGGACTGCGAATCAATCATCTCATGCTTGAACCGATCGGCTCAGGTGTCCCAACCGACCGGTTCAGGTGTGAACCAATCAGCTCAGGTCCCCAACTGATCAGTTCATGCTTGAAACAATCGATTCAGCTGGCGCAGTTGGTTGTTTTGTGGAAAATCCCGAACCCTTCTACTCCTGCTTTAATCCTACATTGCCCGGGGTAGAGAACTGTGTCCCATGACCCTCCTATATATAGGGTTATTAGGGGCTTCTCAAGCACAATGTAGAACACCAGTTGCTCTGTAAAGTTATCATTCTCTCTTGTTGTGGTAACCAGGAGAGCCCGAGCATGTGCTACCTGACAAGGGAGGCACAACAAGGGAAAGACAAATTTAGAAAAGTGACTGGTGGCAGGAGAGTGTGTCAGTGACTAGTACGCCGATAGGAGGGTACGACTCCTTCCGGTGCCTTGTGTGATAAGGCGATCGGAATTCCAGGTAGTCTGTGTAGACTACTTCATAGGTGGAAGACTTCTACCACTCAGAGGACAGCCATCAATCTCGACAGTCCCGGTGAGACTAGGAGTTGCACAGACACCGTCCAAGACCAGAGGTGAAGACCGCACAAGCCGTGAGGTAACGTCGCCGAGCAAGCCTCGGGACAAGGTATGTCTCTACAAACCATCCTTCCTAGTGTATAGACATTGACGTGATTCCGTTATACTAATTTTAGGGTGAAGAAGATTTTGTTTCCGCTGCCTTCTCTGTCTCCCCTAAAACCCAACAGTGGTATCTGAGCCACATTAACTGCTCTATACTTTAGGATTATTGATGTGATTGATTTTTGGTTTGTCTCTTTATTTATTGCATACAATGTGAATAAAATTGGCTTTATGCATGTCCAATCCTAAATCCACAAATATCAATATACATATATGATATGTAATATGAATGCACTCGATACGCGTCACCCTTAAACGAGTTTTGTGGTGGATGTATAGCGTGGTTATGGCCAATAAACCCTATTTCTGTGTCTGGTTGAATGTGATTGCTTACATCTCAGTCTGCACATCGATTTCCTACCTCCTTTTATTGATGTAACTCGAGATAACTCGAGATTTCTTTCCTACCTTTGCTCCCCCCGAATGTAACTCGGGGTTTCTCAATACAAACGTAAATATGATAGAACTTTTATTTCATGTTATGTCAAAGAACGGCGAACAACCTGACGACAATTGAGACAATCGGTTCAAGGCATGAACCGATCGGTTGGCATTCTAGATGACCAGTTCAAGGAACAAGACGTGCGGGTGGCGGCCCTGAGGAGATGCACGAAGACCAGTGAACCGATCGGCTGGAGGTGCTAGTAGATCGGCTGGAGGCACCCAATCGATCGGCCTGATGGTGAGCCAATCAATCATGGAGATGAGTTGATCAAACCTAGAACGGCAAAGCACAAAGTTCATCTTGTACAGGTTGCATGTGATATGGACCTAGATGACCATGATTCCTCTTGGCTCGAGGAATCACATTAGGATGGCAATAATCATCGTTTTTTTCATTTTGCTTGTTTTCTATGGGGTATAGCATGTATATGATACATACTATATATTGTGGTGATTGGATATGTATATGTACCTATAAAACCAAATCCCTCATTAAATATTAAAGTTTTAGATGCCTTCCAAATATGACACACGTGAAAAGCTTGATCGGCCAAGTGTGGGCATGCCCTAGCGTGGTGCATCATCTATCTCATGGAAGCGTGAAGGATGGATATGGGGGTCTGCCCTAGCAGGCTGCATATTCATCATGTTGGCTTTGGTTTAGACTTAACAAGGTGACCTAGATAAGATCTAGCACCTTGAGGCATGGAGGTGATCATGGCAAGGAGTTGCATATGACATCTTTCAAGAGTTGCATATGATGCAATTGGCAAAATTTGCCTACCTGTAAGATCTAAGTTGTGGGTGACAGCCCTAGCTGGTCCATGACTCGGAGGATTTCAGGATCTTCACCCACTAGAAGATTGTACGCTGCAATATTCTGAATTGATGGTGAGGGCTACCAATTTGAATAAAAATAGTGGGAGCAATAATTAATTAAAGTCCTAATTATATCATCAACCTTTCAAATCAATCAAATAAGTCAAAATTGAGTTTTGGACTAAATTGCATATATTTCCTTTTGTAGTACAAATGACAACAAACAACAATCACTTTTCATTGGGATCGGTCCTTGAAAAGGACAAGCTGAATGGGACTAACTTCCATGACTAGTTTAGGGCATTGAGAATTGTTCTCACTCAAGAATGAAAGGTCTATGTCCTGGATACTCTAGCTCTAGAGGAACCTGCTCCTACCACACCAAAGGCAGAAAGGGATGCTTATAAGAAGAATTCTGAAGATTCCATTGATGCAAAGTGCTTGATGTTGTGCTCCATGAACCACGAGTTGTAGATACAACATGAGAACATGGGTGTCATTGAGATGATTCAGAATCTCAAGAACATGTATGAAGATCAAGCACAACAAGAGAGATATGATGTCTCCAGGGTATTGTTCAAGTGTGTCATGACAGAAGGAGATCCAGTTGGTCCTCACATGCTCAAAATGATTGGGTATGTGGAGAAACTGACAAGACTGGGATTTCCCCTGAACCAAGAGTTGGCTACTAATGTGATACTACAATCATTGCCAAAATCCTACAATCAGTTTGTGATGAACTACAACATGAACAACTTTGATAGGCCATTGACAAAGCTGTTGGGCATGTTGACGATAGTCGAGGCACAGATGAAGAAGGACAAACCTAAATCTGTGATGATGATCAACAACAAGAAAGGCAATTCCAAGCGCAAGGGCAAGGGCAAGGCTAAGAAAGGTTCTGATGCTAGCCAACAGCCAAAGTCATCTTCAACTCTCAAAGCCAAGGGAGGTGTGACCAAGAGAGGCAATTGTCACCATTGTCAAAATCCAGGACATTAGAAAAGGAATTGCCCTCTCTATTTAGAAGAACTAAAGAAGAAGGATGTGACAGACGTCTCCACCTGAAGGTGTCATGAAATAAACGTGTAACATTTTTTTAGGTATATGATACCAAGATATAAAGTGTAAAGCACCCAATAAATGGGGCAAGTGTTGCCGCCATAGATAGGAGTACTTTAGTTTATTTTCAGCCTTGAAGGCATGTAATAGAGTTATGAACTGCTATTTCATATTTGCCAATGGATAGAAACACCTTAATTTTTTGCATATTGTATGACAATGATGGCAATTAATAAAGTTGATGTTTCAATCTTTGTGGCAATGCCATGTTTATCTTATGGTACTTGGTATGCATAAGATAAAATGATACCTAAAAGTTATTGATAACTCAAATAATCAAATTAGCATAAATCATGAGAAATTCATTTCTAGTTTCCATATGATGGATAAGTCTAGACTCGTTTTTGTTAGAGAACCAATAAGAGACATGAATCTCTTGGACATGATCAATCTTCAATAGTTATAGTGGGAGATTGAACATCTTATTAGGTATAATACATGTGATGTATTTACATACCTATTGGACTTAATGCTAGTACTTCAAATGGTGTTTTACCAATACGAATATCTTGAAGTGTTCAAGAATATCATAAATGAAGTGTGAATTTGGTAAAATGCTAATTCTTAATGAGATCAATGAATGAAATACTTGAACTAAATGTTTGAGATCCTTATGAGTGATTATGATCGTGTATCATAGTGAACTCATGATTAAGGCATGGTGATGTCTAAATCAAAAGGAGTCATACTCTAAGGAGTTAGAGGATGATTATCAAATAACTAATTTCTTATTAAATAAAGAATACCCCACACTAATAAAGGATATTAAGAATCACAAGGAGTTGTGAGTTTTTATATCCTTGACAGATACACCTCGATTATCTATGTGATGAGTTGGTCATGTGTTGAATCAACTATCTAGATGAATATGAGGAACCGGATTTTGAGTTATGGTTTATGACCATTACATCCTAAATGACTTCCATGTGAACCATAAGGCATGACCTTGATGGTAGCACCCATTGGGATGAAATCCATAAGTGTGAATGAGTCTTAAGCATTAAGACACATGGATAACATTTTGAGAAGGATGATGTTTGTTGATTGCAACTTAATGACTAAGAGATTTGGCATACGGATACTAAAATTGCATTCCTATAAGGAATCAAAATAAGGATGTGTACGTGACACAACCTATAAGGTTTATGAATCCATTAATGCAAATGAAGACTATAAGTTACAATGGACTAATCAATGTGATTGATTGAGTACAAGTAACTCAGAACTGTGTTCTTTACTTTGATAATATAGTCAAAGGGTTTGACTGATATGTCAAAGATAAAGAAGGGATCTGTGATTTAGTGGGAGCATATTCACATTCCACATGTTGATGTGAAATGGAAATGTTCTAGAATGGAAATCCAAAGTGGAAATTATCTTTAAGGAAGATAGAGAAATTTCCTATGTGATAGGAATAGAGATCTATAGAGATAGTTTTCAAAAATCTCTTGACCTGAAAAGAGAAAGCATACATTGGCAATCTATAATGAAGGGTTCAGTGTGCATAGATTCAGTGGGAGAAAACTTGTCCATGTTACATGGAGTTAGTATCCCAAGGCCAAGTTTCCAATTCTTATGAAGAATGGGAATACTAAGAATAGATATGGATCTATCATGTATGTAATCATCCCATTATCTTGCATGTATGGACATAGCAAGAATACAATGCATTCAACATCTTGTATGTAGGATATGACAATATGATGTGCTCATCTTGATAACTCATATGTGGGACATGACGAGTGGATGTTTGTCTAGTTCCAGCAAGGGTTATTGGAATACCATAAGAACTTGATAAGTACTTGAGAAGTACTAGTTCTATGGAAATAAGGAAGGGTTCACTGTAAAGAGTTACACTGATGCGAACTTCTGAAAAGGACAGAAAATTAATAGCAAAATATATGTGAGATATATAAAAGTGAATGTTTGTTGATAAATGGAAACGTTCCAATAAAGATGTTTAAAAGTAAAAGTTGAGTATTTGTGTGTTAGAGAACATTAGTGGATACAATATGGATCTGGAAGTTCATGAGATGAACTTATCGATATTCTGATCATTGATGACAAATAAGGAGTGCTTGGTCATGCAATATGGCTAAAGGTTAGCAAAGAAATACTAGGTCACATATTACGACAACTCCATCTCATACTTGTGACGTATAGTGAAGAGATGAGAGACATGCAGTTAATACTGACTCTGGAAAGGTGTTGCCATAACTCACTACGTAAGCACTAGAGCATAGTAACATGTGGGACACGTTTGAAGATCACTATGAATATGATTCAAGGGTGATTGACTCACAGTGCAAGTGGGAGTATGTTTGTATGTATGCCCTGAGAGCCAATCATGAGATGATTGGTGGGATACATTAAGATTGATTTGATAAGCATCAAAGGCAAGCTTCCAATTCTTTCTGGTTCAGTCATATGAGATAATGATAGAATAGATTGAATGTCTAGAGAATGGCAGTACTCAATGACGTATGCTTTCAAGTTCAAGACCTGAACGATGAGATCATACCGATGCTAAGAGTTTGTACATTCTTATTATGTCCCTAGTCAGATGTCATTGTGGAAGGTAGATAGACAACAATGACACACAAGACTAGATTGTGGTGTTGGTTGATGACAAAATCTCATTAGTCATGATATGGAGATATCAAACCAAACACATAGGTACTTGTTAGAGAACAAGTGTACCAGATAGACCCAGTGTGAGTTTGACACATGGAACCATGACATGGTAGTCATAGTCAGTTCTTACAATGATGGTGGTGAGTGTGATTCTTTGACCTGAAATCACTACACTCAACACATGTCGTTGGGTACACTTTGACATCATCAAACGTAGTCTTGAAACATGGGTTGTTATGAAGGTGATGATTGGGTGGCTTTGACACATGGAGCTTTTGAGGGGTGAGTGATAGATATGGGATTTGTCCCTCCTGAGGGAGTTTGATATTCTTGGCCACTTGATGAGTAGGATTGAGATAGGTGTGCGAACGCATGTGTGAATTGGTATGTGATATTGATGTCATACATATCTCCTCCAGTCTACTCTGAGATCAAGAAAGTGAATGAACGTTGACATGATGAATGTTCCATGCCTTGAGTTCATTCGAGATATCAGAGACAAAGGAATTATGCATTCATTGTAACCCCATTCATAGATTGTAGGATTGAAAGTTGTTCTCCAACATTCTATTTCACTTGGGTAGCACTGATGTGTGACTAGGCACAACTCTTTTCTTGTGAAGTCATAAGTATTATGGACTTTCACTGCCAATGTGAAATGGGCCTACAGGGTCACACACATAAGATTTAACCTGGAAGAGGAGTTTATCCACAAACGATGTTTAGATTGATTACTAAAGGAGTTTAGTAGTTCAATTAAACACTCAATTAATTTATAGCTCAAAATCATAGTGTTCAAAGTGTTGGACCAGATGATTAAGAGTATCAGATTGATTGGAAATGCAATTGACTGATTTGCACAGACTACTGCTCCAACTGATCAACTCATAGGGTTGAACTGATCAGCTCATGTTGGTGAACGGATCATCTCAAAGTGGTGAGTCGATCGGCTCATATGTCAATGAAATGATCGGCTCAATTGTTGAACTAGTCGATTCGTGTGACTAACTGAGATCGTTTGGAAAGTTAGAAGACTCTTTTTACAAATACATATTTGTTTCACTTGTACAAATTTGAATTGGACAAGGACTAATATTTGATTAGTTGGAAACAAACATGGAAAGTCAATTCGAGTTGGACCAGGACTGCAAACCGATCAGCTCAGGTGTCCCAACCGACTAGTTCTGGTGTGAACTAATCGGCTCAGGTCCCCAACTGATCGGTTCATGCATGAAACAATCGGTTCAACTGGCACAGTTGGTTGTTTTGTGGAAAATCTCGAACCCTTCTACTCTTGCTTTAATCCTGCATTGCCTGGGGTAGAGAACCATGTCCCATGACCCTCCTATATATAGGGGTATTGGGGGCTTCTCAAGCACAACTTAGAATACTAGTTGCTCTGTAAAGTTGTCGTTCTCTCTAGTTGTGGTAACCAATAGAGCTCGAGCAAGTGCTACCCGACAAGGGAGGCATAACAAGGGAAAGACAACTGTAGAAAAATGACCGGTGGTAGGAGAGTGTGTCAGTGACTAGTACGCCGATAGGAGGGTACAACTCCTTCTGGTGCCTTGTGCGACATGGCGATCGGAGTTCCAGGTGGTCCATGTGGACTACTTCATAGGAAGGAGACTTCTGCCGCTCGGAGGACACTCGTCAATCCCGACAGTCCCGGTGAGACCAGGAGCTGCACAAACATCATCAAAGACCAGATGTGAAGACTGCACAAGCCACGAGGTAACGTCGCCGAGCAAGCCTCGGGACAAGGTATGTCTCTATAAACCATCCTTACTACTGTATAGACATTGACGCGATTCCTTTATACTGGGTTTGGGGAGAAGAAAATTTTTGTTTCCGCTACCTTCTCTGTCTCCTCTAAAACCCAACACCTACTTCTTGGGACAAAGATCGACTGGAAGGGAGAGATCCAGGTGTCCATATGAGGCTTGATATTTGAAGCAATGATCTTTGAAATAAGCTTGGTACAGACGTTGTTGAGGGAGATTGGCCTCAGTTGGGAGAAGGATTCCGGCACAGCTACCTTAGGTATGAGAACAAGTGTGGAGTCTGCAGAACCTTGTACAAGAGATGAGTGTGAGAAAGTATCTATGATGAAGTCACACACCTGTTGTTTAAGGAGGGGCCAATTTTGCTGGAGGAAGAAGGCATCAATTCCATCAGGCCCTGGGGCCTTGATCGGAGCCATGGTGTGAAGGTTTTCCCATATCTCATCTGGAGAAGGTACCTGACCAAGTTGTTCTTGGGCAGATGAGGTGAGTGAGGGAAAGCTTCCTATGAAGTGTGTGCTGGCTTGTTGGCGGTCATGGATATTGGTTTGTTGATAGACAGTCGAGAAGAAGGAGAGCACCAATTGTTTCAGCTGGTCAGCATTGTCAACGCAATAGCCGTCAGGGTTTTTCAGCTTCACTATCTTATTTCTCTATCTTTTGGATTTGACGATCGATTGAAAGTATCTAGTATTGATATCACCCAGCTTGACCCAGTCACAGTGTGCTCTTTGCTGCCAGTGGGCTTCCTCCTGTCTCAAGATGCTTTCAAGTTCAACTTGAAGAGAGATCATTTCATTGGTGAGTTGCATGTTGAAGCCTAATGCTAATTGAAACTAATTCCACTTAATTTTATTACTTAATTGGTCCTTCCTGCTATGACGGTTTCGTGATTATTGTTTGTCCCAGGTCACAACTTTGCGAAGGAATCCCGCACATGCTTGGTGGAGGGGAGCCAGTGTATCCTAGCTTGCTATGAGGAAGTGCTTGAAACCAGCGTTCTCTTCCAATCTCGCAGATGTCTTTATATGGGGTTGGCCCCTACGAGGGTTGGACATAGTAAAGAGGAGGAGAGATGCATGGTCAGAGTTATTGCGTTCAAGAACTTGGATCGGGTCTGAGAGCACGTCCTCAAGCCATGGGATATTGCCCAGGGCTCGGTCGAGTCTCTCATGGAGTAAGCCACGACAGAAGGTGGTGTGTGCGCCATTGAAACCCAAGTCATAGAGCTTGCATTGAGTCATGGTGTCGATGAACTCTTTACTGCTACCTTTATCAAAATGGGGGTTGCCAAACTTCTCATATTGATACATGATTGTGTTGAAATCACCAATTACCACCTAGGGGTTGGTAATGGTGGTGGACATGTCAAGGAGGCGATGCCAAAGGAAGCACCTAATGTTCCTCATAGTGCCTCCGTAGACAAAGGTGTAGAGGAAGTGGTGGTCCACCCAACAGTGGATGAATTGCTTGTGAGAGGAAATTATTTCAAGATTTGTTCCCACCTTCCAAAGGACCCAAATACCATCGGTGAAGCCTACTGCTTCAATGCGATGGGAATGGGGGAAGCCCAGTGGTTTAATGATGGAATAAAATTTAGTTCCACTGCACCTTGTTTCATAAAGACCAATGATCGAGACACCGTATTATCTAACGAGCTCTTTAATTGAGTTCTAGGTATCTTTGTCACAAAATCCCTGAACATTCCAATTGATTAGCTTCATTTATCACCTTCAATGAAGGTGGAACTCCCCATAGCATGTGCTTCCTTTTCAAGGTCCTAAAGCAAGGATGTCTTGCTTCTCTTCCGCGTGGATGCTCTTCTTGGATCTTTGGCATGCGTGACTTTCTGATTTCTGAGGTGAATGTCGAACGTGCTCTTTGTCAGACTTCTGTATTTGGTGTTGCTTGCAGAAGGGATGTCTCTAACCCCCACACTGAATGGGGTCATCACAAAGGGATGCTCCTGTGCTTCTCTACCAACTAGCACCTCGTCCCCTGAGGGTTTTCCAATAGTGTGGTCAGGGTCATCCCTGGACATTTGCTTGAGAGCGGTGGGGGCTATTTTCTCTTTCAGTTGCGTCCCTGACCCTCTATCATTGAGGGTTTTGCTTTGTTTGTTTTGCTTCTTCCTTTGGCTCCAATCTGTACCAGATATTCTCTCGGCAACATTGTCTACATCCAGAATTTCAGCGATGTCTTCATCTTCATCCACATCTTGCAACCCCAGGAACCAATTTCCTCCTTGGTTGGGCCTCTTTGTAGCACCACCGGTGGTGGGTTTCTTCTGTTTCCTCGAGATGGGTTGTGCATGGATTGCTTCTGAGAACCCCTCCCGTCTTTGTAGGTTGTTTGGGACTAGCTTGCCTGCCTTGACACTGGCTCTGTGTAGGGCATTTTCCTCCTCAATTCTCTTCATGCACTCCTTCTCAAGATGTCTAGCCTGGCCACAGTGAAGGCATGTTAAGGGTATGTTCTCATATTCTATGTTATATTTAAGGCCATCAATCCATATGAAAGGGACGAGGGGGTTCTACATGTCGAGCTCCATGGAAAGACGTGTGAAGTGACCCCTCCTCTGAAGGGTTGTGTTCATATCCACCTTGACCATCTTCCCTAGGCGATCGCCAATTTGTTTGAGGAGGACTTATTGGTAGAGGTGTATTGACAGGTTTGGGATTCTGACCCATGCCACCAATATCGACGGTGTAGCTTGGTCCAGCAAGAAGTAAGGAGTCCATCTTTGGACTGTCAGATACGAGCCAAATATTAGCCACGGTCCTCCGGCTAGGGCAGTTATGTAGTCCTCCTCCGATTGAAGTTGGACGAGGAAGAAGTCATTGGCTACATCTATTGTAACATCCTAGGATTTGAGGCCTCGGATAAAACACTCTTAAAAGGAATGATTGGACTACCCATATCACCAAGGTGCACCTCCTTTTTCGGGAGCCCATCTCTAAAGAACTCCATAGTTAAGCGTGCTCAGCTTGGACTAGTACTAGGATGGGTGACCAGTCGGGAAGCTGATCCTGGCTTGCACGTCAGTGTTGACAAAGTGCGTAGTTAAGGCTAGTGGTGGTCTGTGGGGCCATTCGTCATTCCTGAAACTCTACTAGAGTCGTGGGCAGTGGGCCCAGGCGTTACAAATGGTATCAGAGCCATAACCCCTCCAGTAGGTGGGGCCCACATGGACATGGCATGCCAGTCTTGAGCCGTGTGGTCCAGGCATGTAGGAAAGGGTTGTCCATGGTTGACGTAGCCACCCTTGCGCTAGTATTCCGTGATCGGGAGCTGGGTGTCCATGGGCCATTGTGGGTCTGCACTGAAATGGGGAAGAGATTATGAGGCCTTATAGTTGAGCCTTGACGAGGACATCAAGAGTCTAAGTGGGTGAGATTGTAACATCCCAGGATTTGAAGCCTCAGATAAAACACTCTTCAAAGGAATGATTGGACTACCCATATCACCAAGGTGCACCTCCTTTTCCGGGAGCCCATCTCTAAAGAACTCCATAGTTAAGTGTGCTCAGCTTGGAGTAGTACTAGGATGGGTGACCAGTCAGGAAGTTGATCCTGGCTTGCGCGTCAGTGTGGACAAAGTGCGTAGTTAAGGCTAGTGGTGGTCTGTGGGGCCATTCGTCATTCTTGAAACTCTACTAGAGTCGTGGGCAGTGGGCCCAGGTGTTACATCTATCAGGTTAAAGCCGCCTAAAGGTTTCCATATCTTGGCGATGTGGTCCCGCGGCATGAGATAGCTGATGTATCTCGAAAGGAGCTTGACGATGACTGTGCATTTCCAAGGTCAGAGAAGATCTTCCATGGCCTCATTCCATACATGGAAAGTAGGATACCCTTGTTCATAGGAGACCTCGATGTCCGTTAGTTGTAGATTCATTCCAATGGTTTCTGCATCGATCATAATGAAGTTATGTGGATTGGCAGTCGCGTCTATGTTTAGGGAATCACGGTAAGACTTTCCCGCCGTTACCGCTAGAGGAGTGGTTTGATCCTGTCCGGTGGATTGGAGGGGTGGGAAGGAGACGGGTTGTTCCCCGGTATCGACGTCCATGGAGGAATGGGTCAAAGTTCGAGGTCGTCCATCTGTCTGGTGGCTAGATCCCTGACTAGCGTAGGTGAAACTCAGTCCTAAATTGTCGATGGGGATGGTGGTCACACGTGGCCTAGATTCCCCATCACCTTCGTCGTCAGGGTCTCCCCCCGTAGCCTGAGGAGAAACCCTAGCAGCCATTTTCTAAATAACCAATGATCTTCAATAAATTAAAAACTCTAAACTTCATTTCTTTTTAAAGTGGGAAAAAGAACCTCCTATGAGAAGTTTACATATATTTCCAAAATCAAAAGGAAATTACAAAAGCAAATATTGAATTTGGATATCTAATCCTCCCTTTGTCTTTAGCTTTATTATTCTTTGAGATGTTTTCCTCACTAGGGTTGGGAGGTAAAAACTATCATTGTCTAAGGGCCATGGGTTAGGAGATTGATCACCTTCATGAACTCATGGGACCCAAAGGGCAGATGAAGAGGGCACTCTCTGATGCATAAGGGAAGAGGGATGACCCAAAAGGGCTAGAACCCTATAGACCTAGAGGAGATGACCAAGGATAGTGTGTGGACCCAAGTGGGTTTGAGACCAGTTTTTCATGGAAGTAACCTAGATATTGAGATGTTCATGATGTAGATGCATGTGAGGCACATTTTAGTTTAGATTTGAAGATGTACTGGCAATGTGGGATGTACCATCTCTACTCTTGGAACAGGAAGAACTTTGTGTTTGGACGGTTGCCAAATGCTTATTTCCTCTTGTTATGGGAGTGAGAGATAGGACAATACACATACCATACACCAAGGATAAATATGATGGGACTTGGAACGTTGCTATGAGGTATGAGGACAGAGATGATATCATACCCTTGTGGAGTAAACGATATGTGGATGGTTTACAAACATCAAGAGAACTAAGGTAGTCATCTTATGAGTATACTTGTATCATGAGTTATGTGGAATTTTTGAGTCATACAAGGTTGAGTTTGATAACCAATAAGATGAGCTCTAAGTTTTCTTGTTGAGTCTAAGATGAGATAATAAGTGGAATACAGGGAGGTGTATGTCTTCACTGTTACCTACCACCTAAAGACGAAAGGTAGTAATGGATGCTCTGGTTGAGATGCAGCTGCCTAGTTTAGCTAGAGGCTAGAAGAGGATTTTAGGTTAGCCCTAACTTTGAAAAAGGAGATATGTTTGGATAACACTCATATATAACGAGATCTATTGATCAAGTTAGTGGTTGTTTGGTTAGCCATCCTAGGCCTTGATGCGATAAAAGGATGGTTGTAGAACCTCAGATGCACTTCTCGGGAAAAGAAGGTGATGAAACCCCGACTAGAGTGATTTAGAGTTTCCGAGGATCAATCTTGAGGAAACATGACATACAGAAGATCATGATTTTAAGTCACCATACACCATGGTACTACTAAGATGGTAAGTTTCAGTAGTATTTTGGATGCTTAAGATGAAGTTGCATGTGGCTTTTCACCATGCAAGCCAGGAGGTGAAGGGAGAACACCAGTATCCCAATGAGTTGGTATAGAGGTTAAAGAGTCCCCGAGAGGAAATGGGAATTCATCACTATGGTTGTTGTGGTAAGTCTCCCCTAGACCAAGGAAGTTCAAGATGCAATATGGGTTATGGTAGATCGCCTTACCTAGATGACATGAGGAAGAAAGAATGTTGTCAAGGGATGGATCCGGTTGAACTACATATGAGAGAGAGAGAGAGAGATGGTTCAACTACACCATGATGCGAGTTCAAAAGTTATTAAGTATAACCTAAAAGATTTGCTTCCATGTGGTGGAAGTAGATACATGAAGAACTCGATATTAGTATAGTTTATCACCCCTAACTAATGATTAGTATGATCCATACTAGAGGGTCTGATGAGAGCATGTGTGCTCGTTTAGGGTGATACATGGAGACCGTTCTTGTCCTCTGTAAGATGTGATGATAACCACCTTATCCAGTATCGGGATGTAAAGAAGTTTTGTAAGGGAGGTTATGTCGGTCACCACTTCATTAAGATGATGTGGGTGAAGGGACCTCACGAAGGTCAGAAAAGAACCATAGTGTGTGCAGATGAAGTCTCTTTGATCATGCAAAGGCTGAAGAAGCCCAGGGGCAACATGAGACATGAGTTGATGCAAAGAAGACTGACATGCAGTTCACTGTGTGAGAATATGCGATGTGAAAATCTGACCCCTCTAAGCTACAGCTGAGAAAGTTGAGTCCCTGATATATGGGTCCATTTGAGATGGATTAGTAGAGATGGTTATGTTTAGCCTTACCCCTTAGGATAACATGATGTCTAATGTGTTCCATGAGTCCAATCTAGAGCACTATGTGAGATACCCAAGCCATGTGTTGATGCCCTAAACCTATTTAGCTTTATGAGAGGCTAAAATGTCCTGAGTCACCTATGAGGGTATGATATACCAAGGTGAGAGAAAACTCATATGAAAGAATATGAGATGATGAAGGTTCTTGGGAAGCACCATGGAGAGGGTGAAGCCATGTCCATGATGGACATAAGAAAGGCTAATCCTATTTATTTGTGTGCCTGGTGGAATTTTGAGGGCGAAATTCCTATAAGGAAGGGAGGATGTTATAACCTCAATTTCCTAAGTATGTAATGAGAGGTGTAATTCTCTTT
This sequence comes from Alisma plantago-aquatica, assembly GCA_963693085.1. NCBI lineage: Eukaryota > Viridiplantae > Streptophyta > Magnoliopsida > Alismatales > Alismataceae > Alisma > Alisma plantago-aquatica. The sequence continues at coordinate 1,320,076,728 of OY856409.1, read as the reverse complement.
TAAATAATAAATGAAATCTATTTTTTATTTGTGGCCTCAGGTGAAATGGCCTTGATTGATAATGGGCTTTGTTGGCCATTGAGCCCAATTGAAAAGAAAAGATAAATAAAAAGGAAAAGGATTTAATTAATAAAAGGATAATATGTGAAATAGACATAGATAAGAGGATAAAAGCAAATAGATATTCCCTAATAGGGGAATTCGTGCCTTTAGGATTTCTTAAGGTCCAAGGGACCCAAGATAACAAGATAATGGCAAAGGGAAAAGAAATACTAATTAATTTTGGATAAATTAATGGATAACTTGGGAGGGAAGGAAGCCTTCTCATTCATTGGAATTTGTTTCCTCAAATTTAATAAATAGCTAGATAATATCAAGATGAATTTTCCCTAAAAATTTTAGATAAAAAGGAGCTATGGTTTTGGATATATGATTTTATCAAATTATCTCCAAAATATAGAATTATCTTGCAAATAGGAATAAGTTTTTCCTTTTTGGTTGATCACGTGCAATGAGAGTTGTTGGGTCTTGATCCAACGCTTTTCTCTCATCGTCCAGTCCCACAAGGACTGGGACTCTTCCGAGTTACAGAGGGATTTTCCCTATCAATTTCCTCACAATCCTGAGTGTTTGCAAGCCAGATTTTGTTTCCTTTGGATTCAGGAGAGGAGTCTGACGAGAACCATCCATATTTTGTAGGGGTTTGGTCATCGATTGGGGAAGTTCCCAATTCTCATAAACATGCCTTCAACCCTATATATAGGTAGGGGTGAGCATTCGGTTAATTCGGTCAGTTATGCTTAATTCGGTTCGGTTAAATGGTTAATTTGTGGTTTGAGATTTTAACCATTAACCTAACTGAATTGTGTCAGTTAATTCGGTTATTGTCCAATCGGTTAACGGTTAATTCGGTCGGTTAATTTGGTTAACCAAATAACACATGTGTAATAATGTTATTTGAAATACTCATTGAATTTTGAACAATTGTTATATTATAGTGGTATTTCTGGAAATATAATGTTGTATGGCTCGTGAAAACTTGATTACTATGTATATGGGGAAGTTTTTTGAAATAAAAGTACAACTATATTTGTATATATACGTGTGTAGGATATTATTTAAGAATAAATTATAACTATTCGGTTAATTTGGTTAACCATACCAAAAATATCTTTAACCATGAAATTAACCATTTAACTGATTAACCAAATTAAATTAACCAAATTAACCAAATCGTCTAAAAAAATTAACCATTCGAAATTAAGCATTCGGTTAATCGGTTATTAACCAAATTCTGCTCACCCCTATATATAGGGGAGGGTGAGAGAGGGTACCAGCACGCCTACTTGCTACCCTAAACGTTGTGGCAGACTGTGAGGAGTGCTCTCGTGCCTCCAATTGCTTCTTCTACCCCCACTTGCACCCTCGTCTTATCAGCAAGCCTCGCCAGAGTCCGACGAGTAGGAGGAGATCAAGGCATGTTCTTGGCATGCAATTGAACCTGCAGACAAGTTCGGCGAAGGAAGGCAGAGCTTCCTGGACTTTTTCCGCGCTCATTGGTGGTCGGAGTCCCAAAGTCAACCATGGGGTTGACCATCGCAGCAGCAAGAGGAGCCGCGAGGTTGAAGAAGAGATCCCATGAAATTACCAGTGTGCCTTTCTGTCTCCTTCTATCAGGGTAGGGCTATTTCCGTCTTTCACATATTTTAGATCCCAAGATAGGCGCGTGAATCCTGAGCCATGGGATGCCGCATAGTGCTACAGACCATGGATCAAATGGTCCTCGATTTTCTAGGGTTATCGAATAAATCATAAAAATGATTTTTCTTGTAAAAATCATATATTTTGCTAGAAAACTCTAATGAGAAAAGTTTATATATGAAATTTGATCAAAAAATACGAGGAATAAGCTAAAAATATTTTGAAACCTCAATCAGTATCTTTTTGCAAAAGTGTATAATTGTGATGAAAAATATATTAATTTGGGGTTAGAAACCCTAATTGATGATAAAGGATAGATTTAATAGTGAAAATAAGTTAATTCGAGCATTGTTAACCTATTTGATGATAAAGATGAATCTTAACCTATTTTGAAGATGAAATTGTAAGATTTAGGGTTTTAAACCTAATATGATGGTGAATATACTTAGAAACCCTAAATAGGGGAAAATGGAAAGAAAAGGACCATTAATCCAAAATTAGGGTTATATGTTAAAAGGTAACCTTAATATCTTTCTTGAGAAGTAGATGAGATAATTAGGGTTTGTGAGTAATTGTATAAAATTAGGGTTTAAAATAGTAAAAATGAAGTGAAACCTTAATTGCAATGGAAACCCTAAAAGTGGACTAGAAACCCTAGGAAGCGAGCTAGGTTTAATAGACCTTGATGGTCTGATCAATGATAGGAAAATTGGATGCATATTTCAGGATCATCTTGTATGCTTGCTTGTTTATTGGATTTCTTGCTTAGTTGGATTATTTCTGCACTCAAGTCAGCTTGACAGGTATGTGGTTAATTATTATTAATCGCTTTAGTTTCTCGAAGCTTTTTAGATGATTATTCACATTGAATGCAACCTATCAGTTTGGATGTTCATACTTGCAAATCATAAAGTCACTATGGTTATCACAATTATAAAATAAGTGTGTATTCTCGCACCTACATGCCACCCTGATGGATGATGCAAAAAGGTCTAGCCCAAGAGGGAAGACCCATGGGTACCGTGAGTGGTAACCCCAGACACCAAGCTCAATATTGAGAAGGTGGTCTTTGTTGCATGACTAATGGGCACCTTGAGAGGTGACCCCAGGAACCAAGATCGAGATTGAGAAGGTGGCCTTAAGTCAATGCCAAAAGAGAAACCCTAAAGAGGGTATTCCAGGGTTAGGGCAAAAGCGGTGGAGAATGTCACATTGAAAGCATAAATTGGGTTGTTAATTAATTTGATTGTGATATTTAGATTTTTAGCCATATTTGTGAAATTTTGGTTGTCCTCACATACCGGCATATTAATTTATGCTGACCAACATTTTGTTTGTCGGTATTTTAGGTACAACCCTAAAAAGAACAAATTGTAAAGTGACACATTGTGAAAATAAAAAATAAAGTGCGAGGAGGATTAGATAGAATAGATTCAAGTTGTGGATATAAGTAGATATCCAAAGTTTTTAAAAGGTATGCAAAGTTTTATTTTATACCAGCTTTCAGTATAGTCATGGTAGAATTTAATAATTATTACTAATTATTTGTCAAACCTTTGATCCTGTTAATTGGGATAACGGCTTTGACCTTCGGGTCTCCCTTAATTGGGGGTTACCGGGAGGCGGGGTCATTACAAACTAGTACTTCAAATTGAGTCATAGAAAAAAAATGTATTGTAGCTCTCCCTCTGCCACATGTCTTCATTGCCAACTGTTGATACTAGGTGCTCCCCCTCTAGATCCTAAAGTCATTGAAGAACTTGATCCTTTATATCAACCATGCCTCTATGGAGTTTGAAATTGAGATGACATCCTTGATATTTGGTTCCCCAACATTAACCGGAGTGTGCCATATCATGAGTATCACATACAGTCGTGTCTATGGACATGTAACTGATGTTGATGATCCTTAAGGTCTCTATAAGGTTGACCATCTTGGTGGTGTGTTCCAACTGCTATGACTAGATCTTCCCCTACTATGTGAAGATATAACATTACTTGAACCATATCCTTGCCTTCCAAAACAACCAAAACCTCATCATATTTTGTAAAATAATCCACCACCTCCTCTATATCCACCACTACTTTGTCCTCCTCTTCGAAAATATCAAAATATTTTTCTATCCTCATAATGTTTATCAGCATTAACTGATTCTTCAATACATCTTACTACCTCCACAAACTCTTCAAAAATATTTATATCCCTTAGACAAACGATTGATATGTTGTGTATAATTTTTTGCCTTAAACACAACCTCTTGAAATTCTTACATTTCTCTATGTCATCCAGTACAAACTGTAGATAGAAGTTAACCAACCTCAAAAAATATGCATCATACTCACCATTTGTTATACTTCCATGTATAATACTCTCTAGTTGTTTGATTTTATCACTTAGGAAGGTAGGAGGGAAATATTTTAGGTTAAACTCATCCACAAAGTCTCTCCATGTCATCATCATGTTTCTCCACCTATCTTCTTCTCCACGCCACCATAACCCGACATCTCCTTTACGAAAATAGATAGCATTGTTCAATTGCATATCCTACGATGACCTTTTCTAGCTATCGAATCCATACATATGCATAGTTGGGTATGTTGTTCCAGAAAAATCAGTCCCATTGAGCTTCTTCACCAACTCATAGGATATCATCAGGTCCCTGCTAGAAGATGAAGAGAAAGAACAACATATTAGAAACTACTTTCATTTCCAACTCTCTTATTCTTAGGATCCAGAGGAAGGATAAGAGACCATCTAACTAAACTAACTATTCCTGTCAAGATCTTAGCTGATATGCTCCTGATGAAAGCTAGCTTCCAAATATCCTACGAAGTTGGTCCCTTGTCTAAAGAATATTTTAGTAGATTGTATGAGCTATTGTCTCAATGTGTACAAATCGACAAGTCGTGATATTTTATATGTACATTGTTCACATATTTAAATACATAAGAATACAGCCAAAAAAGATGTGTTAATCAGTTGGTAAAATTATTGATGTACGATCGAGAGGTTGTAGGTTTGAAACTCCCTAACCACGGGATGAATGAATGGCCAATTTTAAAAAAAATACAAATGAATACAAGAGCAGCTAAATTTGTAACCCATCAAAAATGGCAGTAGATCTAAAATAACTATAAAAAATAAACTAAATCCATTCATTAAATATTTTATTCATTTTATTTTGCCCTTGACCCACATATAGTGTACCACAACATGAAGAAGTATCGCAGCAAGATGTGACCTCATCGTACAAGACTTAGAGTAGACCTAGGACTCTAACATTACTAAATTAGCTTGCTAGTCTTCAAAAGAGTTCACCACATCTGACCTCTATGGGTAAACAATTGTCTGAATAAATCAAACCACTTCTCTAAACATGGGTACTCAAGAGGACAGCCAAAGTACTTAGGTTAATTATGAGTATCACTGGTTCTACAAGGGTTGTTGGCCTACTGAGTAGTATCTAAACTAACCAGACTACATTGGTACCATCATAATCTCTTATTAATGTTGGGCACCTTACTAATCTAAGAAGAATGTCCTTTCTAGGATTAGTCCCCTAATACCCCTCTTGTACACTCTAGTTACCTCATCCTAGACACTACCAGTCAATAGGAACGTTTTCCCCTTCATGGTGAAGACCTTCCTAATGGATTTTATGGTGTTCAGGCCATTAAATGTCTAGTGATTCTTTAGTTTCCACAGTAATAGTATCATCTTGCTACTCACCTTTTCTTTGCATTTAAGGTATGCCTTTTCTCTTATTGAATTTTGATAGAGAATAATTCAATGTATTCAATAGTGAATCTGCTTAAATTGATAATTGAGCAAAACAATAACCATGATTAAATTGTTCATTGAACTTCATATGCACCAACCAACAAAAACTATAAATCAAGCCTCATATATAACACATAACATTAACATAGAAATTAGGGCAAACCTAAAATATCGATTCCACTCATTCCACAACTAGAAATGACCACGACCTTGATTTATCTTATTTTAGAGCTACGAACATCAATATCACACCACAAGTATAATGAATCATTTGAAAGTTAAACTGAAATCACATATCTAAACTTATCAAATTCGAAATCATTCATCAAAAGACAAATCAATACATACAAATGATCATTTTTATTCTTTATTACAATAAATTAATGGTTTAAAGGTGATTTTCCACTCACATTTATCAAATCATAGCTTATGACCTGTTGTTTAAACTTAAATAGGTCAAATTCCACTTCATTGTGCTTGGGTACGAGCTCAAAGCTTCAAGGACTAGTTCATGTCATCCTAACAATGGCCAACGGTCCTAAATGGTACCTACTCAAGGTAGGAGGTGAAGTAATAAGGTGAAGAAAACTTTACTTTGTCGAATTAGGGAGTTCCAAGTAAGGAATCACAAATGGAAGAAAATATTTACAACTAAAACTTACTTACCAGGTCGAATATAAGATGAAACCTTTCATTTCTCCTATTATTCACGATCTTCTTAACAGTCTCCCCAGAAACCATCCTTTAGTTTTCATTTTTAGAGATCTAGGCCTCCGGATGTGTAAAGGGTCAAACAACAAATCCAAAAAAATAAATTCATTAGATTCCAATATATATAGCAAATGTTATGGACATTGTCATGTTGGTCATGTTGGGCGATGGCGTAGTACTTTCCTAGTCTGCCAAGCATTTGGTTTGTGAGTCTATTTAGTATTCAGTTGTTGAACCTTCAGTTTATGAGTTTTTCAAGCCTTTGGTTTGGGAGTATGCATAGTCTTCGGTTGTTTAAAGCTTTGGTTTGTGATTGGTATTGAGCCTTTGGTTTGTGAGTCTATCGAGGCTTCAATTTTTGAGTTTGTTGAACCTTCGATGGTTAAACCGAAGGTATATCTAATTGAAAACTAAAAATACCATAAATATCTCATTTTAGCTCTAATTTGGTTCATTCTTTTTTATTCATAATTGTATATTTATAAATTTATAGAAAAAGTTTTACAAACCCCAAAATAATAATTTATCTATTAATTAATTCCTTAAGTATTATCAAAACTTTTTCTACTCACATGTATGTGTTATTATTACATCGATTGAGATCTAAACGTTGGTGTATTTATGATAAAAATTTTAACTTATCAAAGAACACTTTCAAGATAAAATAAAGTAAAAGTCAACCATTTTATAAAACATTTAATAAATGTGTAATTAACACTAGAAATATCTTAAACTTTAAAATTGCTTGTAAAGTAATATATGGGTTGTAACAAACATCATGGTGAGGGGACTTTTCAATCATATCCTAGTAACATCCTTGTACCTCAAAGTAAGATTCTATGATTGGTTTTTGAAATTGTGAATCTTACCCACTAGTTGAGTTGTATTTTGTAGAGAAAAGTAATGCTCAAAGAAAGAATCAAAATCTGATCCACTGTCTCGATAGATTTTGGATCTAAACCTTGGAACCATATCCTTTTCCTATTCGTAAGAGTGAATAGAAACATTTTCAAATAAATAATAGTTGGATCTACCCTATCAATCTTTAGAGTATCACACATTTTCACAAAGTTGTTGAGGTGTTGAATTGTATCTTTATTAGCATGTCCATGGAAAGATTGAGACTTTACCAAATCCACCAATCTTGGATCTATCTTGTAACTGCCCCAGTAACATCCCAAGATTTGAGGCCTCCGATAAAATGATCTTAAAAGGAATTATTAGACTACCCATGCCACCAAGGTGCATCTCCTTTTAGGGATCCCATCCCTAAAGAAATATGTGGCTAAGTGTGATCAGCCCAGAGTAGTACTAGGATGGGTGACCAGTGGGGGAGTTGATTGTGACTTGGGTGTGAGTGAGGACAAAGTACATAATTAAGGCTAGTGGTGCTTTGTGGGGAAAGTAGTCATTTTGAAAATTTTACTAGAGCCTTGAGAAGTGGGATCTGATATTACAATTGGTAACATAGCCTTAAATGCTCTAATAGGTGGTGTCCACATGGGCATGTGGCATGCCAGTCTTAATCTGTGCGGTCTATGCATGTTGGAAAGGGCTATGCTTGATGATGTATCCACCATTGTGTTGTTATCCATGATTTGGGGCTGGGTGTGCATGGGCCATTCTAGGTTTGTACCGATATGAGGAAATATTATGAGGTCATACAATTGAGCCTTAACGGGGATTTCAAGAGACGAAGTGGAGATATTATAAAATGATCTTAAAATGAATGATTAGACTACCTAGATTTCCAAGGTGCACCTCCTTTTTAGGGATCTCATCCATAAAGATCTTTGTGGTTAAGCGTGCTTATCCAAGAGTAGTATTGGATGGGTGACTAATCAAGAAGTTGATACTTCCTTCTGCATGAGTGCGGACAAAGTGCACAATTAAGTTAGATGGTGGTTTTCGAGGTCAGTTGTCATTCTTGAAAGCACTACTAGAGCCTTGAACAGTGAGCCCGAGCGTTACAACAACATTCACATTATATGTCATTTAATTGGAACCAATTATGTAGTGGTGGAGGACGATTAAATTCTCTCCTTGATCGACTACTCCTACTCTTTCCTACATGATCATCACCATTACAATGATTAGACAATTTCATTTCTTCTGGTTCAACCCCTAGTTTTTTTGGGTTAAACATCAGTTCCTAGAGAGGGGATTAACCCTATACAGTGGACATGGTATCACAATATATTTTAGAGGAAAACAAAAATAGAAAAATAATTAGATGAAATTAAGGTCGAGTGAATAATGAAGATCCTCTCTAAAGATGAGTGTGATCTGACGATGATAGGTCCTCCAAATCGTTCATAAAAGGTCCCAGGATGCTCTTTTCTCCATGTTCTCGACTTTTCCTCTCTTTATTACATGTTAACAACCAAACAGCCTTGGGTTGTATAGAACCCCAAGTACCCAAAGAAAGATCTATATTGCCAACTTTAGGTTTGAAAATCTTGATTGTCCATGTTTTTCTATATGTGGCACCAACTTGCTTGAATCCTTGTCTAATCAGTAGAATGGAAATACCACAGATAAGGATGTCGGTGGTACCAAGAATTTATTGTGATCTTTGCGATTCTATCTTATTGGCACCAAGATTAGTCTTAGTGCTATTGACTTGTAGTTGAGTATTTCCCAATCTTGGTGCATTTCAGTGGTACCTAGTCGTATGTCGCTCGTACCAACTTCTACTCGATGTGCACTTTGAACCGAAGATTTAAGAGTCTTTCACTAACTTGAGATAAAACATGATAATTTAAAAAAATACATAAAAATAGTTGGAATCAATACAAAAGTGTTTACAAGCTAGTTTTGTGCAATGTGAACAAAAAAACATATTTTTAAGAACAAGTATCTTGAAAATACAAATTAAACAACCTATAAAATCATGACAAAAATGTGTGCACCACACAATTATGGGCATGTTTGGTTACCAGGATTTTACTGTATTGGATTGTATTTTAGACTCCAGTTCTACAAATTTTATGTTTGGTTTGCGTGATTGGAGAAGTATGGTTAATCCTGGGATTTTCAGACATATAGGAATTCACATTTTGGTCACCATAAAAATTCTCCCAGACGCCAAAATCCAGCATGGGCATGACAACAAACACAAAAAAAGATAAATCCCACATCTACAGAATCCAGCAAACCAAACATAAAATCGTACTTTATAGGATTTTAAAAATGCAGCATTTCAGTAATGTGGGATGGACATAATACATGATTACTAAAAATCTTGCGAATCAAGCGTGCCCTATGTATAGGAAACAATTATGATAAGTCCAAATGACTTTTGGGATTGTTTAGGAGGATCTTAGTTCTTAACTACTTGTTATTGGATAGCTAGTGACATTAAAATGGCTAATTGCACACTAATTAAAATTATGTAGAAAAGGTTCTTGGTCAAATTAAAATTCACACAGAAATTTTTTTGGTCATATTACGATTTGATCTTGTGTCAGTGACCAAAATCTGCCTAAGCCAAAAGTCCTAAATTTTGAAAAAAGGCTCAGTGATATTGGAACAATTTATACCTATCATATCAGGTCTAAAAAGTATAAAATTTGCTTATGATGGTTTTGGATTGTTGATAAATTATTATTATATTATTCCTATCAAGTTGTATACCTGCATTTTTACAATTAAAATTTTAGGTACTCTTGATTCTAGGTTAATGTTGACTATAGGTCTAAATTGACCAAACCCTTGTTTTGATTATAACTAAACCATTCCAATTATGTGTGTCTAATACTTATACTTGAGTGATTTCATATTAGGTATAGACACACTCCAAATGCCCTAACTTGTGCATCTCAACTTGGAGAAAAGACATGTCAAAATCAATGCAAGTGGCTTTTGTGGAATATGATGTAAATCCATTAGAATCATGTTTTAAATCACCAGTTATTATTGTATGACTTGTAATTAAGCTTAGAAAAAATTAGGAGAACTTAAATAAAATATTTAAGCAATTAAATAACATTTTCCAAAATTCATTATAGGTTGTTTGTTGATCGAGTTACAAACTCAACCGATCCCTTAATGGATCTTGAAAATTTCATGATTCGGTCGAGTTGCACACTCACAAAACTATTTCAATTGGTTAGTGGTGGTTTGTGGGGCAAGTAGTCATTCTAAAAATTCTACTAGAGCCTTGAGAAGTGGGCTCTGATATTACAATTGGTAGCATAGCCTTAAATACTCTAATAGGTGGGGTCCACATGGGCATGTGGCATGCCAGTTTTTATTCATGTGGTCTATGCATGTTGGAAAGGGCTATCATGTATGATGTATCCACCCTTGCATTGTTATCCATCATTGGGGGTGGGGTGTCCATGGGCAATTCCGGGTATGTACTGATATGAGGAAATATTGTGAGGTTATATAATTGAGCGTTAACAAGGACGTCAAGAGTCTAAGTGGGGATATTGTAAAATGATCTTTAAATGAATGATTAGACTACCCAGATTGCCAAGGTGCACCTCCTTTTTAGGGATCCCATCCCTAAAGATCTTTGTTGTAAAGCGTGCTTAACCTGGAGTAGTATTGGATGTGTGACTAATCGAGAAGTTGATATTGCCTTCTGCATGAGTGAGGACAAAGCACATAGATAAGTCCAATAGTGTTTTCTAGGGCCATTTGTCATTCTTAAAAACACTACTAGAGCCTTGATCGGTGGGCCCGAGCGTTACACCCACATTCACAATATGTCATTTAATTGGAACCAATTATGTAGTGGTGGAGGATGATTAAATTCTATCCTTGATTGATTGCTCCTCTTCTTTCCTACATGATCATAATCATCTAAATGATTAGATATTTGTGTTTCTTCTTATTCAACCCCTAGTTTTTCTGGGTTAAACATCAGTTCCTCTTGATTCTCTCATGGTATTGTTTGCACTTACAATAGTGGTGATGAGTTTGGATCTATGTACTATATGGAATGAGTACTAATCATAAAATGGTACCTAAAAAAAATGTGCGAACCACAATGTGCTAAAATCTGGAAAAAAATATATATTTTTGCAATTTTTTGTTGACTAATATAAAATTAAAAAAATGCAGTCTAGAGTGGCCAGTCTTAGCACTCATAGTTCTAGTGTTGCCAACTCCTTGGTAATGAGACAAAAACTTGACATGTGTTTCACATGCATGTAAAACACAATTGTATGTGTCAATGTAATAGCAAATTTTAAGTTTGTAGTTTTGAATTCAAGAAATTGTCAAGCTAGGACTCAAAATAACTAAGATCAAATTAGCTAGCTCTGGAAATAATTGAGTTAGTTTATATAAAATAAAAAAATTAACAAAATGATTGGAAAAAGATTATGAAACTATAGAGATAGATTCTCTAGGATAGTTGATTTCATCACATGCAATTTATACTTAATTTTGATTTATCCAAAAACAAACAAAAAAAATTACTTAAAAATAATTGTGGATGTGTAGATTATGTTACCCGCTTCTATAGTATAACACACTATTTAATCTAGTCAAAAACCCACTTTTACAGTAAGTCAGTAAAAAATAAAATGAATAATGATCTCTCTTTGGATACTTAAACTCATAGTAATTAACCTTCTTTCCTAATGAGTTATTAATTATATCAATGTTAATATTTCCAAAGCATAAAACCCACTTCAATAGTGAAGAAACATTCAAAGCATGACGATGATGATTAATCATGAACATGGTATAATGAAGTCTATTATCATTAAATTCTAAAGTAGTAAAATTTATTACTAGATAAACATTGTCAAGTACAAATTAAAATTGGGCTACTTCTGATTCCTAGAGAGGGGATTAACCCTATACAGTGGGCATGGTATCATAATAGATTTTATAGGAAAACAAAAACAGAAAAATAATTAGATGAAACTAAGGTCGAGTGAATAATGAAGATCCTCTCCAAAGATGAGTGTGATCCGATGATGATAAGGCCTCCAAATCACTCATAAAAGGTCTGAGGATGCTCTTTTCTCCATGTTCTCTCCTTTTCCTCTCTTTATTACTTGTTAACAACCAAACAACCTTGGGTTTTATAGCACCCCAAGTACCCAAAGAATTATCTAGATTGCCAATTTTTGGTTTGAAAATCTTGATTGTCCATGTTTTATATAGGTGGCACCAACTTGCTTGAATCCTTGTCTAATCAGTAGAATGGCAATGCCACATATAAGTATGTCGGTAGTACCAAGAAGTTATTGTGATCTTTGCGATTCTATCTCAGTGGCACCAAGATTTGTCTTAATGCTATTGACTTGTAGTTGAGTCTTTCAATCTTGGTGCATGTCAGTGGTACCTATTGGTATGTCGCTCGTACCAACTTCTACTAGATGTGTGCTTTGAAGTGAAGATTCAAATGTCTTTCACTAACTTGAGATAAAACATGATAACTTTAAAAAAAAATACATAAAAATAGTTGGAATCAATGCAAAAGTGTTTCACAAGCTAGTTTTGTGCAATGTGAACAAAAAAAATATTTCTGAGAACAAGTATCTTGAAAAAACAAATTAAACAACCTATAAAATCATGACAAAAATGTTTTCATCACACAATTATGGGCATGTTTGGTTACCAGGATTTTACTGTATTGGATTGTATTTTAGACTCCAGATCTACAAATTTTATATTTGGTTTGTGGGATTGGAGAAGTATGGTTAATTTGGGGATTTTCAGACATATAGTAATTCCACATTTTGGTCTCCATAAAAATTCTCTTGGACGCCAAAATCCAACATGGGCATGACAACAAACACAAAAAAAGATAAATCCCACACGTACAGAATCCAGCAAACCAAACATAGAATGCAGCATTTCAGTAATGCATGATGGACATAATACATAATTACTAAAAATCCTATAATCAAATGTGCCCTATGTATAGGAAACACTTACGATAAGGATGGACATAATACAAGTTTACTAAAAATCCTGCTAATCAAATGTGCCCTATGTATATGAAACACTTATGATAAGTCTAAATGACTTTTAGGGTTGTTTAGGGGGATCTTAGTTCTTAACTACTTGATAGTGGATAGCTAGACAAATTAAAATGGCTAATTGCACACTAATTAAACTTATGTAGAAAATATTCTTGGTCAAATTATAATTCGCACAGAAATTTTTTTTGGTCATATTACGGTTTGATCTAGTGTCACTGACCAAAATCTATGTAAGCCAAAAGTCCTAAATTTTGGAAAAAGGCTCAGTGATATTGGAACAGTTTATACCTATCATATCAGGTCTAAAAAAGTATAAAATTGGTTTATGAAGGTTTTGGATTGTTTACAATTATCATTATATCATTCCTATCAAGTTGTATAACTGCATTTTTACAATTAAAATTTTAGGTACTCTTGATTCTAAGTCAATGTTGACTCTAGGTCTAAATTGACCAAACCCTTGTTTTGATGATGACTAAACCATTCCAATTATGTGTGTCTAATACTTATACTTGAGTGATTTCATATTAGGTATAGACACACTCCAAATGCCCTAACGCATCTCAACTTGGAGAAAAGACATGTCAAAATCAATGCAAGTGCACTTTTGTGAAATATGGTGTAAATCCATTAGAATCATGTTGTAAATCACTAGTTATGATTGTATGACTTGTAATTAAGCTTAAAAAAATAAGGTGCACTTAAATAAAATATTTAAACAATTAAATGACATTTTCCAAAATTCAGTATAGGTTGTTTGTCGATCGAGTTACAAACTCGACTGATCCCTTAATGGACCTTGAAAATGTCATGTTTCGATTGAGTTGCATACTCACAAAACTCGATCGATCTCTGCACTAAGAAAACCCGATTTAAAGCGGTTGGTCAAGTTTCTTTAGAATAAACTCGACCAATGCTTCAAATATGCTTTGTCGAATAGTGCAGTCGGTCGAGTAACCTTTATTGAAACTCTACTGATTACACTGTATGGAAAAGTGCATAAAAGTATTTCTAGCCGTTGGAATGTAGCAAAGTCAAAAAAAAATATGTTGCAACATCCAAATAGCTAGTATTCATCCTTGAGTGTTCCCAAAGGCTTCTATATATCCTCTTCTATAAATAGGACCCCTTAGGCTACATGCCATGGTTATCCAAGCACTATGAAGGTCCCTATTATATAGTTGAGTTCATCTTACAACCTCCTCAAGATTTGTAAGAGAGCTAGTCCTACATGTATATCTTGTGAAGCTCTCACTTCCACCACCTTGCAATCTCTCATTCAACCATGAAGATGAAGATTTTATCTCTTGGTTAAGAGAGGTGAAAAAGAACAAGGTAAGGTGTCCCTTGGGGAAAGCTTCTCCTTGACAAAGGTGAAGTCAAAGGTGGAAGATCCAAGAAGAGTGTATAATTCCTCAAAGGATGAAGACTTGTACAAGAGTAGGTAAGTCCTTAGTGAAGGCGGAAGACTCATTCCAAAGTGGGTAAGTCCTTGGTGAGGTAGAAGACTCTTGGTTAGATATGTAAGTCCTTTGGTGGGTTGTTGGCTCCCTTCCCCTCAAAGGAAAAGTTAGCTATCCTTGACCCGGAAAAGGAAGGTCATATGTTATAACTCTTATAAGTGAATATAAGGATTAGACATGGTTAAGATATCCTAGAGGTTGACCTCTCTAGGTAGTGGATTGACTCTCTCCTAGTTTGGAGAGTGGAACCACTCTAAACATCTTGTTCAAGTGCTTGTTTCAATCTCTCTCATCCTTGCTATGTATCTTTAGTACCACTCAAATTCCTATTTAGCAACCTTATATTGTGATGTATCTTGAAGGTCTAATGAATTTGTTTAAGTGCATTCAGCTCTATTTACCCTCCCCCCTCTAGAGCATCCAATCACCCATCCTAGGATTCAACAAGTAAAACTTGGTTTTCAAGCATCTAGACACACATACTATAACACATCCTTCATTGTTGGAGTCTATATTCTTTTACCACATAAACAAACGAACACATTATTAACACTTTGAGACATATTTCTATGAATTATATTAGATGATGCCATGTACAAAATACAAACAAATATGCCAACCTTACTCTTATAAAACATAGCAATAGGTGGTTCCCATGAGTTTGACGTATAAACTCTATGGAGAATATCACTAGGACCACTCATTCCCAAATGCTAACTACTATCTTTTTTTCCATAATGAAGGTCTAACATATAGTCCCAAAGATGCTTGCATTTCCATAGAACCAAGAGCTCAAGATGTCCTAGGTCAGGTTGTTTGCCCATCCTACTCCATGTAGGTTCATAGACTGAACCTAGAAGGGAATAAGGAAGAGGATTCACGTTAATGACGGGAAGCACTTGCATGGGTGACTTCTTTCCTCCAAGGGTTACCTCTATAAAATGCAATGGAATACAACCACACATGCTCTTCTACTACTATGAGAATGGAGCCATTTTGCCCTTGTCAATTTTTTGGGATGCTCAACTATTTTACCTCTAACAGTAATGGTCATACCAAAGATTCTTCCATGAACAGTTACCTTCTATACAACATTACATTTACCATGTGCAAAACAAGAATCTTTTTCACTGTTAAGAGTTCTAAGTTACATGGGAACTCTTCATCGTTAATTATCGAACTTGATCTCAGCAACCTCTCTTGCTTGTAAGTATATCTAATGCTCCATAGAGGCATGTCATGATTATACACGTCATTACTGATGGAGCCATAATTGGACATGTTACAACTCTCTTCTAGCTT
This sequence comes from Alisma plantago-aquatica, assembly GCA_963693085.1. NCBI lineage: Eukaryota > Viridiplantae > Streptophyta > Magnoliopsida > Alismatales > Alismataceae > Alisma > Alisma plantago-aquatica. Next base: position 1,320,060,817 of record OY856409.1, on the reverse strand, counting down.
TGATGATAATTCCAGAGATTTAAGATAACCTAATGTTTATTATATTTTTATTTTAAAATATTTACCTTGTGCTTTACCCTAACCTTGGTTATCTGAAATACTTATTTTGATAATTCATAATGATGATTTAAGTATATGATGAGATTCAAGTTTAGTTGATATAGATATAACCCACTCATATATGATGGAGGAGAATTAATGATACTTGAGTAAATAATTAATAAATTAATTTTTGTTTGAGAATATTGTTAATACTTGATGTAGTATTGTATAGGATCAATTACAAATCTAATGCAAAAACAATGAACCAAATCAGAGATAAAATGGGAGACTTATGACCTTTTAGTAACATATAAAGTTTATCGATGACCACTGAATCATTGCCACCAAACCAAGGTTCCACAAAGGTCGGGAAGGCCCAATGAATCCATCGATCGCCGAGAATTGCTGCCCAAGATAGCCAATCAAATTTGGGCCATAGCTTTTGTTATACATATATGTTTTTAATGAAATGAAGTGCTTTAGAACTGTAATTTGATCCTCTACATTCTCAAATCCTTAGACCAATGAAAGATAACCTTGAAGGCAATTTAGGGGGTGATTTTTAGGGAAGAACACAAAGAACGGTGGAAACCAAAGGGTTTTTCATAGATTTGACTTGGTAAGTAGTTTTTAATCATTGATCCTTCCTTTTCTTGATGTTTCCTTGCTCAAAATTCTTGATCCAAAAAACTAAGGTTTTGATTAACCTTCGTTCTTCATCTTCTACCTCCAACAGATCTTCTTTAGGGCCAATAAACTTATTGAAAGGATATTTGGACGAGATTCTTGAGGTATGAATGTTGGATCAGACCAGGAAAAGGTAGATTTTGAGTTCATCTAGGTCAAAGACGACATTGTTAAGGTAGAACCTATACTGTGAGTGGAAAATCAACTTCTAACCATAACTTATATCATACAAATTCAAATAATGGCTTTTCAGTATTTAAATCTTGCTCTATAATAATTGTGATGAATTTGATAAATTTGTGCAGTATTTTTCAGTGGTAGAAATACCTTAGTAATCATATTTTAAGGATCTAATGGCATATCAAGAAGTTAATATGTGATTTTTTATGAATGACATGTGATGAAATGGAGTAAATAGAGGCATTGGGGAAGTCGAGTTGCCATAATCAAAATTAAAGAATCGAACTATGGTTTATGAGAATTATGGAAGTTATCAGATGATTTATGTGCTTAATACGAGGTGCTTAATGACAAAAATAGGGAAATGATTAGTAATGATTATGAATCATGTTAGATCAACTAAACATCACTAGATATTAGATTCCCTTGACACTATAGAATCCTCACAAGAGCATGTGTTATAAGGAGAGATTGTTCTTCCCCTAGAGGCCTCACATAGATCGAGGTAAGCTACAGAGTATCAGTAGGGTGTGGGGAATTAGGCTAGGGAGGACAGACTCCTTAAATGATGGATATCCAACACCAATCAGGGATGACGTTGGTACATGAGTTATGACTTATGGTGATCAATGGACATCTTCGGTAGGTCCACTGGTGCACAACAAGCCTGAGGGCTTTGACTACCCACCTGAGTACCAAGGTTGAGATGAGGAATTGAGATATCCAGCCACTCCCATTATCTGCCAAGAGCCATATGTGATGATACCAACTAAAGACGTGGTATTGAGACTATATATTTGGGATTTCAGGAATGCTTCTAAGTCTTATACAGTGAGATTGTAGCTTGTTGTGCTACTTTCACATGTTGCGGTACACCTCATGTGGGTCCAATGGAAAAATAAATTGAATAAAAATCAAGTGAATGGATTTAGGTTATCCTTATTCTATATTTAATATCAGACTATTATGACGATTGATTTATAGTTTTAAACTGGCAATGCTATCATACTTCTACCTTTAAGTTCTATCGATTGTAAACACTATAAATATCTTGGTTACCTATTGATTTTCTACTCACTGACCAGTAGCTCATCAACCTATTAAACAATTTTTTTAGATAAAGGACTAGCTCTTCCTGAGGAGATAGAATCTAGTTTTTATCAAGAGTAGAATAGAGGTCCTGAATAAGTAGTTAGAATAAATTGATGGTATGTTATCCTTCATCTGGATCCTGGGAATGAGAGAGTGAGAAAAGAGAGAGGTTTGTAATGAAATGTACATGATTTATATTAAGTGTGAACATCTTTATTCTATGTAATAATCAAACTCTATTGTATCCTTAATGTTATATATAAATAAGACGTTATCATTTCGTAAGTGATGTTACTATATATTTGACAAAAGAAAAAGTTATGGCTGATTTTCATTAAGTGATTAAAAGTTGATGGATAGGCTAATCTCCTTGGCAGGTCCTAAATCTAGATTAGTGGGTTTGGGTAGCGCCATGACAAGTGATGGTCTTTACCTCATCCAATATCCATCTAAATTGTATATTGCCTTGCACTATAATCTTGGTAATACTGGTACTTTCTACCCAATTGAGTTGTCTCAATCCATTGTATACATTCATTTTATTTTTCATAAGCTCAACAATGAAGTTTGTATATTATCATATAAAAAGAAAGGGTCGTTATTTACCAAAAGGGATGTCAAGATCAATGTGGAACAATAGAAAACAAATGATACACAAAACTTGAAAAGCCTAGGATAATATGAATAACCATTCAAAGAGCATCCATACTTATCTCTTTGTGTAGTCTATTTTGTTAGTGTTTCCAATAATATCACCACTCACATCAAAAAATAAAATCTCTTGCCCAATATCTTTTTGAGATAATGTGTTAGCCTTGTTGGGATTATAAGTACACCTTGAACATGACACTCATTTGGTAAATTTGGACTATGATGGAGTGAGGTGTCTAGTTGGAGTTGTACAATATGAGAGTCATTCCTCAATGTATATCTCAGTTTGTTTGTATATCCAATCTTCATTTTTCCTTATGCCAATGTAATAAACTACACTGGGTCTGATGCTTATTATCTATCTCCACACTATTACTTTGTAATATGTGGATTTAATGATGGTAATAATATCACTTTTATTATCTTAACATCAACCAAAGTGTCAAATACCAATTGTAATTGATGTCATTGTTTATCGTCATACCGCTCCCACATCTAGGAAAACATGTTTGTTGTTTATTATAGAGTGTAAGACTTCTTTTATTTCTTCTTAACTTCAATCAAAAATTCTCAGATCAAACATGAGGGTTGGATCTATACTTGTCATAAAAGACAAATCTAACAAACACTCTCTTGACAAAAGATATCACAACACAAAATGTGGCTAACATCAAATAAAGTATAATTGGTCCTATTCAAAACATATTCAATCAAAAAGATCTTTTATACTGATATTTTCTTTTAAAGGTGGTACATGCTTTGTGAGAGAAAATTTGGACACTCAAATCTTATTACAACATTTGTCATAGATAATCCACAAGGGTAATATTGTTTGTTCATATCTTATTACCAACATAGTTGAGATACCATAAAATATATATTCTTCAATAGTCTTGACCAAATCCACTAAAGACATTTGAGTGTTCAGGATATCTTTACATTTAAAAAATGTCATATAGCCTTTGTAAAAAAGGTGGATAACCCCACAATGATAAATCCATTATGACCCATCAACCTTATAAATAACACATGCAAATCCTTGCTAAAGACTTTCAGTTTGAGTATGAAAAATGTACATATAAATAATAAATGTGAAACAAACAACTTCTCTCAAAGTAAGACATATATAAGATGTCCACATCACAAAAAGTGAGGTTATGCACTCTTGTCAACCCAATGACACTCCTATGTTATGGCTTAAAAGTGATTTTAAAAAAAAACCTTTAATGATAAACATCCACTTTATTATTATTTTCATGAAGGGAAATAAGTTTTTTAGGTTCATTGATTGAATGAATATATAATGCATTAACACAAATAATTTCTGGTGTTGAAAAATTGATCATCTATTGGTTATTTCAAAAGCTAAAATGGCCTTTGACAAGTTGATCCTCTTTTTTTTGGGCAAATAGAGATTAATTTTTATTCATCTTGTTCTCTACTACGAGCCAAATCATAGGAAAGCATACATTGATCTCCTTCGAGAGCCAATTTGGTTTAACAGAATGAAAAACATTAGGGGAAACAAGTTGATCCTCTACTACAATACATTTTTTTTATTTAGTGATCATGCCCTAAATAAATTCCTACCATAAGAACATTCTAACATATTGGTTAGATGCATTTTTTTGACTTCAAAACTTGAAAATTCCATTAACAAAAATGGGAAGAGTTTCCTTAGGGGAAGCAATGTTGATGCAAAAATAAACCATTTACTAAACTAGGACATTTGATGTAAACGCATCATCTTGGAGGGTGAAAAAAAGGTAAATTATGTTTCCACTCACATCATATTCATTTAAAGTAATTTATTTTTGTGTTGACAATATCCTTGTAGTTGGTTTTAGAATGTAATAAGAACTATAAAACTAAATCTCCTTGTGGTCATATCAAAAATAAGAAAATGCTCTATTTTTAGCAATATTTACTAAAAAAGTTCCACCTAACTAAAGGTACCATTACAGCTTCATCTTCAAGTTGGTCAAATATTAGTCTCCAGTTTTATCGTTGGTCTTGTTTTGTTAGAATCAATAAATACAAACAAAACAAACACATGGTATCCAATATTGAATCTATCTCATTGTTGATGCTTATAAATTTCTCACATCAAGCAGAAATAACATCAACAAACATATGGTCAATTCATTGAGATTAAAGGATGGTATTCCTTAGTGGTTGCTTATTTTACTTAACCTCAAAATTAGCCATAGATCCATTGGAATTGGGGTGAAAAAAATAATGTCAACAAACCAAGTTGTTTTTGTATACACTATGGACATAGTCCCTTCTATGTAAAATATTTACATAATATCTGACCGATAAAGATACACATCCTTCTTTAGATTAGGGAACAAAAAGCTTGCCCCTAGAGAAAATCACAATAAACATGGCTTGCCCAATATATGTTTGTTATATAGACAAGAATCTGATGATATAGAGCCCACTTTATTTAACAATTCTCTCTCACAAAGTACTTGCTTGCATTTTTATGTAAAGAATTGCTTCCTTCACATACCATACAATCACCTCATTTATATTCTTAAAATCAAAGAATGTTTTTTAGGCATTAACCTTTGGATCTATCTTGCTACATGCTTGATCTAGAACATATGGATTATAACGCCTACATTGAAAGGAAACATATATTATTTGAGACACAACAAAATCATAACTATTTACTCCATCCACTCTTACTATATTTCAATAGGTAATGGCACTTTATCCCTAAAGGTCAAATCAAACTCAGAGCCTTCATCATCCCCTTGGACATTGATGAACATATTTTGGTGGCTTTAACCATATTTGATGATGAGAAACTAGTGGACTTGTTGCATGATCAATTCATGTCTCCATGATCACCTAAACAACTATCAGTGGCTCTTGTTGATGAAGTCACATTCATATGCCTTTTGTTGTATTGTGACGTGGTTATCATGAATTAAGTATTAGGCTCATGTATGTCTATTATATTGTTATGAGTATTATTAATAAGGACCCCCACCCCACCTCCTCGTATTGTAACAAACTCTTGATGATGTGGGTTTTATTTTTAGGGTACCCAACCCACCCGCTTGTGTATGTTTTTATTTCTTCTCGTGTCTCCATCTATCTTCACCTATATTCATATTAGTTCACTTCTAATGGTTTAACATTGTTGACCTAACAGTTATACATTGTCCTCGTTTTGATAATGACTGAACCATTCCATTCATGTGTATCTAATATGTCTATTTGAGATTGATTTCAGGTATTAGATACTAGAAAGAGATCAATTCAATCAAGTCCTAACTTGATCCAATACAAGCCAAAGTCAATGCAAATGCACTTTTGTGGACATAGCCTAAACTTAGGAAATTTTTTTGTAATCATTTGTATTGATGTTATGACTTGTAATTAGGATGAGAAAAAAATTAGGAGCACTTAAAATACTAGTTAATCAATCAAATGACATTTTCCAAAATCCATTACAAGGGGATTTGTCGGTCGAGTTTCATCCTTGATAAACTCAACGGACACCCTTGATGGATTTTGGGGAATGTCAGGGTCGGCAAAGTTTCTCAGGGTCAAACTCGACTGACCAAATAAAATTTAAGTCAGCAGCCGAGTTTCATCTAGGATAAACTCAATCGATACTTCAAATTTTCTTTGTCTCATAGTGCTATTGGTCAAGTTTTCTTTATTGAAACTCAATCGAATGCATTATACAGAATGTGTAGAAAAAGTGATTCTGGCCATTGGAGTATTGCAAACATAAAAAATAGATCTATTACAACACCCCAAATGACTAGAATGTGGACATTTCCAACTATAAATGGGGACCATTGGACTTCATTCCAAGTTTTCTCCTTAATTATATTCACTCTCCTATCTATAGTTGAGTGAATTTGTCCACATAGAGCTCCTTTCTCTCTCTTTCTTACAGCTCTAAGCATCCATATGAGTGAAATAGGCTTTTATGAGAGAGGTACTTCATTATAATCTTGTGAAACTCTCAATATTCTCTTTCCCCAATCCCTTTCTTCAAGAAAAGTTGGTGAAAGATTCTCCTTGGTGAAGGAAAGGTGAAGGTTGAAGATCCTTGAGAAGAGAGGGAAATTCCTTTAAGGCGGATGACTTGTTTCAAGAAAAAGAGCTCCTTGGTGAAGGTGTCCAACTCCTTGGAAAAGTAGGTAGGCCCTTGTAGAGGTTGAATACTCTTGCTTGAAGGATAGGTAAGTACTTGTAAGGTTTATTGGATCCTTTTGGTCCTTAAAAAGGCTAGGTATCCTTGCCCTGTAAAAGGAAGGTCTTATTGTATGTCTTATTATGAAATACAAGTATGCAATGCTTGTTAATTCCTAGAGCTTGACTTATATAGGTAGTGGATTGACTTTCTCCTAGTTTGGAGATTGGAACCACACTACATAGCTTGTTCTTGATCTCATTCAATATCTCTCATCCTTGCTATGCATTCTTAGTTGCACATCAAAATCCATATTTGCAATAGTTTATCTTGAAGTAACTTGAAGGTCTAATGAATTTTGTTTAAGTGCTTTTATCTCTATTCACCCCCCTCTAGATCCTTTTGATCCAACAAGTGATATCAGAGCCACGGTCTTCTCTGACAAGATATCCCATGAGATGAGAAGATGGGTGACAACCTTCTAGGTTCTTCCAACTTGGAGGTAGGATTCTCCATGGGGCCTCTAATCTTTGATGGTACAAACTTCCTCTATTGGAAGAGGAGGATGCAGTTCTACTTGCAAGGGATGAGCTACGACATGTGTAAAGTAGTCATCCTTCCATACAAGGAGCCAGACAAAGATGTAACCACTCTAGATGAAGCCACATTGAAGAATGCACATCTGAATGTAAAGGCCATAAGCATCATTTGTGCATTCCTCACTCCTCTCGAGTTTAACCCAATCTCTTCATGATAAACAACCTATGAAATATGGAACAAGCTTTTCATCACCTATGAAGGGACTAAGAAAGTCAAGAATTACAAGGTCTACATGCTCAATACCCTCCTTGAGAACTTCAAGATGAGAAAGAATGAGAGTTTTGATGATATGTACTCAAGACTCAACACTGTCATCAGCAGACTTTCATATTTTGGCCAACCTATGAATCAAGGCACCATCAACTCCAAGATCCTTAGGTCTCTTCCTAAGAGGTGGAAACCCAAGGTGACATCCATTGAATAAATATAAGCCTTGGAGACATTTCTACTGAAGAGATCATTGAAAATCTTCAAGCCTATGAGCCAAGACTTGATGAGCAAGTAAAGAAAAAGAAGCAAGAAGAGGAGTCAAAGAAGATTGAGGGCAATGCATTCAAAGCTCAAGTGGATGCTATTATTCTCCAATAACAACTTGCATTATGATCTACTCCTTCCTCAAGTGAAGATGAAGCCCCTAATGACCATGAAACTAACCACTCCAAGGGGAAGCACTTTACAAGAAAGCCTCATCCTCCTCTTCTCCAAGGTGTTATGAATGTGGATGAAAAAGACACTACTAGAATGATTTCCCCAAGGCAAAGAAGTCCTACCATAAGAGAAGCTCCAAGAATAAGGAGGAGTACAAGAAGTATGGAAAAAGTAAAATAGGAAGGACAAGAAAGAAAGAAGAAGCAAAGATGCAGCCCATGCCGCATGGGAGGAGTCTTCTTCTAGTGATTCCATATTAAATGAGGGAGAATGCCACCTTGCTTTCGTGGCCTCAGCTAGTGATGAAATATGTGAGGTAAGTGAGGTAAGTTTAAATGAAATGACTAAAGAAGCCCTCATTGATATGCTTAATGCTTCCCGCTCTTCTTATTCTAAATGCAAATCTAAGAAGAAGAGGTTAGGGAAGATCAATGATGACTTGTATGCTAATATTGGTTTCCTTGAGCAAAATGAGAAAGTAAATCTTGATAGTATTGATTTATTGCAATGTCAGTTTCTTGATCTTGAGCTACAATATAATAGAGTTGAAGTTGAGAATGGTATTTATCTTAAGAACATAAATAGTCTTAAAGATGAAAAGCAAACTCGCCTTGATGAGCTTGTCTTAATTAGAACTGAAAATGATAGACTTGTTACCAAGTTTAATGATCTTAGACATGCTTGTGATGCTATTAAAGATGAAAATAGGATATATCTTGATGAGTTTATCATTCTTAGAACTGAAAGTGCTAGATTTCCTACTCAAGTAAATGATCTTTCTTCTAGACCTTTATTTCCTAGTAATGAGGTAGCTAGTATTACTCTTAAGAGAGATTCTTATCATACTAAAGCCATCTAGTTAGAGGTTGGCCTACTTCATGCTCAAAATGATTTAGCTAGTCTTTCTTATATCATTATTACTCTTAGTGATGATAATCACAAGCTTAGATCCTCCTTGCAAAAGTTCCTCAAAGGGAAAAAGTTCCTCAATTAAGTTCTAGATCACTGTACCAAACAAATTAGTACTAGTGGTTTGGGATATGAGGGATCTCCCAAGAGAAAAGGCAAGGGTAAGAAAAAGAGCAAGGGACCTTCTATCTTCTATGGAGAGTCATCCGACTCTAACAACCCAATGGTCTGTGTGCATTGCAAGAGTGATGACCATTACTCTGCTTATTGTCCTTAATTACAAGGAAAAGGGGACCAACCCAAAGATGAAATGGGTCTCCAAGCTAACTTTGATCCCAATGTTTGAATTGGGCAATAACATCTTCCTTTCTAGTAGTTAAAGGAAATTGGATTGTCGATAGTGGCTGCTCTACAAATGTGACCGGTGAGATAAGCCATTTCAACAATTTCACAAAGAAGAAAGGAGGATCATTTGGTGACAACAATAAAGGTGAAGTGATAGGTGAGGGTGATGTGGGCAATTCACTATGCATCAAGAATTTTCTTCTTGAGGATGGCCTACATCACAATTTAATTAGTATGAACCAATTATATGATAATAGTTATCTTGTTTTATTTACCTCACTTGAATGGTTGCTTCTATATTCCCTCTCCTACAATGTTATATATAAGGGAACTAGAAATGGAAAACTTTATGTTATTGTTCGTGATTCTCTTAAGACTTTTCTTGGTATCTACCTTATTTTTAATAAGAATGATATATCTTTGTGGTACTGTAGGCTTGATCATGTAAATATGCATCAATTCAAGAAGTTGAGCAGAAAGGAATTGGTAAAGGGACTTCCTAAATTGGATTTTGAAAAGGATGAGGAATTCCAACCTTGTACACAAGGAAATCAAACCAAATCCTCCTTTAAATCCAAAGGAGTCCTTAGTACCAAAAGAGCTCTTGAACTTCTTCATATTGATCTATTTGGACCAATTAGAACTCAATCGCTTCGTGACAGCAAGTAATACATCGTGATTGTTGATGATTTCTCTCGCTATACTTAGACCTTCTTCTTAGTTACAAAAAGTGATACTCTTGATGTGTTCTCTACTTTTAGCAAACAAGTTGAGAATGAAGCTTCTTGTTGAATTGTTTCTATCCATAGTAACCATGGGTGAGAATTTGAAAATGATTTGTTTAAATGTTTTTGTAAAGAATTCATCTATTCACACAACTTTTCTTTCCCTCATACACCTAAAAAAATGGGTTGTAGAGAGAAAGAATAGGTCACTATAAGAAATAGCTAGAATTATGCTTCTAGAGTATGATACTCCAAAGAAATTTTGGTCCAAATCTGTTAGAACCTCATGTGTTGTGCAAATATTAGTTTTCATTCATCCCTCTTTAAAGAAAACCCCCTATGAGTTATGGCATGGTAGAAAGTCCTCTATTTATTTCTTTCATTTTTTTAGTTGTCCTTGTTTTGTTTTAAACACAAAGGATTCTCTCGACAAGTTTGATGTGAAATATTACAAGGCTTTCTTTCTTGGCTATAGCACTACTAGCAAAGCTTATAGAGTGTTTAACATTGATTGTCTAAAGTAGAAGAATCTATCAATGTTAATTTTGTTTAAACTAACGCCTTTATTTCAAGAATATTGTGAATGATGAAATTGTAAATGAGGTCATTCTTAAATTGAAAGATCTCAAAATTATCGATAAAGGAAAAGAGGTGGTAGTAGATGAATAAGAGAAATAAGAAGAAAAGAAATATCCAACTCCTCAATTTGCTAAAGATCATCCTAGAGAGCTCATAATAGGAAATCCTTTTGAAAGGGTGAAGATGTGGGATACATTCAAGAAAAAACAAGCTGACATCACCTTCATATCATAGCTTAGTGAAAGAACGTCAAGAAAACTCTCAAGGATTATGAATGGATCCTATCTATGCAAAAGAGTTAGAGTAGTTTGACAAGAACAAAGTATGGACCTTAGTGCCAAGACTAAATGATAGGAGGATCATTGGCACCAAGAGGGTCTACCACAACAAGCTCAATGAAAGTGGCAAAGTGGTAAGGAACAAAGCAAGGTTAGTTGCTCAACGCTACAATAAATAGGATGGTATTGACTTTGATGAAACTTATGCTCCTATTGCTAGACTTGAATCTATTAAAATGTTACTTGCTTTTGCTATCTATAAAAATTTCCTAATTTATCAAATGGATGTTAAAAGTATGTTTCTAAATGGTAGAATAGAGGAGGACGTCTATGTGCCTCAACCTCATGTCTTTAAACATGAAAGCTTTATAACCATGTGTATTTGCTACAAAAAGATCTTGATGGACTCAAACAATCCCCTAGAGCTTGGAATGAGAAATTAAAGAACTTTTTTCTAGACAATGGCTATGTCATGGGCAATGTGGATTCTACTCAATTTCTTCAACACACTTCTAGCAGCTTTTGATCATTCAAATATATGTTGATGATATCATTTTTGGCGGAACTGATCTTGATCTTTGCAAGGAGTTTAGTTCTCTTATGTAGAGTGGTTTCGAGATGATTATGATGTGGGGAATTACATTCTTCCTTGGATTTCAAATCAAGAAAACAAAGGAAGGAAACTTCATCAACCAAGACAAGTACACAAGTGAACTCTTGAAATGTTTTATGATGGAGAACACCAAGATGATGGACACCCCCATGTCAAACACCACCAAACTTGATAGAGATGGGGAAGGTGAGAAGGTACATGAGAAGATCTATATAGGTGTGATTGGTAGCTTGTTATATTTAACTGCCTCTAGACCTGATATAATGTTTAATGTTGGATTGTGTGCTAGATTTGAATCAAGCCCTAGAAAATCCCACCTTATCGAGGTTAAGAGGATTTTGATGTATCTAGCCAAAACCCAAAATTTTGGGCTATGATATCCAACGTCAAGGGACTTTACTCTTACTACTTATAGTGATGTGGATTATGCAGGGTGCTTATTCATAGAAAGTGCACAAGTGGCACTTGCTTCCCCCTAGGACCGTGCTTACTTTCTTGGTTCTCTAAGAAACAAAGCACAATGTCTCTTTCAACTATCGAGGCTAAATACATTTCAGCTGTTAGTTGTTGTGCCCTAGTCCTATGGATGAATCAAATGCTCCAAGACTTTAATGTTCATTATGATGCTTCTCCTATCTACTGTGATAATACTAGTGCAATCAATCTTTCTTATAATATTATATTGCATAGTAGAGCCAAACATATAGAAGTTCATCACCACTTCCTTCATGGACACATTGCCAAAAAAGGATATTTATATCACATATGTGGACATGGAAAATCAACTTGCAGACATTTTCACAAAACCTCTAGAGAGCAATTTACCTTTATTAGATCAAAATTGCTTATTACTTCTCTTGATGATATTGATATGCCTTCTAGATAGATGTTCTCATACCTATATGTTCTTGCTCATAGTTTGATAATCTCTTACTTGTTAGTGGTACATTTGACTTGTTTGAAAGCCTTGTTTTGCTTTTCTTGATATTTTACCAAAAAATAGCAGCCAATGATGAGTGAAATGTGCCTCAATATGTTCAAAATACATGATAGGCTAGAAAAATAAATTTATATAGAACTTTAGTGTCTTAGAATTAAATTTCTTATCTTTAGGATAGAATTTTTTGTCAGCCGAGTTTACTCTGGAGAAACTTGAACGAAAACTAACCCAAGGACTGAACACACAACAATGTCGGTTGAGTTTCTTAAGACTAAAATTTGACCAACAACACTCTTGTGAAGAAATATATATAGAGTGTTGGCCAATTTTCTCCCTCTCAACTAGATAAAATTCAATCGATTCATCTCCTATTTTGTTCGTCCTTGAACCCTAGGTTCCAAAATCCCCTTTCCTAGCGCTATCTAGTCTCGATCGACCTTCCCCAACCTCAAGCCTAGGTGTGGGCAGCCTACTACTTGATCTCTCTCTCCCACATTTGGTGACATCTATAGTTGATCCTCTCTCTATGGCATCAAGTAGGTGTACAAGAATGGGTACTCAAGGTGTACCTTTGTTCTCCATTACCATTGGGCATATCTCCTACGTTCGTACTTCCTTTTTCTCTAATCAAGAACTCAATCGCTATAGGGAGTTGTTACCTAGAAATCCCTATCATTTTCAACCCCTCTTGATTCCTATAAATGAGCTTCTCAAAGAGGTTAAGCAACTTTTCTCTAACCGAAAGCTTGATGCTCTTTGTTATGAATGTTGGACCTATAACAATTGCCTCTCAAGCAAGAAGGTGGTGCATGAGTTCTATGCAAATCTAACCTAGAACTACACCACCGTTGTGCCTCCTCCTAACACCCATGTAGTTTTTCCATCCATGATTGGGGGAGTCAAGTTTTCTATCTCTGATCAATCTTTGAATAACTTTCTATGTTTCTCTTCACATAGTTAGATGTCTCTCTATCCTACCTATAGAGACGTCCTTTACCCGGATGCCTTCTACAAGAGTTTTGACCCTATGTTGTCTCTTTATGATATCCACAAAACCCTTAAGAAGCTTGTGGTTCCATATAGGAAGAAAGTCATCCTTTCATCTTCTTCTTTGGATATCAAGACACACTTGGTTTCTCTCCTTGTTAACTACAACATCCATCTGAAAAAGAATCGAATAGATATTACAAAAAACTCGATAGTAATCATGTATTATCTTATCAAGAATATTCATGTCAAAAGAAAAATATACATTCTTCACCACATGGCTTGCTTTGACACTGAAAAGAACACTAAATATTCCCACCCACCCTACCCCAACCTGATATGTGGTGTGTTTCAAGATCACACTAGTCAATCCCTCCTCAAAGACCTTGCTTACAAAGTCAACCAAAAAGGAATTATATTAGTGACACCATGGTGAAGAAATCCTTTCACACCTCCACCTCTAACCGTGGTTCTTCGACCTCGACCCAGTCTCCTCCACCTCATCCTAGACCTGAATGTGCCTCTTTCTCAATGTCAAATGAAACTCTGATGGACTGCATGATACACCAACAGAAAAATAACCTCCAGGTTTAGGACCATCTTCACCGGGATCTAGTTTAGATTGTGTCTAACATAAACTTATCCTGCACCCATCCCTACCCCACCTACCAGTCCTACCCTGATGTTGACTATGCTTCCACCTATTGCTTCCGATGTACACCCTACCTCTGATGGTGGACCTGCTCCTATTGCCTCTCAGTCACTCGCTCTTCCTGTTGGCCCTACTACTACCTTTCTTGCTTATTTGAATTGGGCGTCTATACCCAACTATGAGCAAGCAAAGTCTATACTTGAGCATGGCATCTCATGGGCATAGCATTACCACATATGGCCTGATCCTCTCTCCTTTACGCATTATGAGGACATGGAGCTGACTGAAGAGGTTGTTGAGCGTGAATTTGGTGGTGATGATGAGGGTGAATTCGCTTAAGAAAACCCCTTGATGCACCTTCAGATGAAGATGAAGACTACCAGCCAGATGATGTTGATTATGAGACCGTTGAGTTAGATTCCCTAGATGTTTAGTTTCTATTCTATGAGTGATCATTTCTATATCTTTTTAGACAATTATGTATTGAACATTTGGTCATTGTATCTGAGGTGTACTATTTTCATAAATCAATGTTTTTCTTAGTTGGTTTGTAGTTTTCATCTAGAGAGGACATCTACCTTTATTGTAATATAATTTTATGCACCTTGTCTCTATGCCTGGATATATTTCTTGGTATGTGCTTCCATATTTTTATAATGAATATAATATGCTTGTTCTCTCTAATTTCTTTGTTTGGTGTTTTCTTGGCGGTTGCTTGTGTAGTTTGTGTCTGTGGATAAGACATGTGTTTATAGATCTTCTATGTAACTCAGCCCTATTTTAGGGCTTCATCTGGTATCATATTACATTTCAATCACATCTATACCCGTTAGATTACATGTTATTTCCCTCAATATGGATATTTGTATAAAATGCACTTATGGACATTATTTGCATATTTTTCAGGCATTGGACCACACTTGATGGAAGAGAGAGAGGAGTGATCCTAGGGTTTCTGTACCCTTGGAGAGGCCTAAAGTGAAGTCTGATGCTCCCTCAACCTACCCCTAGTCGCCAAAGATCTATTAAAGAAAAGATGTCCAAGAAAATCTGAAGAAACAAGTTCAAGTGTTGATCCAGAGGCCAGCACAGCCGTGGTACCACAAAATGGTCATGCTAGCATACTTGCAAATCAGCAGAGTCACCTTAGAGCAAAGCTAGAATCACCATGGTTGTGCCACTCAGAATGGCCTGGTGAATGGACCTAGAATAGCTGTGCCACTTTGCACGGTTGTGTGACAGCTGAGACAGAACGACCATGGAGGCAAGAACTAGTAATGCAATCCAAGCCACCATGGCCATGGTGACCACCACGGCCGTCCTAACGTAGCCCCACCACGGCCGTGGTAACCACCACGGTCGTGTCACCTCTGGAACAGAATCAACCAAGTCCCTATCATTTTTCCCCATTTCTCACCTCGATCATTCCCATTCACCACGACTGTTCTCATCCCTCCCCACTACAGTCGTGGTGACCACCACGGCCATCCTACTCACAAAAACCTAGCTACTTTTTGCATTGCATTTCCCATTGTTGACCTAGAGGTTAAACATTCCCTATATTTTGATAATGACTCAACCATTCCATTCATATGTATCTAATATGTGTATTCAAGATTGATCTCAGGTGTTAGGTACATGAAAAGAATCAATTTAAATAAGCCCTAGCTTGTCAAAGTTCAAATCAAAAGCAATGCAAGTGTGCTAATTAGGAAATCCATATAAATGACCTTAGAAGAATTTTGTAATCACTTGTACTGATGATATGACTTGTAACTAAGATGAGAAAATTATGTGGGACACTTAGTGCCAAGTTTTAATCACTTTTTAATGACTTTAGAAAATTGATCACAGACTGTTGATTGGTCGAGTTACAATCTCAATTGATCCCTTGGATCAATTTTCTGGAGAGTGCCTCGGTCAAGTTGTTCATTCACAGAACTCGACCAATCGGGTTACTGACCAAATGTGATTTTAACTTATCGGTCGAGTTTCTTAGGACACACTCGACCGATAGTTTGAAAATTGGATTTGTCTTTTAGCTGATCGATCAAGTTACCTTTATTGAATCTCGACCGCATGTACTATATGAAAAATGCAGAAAAAGTGATTATAATCGTTGGTGACTTGTTTGGATGAAAATAGATTTGTTGCCTTGTGCAAAAATGGCTATAATTTGACCCTAAGTGTTCCCCAACTCAAGGGAGCACCCCCATCAATAAATAGGACCACTTAGAGTTCACTCCAAGGTTGATCATTCACTACATACAAGGTTCTTGCTATAGTTGAGTGTGCTACCACCCCTTGAGCCCCTTTCTCTCTCTAGTTTACACTTCATTTTGTGATTTGTGAGTGAGTTAGGATTATTGTAAGAGAGATCCACCTTTGTGCATGTAAAGCTCTCAATCTTCCACTACTTCCCTATCCCCTTCTTCCATTAAGAAAAGATGAAGGAAGCAAGCTCCAAGTGAAAAAGGAGTTGTAGATGGTCCTCTTCAAGGTTGATGAAGAGGTGGTGATCTTCTCCAGGTGAAGGATAAGGCAAAGGCGGAAGATCTGAGAGGAGAAGAAAAGTCCATCAAGGTGGAAGACTTGAGATTGAATGGGTAAGACCTAGGTGAAGGTTGAGGATTCAAGCTAAGCCGGTAAGTTCCTTGTGAAGGTGGAGATCTTCTTGTGTTTGGATGGGTAAGTCCTTTGGTGGTCTATTTCTATAATATCTGTGGTGATTAATAGAGAAAAGCACTTGCAAAGGCTTAGAGGTTGACCTCTCTAGGTAGTGGACTGACTCACTTCTAGTTTGAAGTGTGGAACCACTCTACATCCCTTTGTCAAGTGCTTTCTATCAATCTCTCTCATCCTTGATGTGCTTGTTAGTTAGGACTTTAAATTGCCATTAAGCTATTGCTCCTAATTGATATAATTTGAAGGTTTAATCTATTTAGTGAGAAATTTTGTAGCTCTATTTACCCCCCCCCCCTCTAGAGCCCTTAGATCCAACAAGTGGTATCTGAGCTAAGGATCTTCTCCAACAATCTTCCACGAGATGAGAAGATGGGCGACAACCTACTTGGTTCGCTCAACCTAGAGGGAGGCTTCTCCATGCGTCCTCCATTCTTTGATGGCACCAACTTCCTCTGTTGGAATAGAAGAAATGCAGTTCTACATTCAAGGGACGAACTTTGACATGTGTAAGGTGATGGTCACTCCTTACAAAGAGACAACCAGAGCTGTTGCAAAATGGAGTGAAGTTTCTCTCAAAGAAGCTCAACTCAATGCAAAGGCCATTAGCATCCTCTATGCAGTCTCACGGAGTTCAACCGGATCTCATCATGGGACAGTGCCTATGATATTTGGGACAAGTTGTGCATCACATATGAAGGCACAAAGTAAGTCTAGGAGGCAAATATCTACATGTTGGGAAGCCTCTTAGAGAACTTCAAAATGGGAAAGAAAGAAGGCATTGCGGAGATGTACTCAAGGTTGAATATCATAGTCAATGCGCTGATTGCATTGGGCACTCCTTTGGAAAGAGGCGTCATCAACTCAAAGATCTTAAGAACTCTTCCAAAGAGATGGGAGTCAAAGGTCACCTCCATTGAAGAAGTGAGGAGCCTTGATGACATCCCAACTAAAGAACTCATTGGCCATCTTCAAGCCCATGAGCCAAGACTTGACAAGTAAGAAAAAGAAGCTAAGAAAGAAGAGAAGGAAGCCAAGAAGATCAAAGATAGTGCTTTCAAAGAACAAGTGGAGGTTGTCATCCTTCAACAACAACTTGCTTTCCAGACTCCCTCCTCTAGTGAAGATGAAGGCCCTAGTGAGCATGAAGTCAACTACACTAAGGGCAAGCACTTCAAGGGAAAGCAAGCCTCCTCCTCCTCTACTATGAGATGCTACAAGTGTGGTCAAAAGGGGCACTACAAGAGTGAATGCCCATAGTCAAGAAAGTCTCACCACAAGAGCAGCTCAAGAAAAGATGAGGACCACAAGAGCAGCTCAAGAAAAGATGAGGACCACAAGAAGGAGAGCAAGCATAAGAGGAAGGACAAGAAGGAAAAGAGACACAAGAATGCAGCCAATGCAGCTTGGGAAGCTTCATCTTCAAGCAGCTCTAGCTCCAAAGAAGATGGAGAGTGACACCTTGCCCTCATGGCCTCTACAAGTGAAGACATTGGTGAGGTAAGTGAGGTAAGCTTGCATGAACTGCCTAAAGAAGCTATTATTGACATGCTTGTTACTACCATTCTTATTTTGCTAAATGTAAATCGAAACGAAAATGGTTAGGAAAAATCATTGATGATCTTTATGCTAAACTTGAAATTTTGGAATTGAATGAAAAAACCAATCTTGAGAGCATTGATAACTTGCAAGGGAAATATCTTGATCTTGAGCTCCAATACAATGGGGTTGAAATTGAGAATGGTGTCTACCTTAAGAACATGGAAAATCTTAAGGAAGAGAACCAAAATTTCCTAAAAGAACTTGAATTTCTTAAAACTAAAAATATTGAATTTGAGTTTCTTATTGATGCTTGTAGAGAAGAGAGATATGTTTAT
Organism: Alisma plantago-aquatica; assembly: GCA_963693085.1. NCBI lineage: Eukaryota > Viridiplantae > Streptophyta > Magnoliopsida > Alismatales > Alismataceae > Alisma > Alisma plantago-aquatica. The sequence continues at coordinate 1,320,042,168 of OY856409.1, read as the reverse complement.
CTCAAAGAGATTCAAATGCTAAAATCTAAAAATGCTAGGTTGCTTAGTCAAGTAAATGATTTATCTTCTAGACCTTTTTTGCCTAGTGTTAATGTGGTTGTTATCTCTCTTGAAAAGGATTCATATCTTACTAAAGCTTTATGTCTTGAGGCTGACCTTGTGCATGCTAGGTATGATGTATCTAGTTTATCTTCTACTACTGTTTCTTTGAATGATGATAACCATATATTAAGAGCATCCCTGCAGAAATTCCTCAAAGGGAAGAACTCCCTAAATGAAATCATTAATCATTCTACCCAACAAAGGGGTACTAGTGGTTTGGGATCTCAAGGGGGAGCATCAAAGGGAAAGAGTAAGGCCAAAGGTAAGAAAAAGAGCAAGGAAATCTCTTTCTTTGTAGGAGAATTTCCAGGCACTAAGAATTCTATGGTTTGTTCTTATTGCAAATGTGATGACTATTATTCTACTTATTGTCCTTACAAGTCTAAGGGGACAACCCAAAGATGAAATGGGTCCCCAAGCTAACTCTGGATCCCAAAGTTTGAGTTGGGAAATGAAATTCTTCTTTCTTATAGGAAAAAGATAGATGGATTGTTGATAGTGGTTGCACAAAGCACATGACTGGTGATGTAAGCCATTTCAACAATTTCACAAAGAAGAAAGGAGGATATGTCACCTTTGGGGACAACAAGAAAGGTAAAGTCAAAGGTGAGGGTGATGTAGGTGATCCTTATGCATCAAGAATGTTCTTTTTGTGGATGGCCTACATCATAATTTAATAAGTGTTAGTCAACTTTGTGATAATGGTTACCTTGTTTTATTTACTTCTTTTGAATGTTTGATTCTTGATTCCCTCACCTACCAAGTTATATATATAAGGGATCTAGAAGTAGTAATCTTTATGTTATTGTTCTTAAATATATTAATCATGTGGTTGGTAGATAACTAGTAGCCAATTTGAATGATATTTCTCTTTGGCACCGCCGGCTTGGTCATGTAAATATGCATCAATTAAAGAAGTTGAGAAAAAAGGACTTAGTAAAGGGACTTCCTCAGTTGGATTTTGAAAAGGATGAGGAATGCCAGCCTTGTACACAAGGAAAGAAAACCAAGTCATCCTTCAAATCCAAAGGATTCCTTAGCACTAAGAGAACTCTTGAGCTTCTCCATATTGATCTATTTGGACCAATGAGAATGCAATCACCGTGTGGTTCCAAGTATTGCCTTGTTATTATCAATGATTTCTCTAGATATACTTGGACCTTCTTTCTCATTTCAAAGAGTGATACACTTGATGTTTTCTCTAGTTTTTGTAAACAAGTTGAGAATGAAGCTTCTTTCCAGATTATTTCCATCTGTAGTGACCATGGGGGAGAATTTGAAAATGAGCTTTTTGTCATGAATCGGGTTATGCACACAACTTTTCTTCACCTCGTACACCTCAAAAAAATGGGTTTGTAGATAGGAAGAATAGGTCTCTACAGGAGATGGCTAGGACCATGCTTCTTGAGTTTGGTACTCCTAAGAAGTTTTGGGTTGAAGCTGTCAGTACCTCTTGTTATGTGCAAAACTGTGTTTTCACGCATCCATCGCTTAAGAAAAACCCCTATGAACTACGGCATGGTAGGAAGCCTTCTATCCATTATTTCCATGTTTTCAGATGTCCTTGTTTTGTTTTGAACACGAAGGATTGTCTTGACAAGTTTGATCTCAAATTGTATAAGGCTTTCTTTCTTGGCTATATATAGCACTACTAACAAGGCATATAGAGTTTATAATGTTGATCTTGCTAAAGTAGACGAATCTATTAATGTGAAGTTTATTGAGACTAACCCCTCTATTCCCAAAGATATTGTTTCAAATGATGATGTTGCAGATGAAGTAATTCCTATTCTTAAATAACTCAATATCACTCAAAAGGGAAAAGAGGTGGTTGCTCAAGAAGAGGAAAAAGGTGATGAAAAGAAGGATCCAACTCCCCGGTTTGAAAAGAATCATCCTAAGGAGCTGATCTTAGGTGATCCATTTGAGAGAGTGAAGATGTGGGCTACATTCAACAAAGAACAAGCCAACAATGCCTTCATCTCATAACTAGATCCCAAAGATGTCAAGGAAGCTCTTGGGGATGGAGAATGGATCCTAGCTATGCAAGAGGAGTTGGAACAATTTGAGAAGAACAAAGTTTGGACCCTTGTGCCAAGACCAAGTGATAGAAAGATCATTGGCACCAAATGGGTCTACCGTAACAAGCTAGATGAAAGTGGCAAAGTGGTAAGAAATAAAGCAAGGTTAGTGGCTCAAGGCTACAATCAACAGGAAAGTATTGACTTTGATGAAACATATGCACCTGCAGCTAGACTTGAGTCCATTCGTATGTTGCTTGCCTTTGCCAGTCATAAAAACTTTCTTTTGTATCAAATGGATGTTAAAAGTGTGTTTTTGAATGGTACAATTGAGGAGGAAGTATACATTTCGCAACCTCCGGTCTTTGAACATGATAATCTACCTAACCATGTTTATTTGTTACAAAAAGCTCTCTATGGACTCAAACAAGCACCAAGGGCTTGGTATGAGAAATTAAAGAACTTTATGTTAGATCATGGTTATATCATGGGAAAAGTAGATTCTACCTTGTTTCTAAAGCACACTTCTAACAATTTTCTTATCATTCAAATATATGTTGATGATATCATTTTTGGCGGAACTAAGCTTGATCTTTGCAAAGAATTTAGTGATCTTATGCAGAGTGAATTCAAGATGAGTAGGATGGGTGAACTCACATTCTTCCTTGGATTTCAAATCAAACAAACAAAAGATGGGAACTTCATTAACTAAGGCAAGTACACAAGTGAACTACTTAAGCACTTTGGGATGGAGAATGCCAAGCCGATGGACACACCCATGTCAAACACCGCCAAACTTGATAAAGATGAAGAAGGTGAGAAGTTATATGAGAATCTCTGTAGAGGTATGATTGGAAGTTTACTTTACATAACTTCCTCTAGACCTAACATAATGTTTAGTGTTGGCTTGTGTGCTAGATTTCAATCAAATCCTAAGAAATCTCATCTTATAGCTTTTAAGAGGATTTTAAGGTACATAGCCAAAACCCAAAACTTTGGACTATGGTATCCCAAGTCAAGGGACTTTACTCTTACTGCCTATAGTGATGTCGATTATTTAGGTTGCTTAATTGATAGAAAGTGCACAAGTGGCACTTGTTTCCTCCTAGGACCGTGCTTGGTGTCTTGTTTCTCTAAGAAACATAGCATTGTGGCATTATCAACCATCGAGGATGAGTACATTGCAGTCGGGATTTGTTGTGCCCAGATCCTATGGATGAAGCAAATGCTCCAAGACTTTAACATTCATTTTGATGCTTCTCCTATCTTTTGTGATAATACTAGTGCAATTAACTTGTCTTATAATTCTATATTACATAGTAGAGATAAACATATATAGGTTCGCCATCACTTTCTTTGTGATCACATTGCCAAGAAGGATATTTATATCATGCATGTAGACATGGAAAATTAGTTGATGGACATTTTCACTAAACCTCTAGCTAGAGAACAATTCAATTTTATTAGATGAAAATTGCTTATAACTACTTTGGATGAATATGATATGCCTTCTAGCAAGTAGTCATCTATCCAATATATTTTGCATCTATCTTGATCATCATTGAATGCTTATATGCTTAAAATTGCTTTTTCATGTTCATATTGTCTTATTTTTCTCTTATTTTTGGGTATTTTTCATAAACATTTGTTTTATCACAAAATAGTACCCAATGATGAATGATATGTGCCTAAGTATGTTGAATATACATAAGGGACTTGAAAAATAAATTTAATTAGCATTCAAATGGCTAGAAATTAAATTAGATGGTTTTAGGTCAGGTTGACCATCGGTCGAGTTTCCCCTAGGAAAAACTCGACCGATCCATGGCTGAGAGTTGTACTGAAATTGATCAATCGGTCGAGTTTTTGACTCACAGAACTTGACTGATCAGCGGGCTGAAGCCAACTTAAGTTGGATTCGGCCGACTATTCTCCATCTCAACTAGAGAATAGCCAGCCATTCCCCTTCTTCTATCCCTAAGCTCTCAACCCCAGACCTTACCTTCCCTATCCTAGCCCTAATCTGACCTAGATAGACCATTCTAGACCTTCCCCCTTGCTCTACCTTGGTGTGTGAACAGTTTTGGTGGTTTGTTTTGTGTGTCTGCTCTCTTTTTCTCCTTCTTTGCGCCTCCATGGCTTCTCATAGAAGAGACCCACCCCTAGCAAAAGCACCATCCTCTTCTTCATCCTCTCGCTTGATTCCATTTGATGAGACCCTCTTTGTCTCAATAGAGGTTGTAAATAGGTATAATGACCTTCTTCCTAGGAGTCCTTTTCCTTTTAGAGACTTGTTTGAGCCTAGCCCTAGGCATCAAGAGATCATAGATCAAGTAGCGACGTTGCTATCTATTCATCACTTATCCACCCTGTCTATGGGCTCTGATCTCTAAAACACAAGATAAACGTAGCGGAAGCGGTTTGATTAACAGCGGAATACGAAAAATCACGATAAATTAAAACCTTTCGAAAATGAGATCTTGAAAACTTGAAACTCCTTTCATAAAAGTAAGATGAACTGTTTACATCTCTGATAAATCACTTCTCGAGTGATTATATACATTGTGATACAAAATCTCAAGACTTCAAAATTCTCAGATCAACAAACTCCTAGGACCTGAGTGTACAGAGACGACATAAGACTATTCTAACTACAAGACTAGACAGCACAGTGTTTCCACCTGAAATCACTGCTGCTCCTGGTTTTGCTGCTGCTGTTGCTGTCCACCTGCAGATCGGTTCCTTCGACCTCTACGTCCACCTAAAGGTAGAAATCTATGGGGTGAGACAATTTTAAATAATTGTCCCAGTGAGAGTTATAACTCTCCTCCAGAAACTTTATTAAAAGCAATCAAAGGAATATCATGAGCAGGTAACTTAGATTACTCACAGTAGGCTTGATAACAATTATTCACCTTTATTAAGGAATATGAAGAACATGTATACTAATACTTGAACAGGATATTAAATGCAAGCAATGTAATAACAACCAATGTTCTTCGTAGTTCAACCTAACCAATTATGCTACGCAGTTGATTATGTTTTACAAATATCATTATGCCCTGCGGAGATGAGGTATACCACTCATGCTCCAACCGATCACTAGTAAGTCGCATCGGTATCATACTAGGTCATCAAAAGAGCCGGATTCTCATGACCTTCAACTACCTCAGTCAGAATGAGGATAAACATGCAGGACATCTAGTGTCTCTGCTATTATAGCTCATCAGGGCATTCTGGTACTTCGCTATTAGAGTCACAGTGGCATTCTGCACTCTCTTTGCTATCGAAAGATTTCATGTTTATCTCTCATCGATGTGGTATAAAGATTCCTTTGGGAGAATAGTGTTACATCATCCCGGTATAAGCATATAGTGAAGGGCTGATGGATCAAGATACATCCACATCAACTCCTACATTAGGATGTAAGGATATACACATCCATATTCCCCCACATACTCTAAAGTATGTGATCCAGGAGTTCCCTTAGGAAAACCTGTTTCACCATCATTTAAACTCTGACAATGATGGATCTATGATCAGGGCTCTACATGATATGATTATACTTGATTATTAGGTATATTTCAGTATTCTTTTAGCATCATACATGTTTCCAAACATTCAAGTACTAAACATGGCTATAACAGAAGAATACTAAATGTAACAGGTATTACTCATATCGGTTATTAGATGGATATCAATTCTTAATCATTTTATCACTATATATCAGGAACATGGGTGCTCACACCCTTATATCATCATAACACTTGCTATCAAATGACATGTCAGCATCAAGTCATCTATTAGCATGACCTTGATGTCATTCATGGCCCTTAAGGCATATCAGTTTCATATGATGCCACTTGCATCTAGGCAACATAGTTATTTCTGTTCATAAGCTATTGACATGCTTTCAATGAATATGATGTCATGATCCTTACCTGGATATGATTATTCTCGTATAAGAACCTGCATGATTAATTCAATTGATAATAATCAACAATTCATAATCAGATCAGCAGTCAATAAGACAGAATTAACCCTTCAATTCAAAGGTTATACTTTTATGTCCTTACAAAGGGTAAGATTCCCTTGTTTACATCATTTAGGGTTATTCACCCCTTTCATTATGATTGGGAATAATAATTCCTCATCTCATATCTTGATCATACAATTCATGCTTTAAAGGAATAACATGAGTTTAGAGTTTATTGTTCATTTCAACATATTACTATGAACTAGGGTTTACTATTCATATTACTCATGATTACCCTAGAATTAGGGTTTACTATTCACATTACTCATGATTACCCTAGAATTAGGGTTTACTATTCACTTTGCTCATGATTACCCTAGAATTAGGGTTTACTATTCACTTTACTCATGATTACCCTAGAATTAGGGTTTACTATTCACTTTACTCATGGTTACCATAGAATTAGGGTTTACTATTCACTTTACTCATGATTAACCTAGAATTAGGGTTTACTATTCACTTCATAGTGAAATGAGCTCATAGCATCATCATGAATGAGAAACATCATCATTGATGCTTTCAAATTAGGTTAAGACTCATCAATTATCTTAATTAGGGTTTTCATGATCTCTCATAAGTGGATCATACCCTAATCCTGCATATTCATATACATTGAAGGTACTTTATTTGAGTTTTAACCATAAATGGTACTTTCTCTCTCTCCTTACTAATAGATGGTGATTATATTACTCTAGATAGGGTTAGGTTAAGTCCTTATTGATTAACATAAACCAAATCACCACTATCATGTCATTAGGGTTTGAATAAAACAAGGTATCCTTTAATTGAACCTATTTAAGCTAAAACGAGTGTGAACCCATTTGAGCTTAAACGAGTGTGAACCCATTTGAGTTGAAACGAGTGTGAACCCATTTGAGTTGAAACGAGTGTGAACCCATTTGAGTTGAAACGAGTGTGAACCCATTTGAGTTGAAAGAGTGTGAACCCATTTGAGTTGAAACGAGTGTGAACCCATTTGAGTTGAAACGAGTGTGAACCCATTTGAGTTGAAACGAGTGTGGACCCATTTGAGTTGAAACGGGTGTGAACCCATTTGAGTTGAAACGGGTGTGAACCCATTTGAGTTGAAACGAGTGTGAACCCATTTGAGTTGAAATGAGTGTGAACCCATTTGAGTTGAAACGGGTGTGAACCCATTTGAGTTGAAACGGGTGTGAACCCATTTGAGTTGAAATGAGTGTGAACCCATTTGAGTTGAAACGAGTGTGAACCCATTTGAGTTGAAACGAGTGTGGACCCATTTAGACCTATTGGTCCAAGATCGTTTAATAAAGTTGGATAAGGACCATCATAGGTATTAACGCCCTTCGTCTTCAACCTTGAAACCAAGGTCTGTTCTTCACGAAAAAGCTTGCAAGAGTGCAAAGAAAGAGGGGGGAGAAGAAGGACTAACTATTATTTGCAAGAATAAAAGTATGCATAACAAAGCAAGGTTTAGAGTTATAAAACCCACCTCAAACGTTGTTCCTAGAGCTCCAAGCTTCCAAGCTTCAAGCCTTTAATGGCGTCTTGAACTCCACAGGTTGGCCAAAGGTGATTCTCCAAGGAAAAGATGGAGATGATCGGCTAAAACAAGAAACCTAAGTGAATTAACCATGAAACCAACCTTGTACAAGGATTTCCTCCATGAATCCAAGCTAGAAGATGGTGCTCTATTACCTTAGAACAGGTTGGTCATTTCCCTGAGCTCCAGAGCTTTGCCTAAGTCGGTCTAAGCAAGGGAATAAGAAGGGAAGAAAGGAAACGTTGCCTTTGGTTGTAAAGGAAAGGATCATATATACTTTGAGGTTATTTTCATCATAAGGACAACTTACTCCTCCTTTTCACAACTAGGTCCTTCCTTTCTTTTAGGCACGTCCCTCCTCTTCATATATAAGGTAAAACTTCTTCTAATACCAAGGACTAAAGGCAAGGAAGGTCAACTTGTCACTATGGTGTACATATACATATAAGGGTCTCCTTTACTTACAACTTTGGTGGTTTAATTACAAAGGTGTTTCTTATTATATGATTATTCAAATGAAGTGCCTCCTTCATTATTATAACTTTAAATGATGTCAAAAGTCATAAAAGATATTCTAGAAAGTGTATATCACAAGTTGCACCCCACATTTTGGGTAAATTGCACTTTACACCAAAATTAGGGTTTTAAGCACAAGGATTACTCCACAAGCTGCACCTTGGTGCCCAAACTTGGGAAATCCATCATACCTCATCATATTCATTCATATAATGTCTCATCATCAAAGGAACATCATAACATGCTAATATTGCAAGTTAACCCTTCTAATTGGGTAATTTGCACATAGGTCCCTGCATAACAAAACAATACTACAATCATTGTTTTAAAAGGACAGAAATGAAAATGTATGTTCCTTAGGAACTTAATTACATGCCAGAAGTTAATCACAAGTATTTTAATTACATGATTTAAGTAAAACACCTAGGGTTAACTTATAACCCAGGTCAGGGATGTTACAAATTATCCACCCCTCAAAAGGATTTCGTCCCCGAAATCGATTTAGCATATTAGGAGAAAAGAGCAGGGTATTTCCTCCTCATCTCTTCCTCCAACTCCCAAGTGGCTTCTTCAACACCACGATGATTCCAGAGGACTTTTACGAGACTTATATCTTTCTTCTTTAACTTTTTAATTATGTTATCAAGGATTGACACTGGTCCCTCCTCGTAAGTTATATCTTCATTCAATTCTACTTCCATAGGTTGTAGAACTGACTCGGTATCAGGGTGACATTTCCTCAACACAGAAATGTGAAACACAAGGTGTAACTTCTGCAATTCTGGTGGCAATTCTAGTTTATAGGCTACCTTTCCAACTCGTTCAATGATTGGATAAGGCCCCATAAATCTAGGAGCTAACTTTCCTTTCCTTCCAAAATGAAGGACTCCTTTCCAAGGTGAGACCTTGAGGTACACTCTGTCTCCAACCTGGAACTCTAAAGGTCTACGATGTTTGTCAGCGTATGACTTCTGTCTATCCTGTGCAGTCTTAAGCTTTTGTTGGATTACCTTAATCTTTTCTATGGTCTGCTGCACAAGATCAGGACCTAACGACTGATGCTCACCAGTCTCATACCAGCATAAGGGTGATCTACAACGTCTACCATACAAGGCTTCATAAGGTGCCATATCAATACTATGTTGATAGCTATTGTTATAGGAAAACTCTATCAAGCTTAGGTGCAGATCCCAACTTCCTGTGAACTGGAGAACACATGCTCTCAACAAGTCTTCCAAGGTCTGTATAGTCCTTTCTGACTGTCCATCAGTCTGTGGATGAAAGGATGTACTAAACCTTAACTGGGTGCCTAGTGCCCTATGTAGCTGTTCCCAAAAATGACTTGTGAACTGAGGACCTCTGTCGGAAACTATGGTGACAGGAACTCCGTGCAAACGCACTATCTCTTGAACATATAACTGGGATAACTTTTCAGCAGAATAGGTTGTTTTGACAGGTAAGAAATGTGCTGTCTTAGTCAACCTATCAACAATTACCCAAATGGAATCATGTCCTTTATTTGTCCTAGGTAGGCCAACAACAAAGTCCATGGTTACATGATCCCACTTCCATTGTGGTATGGGTAAAGGTTGCATTGTTCCTGCAGGCCTCTGGTGTTCAGCTTTAACTTGCTGACAGACCGGACACCTCAGAACAAACTCAGCTACATCCTTCTTCATCGCAGGCCACCAATACATATCTTTCAAGTTTTGATACATCTTGGTGCTCCCTGGATTCATAGCATACATAGAAGAATGAGCTTCCTCCGGGACTAACTTCCTCAGGTTATCCACATCTGGCACTATCATCCTCCCATGATAGCATGCCACTTGATCATCTGATTCATGAAAACCTTTTCGCTTCTCATCACCATACTCAGATCTGATCTGCTGAACTGTAGCATCAACTTGCTGTGCCTCCTTTATCTGCTCTCTTAGGGTAGGTTTAATATGCATCTTAGCTAACAAACCGGCTAACAATGACACTCTCAACTGCACATTGTTTTGCCTTAAAGAGATAAGCATATCTCTCCTAGGGCATACTAAAGAGTTTAATTGTGCCCTATCAGAGGATGATGTTGCTGATTTCCTACTCAAGGCATCTACAACTACATTGGCCTTCCCTGGATGGTAATCTATCGTACAATCATAATCCTTGATTAACTCCATCCAGCGACGTTGCCTCATGTTAAGGTCATGCTGAGAGAAGATATACTTAAGACTCTTATGATCAGTGAAAACCTGGAATGTTTCTCCATATAGGTAGTGTCTCCAGATTTTCAAGGCATGAACCACAACAGCTAACTCTAAATCATGTGTCGGATAATTCTCCTCATGTTTCTTAAGTTGTCGAGAAGCAAAAGAAATCACATGCTTATTTTGCATCAGCACACATCCGAGTCCATTCTTGGAGGCATCACAGAAAACTATGTATCCTTTGCCTTGCTCAGGTAACACAAGTACATGTGCACTTGTCAATCTTTCCTTCAACAACTAAAAGGACTGCTGACACTTGTCACTCCAAGTAAAAGAAACATCTTTCCAGGTCAACTTCGTCAAGGGTAGGGCTATAGAACTGAAGTTCTTAATGAACCTTCGATAATATCCAGCCAACCCTAAGAAACTACGAATCTCCGTCGGTGTCTTCGGTTGTTCCCATTGTAGAACAGACTCTACCTTTTTAGGGTCAACACAAATTCCCGAGGCAGATACCACATGTCCAAGAAAAGATACCTCCGGCATCCAGAACTCACACTTGCTAAACTTAGCGTATAACTTATGTTGTCTTAGCAAAGTTAGAGCCTGACAAAGATGTTGTTCATGCCGTTGAGCATCTCTACTATAGATCAGGATGTCATCTATAAAGACAACAACACACTGATCGAGGAAAGGTCGGAAGATTCTATTCATGAGTTCCATAAATGCAGTTGGTGCATTAGTTAGTCCAAACGACATAACTGTGAACTCATAGTGACCATACCTTGTCCTGAAGGCAGACGTGGGTATGTCACTGTCCTTAATACGAAGTTGATGATATCCATACCTCAAGTCTATCTTCGAGAAGACAGTTGCACCACACAACTGGTCAAAAAGATCATCAATTCTCGGCAGAGGGTACTTATTCTTTATCGTTACTTTATTTAGTTGTCTATAATCAATGCACAACTGAATTGATACATCCTTCTTTTTAACAAACAAGACCGGAGCACCCCAAGGTGAAGTACTCAGTCGGATAAAACCTTTCTCAAGCAGCTCTTGGAGCTGTTTCTTGAGTTCTTCCATCTCAGCAGGCGCCATTCTATACGGTGTTTGTGCTATGGGTTGGGTATCTGGAATCAAATTGATTTCAAAATCAATTTCCCGAGGCGGTGGCATACCTGGAAGTTCTTCAGGAAATACATCTTCAAATTCCCTGACTATAGGAACTTCAGCAAGGTTAGGACTCTTCATGGTGGTATCTATCACATGGGCCAAGAATGCATAACATCCTTGCCTCATCAGCTTATCAGCAACCATAGCAGACACAAGACAGGTGGGTAGAATCTTTCTCTCTCCTTGAAAGATCCATGTGTTGCTCTCATCAGCAAACACAGCCTGCTTGGATTCACAACCCAAGACAACTCTATACCTTTCCAATGTATCCATCCTAAGGATTATGTCAAATCCTTGCATATCAAGTGGTATAAGATCCACTTGAATGCAATAATCAGAAAAGAAGAGGATGCAGGGAGAGCATACCTCTTGCAAAACAGCAGAACCTCTCAACGGAGTCTCAAGCAACAAGCTATCTGCCCTATGACTAACTGTCATATTGCAGTTACGAATCACTCTTCGAGTGATAAAAGAGTGCGTAGCACCCGGGTCAATCAAAATAGATACAACACAGGATTTAGACATATCAGAATATAAAAGTTCCATCTGACCTGCCACAACCCGTGGATTGACCACTGCTTCTGGTGGGTTCATAGCATAGAACCTTGCTGTCGCCTAAGGTTGAGTTGGTGCTGACGATCCAGCCTGAGACGCTTGCCCATGTCCTCTAGCTGCTCCTTGAAACTGCCTTCTCTGTGATCCCTGTTGATTTTGCCTCTGAGGCTGTGTCACACTGACAGACCTAGACCTACAGTCCTTCATGAGATGTCCCACCTTCCCACAGTTGTAACAGCTTCTTTCCAATTGTTGTGGTCTTGGTGGTCCTGTGACTGACATTGATGCTGAACTATGAGTCGCTTGTGGCGGTAAACCTCGTCCTCTACCTCTACTTGGAGACCACTGAGTCTGAGAACTAGATCTGGGTGGTGGAGGTGTAGGTGCAGAGAATCTAGGATTCTTAAAGTCTCTAGATGAAGATCCCTGGAACTGTGGATATCTCTTTTGGGTTTGCCTTTTCTCGACTACGGATCTCTCTATCCTTCGGACTGACTCAACGAAGGTAGAGAATCTCTCCCGATTTTCTAGAGCAGACACGGGAGTAGTCATGTCGGCATTCAAACCCTTCTCAAACCTCCTAATCCTTTCTTCATCTGTGGTATCCATATGCGGACAGAATCGCAACAACTCCATGAATTTAGCCTCATACTCGCTAATGTTCATCATACCCTGCCTCAGTCTCTCAAACTGAGAGATCTTCTCATCCAGGAAAGTCTTTGGAAAATATTTGTGGACAAATTCCCGACGAAAGTCTTCCCACGAGATCTCTATCCCAGGCTTCTTCTGCTCTTCCATGGTCCACCAATGACCAGCACTGCCTTTGAGAAGATACACAACATGTCTAACCTTCTCACCTTCGTGGATGTTAAGGATTCTGAAAGCTTTCTCCAACTCAGTTAACCACAGATCAGCATCAGCAGGGTCAGCTGTACCAAAGTATTTGGTTGCTCCGACACGACGAAGTCGCTCGAACGTCTTACTGATACCTTGACCCTCAGACTGGACAGGTGCCCTAGGTGCAGGCATGGGCATCCTGTCGGTGATGTGTGTCATGGCAGTCATAAACTGCCCGAACATAGTTTGAACAGCTGGGTTTCCTATGTCAGCTGGGACAAACTGAGGTGGCTCCATAGGTGGCTCAGGTACAGGTTGCTGTATTTCTAGGTTACTTGCACCTTCTCGAGGTGCAGCAACACTACTTTCTACCTCGTACTCCTCCTGTGGTCCAGACATCCTTAATTATCTTCTTCTCCTGAGGAGCTGAAGACTCTATTAGATAAGAAAGAAGTACTAAGGATAGACTCAACATTCTAAGTCCTATGTATCTGTAGACTCAGCGAACCTAGAGCTCTGATACCACTAATTGTGGGCTCTGATCTCTAAAACACAAGATAAACGTAGCGGAAGCGGTTCGATTAACAGCGGAATACGAAAAATCACGATAAATTAAAACCTTTCGAAAACGAGATCTCGAAAACTTGAAACTCCTTTCATAAAAGTAAGATGAACTGTTTACATCTCTGATAAATCACTTCTCGAGTGATTATATACATTGTGATACAAAATCTCAAGACTTCAAAATTCTCAGATCAACAAACTCCTGGGACCTGAGTGTACAGAGACGACATAAGACTATTCTAACTATAAGACTAGACAGCACAGTGTTTCCACCTGAAATCACTGCTGCTCCTGGTTTTGCTGTTGTTGCTGCTGTCCACCTACAGATCGGTTCCTTCGACCTCGACGTCCACCTAAAGGTAGAAATCTACGGGGTGAGACAATTTTAAATAATTGTCCCAGCGAGAGTTATAACTCTCCGCCAGAAACTTTGTTAAAAGCAATCAAAGGAATATCATGAGCAGGTAACTTAGATTACTCACAGCAGGCTTGATAACAATTATTCACCTTTATTAAGGAATACGAAGAACATGTATACTAATACTTGAACAGGATATTAAATGCAAGCAATGTAATAACAACCAATGTTCTTCATAGTTCAACCTAAGCAGTTATGCTACGCGGTTGATTATGTTTTACAAACATCATTATGCCCTGCGGAGATGAGGTATACCACTCATGCTCCAACCGATCACTAGTAAGTAGCATCGGTATCATACTAGGTCATCGAAAGAACTGGATTCTCATGACCTTCAACTACCTCAGTCAGAATGAGGATAAACATGCAGGACATCTAGTGTCTCTGCTATTATAGCTCACCAGGGCATTCTGGTACTTCGCTATTAGAGTCACAGTGGCATTCTGCACTCTCTTCACTATCGAAAGATTTCATGTTTATCTCTCATCAATGCGGTATAAAGATTCCTTTGGGAGAATAGTGTTACATCATCCCGGTATAAGCATATAGTGAAGGGTTGATGGATTAAGATACATCCACATCAACTCCTACACTAGGATGTAAGGATATACACATCCATATTCCCCCACATACTCTAAAGTATGTGATCCAGGAGTTCCCTTAGGAAAACCTATTTCACCATCATTTAAACTCTGACAATGATGGATCTATGATCAGGGCTCTACATGATATGATTATACTTGATTATTAGGTACATTTTAGTATTCTTTTAGCATCATACATGTTTCCAAACATTCAAGTACTAAACATGGCTATAACAGAAGAATACTAAATGTAACAGGTATTACTCATATCGGTTATCAGATGGATATCAATTCTTAATCATTTTATCACTATAATTCAGGAACATGGGTGCTCACACCCTTATATCATCATAACACTTGCTATCAAATGACATGTCAGCATCAAGTCATCTATTAGCATGACCTTGATGTCATTCATGGCCCTTAAGGCATATCAGTTTCATATGATGCCACTTGCATCTAGGCAACATAGTTATTTCTGTTCATAAGCTATTGACATGCTTTCAATGAATATGATGTCATGATCCTTACGTGGATATGATTATTTTCTTATAAGAACCTGCATGATTAATTCAATTGATAATAATCAACAATTCATAATCAGATCAGCAGTCAATAAGACAGAATTAACCCTTAAATTCAAAGTTTATACTTTTATGTCCTTACAAAGGGTAAGATTCCCTTATTTACATCATTTAGGGTTATTCACCCCTTTCATTATGATTGGGAATAATAATTCCTCATCTCATATCTTGATCATACAATTCATGCTTTAAAGGAATAACATGAGTTTAGAGATTATTGTTCATTTCAACATATTACTATGAACTAGGGTTTACTATTCACATTACTCATGATTACCCTAGAATTAGGGTTTACTATTCACATTACTCATGATTACCCTAGAATTAGGGTTTACTATTCACTTTACTCATGATTACCCTAGAATTAGGGTTTACTATTCACTTTACTCATGATTACCCTAGAATTAGGGTTTACTATTCACTTTACTCATGATTACCCTAGAATTAGGGTTTATTATTCACTTTACTCATGGTTACCCTAGAATTAGGGTTTACTATTCACTTTACTCATGATTACCCTAGAATTAGGGTTTACTATTCACTTCATAGTGAAATGAGCTCATAACATCATCATGAATGAGAAACATCATCATTGATGCTTTCAAATTAGGTTAAGACTCATCAATTATCTTAATTAGGGTTTTCATGATCTCTCATAAGTGGATCATACCCTAATCCTGCATATTCATATACATTGAAGGTACTTTATTTGAGTTTTAACCATAAATGGTACTTTCTCTCTCTCCTTACTAATAGATGGTGATTATATTACTCTAGATAGGGTTAGGTTAAGTCCTTATTGATTAACATAAACCAAATAACCACTATCATTTCATTAGGGTTTGAATAAAACAAGGTATCCTTTAATTGAACCTATTTAAGCTGAAACGAGTGTGAACCCATTTGAGCTTAAACGAGTGTGAACCCATTTGAGTTGAAACGAGTGTGAACCCATTTGAGTTGAAACGAGTGTGAACCGATTTGAGTTGAAACGAGTGTGAAACCATTTGAGTTGAAACGAGTGTGAACCCATTTGAGTTGAAACGAGTGTGAACCCATTTGAGTTGAAATGAGTGTGAACCCATTTGAGTTGAAACGAGTGTGAACCCATTTGAGTTGAAACGGGTGTGAACCCATTTGAGTTGAAACGGGTGTGAACCCATTTGAGTTGAAACGAGTGTGAACCCATTTGAGTTGAAATGAGTGTGAACCCATTTGAGTTGAAACGGGTGTGAACCCATTTGAGTTGAAACGGGTGTGAACCCATTTGATTTGAAACGAGTGTGAACCCATTTGAGTTGAAACGAGTGTGAACCCATTTGAGTTGAAACGAGTGTGAACCCATTTAGACCTATTGGTCCAAGATCGTTTAATAAAGTTGGATAAGGATCATCATAGGTATTAACGCCCTTCATCTTCAACCTTGAAACCAAGGTCTGTTCTTCATGAAAAAGCTTGCAAGAGTGCAAAGAAAGAGGGGGAAGAAGAAGGACTAACTATTATTTGCAAGAATAAAAGTATGCATAACAAAGCAAGTTTTAGAGTTATAAAACGCGCCTCAAACGTTGTTCCTAGAGCTCCAAGCTTCCAAGCTTCAAGCCTTTAATGGCGTCTTGAACTCCACAGGTTTGCCAAAGGTGATTCTCCAAGGAAAAGATGGAGATGATCGGCTAAAACAAGAAACCTAAGTGAATTAACCATGAAACCAACCTTGTACAAGGATTTCCTCCATGAATCCAAGCTAGAAGATGGTACTCTCTTACCTTAGAACAGGTTGGTCGTTTCCCTGAGCTCCAGAGCTTTTCCTAAGTCGGTCTAAGCAAGGGAATAAGAAGGGAAGAAAGGAAATGTTGCCTTTGGTTGCAAAGGAAAGGATCATATATACTTTGAGGTTATTTTCATCATAAGGACAACTTACTCCTCCTTTTCACAACTAGGTCCTTCCTTTCTTTTAGGCACGTCCCTCCTCTTCATATCTAAGGTAAAACTTCTTCTAAGACCAAGGACTAAAGGCAAGGAAGGTCAACTTGTCACTATGGTGTACATAGACATATAAGGGTCTCCTTTACTTACAACTTTGGTGGTTTAATTACAAAGGTGTTTCTTATTATATGATTATTCAAATGAAGTTCCTCCTTCATTATTATAACTTTAAATGATGTCAAAATTCATAAAAGATATTCTAGAAAGTGTATATCACAAGTTGCACCCCACATTTTGGGTAAATTGCACTTTACACCAAAATTAGGGTTTTAAGCACAAGGATTACTCCACAAGCTGCACCTTGGTGCCCAAACTTGGGAAATCCATCATACCTCATCATATTCATTCATATAATGTCTCATCATCAAAGGAACATCATAACATGCTAATATTGCAAGTTAACCCTTCTAATTGGGTAATTTGCACATAGGTCCCTGCATAACAAAACAATACTACAATCATTGTTTTAAAAGGACAGAAATGAAAATGTATGTTCCTTAGGAACTTAATTACATGCCAGAAGTTAATCACAAGTATTTTAATTACATGATTTAAGTAAAACACCTAGGGTTAACTTATAACCCAGGTCAGGGATGTTACACTGTCTGTCGAGCGTGATTGCTTTCATAATTCAATGTCTAGCACATAAGCAGTTCATGAATTCTATGCAAATTTGTGTTGGAATTATGACTCCCTTGTACCCCCTCTAAATACTCAAGTAATACTTACTTCGATGATCGTCTGGAAGAGATTCCAAATCTCTGAGGATATCTTGAATGTTTTCTTTTCAAGAGCCGATGAGAATGAAACCTGGCATAAGGAATATGGCGAGTATTTTGACCTTTTGGAACATGAGGGTTTCTACAAGTAGAATGAGATCACTCTACTTGATATCCATAGCTATCTGAAGAAACTTGATGTACCCTATAAGAAGAAGAGCACCCTACCCTCCTCCTCCCTAGATCTCAAGAAGCGTATATTAGCCCTTATGGTCAACTACAACATCCACCCAAAGAAAAATCAAACGGATGTTGTGGAGAACACTACGGTGATCATGTAATACATCTTAGAGAATGTCAGAGTCAAGTGGTCTAGATATAGACTACACCATATGACTTGCTTTGACTCTGGAAAGAACACATGTGGCACCCATCCACCTTATCCTGCCCTGATTTGTGGTCTTTTCCAGTTCGCCACTGAGAAATCACTCTTCTCTGACTTCTACTGCAGACCTACCAGGAAGGGAGTGTGCATCAGTGAGACTAAAATTTAGAAATCTATGCCTATCCTTTCCTCCACCATCCTGTGCTTGACCCTCTACCTCTGCCTCAACTGCACCTGCCTCTACCTCTACTCGAGCACCACCTCCTCAGCCACCCTGACTAGTTGTGTCTCATTTTGTGTGTCTAATGAAGCCCTCATGGGTTACATGATGCACCAACAGGCATACAACCTCCAAGTCCATGAGCATATGCACCAGGATTTATGTTCAATCATGTCAAACATGAATTTATCCTGTGCACACCCATACCCCACCTACCAGCCATACCCCGGTAGTGATTATGCATCCTATGAATATCATCACTTCTAACCTACCCCTGAGCCTTCCGTTGCTGCTCCCACACCCTATATTGTTGGTGGTTCTGCTCCCATCTTCCGAAAATTGCTTGTTGGCCCCTTGACCACCATGCTTGCCAATCTGGGTGATTTTTCTCCCTCCTTCCCTCAGGCCAATGAGCTTAATGCTCTTGGTATGACTTGGGATGAGCAAAATGCTCGTTGGCTCGGTCGAGGTTTTGGTCCTTCTGTGGATGAGGAGATGCCTGACCAGGATGATGCTAAGACTACTGTTGATGATGATGATGATGGTGATGGTGAGGATGTGTCTGTTGATGGTGATCGCTCTGGTGATGACTCTGGTGATGAAGGTCATGCTACTACTGCACCTTCAGATGGAGACGATGACTACGAGCCTGATGTTGAGGATGATGATGATGTTGTAGACATAGATAGTTTAGATGTCTAGTTTCTTCTTAGTCTTTAGTCTAGTTTGTTGATCATATATATCTTTCTAGGCTATTTTGTATTAGAAACATCTGGGTACATTATCTGAGATGTACTATTTTATCTTCATTTTTTATTGCCTCTTTCTTGTAGATGCTTTTATGAGAACATGCGTCATGGGTTAATCTATCTTATGTGCACTCTTACTCGTTCATCAGTTGTATCTTATGAGTTGGTGCCATATTTCACCATATTTTGATTATGACCTAGCTTGTGTGTTTCTCTCATCTCTGTTTGATATATACTATGAGTTTGCTTGTTGAATATCTACTTGGTTGTGTTTGAGAAGACATGTTTGTATGCTCTTCTACCCCCCTTCCTTTTTGATAATGTCAAAAGGGGAGAGAAATTTCAATGTCTTGAAACTCAATCATATTGCTTAAGTGATTCTTTTCTTATTCTTTATATGCTTTATTATGTGACTTGCTAAAGAATCATATAGTACATGCATGCTATATTTCTTTGTGTAGAAAGAGTAACTATGCAGGTTAAAGTAAGCATAATTGAGGGGGGAGAAATTCACATTGTTCAAATCTTGAATCCCCCTATTTCACAAGTCAAATGTATACTTTCAATATTCTTTTCAATATGTTTGAGGAATGGTTTGTCATTGTCAAAAAGAGGGAGAATGTTGACCTAGAGGATATACATTGTCCATATTTTGATAATGACTCAACCATTCCATTCATATGTATCTAATATGTGTATTCAAGATTGATCTCAGGTGTTTACATGAAAAGAATCAATTTACACAAGCCCAAGCTTGTCAAAGTTCAAGTCAAAAGCAATGCAAGTGTGCTAATTAGGAAATCCATATAAATGACCTTAGAAGAATTTTGTAATCACTTATATTGATGATATGACTTGTAACTAAGATGATAAAATTATGTGGGACACTTAGTACCAAGTTTTAATCACGTTTTCATGAATTTAGAAAATTGATCACAAACTAGTAATCGGTCGAGTTACAATCTTGACCGATCCCTTGGATCAATTTTCTGGAGAGTGCATCGGTCGAGTTGTGCATTCACAAAACTCGACCGATCAGGTTACTGGACAAATGTGATTTTAACTGATCGGTCGAGTTTCCCGGGACAAACTCGACCGATAGTTTAAAAATCGGATTTGTCGTTTAGCCGATCGGTCGAGTTACCTTTATTGAATCTCGACCGAATCTACTGTACAAAAAATATAGAAAAAGTGATTATAACCGTTGGTGACTGGTTTGGATGAAAATAGATCTATTTCCTTGTGCAAAAATTGCTATAATTTGACCATAAGTGTTCCCCAACTCAAGGAAGCACCCCATCTATAAATAGGACCACTTGGAGTTCATTCCAAGGTTGCTCATTCACTACATACAAGGTCCTTGCTATAGTTGAGTGTGCTACCACCCCTTGAGCCCCTTTCTCTCTCTAGTTTACACTTCATTTCATGATTTTGAGTGAGTTAGGATTATTATAAGAGAGATCCACCTTTTTGCATGTAAAGCTCTCAATCTTCCACTACTTCCCTATCTCCTTCTTCTATGAAGAAAAGTTGAAGGAAGCAAGCTCCATCGAGTGAAGAAGGAGTTGTAGATGGTCCTCTTCAAGGTTGATGAAGAGGTAGTGATCTTCTCCAGGTGAATGAGAAGGCAAAGGCAGAAGATCCAAGAGGAGAAGAAAAGTCGTTCAACGTAGAAGATGTGAGGTTGAATGGGTAAGACCTATGTGAATGCTGAAGATTCAAGCTAAGCGGGTAAGTTCTTTGTGAAGGTAGAGATCTTTGTGTGTTTGGATGGGTAAGTCCTTTGGTGGTTTATTTTTGTAATCTCTTTGGTGATTAATAGAGAAAATCACTTGCAAAGTCTTAGAGGTTGGCCTCTATAGGTAGTTGACTGACTCACTTCTAGTTTGAAGTGTGGAACCACTCTACATCCCTTTGTCAAGTGCTTGCTATCAATCTCTTTCATCCTTGTTGTGCTTGTTAGTTAGGACTTCAAATTGCCATTAAGCTATTTCTCCTAATTGATATAATTTGAATGTCTAATATGTTTGGTGAGAAATTTTGTAGCTCTATTCACCCCCCTCTAGAGCCCTTAGATCCAACACCCATACTACCCCTACTTGACCTAGTGCTTCCCCCACACCAATATATACCTAGGTGGAGGCTCCAACATGAGGTTAGCTACCTTCTACCACCTCTTAGCTCCCCATTTTCCTCCCTTAACCATTCCACTTCATTTCCACCTCCATTCCACTCCATTTCACCATTTCCACCCCCAAAACCCTAGTTTCTTCTTATTTCCACCCATTTCTACCATCATCACATGCCATTGTACCTTGGAGGAGAGTGGAGGACATCCTGTAGCAGTTGAAGTGGAGGAATTCTTCATCTACACCAAGCCACATGGCTTCCACTACCTCTTTCTCCCTTGTTTTTGTTATTTTGCATTGCTATAAGTAGCTAGGCCCCTTGGGTGGGCTGTTTGGGGTGAAAAATGTTACTTTGATATCATATTGGGGGGAAATGATATGTAAACAATGTAATTTTATATGCTAATTATTATGTTCTATTTCTATATCACTCTACATGAATTGCTTGTTGGTTTGTGCTTGAAATTGCCTAGGAATTTAGGGAAATTGCTTATATGTGTGAATTTTGGGATTTGCTCCTAGGTCCAATTCTTGGATCCCTAGATAGCTACCCATCCTCCTACATTCTAATCAATTCTACTAACCCTAGTTGAGAGATCTAAGTAACTGGTTTAGATGAATTTAGTGTTCTTAGCATGGAGCTTTTTCAAGGTTAGAATGTCGGTGATGGGAGGCCTAAAACCTTACTTCCACCCTTATTACTAACCTCAGACCCTAACCATCCTAAGATCATCTAATCTAAAAACCTAGGCTTGTTTAGACTCTAATTGAACTAAATCTAAACCCTAACCCAATTGAGCCTCACAAGGGTAGTAGGCGGTATTAGGGACTAGTTCCCTATACACAACCTACCATATCCATGGCCAGTTAGTAGTTTAGGATAATCCATTAGACTCTAGCTTGTTGTTTGGTTTGATAATATAAATGAAAACATAATTTTCACATGTCACCCCCCAACCTAATTGATAACTGCATCCCCCAAATAGCCCACATCTCTCTTTATCACTTTAAAAACCTAATTGCCTTCTCGCTCAACTAGTGTTAGTTTAGTTAGTTATTTTCTTGTTTAGTTAGATTCTTGCCTTTTTCTTGCTAGTTTAGATCTTTAATTGCTCCTTTGCCTTGCTTGCTAGCTTAGTGTAACGTAGCTCCATTTCTTGCTTACTCTGTCTTTTCTTGCTTAGTAGATTTAATTATCTAGGGTCAGTTTAGATTTTATTCTTAATTACTTCCCTTTAATTGCTTGCTTGTTCACCCTTAGTTTAACAAACAAACCAACCTTCAAACCCTTCAACCCTAGACTCCACAGTAGAAACCTAGCCTAAAAACTAACCTAGCTCTAGTGCCCCCTTTTCTCCTTATGGTTCGACCCCATACTTACCTCCCTCCTATGCTATGACACTACCACGTGCACTTGCAGCTGTAGTGTTTTAGTTTGTGTGAGTGTGTTGAGTTTAGGTCCATTTTAAATTTTGAAAGTTTTATCCACTGTGTGTTTCTGTTTGTGGGGTTGCATCTATTCAAACTCCAATTGATTAGTGTGTAATGCCATTGGCAGAAACGTACCACTACCCGCCAACCTTTTTGATATTACAAAGGGGGAGAAGTGAGATTAGTACATATTGAATTATATCGTGATCCTTTTCTAGTCTTTTATCTGAAATATCAAGTGACTTGCAAGAGGGCTCAATAGTATATGTGTTATGGTTGCTTTTTAGAGAGACAAATCATACATGCAAAGGTAAGTATGAATTGAGGGGGAGAAATTATGATTGTTCAATGATGTATCCCCTTACAATTCACAAGGTAAAAGTTTAATTTCCAAATCCTTTTCAATATGTTGAGGAATGGTTTGTCATCATCAAAAAGGGGAGAATGTTGACCTAACAATTATACATTGTCTATATTTTGATAATGAATTAACCATTGCATTCATATGCATCTGATATGTCTATTTGAGATTGATTTCATCCACTAGGTACAAGAAAAGGATCAATTGAATCGAGTCCTAACTTGATCCAATATAAGCCAAAGTCAATGCAAATGCACTTTAGTGGAAATATCCCTAAACAACTTAGGACAATTTTTTTGACCATTTGTATTAACATTATGACTTTTAATTAAGATGAGAAAAAATCAAGAGAACTTAAAACAAATATTTAATCACTTAAATGACATCTTCCAAAGTTCGTTACAAATATTTCATCCTTGATAAACTCGACCGACACCCTTGATAGATTTTAGGAAATGTCAGGGTCAATCGAGTTTCCCCAGGATAAACTCAACTGACACCCTACACTAGAAAAATCAAATTTAAGCCGTTGGTCGAGTTTCATCAGGGAGAAACTTGACCGACACTTCAAATTTGCTTTGTTGCATAATGTTATTGGTCGAGTTTGCTTTATTAAAACTCGACCGACTACACAATAAGAAATGTACGGAAAAAGTGATTATACCTGTTGGAGTGTTGAAAATACAAAAAATAGATATGTTACAACATCTCAAATGATTAGAATTCATTCCCAAGTACTTCTAGTGGCTAGTGGACATCCCCAGTTATAAATAGAGACTCTGAACTTCATTCCAACTTTTCTCCATAATGTTATTCATGATCCTAGTTATAGTCGAGTGACTTTGTACACATAGACCCACTTTCTCTCTCTTTCTTACAAATCCAAATGTCCATATGAGTGAGATAGGCTTTGGTGAGAGGCTACTTCATTTAATCTTGTGAAGCTCTCAATCTTCTCTTTTCCCAATCCCTTTCTTCAAACAAAGTTGGTGAAAGCTTCTCCTTGGTGAAGGAGAAGGTGAAGGATGAATATCCTTGAGAAGAGTGGATAATTCCTTCAAGACGGAAGACTTGTTGTAAGAAGGGGAGCTCCTTGATGAAGGTGTCCAACTACTTGTTAAAGTGAGTAAGCACTTATATAGACTGAAGACTCTTTTTTGAAGGATAGGTAAGTCCTTGTAAGGTTTATTGGCTCACTTTGTCCTTAAAAAGGAAGGCTATGTATCCTTATGCTGCAAAAAAAGGTCTTATTGTATGTCTTATAATGGAATATAAGTATGTAATGCTTGCAAAATCCTACAGCTTGACCTCTCTAGGTAGTGGGTTGACTTTCTCCTAGTTTGGAGATTGGAACCAATTTACATAGCTTGTTCTTGGTCTCATTCATTATCTCTCATCATTTCTATGTATGCTTATTTGCACATCAAATTCTATATTTGTAATAATTTATCCTAAAATAACTTGAAGGTCTAATAAATTTTATTTAAGTGATTTTAACTCTATTCACCCCCTCTAGAGCCATTTGATCCAACAAACATGATATTGTAGTAAAGTTTTTTTTTTATAATTACGTCTATTTGCATATATATTTTTAACCTTTTCTCATATAGCTTATACATATAATTTTTTTTTATTTTATGGTTTTTTATGAATAAATAAATTATTTTTATCCACGGTTAAATTGTCCACCTACAGTAAGGAATCACCTATACCTAATCTCTAACCATGGCTCCTTTTAGGCCACACTCGTTGGTCGCTATTGGTCCACCACCAGGTAGTCGTCTTCGCTATTGGTCCACCACCAGGTAGTCGTCTACTCATTTGCACTGATGCATGCTTGCCACCAGGTCTGCTCGATCAAACTCTATTTTGCCACACACACACACACATATGATAATGATCCATTGAGAAACATGTCTTGGTGAGAGTATGAGAGGCATTTGATTAACTCTCTAATGTGACCAATTTCTCATAATCTAACCGTATGAATTATAAGTATATCATAATATGTATCTTCTTATAAATTTTAATATCATCGGATATTTATAACATTTAAAATAATATAATAGTTTTCGACATTCTATATTGAATTTTAGACAAGTTGTTGATTGTATAAAGTGTGTATTATACACATATGTATAGGAAAAACTTGTTCGATTGCAATGATTCTAACAACCCTATGAATGAAACAAGGTGACCGGTCAGCTATTCCAGTAGTTCGTCTACCTGCTTATTTTAGGAATTTTTATTATTATTGTCGATTATTGATGAGGTGCTTTCTTTTTTAATGACTAGCTATTCCATTCTCGCAGTTTCTAAGCGCCTGCTTAAATGCAACATCAAACAATGACACGTATCGTGTTGGTAATATGACTGGCTGACAACACACAAAATGGCTCTCTCTTACTCCTGAATATATGCACAAAGTGCAACGAAGTTAAACCATTTCAGTTCTGAAGCTGCTGCAAGTTGTGTTTCTCCACACAAAGCTGGAAAGCTGCACTGGAACTGAGTCGTGAATCCGAACCTTGCCTTCCTTCCTCCTGTAAGTGGTCGTGTGTGGGGTTGTCTCATTGGTTAATGCATGCATGCAAGTATGCTCCACTGACTTTAGAAAACATATCCGTGACCTTTTCTCGCTTGTTTTATGTGTTGTTGTATTTGTTCTTTGTATGTAGAATAAGAACTCTCGCATTGTGCATGGCGTTGCAAACGATGCAGCTGCAACTGCATGCGTGGTCTGTGCAGGTAGATAGACGTGTTTGAAAGAGAGTGTAATAATGTTAGAGCTCTTAGACGGATCTTCCAGCCTCCATGTAGGTTGATCGCTGGTTGACATCGACGACACCAGCCGACCGTTTCTCATCCGCACTTCTCTGTAGTACCATCTACCCATTCATCAACCCCGTCAACCTCACCGCCTTCAACTCAGTCTGTCTGACTTTGTCAACATCCACATACATTAATGTTGGCAACTCCAACCGGAACAAGAAGCGGCTGAGGAGGCTAATGAAGCTCAAGCCCGACTTGGTTGCCATCCTGGAGCCTTTCCAACCGGCGGGGCAGATGGCTTTCTTGCGAGACCACATTGGTTTCGACTGGGGAGCATCCAATGACCCTCCAGGTTCCCAGATACGGGTTTTCTCTAGTTTGGCCCTCCGGCCGTCAGTGGTCTTCGCGGACGATCAGTGTATGACCGTGGAGCTACTAGACAGCACAAGGAGGCTCTGGCTGACCATCGTGTACGCCTCATGTTACAGCGTAAAGCGAAGAGAACTATGGGCCTCCCTGGCAGATATCTGCTCAGCCAGCGCGGGCATCTCATGGTTGGCGGGCGGCGACTTCAACGCGATCAGGTCACCTAGAGAGAAAGCAGGGGGAGGAACACCTAGGGAAAAAAAATCAAAATAGATGGGTTAGTATTATTTAATGACCAAACTAGACCACTTTGGAACAAATTTACTGGGGTAGACGAGTTTGGGTGAGAGAAAGGATCGAAGACGTCAAACTGAATGACGTCTTCAATCTCATTGGTCCCAACTGACGCAGCCGGCCCCGTGCCAACGGGTCCGTGGGGCGGCCGTGCCATGTGGCGGCCCCAGGATGAAGACGCCATTCGGGCGGCCGTGCCACGTGGCGGCCCCATGATGAAGACGCCATTGAATGGTGTCTTCATCCTGGGGCCGCCACGTGGCACGGCCACCCCACAGACCCGTTGGCGCGGGCGTGGGCTCAACATTTTTTTTCATACTTTAATATCATGTATTTAGTTAATATACAATATTTATATTTTAATTAATATATATTATTTTACAATAATTAGTTATTGCATCTAAGAAAAATATCACATTAATATTAATTATACAATATTTCTATTTTTATATTAAATAATATGTTATATTTCAATATATTGATTTATAAATCCATTTATTAATAACATATTTAACTACATATGCATTTAATTATTGTTTATATATATATTTATGAGTTGAATACAAATTTTTAACGTAAACTTTCAAACCATACGATAAAAAATATTATTCAAATGTAGTATGTAAAATATTATATTACACAAAAGTAATTACTATATTAATCAGATAATATTTGTATGTATATTAATAATATAAAAATTCAATGTAATATAGCACTATATATACACTCATTATATACATAATATTGTTTTAGATATTATATCATATATTATACTATACATATTAATAATAATAATAATAATTAATATATGATATTAGATTAAAACATTATGTCTACTATATGTTCATATTTGTATATTTATTTATTAATGATATATTAAAGATATATACATACTATTATTATATCATTAATAAATAAATATAGTTTGCATATACATAACATTTTAATCTAATATCATATATTATGTCTACTATGCATATTAATATTAATAATTAATATATGTATATTTGTATATTTATTTATTAATGATATATTAAAGATATATACATACTATTATTATATCATACTATTATTATATCATTAATAAATAAATATAGTTTGCATATACATAACGTTTTAATCATTATATACATAATATTGTTTTAGATATTATATCATATTTGTATATTTATTTATTAATGAATAATAATAGTAGACATAACGTTATGTATATGCAAACTATATTTAATTTGTATATGAAAACTATATTTAATATGCAAACTATATGCAAACTATATTTAATTTGTATATGCAAACTATATTTAATATG
Source organism: Alisma plantago-aquatica (assembly GCA_963693085.1). Lineage (NCBI taxonomy): Eukaryota > Viridiplantae > Streptophyta > Magnoliopsida > Alismatales > Alismataceae > Alisma > Alisma plantago-aquatica. The sequence continues at coordinate 1,320,014,337 of OY856409.1, read as the reverse complement.
CAAACTATATGCAAACTATATTTAATATGCAAACTATACATAATATTGTTTTAGATATTATATCATATTTGTATTTTTTTTTTGAAGTCTTGTATATTTATTTATTAATGAATAATAATAGTATTTTTTGGTCGGCTATGAATAATAATAGTAGACATAACGTTATGAATAATATGTATATATCTTTAATATATCATTAATAAATAAATATACAAATATGAACATATAGTAGACATAACGTTTTAATCTAATATCATATATTAATTATTGATATTAATATGCATAGTATAATATATGCTATAATATCTAAAACAATATTATGTATATAATGAATGTATATATAGTGCTATATTACATTGAATTTTTATATTATTAATATATATACAAATATTATTTGAATAATATAGTAATTACTTTTATGTGTAATATAATATTTTACATACTACATTTGAATAATATTTTTATCATATAGTTTGAAAGTTTACGTTAAAAATTTGTATTCAACTCGTAAATATATCTATAAACAATAATTGAATGCATATGTAGTTAAATATGTTATTAATAAATGGATTTATAAATCAATATATTGAAATATAACATATTATTTAATATCAAATAGAAATATTGTATAATTAATATTAATGTGATATTTTTACTTAGATGCAATAACTAATTATTGTAAAATAATATATATTAATTAAAATGTAAATATTGTACATTAACTAAATACATGGTATCAAAGTATGAAAAAAATGTTGAGCCCACGCCCGCGCCAATGAGTCTGTGGGGTGGCCGCGCCACATGGCGGCCCCAGGATGAAGACGTCATTCAGAATGACGTCTTCATCTTGAGGCTGCCACGTGGCGCGGCCACCCTAGGGACTTGTTGGCGCGGAGCCGGCTGCATCAGTTGGGACCAATAAGATTGAAGACGCCATTCAATTTGGCATCTTCGACCCTTTCTCTCTCCCAAACTCGTCTACCCCGGTAAATTTGTTCTAAAATCGTCTAGTTTGGTCATTAAATAGTACTAACTCGTCTATTTTGATTTTTTTTCTTCGAACACCTAACGATCGGGTGATGGGAGAATTTACGGCCCTTTCACGACCCCCCCCCCATTCACCTGGGTAAACAAGCAGGAAGGCAACCCAACAAAATGGGCGCGGTTGGACAGGGGCTTCCAGGGAGGATCTTGGCGTGAGGCCTCGAGTTGTTCTTTGGAACACTTGGCACGCACCAAGGTCTCAGACCACTCACCACTCTTCTTCTCTATTTACACAGAAGCGTGCACAGATAAGAGCCGCCCATCTTTATCCTTCAAAAAAATGTGGACCATGCATGAGGGGTTCCTTGACAAAGTCCGGCGCGGCTGGGCCATGGAAGGATGGGGGTACGCGCCTTTTAGAGTCTTCGCGAAGCAGAGAAACCTGAAGTATGTGCTGACATAATGGAATAGAAGAGGAGTGGGGAACATTTTTGCCAAAGCTATAGCTTGCGATCGATTGTCGGCTGAAAGACTTAAAAGAGAAATGGGACGGCTCGAAAAATCCACAGGGGCAAGAGGAGCTTAAAGAAGCAGGGAAAGAGCTGGAGCTAGCAGCAGCCATGGAAGAGTGTTACTGGAGAGAGCTCTCTGGGATTTGATGGATAAGCGAAGGCGACCGAAACATGAGATTCTTTCACTCACTGGTGAAGCATAGACGTAGACACAACACCATCAACAGGCTGAAGCGGGCGAACGGATCATGGGCGGAGGGTACGGAAGCCATTATTCAAGAAGCGGTTAATTTTTACTCTAACCTCTTCACTGCAGAACATACTACACCGCCAGACAACATCCTATCCTGGATTCCGAGCTTGGTGGAAGAGGAGGACAATGAGGGCCTTATGAAGATCCCGGAGGAGGACAAGATACATGTCGCGCTCCTGGACCTGAATCCCGAAGGTGCCCCGGGCCCTGACGGTTATACGGGAGTCTTTTATAGAGCCGCCTGGGGTCGATATCATCAAGAATGATGTCGTTGAGATGGCGCAACACTGCTTCCAAGGGGGAAATCTGCACAGCGGGCTGAAGTGCGTCAAGCTATATATCCCTCATCCTGAAGAAGGACAACCCGGAAACCATAGGCGACTTCAGACCCATCAGCGTTGGCTCCTTCACGATGCGTATGATCTCCAAGGTGTTGTCTAACCGGTTCGCAATTATCCTTCCTAGACTGATAGCACGGAAACAGAATGCCTTTATTAGACCTAGTGATATCAGCAACAATGTTCGGCTGGCACAAGAGATCTGCAATGACATTGAACATGGTATTCAGGGGAGAACATCATCTTCAAGGCTGATATGGAGAAAGCTTTCGACCGTACGGATTGGGGCTTCCTGCTCAGAGTCCTTGGCAAGTTCAGTTTTGATGACAAAGTACATGGCTTAATTTCCATGATTCTACAAGGCCTGCGCTTCACAATCCATCTTAATGGACAGAAAGGGGGCTTATTTACCGCATCCAGGGGTCTGTGCCAGGGGGACCGATGTCACCCTCTCTTTTCATCCTCATGAAAGAGTCGCTCAGCAGATACATCTCTCACCTAGTGGCACAAGGAGGGATCCAACCCTTTCATACTAGGGGCATGGGGAAAACTCTAACCCACCTGCTCTTCACTGATGACGCGATGTTCTTCATCAATATGAAGTCTTCCTCCCTTCAATCGCTCGTCCTAGGCTTAAGAGAGTACGAAGCAACCTCAGGATAGTGCATCAACTATGAGAAATCAAGCTTCATGATGGGGAAATACACACGACAGGGATACGCTAGAATCATCCATCTGTTGGGGTGTGAGGGTAACACATATATCATGTCATACCTTGGGTTGTCACTGATCAAGGGCAGAAACAAGATTGAGCACTATAACTTCATCCTACAGAAGATCTCCAATAGAATGGGAACCTGGAGTGGATTCCTACTCAATTTTGTGGGCAGATTGACTCTTCTTAAATCGGTCCTGAACTCAGTCCCTCTTTATGCGCTCCTCACCACCAGAGTACCTCACACTATTATCAAAAAGCTAGAAAGGATCTTCAACAACTTTCTCTAGGAATCAAGAGAGGGAGCCAAAAGAAGAACATGGGTTAGTTGGGAGATAGTTTGCCTACCCGTGGCCAAGGGTGGGCTAGGGATCCAATCACTTGATATTATACAACAAGCTAATCTTAATGAAAGCGTCCTAGAGTGTGTTACAAGAGGACTCTATATGGGCAACCTATTGCAGGAGCAAATGCCAACGTCAACGTTGGAGGGTTGGAGGGAGGACACTGAGTATCCTTAGTTCTTGAATTTAAGCTCCTATGCTTTAGCGTATTAGAAACTAATATGGAAAAGCTTCCCCCTGATAATGTGCAACATCCATTAGGAGTATGCTAGATGTGACTTGTCATTCTGGTTTGCAAACTGGACAGGGGGAGGCCCCCTCTCCATGTATAACAGACATCAACAAGTTTATGGCTCAGACTTGACCATCAGGGACGTCCTTTCCAGTGAGGGGGATTGGAACGTACCCTTCTTGCTGAACAACCTCCACGACGAGGGTATCCAACTCGTCCTCTCTAGGAGGTTTAACATGAATCAGGAGGAACAGGACCAGGCCATTTGGGAGCCCCATGACTTGGGTCGTTTTTCTTTGGCTTCAGCGAAGAAGGTTCTGGAGAGCAGCAATACTCCATGGGAGAGCCCACAAGCTTTCCAAAGATGGATCTAGTTGGCCCTCCTCCTACTCAAGATTTCCATCAACTCTTGGAATTTGATGCACCGAGCCTTGCCAGTGGATGATCAGAATATAGCCTGTATGATACCCATGGCATCCGTGTGTGAATGCTACTTAGATAAGTGCTACGAGGACCTAAGTCATATCTTCCTCAAGGGCGACACTGCGAGATACCTTTGGTTGCTCAAGGACGTCCTTGAGCTCCCTCTTCTCCAGAATAGTCTATCTTGCCAAGGCGCTCTCAAACGGTGTTGGGGAAGAGTGGTACATTACTCTTTCCTAGGGGTGATGAGGGGTCTTCTACCTCAGATTACCATATGTCTCCTTTGGAAGGCAAGATGCCAGAGCCATTTCGAAGGGCACCATATCAACCCCAATAGAATCTGGCATGAAGTAGTGAACCTATTCCACACAGTGACGAGCACTTCTATTTACGATGAGATGGGAGCCCAAGCACACACTATCATGGCATGGCAGCAGAATGCCATCTCTCTTCCACATATATACTTGTGGTCCTATTTCCTGGTGAGATGGAACAAGCCAAGAGAAGGAGAGAACAAAGTGAACGGGATGACAAGAAGATGGAAGACCAGAGGAGAGAGAACTTGCGACATCGCAGTAGGAGGGATAGCAAGGAACTCAAATGGGGAACTTCTTTGGGGTTTCTCCTCTCCAAGCATCACGATAGGGAAAATAGAAGCTTATCTTGAAGCCACCTTCTACGCTATCAACCTGGGACGCACGCTCGACACTAACATACATACGATCCAGACTGACCTCCACCCGGCGGTTGACTTAGTGGTAGGCGCTTTTGATACTCTAGGGAAGATTAAACAGGTTGTCAAAGCAATCAAAGAGGACCTTCATAGGGACAACATCAACATGGCCAAGATCGACAAAGAGGCTAATCTTACTGCTCGGGCTCTAGCAGAATATGGGGCATCCATTTTGGATAGCTTCCCATTTGGGTCTCTACAGCTCATGCCGCCAGTGGCAAGAGAATTTTATCACAAAGACTTACATGAGATACCTTATACGAAGTGTGTAAGAGAATTTTATCACAAAGACTTACATGAGATACCTTATACGAAGTGTGTAAAGCTGACTTAATCCATACGAGTGTGTTGTAATGGCCTTAGGGCCTTTTTAGAGCTTGGAAGGGAGCCAGGGTGAATACGATCTTACCTCCCGGTTAAAATTAAAAAAAAAACTCCAAACCGCTGTACTCAACACATTTCTTCCGCACTTTTCCTGTTGTCCCCTCTGTCTGTATCTAGCGACTCCATCTGCCTCGACTCCTGGCCCTATGTCCGCCTGATAGTAGGTCCATCGACCTCGACACCTGGAGCTCTGTCTGTTAGGCTCTGTCAGCACCACATCCGAGGCTCCCACTACTTTCTGCATCACACATAAGATGACTTCTTCTACACTTTCCCTGTGGTCCCATCTGCCCGTCTCAAACAACTCCATCCGCCTTGACCCCTGAAACTCTATGTCTGCCTAGCTCTATGGTTTGTGCCTGTGTTTGCATTGGAGTCCTCTCCATTGCCTACACGACAACTAGTAGATTGCTCAATATTCACAAAGCAGCGGCTGATGGGGAAGCAGATGACGTGTAATGCTGGATTGTAGGAGATCCAACACGTATAAAAGAAAGGGAGTGGATGAGGAGATGATTACATTAGAAATAATGACCAAATCAATAAATAGAGATACGAGAATCGTCGATAAAAATAAACCCATTGGTAAACCATAGAGTAATCCTCTCCGTCAGATTATTAACAACTAATTTAGGAGGTTACTATATGAACAAATCTTAGTTACTAAATAGTTGTCAAATGAATTTTATTTTCAAATGGATACTATTTTTGTTTTTATATTAAATTTAGACCATGTATTTAATATTTCTTCAATGTGTTTTCTTGGTTTCATATTGTCTGTCCCATGCTTCTTCATAGTGGACATGTCGTAAAATAAGGAACATCCAATGCTATTAAATAATAACCTATATATATTGTTGACAAGTTGAGGGGGACATTACACTAAATTATTTCAGTCGTAATGCATGTAAATTTTTATTTTTATTTTTGTCTAATACTTTAATATGAGAAAACATTATCCTTGCACATCTAAATTACATGATATATATATATATATATATGTAAATAATTTGATATAGGTTAATGGTAAGAATCTATTAAAGCAAGGCAATTAGGATGATGAACATAAAAGGAAAAGGAAAAATGATGATCGTTGAATATGGAAGGATGAAACATATGAGAAAATAAAGAAAATATTTGAACTAAAAAGGAATTATGTGAGAGAGAGGATCTATATTACAAGCTTAATTATAAGGAAGAAGTAGCAGACAACTTCTCTTAGACTTCAATAATTATGTCGGGGGCTATAAAGATCATGGAAGATGAGAACTCTACAAATTGATACTTATCGTTTATGCAACACATGATTACATCTATGTATATAACATAAAAGGTTGTATTTGTTGTATAAAGTATGTGTATTTTGTTTAGATGTAACAAATCTCCATATGCAGAATGTACTATGTATGATTTTTTTTGTTTCTATGTTCTTTTGTATAAAGTCTTCGTATAAAAGATGTAATGAGTTTTTTTGAGAGATTATTAGTAGAATATATATAATGATATCGGTTGTTGCATATAATGAGATTAATCTTTTTTATGATATCCATTCTATGTGATTTTGGTTTGACAATTATTTGACAAATAATCTAAATGATGAAATGCATAATGTTTTTCAAATTAAATATTTTCAGGATCATGTTCAATTATTTTATCAAATAAGTATCTCGACGCACATGTATGGAAGGTTTGTATTTAATATTATGTATATGTATTTTTATTTTAGTAAAAATTACTTTATATACTAGCTACTTCTTATCATTCTAATTTGTTTTAGATTTTGAAACATTTTGAGGATCAATATATTTGTGTTATCAAATCACATTCTCTACCTGCATTTTGTAGAACATTCATATTTGTTATTATGAATATTTATTTTTATTTTACTAAAATTCATTTGATATGTTACTTATCTCTTTCTGATAAAACTCTCAATTTCTCTAGACAGTGAGTCCATTATTTTTCTTCAAAACCCAAGTCATTATAATAACAATATGTTTACTTTTATGTGAATTTATTGGGTTGATATCGAGAATGTTATTCTACTATCTACTACAATAGCATGTTCACTAGAAATTTGTTACCTATTTTGACATAAGTTTTCATACAAAGTGAAATTTAAATCATATGGTTATCTTTTCTCTCAGAAGGATCAATGTTAGTTCAGTAGAAAATTCTCCCAATTTTTAAATTTATAGATTCAACCTAAAAGCAAAATTTACAATATTTTTTATATTTTTCTTAAATAAATAAGGCCAGCATGAATCTCTCCTGATTCATAATGTTGATAGAATTCAACCTAAAATCAAACTCTAAAATATTTATAAAATTTTTCATCTTTCCTAAATAAATAACACCATATTTTAATTATTTGTTACTATTTTTCAAAAATGTTTAGTTTATTTAATAGGACAACAAAAAAAATGCTAGACATATTTGAATTTACAGCAATTTTTTTATATTTTATGACATAAATTTCATCTTCCAAATTATAAGTTAGATAATTTATGTTAGCTTTCTTCAGGGAAAGATTGAAGTTAGCTTTCTTTAGGGAAATATTAATGTTATATTAGTGTGAAACTCCCCTAATTATTTATTATTATATTGATTTAGTGAATTTTTTTCTATAAATTATAATATATTTAAGTTAAAAAATGATATAATTTATGTATAATGTCATTTTCATAAAGTGACATAATGACGTGTGACTAATTTTACATACAATGAAGTATTCACATCTACTAGAGGATAAGAAGGCACCAATAAGAACAAAATAAAAAAATACTATACAAACCTCTCATAAAAGGAAATTTTTTTATTAATGCTTGAACAAATTAGACAGAACTATGTCAAGAGAAGCCAAAGATGTGGCATCCAGTTGGTAAAAATATTGAAGTATGACCAATAGGTCATAGGTTCTAAACCCCCATCCACGGGATGAATGAATGGCCATTTAAAAAAAACCATGTCAAGAGAAAACTTGAGAAATTTAATGAAAAAATAGAGCACAAAAATCAAATTACATAAAACAATAATTCAATGCATGGGTGCTTTGAGATATAAGAATTATATTCACATCCTTATACTACATGGGTAGCAGGCTCTACATCAAATATTAGTGTAACAAATTCCAAATCGACATGCTCATTAGACATGAAAAAAGGGTCGGTCGCATGATGAAAACTCATAATGATACCTACAAAGCCATATATACTTCCTATATGTACACATTTTGTTCATTGTCGTGCAAAAGATGTGTAGTTGTATAAGGTCTTCATATATATAATGTAATGTGTTTTATTGATAGATTCTAATATTTATCTTTTTACTAGAATTACTTATTTGTTGCATTTAATGAGTGTACTTTTCTTTATCATATCCATATCATGTGATTTTGGTTTAACAATTATTTGAAAAATACTCTAAAAAATGAATATGTGCAATGCTTATCAAATTAAATATTTTCAAGATTATGTTCATTTCTGTTATCAAATAAGTTTAACAATTTTTTTTATTTTCCAGTTTCATATTTGTAGGATCAAGGTGATTTGTATTATCAAATAACATTCTCTACTTGCAGTCTATAGAAGTTTTGTATTTGTGATTATCTATATTTACTTTATTTGACTTATAGCTATTTGATGTATTACCAACTTATTTGATGAAATATTATCTCAACTACTGTAGAAAGTCACACCCTTATTTTTCTTCAAAATCCCAAGTCATTGTTAGCACAACATGTTTACTTTTATGTAAATTTACAACTTGATATCTACTATGTTATTCTACTATCTACTAGAATAGCATATTCACTGTGATTTTGTTATCAATTACCAATTCTGACATATATATTTTCATACAAATTAAAAGTTAGATCATTTGGGTTATCTTTCTTCAAGAATGGATCAATATTAGCTCAATATGAATTCTTCTTAATTTTATACAATTCGACCTAAGAGTAAATTTTACAATATTTTCACACGTTTTATTTTTTTAAGTAAATAAGGTCAGCACTAATCCCTTCCAATCATAATTTTATCGAATTTAAACTAAAATCAAGTTCTAAAATATGTATATAACATCTCATTTTTCTTAACTAAATAACATCATATATTAATTATTTATTTAGTAAAAGATTCTTTGAAAAATGTTTAATTTGTTAATTAATAGGACAATAAAAGATAGGTAAACATAAAATACCACACATACATCTATTTATACATTTGAGTATTTGAGTGTTTCGGTGGATGATGGGAATATATAGGAACATTGTTTGTTATTTTTTGACATAAATGTCATCATCCAAACTACAAGTTAGATCATTTATGTTAGCTTTCTTTAGGGAATGATGAATGTTAGCTTTCTTAACTAAATAACATCATATATTAATTATTTATTAAGTAAAAGATTCCCTAAAAATGTTTAATTTATTAATTAATAGGACAATAAACATATAAGTAAACATAAAATACCACAGATACATCTATTTCCATACTTAAGTATTTGAGTGTTTTGGTGGATGATGGGAATATATAGCAACATTGTTTGTTACTTTTTACATAAATTTCATCATCCAAACTACAAGTTAGATCATTTATGTAAGCTTTCTTTAGGGAATGATGAATTTTAGCTTTCTTCAGGGAAAGATCAATATATGTTATCTTAGTGTAGACTTCCTTAATTATTTGTTATTATATTGATTTAGTGATATTTGTTTTTATAAATTGTATAAATTAAATTAACATAACATTATAATTCATGTAGAATTTCATTTTCATACAATGACATCTGGAAGCAATATTAAGAAAGTGATTTGTCACTGATTTACATACAATGAGGTATTCACATATACAAGAGTATAAGAAGGCACTGATAAGAAAAAGACAAAGAGAATACTATGCCAACCTCTCATAAGAGAAATTCTTTTAGCAAAGATCCAACAGAGTAGACAAAATTATTCCAAGAGAAAACTTGAGAAAGTTAATGAAAAATTAGAACAAAAAAATTCAAGTTCGCGAAACAATGATGCAGTGCATGAGTGTTTTGAGATACAAGACTTACAGTCACATCCTTACACTACATGGGAAGTAGGCTCTAAATCAAATTTTAGTGTATCATATTCTAAATTGGCATGCTCATCATACATGAAAATAAGGGGTTGTCGTGTGATGAAAAGGCTCATAATGGATTTGTTGATACCTACAGAGTCATATATACTTCCTAGATGTATACATTATGTCCATTGTGGTGCAAAAATATTTTCATACGAGGTCAAAACATTTTGTTGCTATAATGGAGAAGTTTCTTTAGCAACAAATGGCATTCCATCAGAATTACATGATCTATACACTTCATTGAGTAAATAATCTATTCACTTTAGATAGTGCACAAGAACATACAACAACATTTTTACTTTCACAACAATGGACGTGACTGAAGATAGAAATCTTTCAAAGAGAAACATAGGAATATTTACTTTTAAGATACAAGGATATATCTCTCATTTCATAAATAGGATAATACATAAAGATAGACTTCCATCACATCTACAATTATACTTTTATGACACAGATCATGATGTAGAAAATAGATTACATCAATCATCAAGATTGAGAGAGGACGTAGTCCAAAAACTGATTAGTGCACTACACAAAAATCCATACTCATTTTTTTTGAAGTCTGAAGAATTTAGATAATTTTGATAATGTTTAAATCTTTATCAAATCAAGTCCAAATGTGCACCAAGGAATTCAAAATGCATCAATTTCATCACAAGTGGCTACAATATGGATGGAAAATGATGATGGGAACAACAATGACATAAATTTTCAACGAGATATTCATGTTTACACTCTTGGTGGTAGTGGTCATTGTGTTAATTATTACTATAGATGTTATGATTTGCAATATACTCTACTGTTTCCCCATGGGGACATTGGTTGGCATGAAGGAATTTCACAGAATGATAAAAAGATAGGTGATTGGATCAATCGGGGTTCATCATTAGATATCTTATGTTGTAATGATATAAATGACCTTTTTCTACTGAAGGAAAGAGGTATGATACATACTAATTGAAAAAAAAATCCGTTAGGTACTATGTCATACTAAATACATTTTATTCATTTGTAGCTCTAAAAAAAGATGGAGGAAGACAGTCTCATGTCACGAATACTATTGTTATAAATTACAAATCAGAGTTGACGATGAATGAATTCTATTACATTATGGTAGACTTCTATAATAATACGTTGTTGATATGTATATAAAACTTGAAAGTAGTCATCTAGATTACATAAGAAGAGATAAAAAAGATTAGAGATTATCTATATCAAGGAATAGTTGATAGCTTCAACCACGTGAAAAATAGTGGTGCTGTAGTTGGAAAAAGAGTTATTCTTTCATATTCTTTTATTGGTAGTCCTAGAGACATGAGGAAATGTTATATTGACACAATATCATTAGTTTAAACATATGGTAAACCTAACATCTTTCTAACTTTTACATGCAATTAATCCAGCATGGTCTGAAATAAAAGAAGAGCTCTTGAATTTTGAAGAGGTACAAAATAAGTCGGATTTACTTGTCAGAATATTAAAAGAAAAACTAGAAGAGCTAAAAGTTCACCTATTTATGAGAGATATTTTTGGGCATGTAATTTCTTATGTTTATGTGATACAATATCAAAAGTGAGGACTACGTCATACACATTTTCTTATGATATTAGAAAAAAGTCAAAAGATCACTACACCTGAAGTATATGATCAATATGTATATGCTGAAATACCAGAAAAAGACTCTAATGCACATCTACGTGCTATAGTTTTGAAGCATATGATCCATAGTCCACGTGGAATATTAAACCCAAATAGTGTTTGCATAGAGAATGGATAGTTTAAGAAACATTATCTAAAAGAATTTTCTTCAGTAACAACTTAAGACAAAAATTCATATCCTCTATATCGAAGAAGAGACACTGCTCATTTGGAATGGACTGGATCCACTATGATTGATAATCGTTGGGTAGTCCCTTACAACTCCTACCTATTAGCAAAATACAATTGTCATATGAATTTTGAAATATGTTCTACAATTAAAGTAGTAAAATACTAATACAAGTACATATACAAAAGACATGATCATGTATTATTCCAAATGGAAGAAGAGAAATCTAATAATACGCATGATGAAATTGAATAGTTTATATCTGGACAATGGGTGTCCCCACAAGAAGAAGCTTGGAGAATTTACCAATTTCCTTTGAATGAAATGAGTCTATCTGTAACAACTCTATAACTTCCTATTGAAGAGAGGCATACAGTTACATTCCATGAAAATCAAGACTTATCAACCATTGTACACATTGTGAACTTCTATAGAACAATGCTTACAAAATATTTCAGAAAAAAAATATTGATGATGCAGCTAAGAAATATCTACATAACGAATTTCCGGAGCATTATGTATGGAACAAGAAATCCAAATCTTAGAAAAGAAGAAAATAAGGGAATTCAATTGGAAGGACCATCTTTGCAAAACTCGTTGAAGGTGAGTGCTATTACTTAAATTGTTTATTGAATCATGTCAGAGGTGCTACATCTTTTGGCCATTTGAGGACAATAAATGGAATTCAATATATTATATTTCAAGAAGCAGTTGATAAGTTTGGTTTATTAGAAAGCAATAATAATATTCAAGAATGTCTTGATGAAGCTGCACTATTTCATATGCCTTCATGTTTGTGATAATTATTTTCTACTATAATTGTCTTTTATGCATCAATCAGTTCAGTCAGTCTTTGGGAAAAGTACAAGAACCAAATAAGTGAAAACTTTCTAGAATTACATAAAGGGTACTGGGAGAATGCTTATAACAGTGATCTAAAGAACATCAATATGTGTCTAGAATCAATGGGAAAAAACTCACATGAATTTCACTTACCATCTTTGGTTCAAAATGAAAAAGAGAAGTTATATAAGGAGGTTGAGGAAGAATTGAAAATAATTGTATCGAATGATGATATGTTGACCATTTCAAAATTGAATTATGACCAGAGCTATGCTTATAGGATTATTATGGATTGAGTGAGCAGTGAAAAATCATGAGTATTTTTTATTGATGGTCCAGGAGGAACATGTAAAACATTCTTATATTGTGCTTTATTTGGTAAAATAAGATCATGTGGTGAGATAGTACTTGCAACTACATCATATGGAGTAGCAACATCTTTGTTACTTTTTGGTAGAACTGCACACTCAAAATTTAAGATACCTTTGAACAATGAACAACAAAAAGTATGCAACATTCCAAAACAAAGTAGTTTAAGGGAGCTCCTTCGAAGAACTGAGCTAATAGTTTAGGATGAGGTGTCCATGAAAAAAAAACAAGCAATTGAGTCATTAGATCTCTTACTATAAGACATGACAACCAACACCTTGTTTTTTGGAGGAAAGATTGTTGTTTTTGGTGGCAATTTTAGACAAATTCTACCTGTTGTTCTAAAAGGAGAAAAAGAACAGACGATTGGGTCAAGTTTTGTAAGATAAAAATTATGGGAACATGCTGAGAAATTACAATTGAAAGAAAATATGAGAATTATATCAGATTCCTCTTTTAGTAGGTATTTACTTTTTGTTTGAAATGGTACATCTTTGATCGTAGTTGGAGATCAAACTAAGATTCCGAAATGCATGATAATCCCGTTTACTAGTGAGATATCTTCTAAGCATGAGTTAATACATTCAATATTTCCTAAACTTATAGATCATGAGGACACAATATATTCCCTTACAAATCATGCAATTTTGACTACAAAAAATGAGTTTGTAGATGAGATAAATTAACTATTGATTAAAATGTTTCTTGGAGATAAGAAAGACTATTTTAGCTTCAATTCAACAATTGATACCACTTATCAATTTCAAGAAGAAGAATTTCTAAATTCATTGACCCCTTCTGGTCTTCCACCTCATAAATTAGTACTTAAAAGAAATTGTCCAATCATACTGCTTAGAAATATCGATCCCCTTTTAGGTCTTTGTAATGACACACGTCTTATTTTTAGAAGTTCAAAAAAATGTTATTGATGCTAAAATAATAGTGGGACATAGAAGAGGACAAAGAGTATTATTCCAAGAATTTCATTGATGCCAAAAGATTATGAGAAATTACCATTTTCCTTTAAATTTTCAGTTCAATTATGTTTTGCTATGACAATCAATAAATCACAAGGACAAACTTTGGAAAAAGTTGGAATATATCTACCTCAAGTAGTATTCACTCACAGTCAGCTATATGTAGCTCTATCTTGGGTTGAATCACCAAAGGATCTTAAAGTTATCATTAAACCAGCCTCTATACAAGACAAGAATTACACATCAACAAGAAACATAGTCTACACTAAGATATATATTATCTTCTACAAGAATATATTAGGTACAAAACATGTTCTTGCATATGATATCATAACTACAAATCAATTGCAATTTTCTTTAATAAGGAAACATTTATATTTTTGTGTTACTAACTTATGTTTTGTATTATATAGTTTCATAGTGTTTGAAAGAGATGGGAAAATCTTACAAACTACTATATGAGATTAGTGACACTCTGCCACATTGGACTATAAAGGTAAAGACCACTAATATGACAGATCCTACAAAATCAAAAGATTGGAAACATTCATACATGAGAATATGCTTCATAGATGAAAAATTACAATCTTAATCCTTATAAATTACCTACTTGGTAAACTTGACAAAGTAATGATATGAGCTAATTACTATTAAGGGAATGAGGATGCAAGCAGACATGTTTAATGATGACATTGAATGGTTTCGTGATATATTTGTGATAAACAACACATACTACATAGTGAAACCTGCACTATCTTTGCTAAAACCAGAGTATTACTCAGGAAACTCAAATGATCATAGATGCCAAATGGTAATCAAGAAATTTACAATTGTGGAGAGTGTAGAAGATGATATCACATATGAAGAGCCTATGAAGTTATAACTTTTATCTCTAGCAGATTTCTTGCAAATGGAGACAATTTCAAAAAAATTGGTAAGTATATATTTCTATATTTATGTGTGTTTCTTTGTTTCTTATAATTAGATAAGTCTAATAAGAGATACACACACAGATATAGTTGCCATAGCCATGAAAGTTCTTCCAAAACAAGAAACAAAGAGAAAGCGAGACCAAATGGATGTCAGCTTTCGAGATATTCTCTTCATTGTTTTTTTGTAAGTCCCAAGATATATCACATTTTAGGTTTATCAAATCACATTTTTTACTTAAACTTTATATTCTCCAAGCTTGCAGGTGGTGCATCTATCAACATGGGGAAATTTTAGAGGACGGATCTGCTGGTCCTCCTTTTATTAGGTGTAGGCTACTCCTTTGATCATCTACATACACATGTAGTAGTGTGGATTAAATGCATTTTCCAGGTGGGATCATCTGCTTCAAGGTGTAGCATGTTCCTCATTTAATTAGGACCAAAAGATAGACTGATCAGTGTGAACAAATATTGCATCTAATAGACAACACACCTATTATTGTTGCAAAAAGTCTAATATCAAAATATATCTATGGTAACTCTAATTTGATGATAAAATATTTTAATCTACTTTATCAATTACTAATATCATATTTACAGGAAAAAGAACTTTATCGACAGGCAAAGAAATAAAAATGTTGATAAATCCACTATTGTCAGAAGTCAAAGAACTACAAGACTGGTATGTCTATTATTTTTTACATCATAAGTGATCCAATCATAAATAAGCTAGGGCTAAACACCAACTTTTATTTAGGAAAGAGGCTCATTATGATATACTCGAAGAAGCTATAACTGAGTAAAATAAGAAAATACATTCAACCAAATCAATTGCAGAAGTTTTAGCCTCTACTAAAATGGTAAAGTCCTTATTTTTCTCATAAATTCTCACACTTTTATTAATTGTATCTAACACCAACAAAAAAGTCTATGTAGGAAAGGATGGAAAACCAACAAATATTACCATTCCTACTCAGCAAGATCTCTGGTACATGGCTTGCAAGAAGTGCCACAAAAAAACTACCACCACTTATGCTACAAGTTACTTTTGTCAATGTTGTTACTGAAAATCCACTGCTACACCATGATATCTAAAATACATCACTGTTTTTAGTATAAAAATTACTTTTTCAGATAATTTTTTTAATTCGTTGCAGGTGTATTTTGAAAGTTCAGTTAGACGACTCCACTGGTGGCACTCTATCTACATTATTTGGAAAAGAAATAGAAAGTCTTCTCACATGTGATCCTAACATATTAGGGACACTTACTCCAATGGTAAACAATTCATTTTTGTCTATGGATAACAATTTGAAGGAAATAATACTCTTATGTTCATAACCCATAGGAACAATATGATCTTATTGAAAAATGGCAAGCCAAGCTTCGTGCAATGCAATTGATATTTCATGTACAAATTGTCAACAACTATAAAAATAATGTCCAATTGAAATTCATGAAGGTCCAACCATGTCAGGATACCTAGAATTTCATGCCCCTGAAGGTCAAAGATGTGAGGATACCTAGAGTTTTATACCCATTTTGTAATATTTTACGTACATATACTTATGGAGGTACCTAGACTTTCATGCCCCCCCGCATAGTCTTATACCCATTTTGTAATACTGTATGTACGTCTACTTATGGAGGTACCTAGAGTTTCATTATGTAGTGTGTCATGTATATGTCAACTTGATGATGTTATCCGCCTACATGTATTACTTAAACTACAATATCCTACGAATGCGTATATATTGCTTTTTCAACTTTATTGATATGTCATGGACAAACATTTGAAGAAAATACAACAAAAGATACACATGTATTTAGCACGTGCAATCTGCTTATTTTAATAGAAAGGTAAATGAATTGATGTTGTTTCCATTTTTTTTTTGGTAAACCATTACATCAGTTTATTAAGACCCCGTGCGGGTACTACGTCAGGCATATCATAAAGAAGATCTTGTCGAATCTCCTGAGGGCATTCCCTCGTATACAACACCTCTTGTGGGATCTTGATGAACCACTTAACCATTCTGTCCGCCAACCCATTAACTTCTCTCGTTACCTTAATCATTCTGTATTCATGCAATCCCCTTAAGTTGTTTTGAATTCCAGCCACCAGTCTCCTGCACTTTGGTGGGACTGCCGCTTGATCTAGGATAAACATCGCAGCCAACTTCGAATCCGACACGATTTCAAGGGGGGTCCAACTTGAACAGAATGCTCTCTGCGTTGCTCTCAACAGCGCCAGCAGCTCCCCTTCGAGCACATCCTCGCCCGTGTGCTTCTCCGCTCCACCATCAAGCCACCTTCCCTCGAAGCTGGTGCTCAGCATTTTCCGGTTCTTGTCTACAACTACATCAAGACTCAACTGAAGCACTCCTCGTGCAGGGGGCCTCCATCTCCCCTTGTGTGTCTCCCCTGCAATGCCATCTCACTCCGCTCGGGTGGGTCTGTACACCCTGTTTAGTTCTGCGATAACATCCTGGATGTCTGTATACATCTGTTGGATCGGAACCAGCTTGCCTCTGAAGATCGCCTCATTTCTCATCTTCCATATCTTCCACGCCGTTACAGCAAACACAGTTGCCCACTGTGTCGATTCCACGTTGTCCCATAGCCATTGGGCCTCGTCCTGCTGCGGTACGGGATCTGCTCGGGTGCCCTGCATTTTTCTCCAGACCTGTGCAGCTCTTGGGCAGTCTCTCAAAGCATGTATTATATCTTCACTGGCTGCTCGGCGAATGGAGCATTACCCGCTATTCTCCAACCCTCTTCTTCTTCTCTCCTCATTCGTCAGTAAACTTTTGTTCCCAATTAACCACAGAAAATATTTAATCCTTGCCGGTACAGGAAGTCTCCAAATGCGACCCCAAGGTTGGGCAGGTCCCTAGCCTTGGCTGCAAGTGCGTATGCTTGTTTAACAGTGGGGATTCCGTGGTAAGCATTATCCCAATACTTTTCATGTGGTTGTTCTTGCATCATAGGGGGCGACATGCTCCTGATGATGTTAACTGTTTTCTAGTTGAATATAGCTTCAATGAACTGGAGGTCCCATCCACCCTCTAGGCTCACCATGTCGGCCACTTTCAGGTCTTCAAGCTCCGGCACAATGGACATGTTTTGTTTCAGTACTGGTTTGCCACCGCGCAGCCATCTATCTTGTCACACATTCGCTCCTGATGTTGTTTCCATTTATACACCTAGATTTAAAAATAGCTATAATTTTTTATTTATTTAAATGCCTCTCAGGTTATATATATAGAGAGTCAGGCTAGAATACACACGAATGTATCCGAAGCATAATGCACTCAAATATTTTTTCGTGATGTAATATTTATTATAAGAATCTAATCTGTTGATCTTCTTAAACATCTTGTAAATAGTTCATATATAAAATTTGAGCGCATGTGAATATTTATAAGTCATGTTATAAAGACCATAAATATAATGTATTTCAAATAAGTTTAGTGCATCAATTTTTTTCTTCTCTCGGATGACTAAGTTAGACTCATTTAAATGAGCTCAAATTTGTATGGAGCCTAATTATAGTATGACGATGAAGATTAATGATTTACATATTGCAAAAAATAGTTATATACAAGCAATACTTGAGTGTATTGCGCGATCTGTAAACTCGAGTGTATTCCAGTTTGACTATATATATATATATATATATATATATATATATATATATATATACCCGCCCCCCATTCCGGTTACTTTTTTTTAAGTTGGTTACTTTTGACATGTAGATGGTTACTTTACCTTGCAAAATGTTGAGTTTCATGCATAGATAGTTACGTTTGTAATAAAAGATTTCAAAACACGGTTATATATATATATATATATATATATGTTGTGTATTTTGTACGGGATTACTTTTTTAGTCATATAGTTACTTTTTGATCAACATAGTTACTTTTTTTGATAGCAAAATTACTTTTCTGGTCAGAACAATTACTTTTTTGGCTGCCGGATAACGAAATCCGGACTACCCGCGCGGGTATTAAAAAAACGGTCATATATATATATATATATATATATATATATATATATATATATATATATATATTCAAGTTGGAATACACTCGAGTGTACGGATCGCACGCTACACTCAAATTGTGTTTGCATATCAAGACTATTTTTTTATAAAATGTAAATGATTGATCTTCATTGTCATTCTATAATTAGGCTACATACAAATTTTGAGCGCATTTAGATGAGTGTAAGTCACTCATCTGAAGGCAACAAAATCGACGCACGAAATTAATTTGAAATGCATAATTTTTGTGGTCTTCGTAACATGATCTATAAACGTCTAAATGAGCTCAAATTTTGTGTATGTATTATCCACAAGATGTTTAAGAAGATGAACATATTAGATTTAAAAAAATATATTGGAAAAATTGTTGAGTCCGAATATTCTAACTGACACTCTCTCACTATATATATAATAATAATAAAAAATTAAAATCCCCTTACGGCCTACGCAGAGGAATTGCCGCACAACGCCTGCTCCCTGCCAAACGGACCATGGCTCTTTTCCGGCCACACTCGTTGCCCGCTTATCGGTCCACCGCCGGGTGGTCACCTGCTCGTTTGCACTGCTGCGTGCTCGCCACCAGGTCTGCTCGGTCGGAATACAGGGATCTTCCGCTTACAAAGTTACTCCTCTCTCTCGGCCATTTCATTTGTTTTCTCTCCAGGTCTACTCTGCCATTTCCTCGGGAGAAGGCCAGGCACTATCGGGAACTCGAGGCGGCTGTTGGCGCTGTGGAGAGGGCGTGCCGTCTTTGTATCAATGCGAGCCTTCTCTTCCTTTAATCACGGCTGTTACATGTCTCGAAGCTAATGAATGACTGCTAACTTTTTATTGACGTAGATATGATTCTTCACATCGCAGGTGAAGAGGACGCTCCTATCTGGTGACCGCCAGATTCTCGAGAAGGATGACAGTACGCCCGTGACTGTGGCGGATTTCGGTGTCCAGGCTTTGATCAGTTTGGGTATATTCAATTTTCATTTACTTTGCTCGAGTGTAATAAATAATCTGGGGAGACCGAGTTTTGGGATATTTCAGTATCGAAATTGCTGACAAATGGTGGCGATATACCTGCTTTATTTTGGGGATTGATAACATGAGGTAATCTGCAATGATAGAGCTGGGAAGACTGTTTCCATCCATACCGTTGGTGGCAGAAGAGGACTCCTCGTCCCTCCGCTCAAGCTCTGTCCGCGACTTGGATGGTCTCAGTGTAGGCAGCAGCTTAGCGAATGCAGTCCTTGATGCTGTGGTTAGCAATGTCAGCGGTGGCTCTGACAATTTCTTAACTTCAGATGAAGTTCTGGAAGCAATTGATCGAGGGGGCAAGAGTTTTTCATTTAACGATGAGAAGCCTGCGACATATTGGGTATATCTTTTATTTTCTCTTATTTTGCACAATGTGCATGTAGTTGGGTTATAGGGCACGTTGCATATGTGGCCTTGAGTTCGAAATAGTATTCTTCGGAGTTGGCCATACTAATATCATTTGACCAGTTACTTTTATACTTATATGTCCTGGCCAATAGAATATTTCAAGATAAAATGAAAAAAAATTCTCAAGTGTTCTACTGCGACCCCCTGGATCTGACTTATTTGATGCAATGAGAATGTGTTAAGACACATTTTAGCAGTGAATTTGAAGGTCTTCAAGATCACTGTTTGTCCTCATAGCTGGGCATCACGATTGAATTCTTTCTTACTTTTTTCCCTCTCTTTTTAATACATCTCCAAAACATTGTTATAAATGCCATGGACCTCTTAAAGTTTGTTTTTTTAATTTGTTAGCTGTAAACTTCAAACTTTTTATTCACGTTTACTTACTCTGATAACCTTCAACCAGTAATAATTTACTAACAGGTACTTGATCCCATTGATGGAACTAGAGGATTCTTGCGAGGAGATGATGCTCTATATGTGGTATGCAGACAGATATCTACTTTGAAACTTGCATCAGAGCCTCTTTCTTGATGCATTTGATGATTTGTTTTTGCTTCCAACTTTCATTGCATAAAGCTTGCACTGACTTCAAAGAGGTTATATATTACCTTCTTGCTGGTCTGATGTGCCATCTGCCATTGTAGGTTGGTTTGGCCCTCGTTGTTGAAGGAGATGTTGCAGTTGGCATTATGGGTTGTCCTAATTGGAAGCAAGATTCACGTTCATCAGACTGGTTGGACAAAAATCAGGTTGAGAAGTCTGAATCTGGAATAATCATGGTGGCTCATAAGGGTTGTGGTACCTGGACTAGGATGCTTTCACTGGCATCGAGTGACATTGTTAACACCAATGTCGACTGGTTGAGACGTTATGTTGATAATATTTCTTTATTCAATGAGGCAAAATTTTGTATTCCTGATAGTCAGACATGGGACATGATACCGATGTCTACTACACTGAATGCAGTAACTGATGCGAAATGCCGCGAGGATGTCGATAGTATACTTCTGTTACGAATATGCTGTGGCAGGTACTTTGTGTTCTCTAAAACATCAGATTTTACTTGTTTCCTCATGATATTTTTTCAAACTTTCCGGAGCAGCTTGTCTTTTGCATATTGACTCTAGAGACGTTTCTGTGCAAGCTTTTCCACTACAATTTTTGTGTGTTGATTCTATTTACAAACGAAACATATGATAATCATGATGGTTGTTTGTCTAGTCTTGTTCCTTCTTCTCCAGGAATATTATTTCAACTCTCGAGTATCTAGGATGACTGATAATTACACATCCTTTTCTTTGGTCTATCTAGCCTGTGTAAGTACCTAACGGTTGCATCAGGAAGTGCGTCTGTATTTATCCTTCGTGTCAAGCAACAAACTCTTATTAAGGTACTACTGTCAGCAGCTTGTTTATGTCGGCTTAATATATGACATAACTGCAGTTCTAAACTTTGATTTTCTGATTCTTCTTACCTTGTAAGGCGTGGGACCATGCTGTTGGAATGATATGTGTACATGAAGCTGGTGGACAGGTGATCAAATCTTTACATAGTAACACTAGTTAGCAAACTTCACAGAGTACTTTGTCACTTGGCTAAATATTATGCACAGAAATTTCACCACATATAGTTATTTTCAGATTATATGAATTATCCAAGATTTTCTGCCTTTGTATGTATTTCATAAGAAATTTCACATGATGACATATGTGCGCGCTTGTGCATATCCATGCGTGTGTGTGGTGAGGGGACATAGAAACGGATCTTTTTTTTTTTGAACTCGATATCTTTTACCTTTGTTGAATTAATGATGGATCAGGATTAGTAATTTGATTAAAACGGTTTATGTCGAAAAGAGCAGTTATTATTATTATTTCGAGATAGGCTTTCCTCTCCTATACATAGGAAGTGGAGGAAAAAAAAGGAAGCTTACAAAATCCTAATGGGCCAACTACTCATAGGCCCATAATACTGAAAACTAAAGATAGAGAGATAAAGAAACAGATAAATACAGAAAAAACTATATATATATATATCACAATACTACTTCTCAAGCTGGGCTTATATGTCTAATATGCCCAGCTTGCAACATAATTTTGAAACTCTCTTTCCAGAAAGAGGCTTGGTGAAAATGTCAACAGTTTGTTCTTCAATAGGTAAGAAGGGAGCCTAACTTCTATGCCATCACAGCATCACAAAGAAATTACAATCCACCTCAATTTGTTTGGTCTAGATTGTTGGAAATAAAGGTAGCTGCCCAATTATCATTGTACATTGGAATATCATATGTAACAGGAAACCCAAAATTAGCTAAAAGGCATTTAATACATTTATGCTCACAAGTAGTATATGTCATTGCACGATACTCAAATCCAACAGTGGATCCGGCAATTACATTTGGCTTCTTGTTGAGCCAAGTAACTGGATTACCATCCACGAAAGCACAATACCTAGGTGTAGATCATCTATTGGACTTGTTGCCTGACAGTCTGCATCAAAACAACTATTAACATTCAAATGGCTATTCTTTTCATAGAACAGCTTGAAACATTCGTCAAATATCTCAGGACACGGCAAACTGCATCTCAATGACTCTAGGTCAGTCTATAAATTGACTGTGAACTCTAATTACAAAGCAGATTTCTGATCTAGGATAACGGTGAGGTATAGGGGCTTCCCAACAAGACATCTGTAGCTGAACTTGTCCTCCAGTAGTTGATTTATTTCTGACCTTAAGTCATGTGCTTGATCCATAGGAGAAACAACAGGTCGACACCCACACATCCCTGTCTCACTCAATAAATCTAGGGTGTACTTCTGCTGAGATAAGGATACTCCTCTTTTGCAATGTGCGGCCTCAATACCCAAAAAGTACTGTAAATGACCTAGGTCTTTGATAAAAAGTGATGCAATGATATCATCCACATTTACAATAAGAATGACCATGCCAATATTAGTAGTTCTAATAAAGACAAAAACAATCACACTGAGAACTAGAAATACCAAAACTTCCCAATATTAGAGATAACTTATCAAACCACATCCAGGGACTAATGTTTTAGAAAGCGCGAAGTAGGAAGGGAGTGGGCGTGACCTTGTAGCTGCTTTAGTGCCTGACAAGCGCTTAAGCGGACACTTTTTTGAAAAGTGTATACTTTCTTTTTTTGTATATTTACAAAATTACACATATACAATTACACACATATATCATATATATACATATATATGTTTTTATAACCGTATATTACGAACTTTAATAATTATAACATCAAGTATATATTCAACTCAGAATTGATTGTATGCAGTATAAATTACTATAAACTAGTGGTATAATATAATATGTGACTATTTTAGCATCAATATTCCGATATGCAGGTATTAATCAACTAGAGTATTCATATACTTAGTAATTTCGTACAATAATAATAATAAATACAATATTCATGTCACCAATGTAGTATATAATTAGTAATAACTAGCCAGTAACTATGCAATTAGTAATAAAGTAAAGAAAAACTATTAGATTAGAGCAGAAAATATTATATAGTCACTAAACAAAGCCTATAAACTATATAATGATTTACTTAGACTTAGAATATTATATTATCTACAACAAGTTATGAATGGTAGTTGTAATTGCATAAAAAGTAGCAGAAGAATCCATGCTTTATACTGCATTCTAATATGTCTAAGTTCATATATAGACAATATTCATATATGAATATATGATCTATATTTTCATATCTATCAAAATTTTGGTAAGTACTATGTTTGTAGAGTAGAAATTACTATAGGAACATGTTTAGATGATGTTTTTTACCAAACAAGGATGACAGCAGGAAACATTTTTAAAATGGCCCATAAAGCGGCCTAAGCGGCCTATTAAGCCGCCTAGGCGGGAAAAAGTGGGCGCTTAACATCAACCCGCGTAACTGAGTGCTTAATGCCAAATTAGGTGCCCAAGGGCCTTGGCCATTTTTTAAAACAATATTGGGGTCTTTGTTTTAAGCCATATATTGCCAAGACACATTTTCCTAGAATACTACCCTTGAGCAACATACTGAGGAGTTGGTTCATATAAACATTTTTATGAAAAATATAGATCGACTTTGTATCATTGAATTTACCTACCTACAAAATATTATGGACATTGGCCGTTATAGATTGTCCTCACAATATAAAAAATTTCAATACCCCAATTGAGTTTTGGTCTGACCATTAGATGTAAAATATGTATATTGTATAGATGGATAAAGAAATGATGTATGTGAAGGTGATTGAAGAGGAGAACAGATATGAAAATTAAGAGGACTGATTGTTTACTGATTGAAGAGAAGAATATTAAATTGAGGATGCATTGCAAGTTTAGGATGCCTATGAAAGTGAGTGAGGGAAAGAGGGGAGAACAAGAAAAATTCAATAAAGAAAAGAGAAAAGAAAAGAAAGAAGAAGGAAGTGTTCTGCGAGCACTTACTTCAAGTTGATGATTTTGGGTTAATGAAGCTACAAGTCACCACAGTTAGAAATTAGAAACATGAAAGAACACAGTAAGCGAAGTGAGAAGAAGAAATGCAGTTGTAGGGAAGAAGGGGAGTAAGGAAATAGAGGGGGCAATAGAAAGAAGGGGGAAGATGATAAAAGCGGTCGCAACACAATAAAAAAGTAAGGAAAAAACAGATAAGCAGGACACAACACATAAGTAATAGAAGGGAAGGGGAGAAGGAATAAAAAAGAGAATGATGATGCAATAGTTGGGAAAAAAGGATGAGGAACCACATTAGAGATAGGCAGGAAGGCGATAAAGGACGATGTTGCAACATAGATTGTTGGAGGAGTCATGGTTGGGGGTTTAGTGTACAACAAAGTTCTTTATTCGTGGGCTTGTATAATAAAGAGCAAACAACTTAAAAGAGAAAAATCGCTGAATGTCACAAGAAAATGCTAAAATCATATAAATCATGAAAAGTTATGAAAAGGTACAAAAAATCGACGACCAACGTAATAATTGTGTCAAATATTTGGGAGCTTACAGAAATGCTGCAAAATCTCCCAATTTTTGTAAAATTCGAAGACATTTGTTACAAAGTACACACATGGGGGTTGGACACGTCAAAGCTGCTTAACATCAAGATATCGTACGCATATGTACAACCATACAACAACTACACAATTCTATATTAAAGTTCAACGTAATCAAGATCTTAACTCCTAATACTCTTATCATGCCTTTTTTTTACTCTTATTTTAACTTTCAAGACTAAGGACGGTATCGGTTTCAGCATAACATTATTTTACAAAGTCTCTACTGAGATTTTTATCTAACAATTTGGAGGTGTTTCCTCCATTATGTTACTAGTTAGTAATAAAGGCCATTTTGATCCAAGCAACACATACTGAAAGTATGATATATGGAAACAATGAATATTGTGAACAAGAAATTTAGAATTATTTTCTATTTAAAGATGGAAAAAAGTAGCTTGCACCCCAGCTTTATTGAACAAACACATGAATCAACGTTAAAAAATTATTAGAGATCCTACATTACTGTGTCGAAAAATGCTACAAGCGAGCAAATTAGTTCATCGAATGACTCAAATAGCTTACTATTATTCAAAAATATAAAGGTGGAACTAGTCTAAGTTTAGGCCTATTGATGAAGTCATTATCTATAGGCTCTATTGTGGCTTTATTGTATTCATTTACTGCCTCCTATTCATCATCCAATTCCTCTTGATTAACATCTTCATATGGATAAATGAAATCATAACCAAAAGCATTGATGTTGAAAAAATCAATGGATTTTACACTGTTTAAATTCCGGCAATGGTTTTCACTGGATGCAAATTCACTCTAACTTAGACCCAGTCATGCAATTTCTTAGGTTCAAGTTGGCTTCTTTTTTCAGTGTGGACCGTATCAAAAGTATTCCAGTTTCTTTTGCATGCAGAATTGCTGCATGGTTGTGTTAGTAGTCTGATAGCCTACTTCTGCAAAATTGGGAGTTCCCCACCATACACATCCCACCAAACTCCTATTGAGAGAAACATGAATTAGAAATAATTAATACATTTGTAGTACTAATGAAATCAGACATAAAAATGCTTCTTACTAGGATGTGTGTGAGATAGGGATTTAACAAATGGGCTGAAAGCATCACAATCATATTCACAAAGTTCATGTGTGATTTTGGGTCTTTCAAGCACATCGACAATGAATGTCTGATTTACTTTGTTCATCCAAGCTTTACTTCTTCATGCTTTGTGACTCTTTTTTCATGATGCAGCTTAGGGTTTGAATAAGAAGCAAAAACATGAATAAATTTGTAAGGTTTTTTCTCCATCTTTTATCTTTAACTTTATACTAGGCTTAAACAAATCCAATTCACTACGGAATAGATTTTAAGTAGCTTTCTTGGCTGTATCTAGTGCCTCGTATTTTATTACGAGTTGTGGATCCATCTCCCATCTGCTAGCATCAACACTTTCACAATTGGCTCATTAGTACTAATAACTTATATAGCTGTAGCCCAAAACTCATGTCCTTGGATAATATGATAACTTGCACAGCCTCCTTACTTATAGATTAATGGAGTTCTCTTCATTCAACAGATTGAGCCAAAATAAAGAACAAACATAAGAAGTTAGTTGCGAATCGGGTTGCCCCTGGCCTTTTTTAACGCCTTCCATTTATGCGATTCTTCATCAAGTCTACCCTATGTATCATGTATAAAGTCATGGACAAATGTTAGCTTGTGCTAGATTTGATGAGGAGCACACTAATGAAAAGGAGTTAAAAAGGCCAAGGGCAACCTGATTCATAACTAGCTTCTTGTGTCTATTCTCTATTTTGACTTAAGAGCAACCCTTGAGATTCATGTTTGCATCCATGGAATGGAGAGAACTTCCTCAATCTAAAAGTAAGGATGATATGCAAAATAAATATATTATTCTGGGACATGAGTTTCTGAGCTACACGTAAAGCAATATTTAGTGCTACAAAACCAATTGTGAAGGTGTTGTGTCTAGTAGAAGGAGATGGATCCACCACGGCTTACATTTATGAGGAATCGGACAGAGTCATGGGAATTAACAAAATAGTGTTCCGTGCTGAATTGGATTTGTATGTCTTATTGGAAAGTTATGGATAACATTTGGACAAATATGCTACCTATACCTGCTCATGGTTTTCTACTTATTTGAACCTTGAGCAGCATTATGCAAAAAATTCAAAGCGGTTGTAAAGGTAAAGCAAGGGTTGATCCAAAGTAATTTAGAAAATGATTGTTGATGTGTTTGAAAGATCTGAAATCACACATACGCTCCATGATTATCATTTCTTTGATTGTGATGTTTTCAACCAACTTGCTGCTGAATCCCTTGTTACACACATCCAAGTAGTGTTCTCATAGGCCGATGGCACCTTGGATGACCCCCAAAGTGGCATCAAAGAAATCTCATTGGAGACCCGTGGGCCACTCGTCGATGGGTATTCAGCCCGATGGCTTTCCAACCTGATGATCAACCGAGCCATTGGTCTCACACATTCACCAAATGACGACCCGTCGGGGAGTCAACACCCAACTAAAGATCATGTTGATGGTTGGGCACTTCATTGGACATACCTTCCCAACGGAAACTACCGATGGCACTACAGACCGAAGCCCAACTGCTACCAACGGACCATGGCCCGATGGTTAGCCAGATTGGAGGAGCTTGATGGGATCAAGTCCAGCACCAATAACCTGGTGACGATGCCACAGGCCGTCGACCGATGAACACACTGAGAACCCAAGCTCTATGCTCAACCCATGAGCACCGACGGTTGGTTAGAATTGTCGACCCATGACGGTCCAGGCTACATCACATAGATGCTACTGCGGACAACCTTGCCTCTATTGTTAGTTAAAATGCGTGCCCTGAGGCACATGCTTTGAGGCTTGCGGCGCATGTAAAGTACCCTGCACCTAGATGCCTCGAGGACCTGACGAATTACCTATAAAGGACCTATGTTTTCCGCCACGACGTGCTGCAAATTTCCATGTAGTCCAATCGACAAGATGAGAGTCAAGGCTTTTGTTAGAGAGTCTGTTTATTATTGTTATTATTGTCTTTGTAATATAGGCCCAAGTATGTCTTGGCCCATTAGGGTTAACTTGTATCATGTATGCTTCCTTGTTCTCCTATATATAGGAGCAAGGTTTCTCTTATCTAATACATCGATTAGCCGTTTCTTATTATTTAATATGGTATCAGAGCAGTGATACAACCCTAAACCTAGAGAAGACAAAAATTCTTTCTTCCGCCTGCGGGCATCAACCGTCCTTCTTGGCTTCGCCGCCTACCAGACATATATTCCACCTCAATCTTCCGTCCTCAGGTCATCCCTGCCAATCCAACCCATCCGTCACATGTAGCTGCCTACCTATACTGCCTGTCACAACCACCACCAACAATCCCCCTTTTCTGCCCCTAATATATATTCTCCCCCTTTTTTAATCGATTAGGTAGATTCGGGTAGAAAAATAAATAGATCTCTCTCCGACCTGAAAAGGAGATTTGTTTAGCCCGTAGGGAAACAAATTCGGGGGTGCGGAGGCGGAGCCCCCACAAAAATCCAATTAGGCTACAAAATGGATCCGATTAGCACAAATATGTAGATTGCATATGTGGGGCAGTAGAATAAGAAATTGAGGAGAAATAAAATAAGTATGTGGGGTTGTTTGGTTTGCGGTGAAGAGCGTTGGCTAGCCGCAGATGGGTGGGGCGGTAGGACCAAACACCAAGGAAGCAGCAGGACAGTAGTTTTGTTAGGGCATGGAAACGGCTGTAGGAGCAGGCATGAGCGACAGGAAAAATATAAGGAACTTGGTGGGCTGTGAAGCACCCGACAGCTGTAGCATTTGCGACAGTTGGTAGCCTTTACGAGGCAAGCAACAATAGTCAGAGCATATGACGGTTGCGGTAACTAGGAGGGTCAGCGGCGGGCTGGCATTCAGGATCCATCGGTGACCAAAAGGAGCAGCAATAGGGTACCACAGGGTGGCGGCGACAACGGCACATTGAGTAGCAGCAACATAGGGACAGGAAGGGCCGACGGTGCAAAAGCGGGCAGGCAACAACTTGACGGTGGCAAAAGGCATGATGCAGCGACGTCTTTTACTTTCTAATACAGTGCTAACAACGCGATGGGTAGCAAGGCTGCTTTGATACCATCTTTAATAATATAAGATGGCTTGGGACCAAAACCCTACATGAGAGAGAGAAATGGAGCATCGCCCCCTTGCGGGCGGTCGCTGCCCTCGGCGGTGCTTGGCTGCCCACAGGGAATTCCCTCTTAATCCGTGCTATCTGCTCCTCTAACATTAACCCATTGTAGCAACCCTCTACTCTCCAGCCGCTGCCTCACCTTGCCGTTGTTGCCTCTATGTTTTTCCACTACCGCCTGTCCATGCTGCTCCTCCTGCCTACCCCATGACAAGCCGCCATCGACTCTTAGTTGCTGCCATGCGCTCCCGTGGTGCCACCCAACCACTGCCTAGCCGTCGCTGGCTGCTATCAAGCAGCCTTGCTACCCGTCGCGTTGCCGACACTATATTAGAAACTAAAAGATGTCGCTTCATAATGCCTTCCGCCGCCGTCAAGTTGCTGCCTGCCCGCTTTTGCACCCCAACCCTTCCTGCCCCTGCGCTGTTGCTCCTCCATGTGCCGCCGCTGCCGCCACCCTGTGGTACCCTATTGCTGCTCCTTTTGGCCGCTGCTGGACCCTGAATGCCAGCCCGCCGCTGGCCCTCCTAGTTACCGCAACCACCATATGCTTTGACTAGTGCTGCTTGCCTCGTAAAGGCTACCAACTGTCGCCAATGCTACAGCTGTCGGGTGTTTCACATCCCACCAAGTTCCTTATATTTTTCCTGTTGCTCATGCCTTCTCCTACAACCGTCGCCATGCCCTCACATAACTGCTGCCCTGCTGCTTCCCTGGTGTTTTGTCCTACCACCCCACCCATCTGCAGCTAGCCAACGCTCTTCACCGCAAACCAAACAACCCCACATACTTATTTTATTTCTCCTCAATTTCTTGTTCTACTGCCCCACATATGCAATCTACATATTTGTGCTAACTAGATCCATTTTGTAGCCTAATCGCATTTTTGTGGGGGCTCCGCCTCCGCATCCGCAAATTTGTTTCCCTACGGGCTAAATAAATCCCCTTTTCGAGTCAGAGAGAGATCCATTTATTTTTCTACCCGGATCTACCTAATTGGGTCATTTTGCACCTTGATCTCGCATTATTGGCTACCTCCTTTACATATTTGCCTATACAACCCTTGCCTCTACCATTGGTTTTGACTCTCCACTCCAACCACTCTCTTGATTCTTTTTGTGGTTGGCGTGAGGGGGAGAATAGAGGATGAAGAGTAGAGGGAAGAGATGAGATGCGAGGAGAGATGAAGGAAGAAGAAGTGAAGAATTTAGTTATGTTGTTATGTGCATCTTCATGCCATGTTTTACTGATGTTCCATGGATCTCGTGCTACATATACTACAAGATAGTTTTGCTGCTATGTGGTGCTTTCTGCTGCTATTATTACTTATTCATCATCTATCTCGACGGTTGCTATGAAGTCATATTGGGATGTCCTTGTTGCTGCATGTGCTATGATTAGCACATTTTACTTGCTGCTATCTATCTGTCTGTGCTTTATTTGCACGTTGACTTTTCTATTGTGGACCAACACTCTCTGGACTTTGACGTCTGCTACTGTGGTGGATACTGTATGAAGAGGGATAATGATGAAGTTCTTTGTTGCTGACTTTACATGGAGCTTGCATATTGGAGTTAGTTATATGTTAGCTACTATGTCCACTGGTCTTATATCTGCCTACGTCATCGACTGTTACTTCTGTGCGCCAGCACTCTCTGGCATGTTCATATTTTGACACATTGACTCTCTTCTTGTCCATGCCTTGTGTGCATGTCGACTCTCTACTTCTGTGTGCCATCACTCTCTGGTTTGTTCGTGCTCTATTTCGCACATTGACCCGTCTGTACTTTATTTGTACGTTGACCACTACTACTGCTGTGACCCAACACTCTCTGGGCTGCGATGTTAGTGATGAGATAAAGACCATATTGCTTTGATACTTACTTCTGCTCCAGATGATCGTGTTGCTGCTTATTTCTGCTCCAGATGATCGAGAAGCTTTTGTGGCCTACTTGCTTGGAGTATCTACGTGAGGGGGAGTGTCTGAGTGTTTGAGTGCTTAATTGTAATATTGAGGGGAGGAGTTTCTTGTATGGGCTTGGTTTATCTTTTTGTTTTGTTTCTTTATTTTCTAGTTTGACTGCAAGCTGATCTGGGATTCTCCCAACTTCAGCTTGAGTGGGAGTGTTAGAGAGTCCGTTTATTATTGATATTATTGTCTTTGTAATATGGGCCCAAGTATGTCTTGGCCCATTAGGGTTAACTTGTGTCATGTACGCTTCCCTGTTCTCGTATATATAGGAGCAGGGTTTCTTTTATCTAATACATCGATTAGCCATCTCTTATTATTTAAGAGATTTTGTAGATTGCTTGCGCTTCCCCAAGTCCTGAAGGATCTTCTTTGAGAGAGAGAGAGAGAGAGAGAGAGCTTCCAAACGTGGCCATCACCACGCTATTGCCGAATCCAGTGAAGGAGGTCTTCATGCCTTCCAATTCCATAGTGATTCATGTTTGTTGTCTCTTCCTCCTTTCGTGATCCATTTATCTCCCTCCATCGATCCACATATCTTCATACATTTGTAAATCCAAACTGTCACTCATCACCATGAGTGGAAAATTAATTTCTTAGGTTGGAAGTAGCCAATAAGGGTCTCCCAACATGTAATTACGTATATCCATTGATGTATATACTCTTAGCAATGTTTATCTCCATGCTCTTAGTCTTTAATGCTTCACTGAGCAATGTTTATCTTGTGTTGTTTGATCTCTGATGTCTCGAAAGAGTAGTATTAGTTTATATCTTGAGTCACAGAGTAGCATGAATGTATGATAATGTTGGAATGCTAAAGTTTATGATCATATTGTTGTTTTATTGATTGTATGTTTACCATTTTGAGAGAGAGACACTCTTATGATCTAGATCTATTCTAAGCTGGAGAGAGGAGGGAATATATACTAATGATAGTTTCTTGTAAACTATGCTAAGGGTATACAATAGGGTGAGTCTTGCAAATAAGTGAGACTTAAAAGGTGAAACCCAATCCAAGTTCTGTCCATTCTTATTCAAAACACATCTAAAGAGCCTATCTCATTCTTGCCTTGTTAATACTATTT
Organism: Alisma plantago-aquatica; assembly: GCA_963693085.1. Classification (NCBI taxonomy): domain Eukaryota; kingdom Viridiplantae; phylum Streptophyta; class Magnoliopsida; order Alismatales; family Alismataceae; genus Alisma; species Alisma plantago-aquatica. The sequence continues at coordinate 1,319,981,548 of OY856409.1, read as the reverse complement.
CACTTAATTTTTGTTCTTTAGTTCTTTGTTTGGATGCAATCATCTCTTGAGGGACACTCTCATCTCCTTTTGGTTAGGCGTAACTAAGTGAAAACTTCAGATCCTAAACACCTGCCACCCTTGTCCCTGAGTTTGACCCCGTTTACTACACAAGGCCCGTATTATCTTTGTGGGCGGGCGTCTAAGTATCAAATTGGACAGTGGGCAAAGATTTCCAGTGGGAGATCATGCATAAAACAAATAACTGGTGTTGAGTTGTATGAGTCTTTGGTCTAGTAGATCTTGGACCTGCTTCTCTAACTCCAATTTTTGATAGTGCGATACTCCTACCACTACTTTGGATTCATCAATGAGGCGGATGTGGTGGTCATGTTATCGCAGCGGTGGCTTGTGGGTTGGCTCAACAAACACCTTACTGAATTCATCATTGAGAGCTTGTACTGTTGCGTCTTGGGTCAATTGTTCCTTCTAGTCTCCGACCATAGGTTGTGAGAAACAACACGTCTCATGCGGTACTGAGGAATTGTGTTGAGATGCCTTCCGTCATCATTCCCACCCAGTATTTTTGAGGCGGCTAGGCGGTGGCTGTCCCTAGATGGACGCCCATGCTGCCCATACCGTCCTGGTCGACTAGGTGGCCGCCCAGGCGGTGTCTTTTTACACACAAAATTATACATATGTAAATTTATACTTATATATATTATTTATGTACTATACTATGTTATGTATATACTTATGCATGTAAATTTATGTATTATTTATACTATGTTATGTATATACCTATGTATGTATGCATGTATAACTTATCCACCCCTCCCAAATTTATTGAAATAACACTTTTCCAAATTTATTGAAATAACCCTCCCAAAATTCATATTTCCACATGGGGTCTTTGGATTTTACCTTCTTTGAATCATCATTCACCAAGTCAATGAAGCATGTTAGAAACTCTCCAACATGTATCACAGTATTAGCATCTCCATCCATCATGATGATTTGTCGTTGATGAAAACGTAGACGTAAGATCGTTGTACATAGAACAGGGAGAAGCAGGCCATGGATACTTGCTTTTGGAAGACGAGATGAGGAAGTAGGAGGAAGAGGACTCCTGTCCCTCTTCCTTGAACGACCGTCGGAGTTGAATGAAGGAGGTCGGTCGAACGAAGATGAAAGGAGGCTGGCGGACGGATACAAGGACGCGGGGGTCGGGGTCGTTGCACTTGCGTGCGTGAAATTGAACCGACAGGGGGGAGTGGGGGACTGGGAAATTGGAAAGTCTCATCTTCCGTTGGGTTTAAGTAAAACAAAAGGAAAAAAAATGATTAAATGGGCCACTGGGCCCGACCTTTCAAAAGAGTGACCACCCATCACTAATTCGGGTTGCCCAGGTGGACTAGGCGGTCGCCTAGCCAGCCAGGCGAACAACAAAAGTGACTCTGAAGCAAAGCGGCTGGCTCGGCAGAGCCTTGATGAATGCCTTCTCGACTAGGCGACTGCCTCAACGACTATGTTTCCACCCTTGGTGTATTGAGACCCATGAGAGTTGACAGCGGTGAGGCCTATGGGAAGGATACTCTATTCTGGTTAAATTGCCATAAGGATGGACCGTGTTTTTCAAGCCACTCCACTCTTAAGACTGCATCATACACGCCTATCGATAGAATTAGGAAGTATTCTTCCCCGGAGTAGGATTGCAATTGGAGCAGTAGGTTGCTAATGATTCATGAGTACTCCACAAAACCTTCTCCTTCTACTTGGACTTGCCCTTGGTGAGGGATGCGGTAGGGATTGCCTTGGGGTCTAGGAAGTTGTTGGAACTCCCTGAGTCCAAGAGAATGAGCATCTTTTGGTTTGCGATAGTCCCCCATAGCTCGATGGTTTTATTGTTGGTGGAACTTGTCAGAGCCATGGCTGATATTGTTGGATTGCTGATTGAGAATTCTGTTGTTTAGAGTGTAGAGGGTGGTGAGGGCGAATCTGGTGATGTGTTGGTGGTGAAGTATTTTCTGAGCTGCCGGAGTCGATGATGAATAGAACATGGTTTGTGCATTTGTGATCACATTAGTATTTCTCGTTGCACTTGAAGCAGTCCCTTTGCTTTCCGATCTGCTTCCTCTTCCTGCGAGAGGCGTTGGATTGGTGTTGTTGATCGTGATGCTCGTGGCGAAGATGGTGTCGTCACTTTCCTGTCCTCCTGGCGTTGTAGATCTTCCACATGGTGCGCTCGTCGAGATATCTGATGTCTGGCCATGGCGGTGTAGACTCCTTGGACTTCCAACACTATCTTCAGGTCTTCATGAAGCCCCTCGATGAAGTACTCTGAAAGTTGTTTCTCATGGTTACCAGAGTAGTGGCTGGCCAACATGTCAGATTGTCGTTGATATTGTGCCACCTCACCCGTTTGATGGAATAGGGCTAGCTTCCCGCGGTGGTTGGGCAGAGCCGGCTCATTAAAGCGGACTTTGATGTACTCAACGAAGTCCTCCAATGATGGTTTTCCCATTGACTTTCTTTACACAACAAACCATTCAAGGACTGCCTTACGCAAGTGAAAGGCGGGGAAGTTAAACTTTCACTATTTGTTGTTTTTCTTTTTCACTTGAGATTCCTTTGGGGAGCGGGGGCGGTGTGCTCGTTCCTCCTCATTTCTCTCGTGGTTTCGTCTGCGTCCGTCTACTATGAGGCTAAGTTCCCACAACTCCTTGTGGAACAACTTGAAGGCATTCTCGTGTGCTTCGATGATTTGCGTCTGCCGGAGATACAAGTCACGGAGTTCCTGCCAATGTTGGTTGGAGTTGCTCATGGTGGAACAGGGTGGGAGGGTGGGATGTGCTTGTGGAGGTGGTTGGATAACCTGCTCTAGTACCAACTTGATACCATCCAAGGGGCAGGGGTGGTGGAGGAGCAGTACAACGCTGACGACCCATTGGAAGGGTGGCTCCCGACTGAACTAGGTCTTGCAAAGGGTAAGGAAGGAAATAACATGGAGAGCAATAAGCAAATAATTGATATCCATTCGTTGCATATGGTGCTCTATTTAAACAAAGTGCTCCATGACGGGTGACACTGACTCACGCACATATGTCGTGCTTACAGGCCTGCGGCCGCTACTACTATGCTATACTATTCCACTACTAACTACTACTTAAAGGTTCCCCCATTACTAACCAATTCCTATGGTGCCAACGACTATGGTGTTGTCGTTGGTGGTGGATCAGTGCTGGTCCCGCATGGGCTGTGGTCCCGCGTGTAACAAAGTGGGTGTGGCGAGTCGAGGGTAAGTCCTGCTGAGTGGGGGTATTTTATGTCTAGGGTCAAAAGAAACAAGTGCGGGTTGGAGGCACCGGTGACCGACACTAGTGCATTGAGTGCAAAGAACCTCACTCACTTGTCACCTGGCGTGCTGAACACAACGTGGAGAACAACACTTTAGCCATTGGTGGTGGTGCATTGCTAGTCTACCTGGGTTGTAGTCCTGGCGTGTAACAGAGTGGGTGTGGCGAGTCGAGGGTAAGGCTGGCTGAGTGGGGGGTATTTTATATCTAGGGTTAAAAGAAACAAATGTGGATGGGGGCACTGAAGGCTGGCACTAGTGCATTGAGTGCAAAGAACCTCACTCACCCGTCACACGACGTGCATAACACAAAATGGAAAACAACACTTTAGGCAGATATATCATGTAATACCAGTGCCCTAAGTAACTATACACATTTATTACAAAAAATTGCGGAACCAGATATTTTTTAGAGAAGATAGTTCCTATCCGAAATCCGATCCAAAAATATCCGGATATCATATTTATATTTGAACTCGAGTAAAGGTGGGAATGTGAATGCGCTTTTTTTTCTTGATTTTCAGATTCGAATGCGAATCATATGAGTGGATTTCAAAAATCCATTTACAGGCCTACTCCAAATACAATGGATCACGGAGTATGTGTGATGTAGGACGAGCATAGCTTTTTAAATAGTCTTTTTAGTAGTTTCTATAATGTTTTATCAGTTGCCTTGTGTTTTAGGGGCTAATAATATTTTCCTAGTTTGTCTTGTACAACCTGTGGTTTAGTCCCACATTGGCTACTGGTCTAGTGAGTTGGGTTTAACCACCTATATATAGTCTTTGTAATGTTCTCAGAAAAGTAGACTGGATGAATGAAATCTTTTGATGAATACTATTCCTTTCAATTAGTTATTTTAGATTAGTTTACATCTTGGTGATTAGTCCTAGATGTTAGTTATTAGGTTCTCCATTAAGTGATATTAGAGCCTTGTGTTTTAGGGGCTCTCTGATGTTTTCCCAGTTTGTCTTGTACAACCTGTGGTTTAGTCCCACATTGGCTAGTTGTCTAGTGAGTTGAGTCTAGACACCTATATATAGTCTTTGTAATGCTCTTAGAAACAGATTGAATCAATGAAATATTTTGATGATATTATTCCTTTTGATTAGTCATTTTAGATCTTGATTATTAGTCTTAGATTTTAGTCATTAGGTTCTCCATTAATATGTTAATTGAGACACTTGTGGTTGATGTTTGGATTATTCCAGTTCTCATATACGCTACAAGCACATTGTTGCATGGCTTTATGCATTGAAGATGAACGCAAATGCAAGCATGAGTACAAATTATGTGATGGTTATTCAGTCAGTCATTTGAGCATCACTGAAACGGAGCAGATTTATTAACCAGGTTGCATGCCTGGTGAATGTGAGGTGGTTAGTCTAATAATATTACCCAATTTGAATGGTATATCCTACAAAATGCCGGATGATACTTTTCTGGAATATACTAAATGCCCTGTCATATTTCAGCTGAAATTCCGACGGTTTGAGTATTGTCTTCGATAGCAAACCTTGACGGAGCTATTCCTTTGACAAATACATAGCAAGTGTGGCTTTTTGGTTTCAAATTGATGTCGGTCGCCGCCAACTTTTCCGCTACGAATGACTCTATGCTTCCATGTAGGGCTGACAATGGGGAGATTATTACCCGTTTACCCTTTATCCATATCCTGTAGGGTAAGGGTTAAGATTTTTGTTACCCTTTCCCCATTTTCCCACTATGTTAAAAGGGGAGGGTAAGGTATGGACATTATCCATATCCTTTTACCCTTTTACCCACATTTATTTAACAAAGATATATAACTATATAGAAGCTCTAGTTTAATTTCCACCCTACTTTCCCAATAGGAAAGTTTGTGGATTGCGGCTTGCTTCCCACCTCTACTCACACTCAGATGCTTGTAGTATATTTTTATTCAATGTTGAACCAGTTGTTAGGGCCACAGAGCAATGGGAAAAGGATGACTATGCCACCTTAAAATAAGTTATTCTTGGACCAATGTCTAAACATATTACACAAGTATAACATTGTCCTACTTATATTCACATTTGTAAAAATGCAAGTCAGGAAATATGTGACTTAATCTTTATCACCCTACACATCATCTTCAAATAAGTTAGCTTTTTATAAAATTCATTTTATATCAAAATTACCAACCCTTTACACTGTCTGTTTACCCTGTGGGGAAAAGGGTAACGGTAAGGGGATTGCTAAGAAGGGTAATTACCCTTACCCTTACCCACCACCCTCTGGAGGGTAAGGATAGAGCCTTACCTTCCCCATACCCTCAGTCCTACTTCTGTGTAGTGGAATTGGAACAATTGAAGTGAGTGTAGCCATCGGCAGGCAAGCGTCGTTGCCATCGAAGCATGAGTGAATGTCTTTGAAATGGTGACGTGTCGTGCCAACTCCTGATATGGTCTCAATCTTTTTTTTCTTCTTCCATTCACCTATCACTTGACTCCCCTAGAAATGTCGAGATGCCTTGCATCTAGCTGAAGTGCTGCTTATTGCCCTGCGATAAATCATACTCGGTCACATTGTTTGTGTGCCAACAACGGCAACGAAAAGGGTATTGTAACTCCTTTTGGCAAGACCGATTCCATTTCTCCCTCCGAATTCTTGACCATCCAATTTGTCCAACCATACTCATACCCACTAAATCAGTCTATTGAGCCTATAGGTGTTCTAGACTCCTCCTAGTGGTTGAGATAGGAACTAGAGATAAAGGAGTTTACAATGTCTGACATGTACCATTCAAAGCTATCATGGATTCCAGAACTTCTCTGCTATTTTCATGTTGTTTAGATCATTTTATTCTAATATTTTCCTACCCCATCTCTTATATAATCTGGCTTTGCAGCATCCCTGAGTAATTCAACCAAAAAAAGTTGCAAAGAAGTAACATGATAAATATATTGAGTTTGACACTGGTTTTCCTGCTTATTGGGAAAAGTACCCAAATTAACCAGCCCCATCTTATGATTGATTTTCTAGCATAAAGTAGAAGGATGCTTATACACAGCTTAGTACTGGTTTGTGCTGAAATATCTTGCCAAAGCTAATAATGCCAAGTAGTTATACCTAAGTACATGCAATAACATAACTTATCTTCATTTATTCATATAATCATTTTGCCATCACATATTGTCAGTCAGTTTCCTGGGAATGAGATACAAGCTGCTATGCCCTTCTGTGCATTTACGTGTTGGGTAGAAAGGGTAAGCAATTGTCAACTGTTGTTCCGGAAGCAAATAAGGATAACCTTTCGGTTAATGGTGCTGCAACGACACCTTTTTTTTCAAGAGTCAATTCTTACATATTTTGATCCTCCCCTGTGTGTTCTTTCTAGGAGATTATTACCGTGAGGTTAAACCATTGTGTTGCCGTTTTTCGTATGGGCTGTCAAAATATTGCTTTCATTTTGGTTACCAGGAATGGTGGGTGCTAGCCTGATGCTTTCCCACTTGACAGGAATCTAAGCGGAAGAGTGGAAACTCTGCCGCTTTTGGCAACTGTTTGTATATTTTGATTCGCATACTAAAAGAAACAGAAACAATTTGTCATTCCCTCACTGTTCAGTTGGCACAGAGCTAATGAGTTGAAAAAAAACAGGTAAGCGACTGGGAAGGCAGACAGCTGGATCTAGAAGCAGAAGTTGGGCGCAGAATCATCTATCCGTCAGGAGGCGTGTTGGTAACGAACGGAGTATTGCACCAAGATATTTTGAAAATTACATCTTCCATTGTACAATAATTTGACTTTTTATTTGTTGCATGATTAATTTATGTTAGTAAGATGGCTATAGCCATTTGTAACTAGAGGCATGTCCCAATTTCTAACTATCAGCTTTGCATCGGTCACATTTATCGTAGTGAGTGATTCCTAGATGTGCTATATGGAAGAATGTAAAGCCGCAAAGAGCGAACTTGAGATGCTCACATGTTTCTCTCAAATCGGATGTTTGCCACCTGTTGCTCTATCCGGAAGAGTTTCCAGGGGCTCCAGGACTTGCCAACCACTATGACGTATGTGTTCACTTAGATATTTCTACCAACATAATGAGTGGCATCGCCTGTTCTATGAAAAGGTTTCTGATGGCAAGGGTTGCTTGAATTCCGTGTTGCTTTGCTATTCTGGGACAACTGTGTAAGCAAATGGAAGATGTCAAGATCGGGCGACATCAACTCAGTGGCAAGTCTTGGGAATTGACTCACAACGCAAGTGCGTGTTCACAAAAGGGCATATATGAAACTATGGTCGGTACCCATGCTATTCCTTTTGGATTTTGCTTGGTACAACGTTGTCAGGCAGCGATTGGAGATTTAGAAAATGAATTAAAGAGGCATTTTCCCATAGTGCTTTTGCCTCTCTGCTTCTGCTTCGGTTGATGTAATGTAATTGTCTGGTTCATGAATTTGATGCGGAGGATGACGGGTAAGAAGAAACTCTACTGTAGAGAGTTCACACCTTGTTCAGAGCGGTAGTTGAGAATTGCCTATCAGAGGGGTACAAATCATGAGAGGCAAACTGTGTTGGGAGAAATGATTGATAATTGTCTATGAGTGATGAAGGGATCATGAAAGATTTCAATATAATCTCTGTAACTGATTGCCCTTGACTTGAAAAGAGTATCAAATTCTTGATTTTAGAACATATTGTCCAGCCAGAAAAATTCCAAGTCGGTCTGTAATATCATATTTTCAAAGCAGATGAATTTCTAAAAAGAACATTTGGATATAATGACTCGAACAAGCATTCTATTAGACAGCCCTCGCTAGATCAAAGAAGGTAGCTCTTTAATAAACGTAGACTCCCAATTGGGATTTTGTCGACGCAACATCCCTCGCATGGTCTTAAATTTAATTTTGGTCTTATTCACGGGGCTATTGACCTCAAATTTTTGTCAAAGATTTGCTCACACCTTAAATATATGGAGAGTCTCGAGTAAAAATGGGTTTGTATTCAAATTTGTTCATATTTTAGGTCTTCCCTTATCACATACTTTGTTTTTTGTTCATTAACAAGCCAAAGTTTGTATCACTATGTTTTTGGGACTTGCATGATGTTGCGAACCCAAATATGTAGTCTTTGGTCCAGCCATATATGTTATTAGACACATGGGCGTGCATTTGAATTAGATATGACATTACATTACCGAGGATTTAACTTTTTGTCCAACAATTTACATTTGAAGCATCATTACGTGATATTACAATAGAGACGTAGGTAACAAGACAAATACAAAGATCCATGTGATAACATACTATCCATCCTATATGAACAATAGTAGGAGAGAACAGTGGCGGATCTAGAAATTTATAGTTGGGGGGGTTGAGTTAGACAAGGCATCATTGAAGTTATAGATCCAAAAACGTATAGTATGGGATACTTAGATGAATTAACATCAAGATAGGGATGATATGTACGACTCGAACATTGTCAATGCCCAACTCATACTCAGAACATGGTCACATATCTCACATGAATTCTTATTTCAATTTCATTTTTAATATATTTTAATTTATGATTGCCACATTATGTAGCAATCTTGATCTATGTTTGAACCCAAAACTAGGGCTGTAAATGGATAGAACATTACTAATTTACCCACTACTCTTATCCTGTAGGGTAGGGTAAGGGTAAGCATATTTTTTTACCCACCATCAATTTACTCTTCACCCGCTTTACTCACATGTAAAGGGGGTAGGATAAGGGAGAAGCTTTATTCTACTCGCTTTTACCCATTTACACATTAATATAAGTTTGAAATTATAATTTTAGATACTAACATATGTATTAATGCCTATCAAAACCCCCCAACAAGTAACACACTACTTTCTCAATTTGTACTATTATGATTCCCAAAATTTTAGTAGACAATTGGTAGCATGGAATTACCTTTTATAGTGATATATTTAAGAGTAAAATTGATTCATCAATAAGAAATAATATATTAAAAATGCTAAGCCTTGATTTTAGAAAAAATATTGGATTAAATTTTATTACATTTTGTTATATATCACAAAAATAAATATTAATATCAAAATTTGTTTTAAGAGTGTCTTTTGCTTGATGTAGGGAATATCATATGAAGTTTTGGTTAAAAATATCTTATACTATCTTCATGTTGTTTTACCCATTTCACCCTCACCCTACCCATTTACCCTGCCGGGAAAAGGGTGCGGGTAAGGGTAGGGATAAAGGTTGTTAGGAAAAGGGTAATTACCCTACCTGCTACATGTATCATTGATGCATGTAAGGGTAAGTGTAGCCTTTATCCTACCCTACCCTACCCTACCCTTTTACAGTCGTACACAAAACCATAATAATATTGATAATCTTAATAAGTGTTTGACCAAAATTTGAAAAAGTTACATGCATACAAAGATATTTAGAATACAAAATATTGAGAAAATCCTACTGTACTACATCAACACAATTCATCTAAATCTTTTACATACAAGCACAACATCGACCAAGACAATAAAAATTAGCATCATCTTCCTTTCTTTTTTATCCTACATTTATGACAACTATTTTCACATTACATTGGGAACATAAAAACTTACTAATTACATCATAGTCACTGAGAGATAGAACTCTAACCAACAATTAAATAGAGGACCAAAAGTATTGTTCTAGGTGACAGTCGAACTGGAGTCAATTAGGTAGTAACAACAAATGATGCTAGAGAGCTATTGTTGCTAACAACTTATTTCCAATATTGTCGTGGAGGGGGTTTGATCCCAGGGCCAGAGGAGAATCAACATGTTAGTACAGCAACACGAACATTAGGTTGTTGTGCTAAGATTTGAAACTAAATGTATATAGCAATATCACTAGACTATAAAGTATACTTTTAATGGTGTGTGTGTGGGGTATACTTTTAATGGTGTGTGTGTGGGGAGGGGCTAGAGCCCCGTCAGCCCCCTAACTATGCCTCTGAGAGAGTGCATCTAATACTATATGGACACTATCTAACTATCCAAGTGCACAATAATTCTTTCATCAACCGTATGGAGAAGGTCAACAAGGGTAAAAGATTATGAAGGTTTATTGTCTGAAAGTCGATATGTATTCCTGGTGAGAAAATTATATTAATGCCGACATAGATGTAATCCTTCTCCACGAGTCATCTGATGCCATAAGAAGTTTTCTCTAGTCTTTATAGATGGCTTCTAGCTGGGAGAGGAAGCAATGCCCTAGCCGCCACAATGGATTGGGGTGAGCGAGCACAAGATACACATGTTGTCTCAACTTTTACAACTTTTGTAGGAATTATGATTATCCATGCCCCGTCAGTCACATTGTTTTCCTATGTTTCCTTAGGCATGTGATGTTGTCATAATAACTATTGTAAGAGAAAATACCAAAAAGAGGTTGTTTGCGTGAGTGAAAAGAAGTATGGATGTTACTTTTAATTATCAATTAACAATGAACAATGAAATTGTTAATTAGCGATTAAGTTGACATTGCATTTGATTTGTCAATTTAATTTTCGTTGCTTTGTTTCTAGTCAAAGTTACATTTACTTTTACTCACATTCGTTAAAAGTTTAAACAAGTCAATAGTGATAGTGGATCATGAGATTAGGGAGGATAGAGTTTACAAAAGATCCTTACAATAAGTGTATATTTAGGACCCAGATTTGTCCAATTTGCACAACTAGATCTGACTCAGTTTAGATTCAAACATGCAACCTTAATTCCGGAACCGACCTAGATTGTGTTAACACAAAACTAGACCCAATTTATTTCACTTCGGACAAGATCATGTTCACGGGTCGGACAACCTGTTGACAACCCTACTTGGGCTTCAACAATACATCGACTATGAGAACCAATAACCACTGGTACCACCATACCATAGGACCATTATGTTAACCAAAGTGGGTCATTGTCGTAATGAACAATCTCAGTGTGGGGAAAGCTACCCATATGTGGGTATGGCTCACATCCATCTTCACAATGTGAACCTAGAGATGAACATTACCTACGGCCGAACAAGTTCGTGCTAGCTTGATTTTAAGGGAACTCAAAACTTAGCAAGATATGTTGTATGTCTCACCTCCAAGTGACACTCTCCAGAAAGCAAACAACAAGCCACACAGATGTTGAGTAATCAAACTAGCAGCTAAATGAGTATTCCTAGCCAATTCCTAGTTAGTTCAATGTCTCTTTTCCTAATATTATGAGCTTGTAGCTCTCAGCTACAAATCCTAATACTCATGGGATGAACACCTACACCGTATCGCCCCACATTGATACAAAGTGATTTGTAAAATAGGACATGTACATTATGAATTCCCACCATTGAGGAAAGAGTCCATGCAACAATTATGGTCTTCTAACACAAATTAGACTTTAAGCTCGAGACTAAAACACACCAAGCTTTGACAAACGAGGATCCCTACGCAGTCTGTAGTGCTACTATGGTAGATATCATTGGATTTTGTGTCTATAGAAAGAAGGGCTTCTCATCTTAGGTTGATAGTGTAAGGACAAAAAAGGAGGTGATAAGATTTACCATCGCGTATAACTACTAGCTTATGTCTAGTGATGGATAAAACCCAAAGCCAAAAAAACATCGACAACATAAATAAGATTAAGAGTGTAAATGGTGAGATTCTGACCATACTCATACCCTTACCTAGTTAAATTTAGCAGGTATAAATACATGTCTAGACTCGCATAATAAAAAAGCTAAACCCGCACCATACACAATGTCTGTGGGTACACGATGTGTGACGATGCAGCCCTCATTCAGGGGTTTCAACTTGTGTTATTTATATTCTAATCACATCTAAATATATTATAATGCATGCTACTTCCTCTAATATGCATATTACTATCAAACGTACTTATGGATGTTCTTTGCATATTTTCAAGTACTTGAACCATACTTTGTATGGACAAGAGAGAAGAATGATCATATAATTTCTCCACCTTTAGAAAAGCCTAAGGAAGGGTCCAAGAGCTTTCGTAACCTACCCCTAGTGGCAAAGGGCTAAGTTAGAGCAAAGAAATCTAAAGATTGCCAAAGTCAAGATCAAAGTGCAAGCGAAAGAGACCAACACGGCTGTGGTACCATGGAATGGTCGTGCTGCCAATGTCAAATTTATAGTTAACAATTCAAGTTTAAGCAGTTGAAGACAAGCTCAGCAGCCATGAAGGACCCAACATAGTTGTGGTAGCTAGCACGACCATTTTGCCAAGATCCCAACAAGCCCATGCCAAGGAAAATAGCCAAACAATTCCCCCTCTACGATGACCGCAATGCTCACCACAACCATGCTACCTAGCCCCTACTATAGCTGTAGTATTCACCATGACCGCACTACCAACCTTCCAAAAACCCATTTCAATATGACATTTTTATCTTGACCACCACAACCGTTTTCCTACACTCCACCTACCACGACCATGGTTCCCATAATGACCATGGTGGCTAGAAACGATAACTTTTTTCTATACTAATTTTCCTATTTTGCTCCCACTTAACCCTAGATCCGCTAAACCTCTATATAAGCCTTGAAGGTGGCTAAAGGTTGGAGCTTAGCCTCCTTAAGCATTCATTCCACCTCCTTATCACCTACCTACCTCACTCCACTCCCATTTCATCATCTCCCACCCCAAAATCCTTCCTTTTAGGGTTTTGACCACTTTCCATTCTATTTCCATGCCATTCCACCTTGGAGGAGGGAAGTGGTAAAGCTTACAACGGTTAGAGAAGAAGAATTTGCCACTACTTTGTGCTCCATGGATTCTTCTACCTCTTTCTTCTTCATTTTTGTGTTTTCCATTGTTATGAGTAGCTAACCCCCGTAGGTGGGCTGTTTGGGGTTAATATGTGACTTTGATACCATATTGGGAGAAAATAATAAGTGAATTTTATAATGTTTATTTGATAATTATTATAAATACTACTATCGCATTCCCCATAGATTTCTTATTGATTTGTGTTTGAAATCACCTAGGATTTGGGAAAACAGTTTAGACATAGTTATTTTAAGATTTTCTCCTAGGTCCAACTTGTGGATCTCTACCTAGATATCCATCTTCCTACATGTTAATCCATCCTCATACACTTAGGTGAGAGATCTAAGTATACTTCTATAGATACCACATCTAGGGTCAGTTAAAATAGCCCTTTAACATCGATGTTGTACTGATATCTAAGTGGAAGATACTATAGTTAAGCACCTACAACATCAGTTTTTAAGAATGCATAAATCGACGATACAGACCTAAACTCAGTTGCTATGATTAAAGAAATCAATGACCCTACCAAAGAGTCAATTGTAACATACCCAAATCTGGGTACCTTACACATATCTCTTCTTTTGTTACAACATTTTCATAAAAATAATATAAATCTTTTTTTCTCCAAAAATTATAACATTTTGATATTAATATGAAATTTGTTAGTTAATGTGTTTCACAGATATAGTCTAAATAAAAGAGTCTAAAAGTAAAATATAGATCATAAAAATAAGTAGTAGGACTTGGCGATCTAAATTATAAGTGGACTCTCTACAATATCATACAAGTATGCGATTGAAGAAAATGCATTAAATATGAAATAAATACCAAAAATAACTATTAGAAAGTAATTGGGGCACTACATGAATACTTACAGAAATAACAACAAATATATTTTCAAAATATCAGACAAGTGCTTAACTTGAACCCCATGTATCTTAATTAGACTACCTATCTATTTTCAGGGTCAATCAAATGTTAAATACTCCCCTAGTTTAATTAGGAATGAGAGTATTAAAATGAACTAGATTTAATATGTAATTTGACCACATTAATAATATATAATTCATTATATGAATGTAACGTCAAGTGTTACCATCCCTTTCCCTCAGTCGTGCGTTCGTCATCCTAAACACACAGGGTGTTTCCATAACACTAACGACATCTCTCTTCCTCTCATCACCCATCTTCACTTTCCATTTCTTTCCCTTCCACCTTCCCTTCTCCTCTCCTTTACTACCCTGCACACAGTCCAACCCTAGCAGTTGTCCTTCCCTACACTACATGTGGTGTCTGAAAAGAATTTCATCATTGCCTCCTCTCCCCTTTATCCATTCATTGTGAACACTATGCCAGTCATCACCATTCCTGTACTGACATCAACTAGAAAGGAAGGCCAACATCCCACCATTGCAGGGGCTGACGATGGCCTCAAGACCTTAGAAATTTATCTTTGTTTCTGATGTTCATAAACTATTACACAAATGTCATCGTTGAGCATCTCCAAGAAGCTCCACTCATCTTCTCAAACCTCCTTGCTTTCCTTTCTCCATGCTACTCTAAGCTTTCATGGCATGGAGCTCCACCATCACCATGTTCCATTATCATGTCAACCACCAATATGAGGCTGGTGACTGATGATGACAGAGTGATTCTCTTACAGGAACAATTGTTGCTCTTTGCCTCTAAACCCTAGTTGAGTTGCCTTCCCTCATCCCTGGTGCCCATATCCATGAGAACAAGAAGCGACCATGATTTGCTATCATGGCCACCATCAGATCCGGTGGTCATCACACACCAATGCATCACCTCCAGGTGAGACCATGAAAACCAATTGTTCTCGACAGAAAATATTGTTGATGGCACATGCCCAACGACTATATATGAGGATCACTTACCTTAACACTAGGACTAATGCCTCCTCTAGATCCATATCCGTACCAAACATTGTTCACAAAACTTGCAACATCATGAATGGAACATCGACTGCTCTGATGAGATAAAGAAGAATCCCACACCTTCTGTTTCCTTGACTCTACTACAACATGATGGCTTTTCCATGATGATAGTTACCAATATGGATATTTGTAACTATCGGGGAGCATAAAATTTGATGCTTGAAACATCTTGTCCACTACAGTTCTACAAATGAAGACTTAAACCACCAAGAATTTGTAGGAACTAAGCCAATATGTAGGTCAGTAGAAGTCTGAAATTCATAACTTTGTTTCTTATATATTCTTAATCTTGAGAATTTGACTAGGGAGTTACACATGGGATAATACATGAAGAGATGTTTGGTTTATTGGTTGCCATGAATCTCAAGCTTAGGATGATTTGATCAAGATTCATAATGCAAGCAGTGATTCGAAGGTTAGAACATTGTTCCCTATAGTTCTATATTCAAAAGATATGTGAATAATACTAGTAGTTATGCTAATGATTCAATACTTAGGGTGGGTATATAATCGTAGTAATTACCTAAAATAACTAGTCGACTAATCAATATCATAATATTATGTATGCTGGTTGTGGTGTTAATTATAACTTGTAAAGTTATGATTAATGAGGTATAATCAAGATGCTTCAAGATATTAGTCATATTAGTATAATTACATCTAATGAATCATTAATAATATACATATGTGTATATGTTAAATGCAGTTATATGTAAATTGTAACAAATAAGCTAACTTGTATAGTAGGTATTTACAAGAATATTCAATGTACCTATCTATGTTAAGAAATTGTGTGTGTGAGTGCATATATATATATATATATATATATATATATATTCCCTTTCATGCATCTATGTAAGAAATAACTATAAGAGTGCATTCATATACATGATTGGGATCTAAACAATGGTACATTAATCTTTCAACCAACAATTGACTTGCCTCGGTAAATACCTCACTAACTACATCATAAATAGAACTATATTAGATTTAGACCCTAGAAACAACTAGTAAGAGTACTTTGATCAGTAGTATCCCATGAGACATCTATAATTGACTCTTATTGGCTAAACTTGAGTTATATGTTATATATAGAGAATACAATTAGAAGACCTAAATAAGAGGATTGTATATTATTAACCACACACATATATATAACATAGACATAATTTAACGTATAACTAAAAATGAGTCTTAGAACTAAAACATACATATGATGGCTCAAATATTCAATCAATAAGATTAACAACCATCACATGACATCAGGTGACTGGGACTAGAATAAGAATAAGATAAAAATCTATAATAGGAATGTATATGTTCACTTTAGTTTGGCTAATATACATAATATGTTCCTAGGATGATTACTCAACTAATAGGACCAAGTATACTTGTTGAGTTGACCTTTAGTCATGAAGTTAAGGTATGCACTCCTCCCTATTTTTAATTGGGCATTTATATGACTAAATTTTTCTGTAATTAGGCAATCCTTGAAATGCTTACTCTTTTAGTCCACTTATTGAAATACACATTCTCTCAGTTGGCAGTTGTTGTTACTTTTATGAAATAGTTGTTATCATGATAAAGTGGGTCAATGACCCCACTTGTGCTCGTATTATGACACATATGTCTGATGAATAATGCATCTTGCCACTCTTTTATGCATGTTAGACAATTTGACTAGTTAACTATCATAGGCGCTTATGTGTAACCATTAGGGTGTGCTTTTCTATCCAGGGTGTGCTTTTCTACCCTTACATATATAGAGGCATGCTTTTCTACCTATGGGTGTGATTTTCTACCCAATATATATTTAGGCCAATGACTCAATGATATCTTGGCCCTATGATAGTTAATTTAGTCCAATATATCTACATGCAAATAAATGTTGTAATGCGATGATTTATTATGGTAAGGTTTGTTGTTTATTGGATTATTTATACTGCCTCATTCTTTTGGAAATTCCTTCTCTTGTTACTTCTCATTGAAACTTACCTGTCTTTAATGGCCCCCTCTTTGATGGGAGCATCATACTTTATTTTTGAAATATATAATGCCCTAGTTAATTTTCTAATGTACATACTCAGCTTTTGCTGACACATACTCTTTTTTTCCTAATTTTTTGGGTGTTTCCTCCACCCAGGTGTAGGTGCTTTAAGGACTGACACTTAGGATTATCGTGAGCTCTTTGGTGGCCTTTAGGACAACTTGAGATAGACTTGTTACCCTCTGCATATGGGCTTATGTGTATATAGATGTAACATTTTAAATTTATATACCACCCTTAGAGTGAGAAAGTTGTGTACATGGAAACATTTTGTAAATTTGTATATAGTTATGTTTTTCGCTTCTTGAATATTTCATGGCTAATGTTTATATCATTGAGTGGGCCCACTATCGGGTCCTACTCCTTATAAAATGGTATCAGAGCCAAGCTGTTGGTGACTAGACTATTTCAAGTTAATCTAGATTGTTCCTTAATAGGTAGGTGACTCTTTAGAGATTGTTGTGATACTTAAACCAGAATCATATTTACCAATTAGGGTTTCTCCCCTATCCAAATTGGTGGTATATATGTATCCCAAACTAAGTATGTTGATAACATAGTTTCGAGTAAACTCTTATCAATCCTACCCTCTCTATGTAGGTATCGCTTGTATACATAAATGTTGACCCTCCTAGAAAGTAACCTCTACCTCCTATCCTAGGGGAGGAAAATTCATCTATAATGGAGAGTAGGTTGACTTGAACTAACATAATTGTGCATAATCCTAGTACAATTAATTAAACCTTTTGTTTTTTTCTAGCATGTCTATGATACACACATTATGTGAACTGAGCATGGATGGATATGAACTTAGACTATTGATGTGAATTTTTATATTTTGGGATGCTCTATGATGGCATATGCATATATGGAGTAGATCCTTAAGGTTAGACTTGTCTTGCCTATAACATGGAGTTATTTCAACATAGTTTTCTTGAGACTCACCATCCAAGGGTTGGATACTAACTTATCTAAACTTGTGATAACTCATAAATGAGGAATTGTTGAAGGAAGATATATATTTCAAGTAACAATCCTTGGGGTTCATCCCTTACATAACATAAGGTAGGAATGATTCTTGTCTTCATTGTCCTACAAACACATGATCATGTAGTTGGATCATATAATAAAACTTTGTGCCATGTTTTTTTCCCCGAGGACATATGGGGGCACATCCATGTTTGGAAGCTATAGTGGATACTCTTTCTCTTGAAACTTTAGATGTACACTGACACTAAGGTTAGGTGATGTAGGTACATCTAGGATTGATCCTTAAAGAGTTGACCACTCTCTTGTCACCACCTTGTAATTAGTTTAACTGATGTGAGAGATGAAGAATAGTTTGACTAGATAGTTCACATGGGCCTGAATAACACCATGGATGTAAACCAACAAGGGTGGTAGAGACTCTAATATCTTCTTATTATGGTTACACAATTTTGTAAATAAATGATGTTTTGATATGTGATGACCTAAGTCATGATTAAGAGAATGGTGGAATAATGGTGGTTGTACCTAGTAGGACCTATTGAAGTTAACTATATGCCACATATAGAATGGTGGAATAATCCATTTTAATTCTTAGTGTTTCTTCATAATCTGCTTGTCTAATGATGTTTCCGCACTTAGTTTTCAGTAAACTCATCTCTCCTGTGGTGGAGTGTGCCACATATAGTATTTTTCTTGAAACTTTAGATGTATGCCAACACTAAGGTTAGGTGATGTAGGTACATCTAGGGTTGATCCTTAAAGAGTTGACCACTCTCTTATCACTACTTTGTAATTACTTTATCTAATGTGTGAGATGAAGAATAGTTTGATTATCTAGTTCACATGGGCTTGTATGACACCATGGATGTAAACCAACTAGGACTGATGACTAGGATTATGACTAAGTTAGGAATATGACATAAAAACATGGTGCATATTGCCTAATCTCAGTACTTGGGTTCCCTGTCCAGGTATTTAGGTATTGAAGAAAAGATAAGTACGAAACTCTTAGATTGATTTCTTTCTAATTTCTATGCTCAAGTAGTCATTTTAAAATAATCTATAGAGCATAACAAATAAAAAATCATGGTGTTAAAACCTAAATCTCACTATAAAGAAGATGAGTATTACATCATAACCTATCAAAACTTGAATATTTGGTAACTATAAGAGAAAGATACAACACCATGAAACCTAAATCTGAATATAGTAAGCTAAAGAGGAGTTCTTGAAGCTATAATTCAAGAAGATAATAAAGTAAAAGATAGATAAGGTTGTGCTAATAAAGTGATTCAAGGTATGAAACTCACATAAGATGAGGAGGACTCCTGTGATAAGTATAAAATGAAAAGATGAATGAGAACAGTGGCAGATGAATAAAGTGGAACCTGAGTTAATCTCAGACCAACCTATGTGTGTAAGAAGTGATAATGTACAATATTCATGACATATGAAATAAATTAAGGGAGATGATCCATCTCTAATGAAGAAAATGTGGAATATGATGATCTATTCCTTGATAAGTGGTTGAGAAACATGATAACATGAAACGACATACATATGAATGATGAAGAGTTAATCAGAAAAGAGTAATGAGATATGTTAATGATGATAATTCCTATGCTAATGGCAAGGAACCAAAGATGAAAAAAAGGTAAAATAATATAAAAGAATCTACAACCTGCATAATAAAGATAGAAATGGTTACCTTTTGCTAGTGACCCCTGGACGATGCTTCTTTGATGTGGGAAGTGTGTTTCCCTTTATGTTCCTTATTTTATGAGGTGAAGTCTTCAAGTGGATCTCATGCCACTTGGTACATGTGGGTTGGCTATAATGTCATGATAAATATCAGGATATGATGTCTGGTTGCCTTGGACTATATTTCCAAAATCTTTATGTTTTGTAATGAGCATGCTTTTTTTATCCCTCCAAGAGTTAGGGGGATTCCTCCTATATGTTCTTATCCATTATGATGTTGAGGAAGTGGATGAGACTTGGGTATAAGTTCTTTATGGCACATGTAGTGATACCAAGGTAATGAATCCCATTATCCAGAGTGAATCAATTATATACAAGTTAAAGATATTTATTAGATGAGTTGTCCAATGTTACTCTCCAATAGAGAGAGAGTTGATGTTGATTCTCCAAGTGTTGTTTGGGAAAAGAAGAGTGATCCTATAATGTTGTGTATGGTCTGCTGATTTTTGGGCAATGGTCGCTATCAAGGATAGATAGTTTGTTGATCAACATACATGTGTTACCGTGTTCCTTTAAGATAAACCTATGATCATAATATCAATGGATAAGAGTTAGAGTGTATGACATAAGTTACATTGTCATGATGGGTTTAGGATTATGTCATTTAGACTAACCAATGTATTAATGGAATTCATAAATAGGAGGAACATAGTAATCATGTTATGTCTCATAAGTTGTGACAAGCTTTGAATGATGACATTTCAAAGTATTTTAGAGATGGTCTATAGCATGGTTAACATATTTGCTAAATCTTAAGAATGTTGAAGCAACTATACTTATATGTGACAAGTTCAACATGAGTGAGTTAGGGGTTAACTAGAGTACCCTCTTGGAGTTATGCTACATCTGCTAACTAGGTTGTGTGAAGCCTGGTAAGATGAAGATAGTGTTGTTGTCCTACCCCTATCAAGGTCAATCAGGAAGTTATATTTGATTACGATTGTAGACAAGTGTATGTTTCTTCAAATAGACATATGGCTAGTACATCATCAAGATGATTGGAGACTCCTCTAAGAATGCCTTATAGTTCTTGACAATTAAGGGATGCTCACCTGACTGATTGAGTTGCTAATTACAACAACCATCAAAAGAACATAGACATGAAACTTTATAAAGTTACATATGATAAGAGATACATGACGTTTCATGTTTGGTAAGAGCTAACAAGTATGTCCTTTGAGTCACGTGTGATACAAAAAATAGAATAGTTCAGGACATCATTTAGAGTCCCAAGTTGAAAGGTACTATCAGACTTGTACATGTGGCACAACAATTCCTATGCTGAACCAAGGTGACACATGTGAGAATTGAAGGAGAAGAATATGACTTTTATGATAATTATGTGACATAACCATGAGATGAAAGTAACCATGACAAATATTGAGGATGAGGGGCATGATAAGTTTCCATCTATGTTTACCTTGGAATTCATGGGTGAAGTCCCTGTTAGGGGTTTATGGTTGGGAGACCCCTAACCTTGCTTAAAGTTTTGAACATGCTTAACTACCATAATTTAATTCTTAGAACCATAATCTAACAACCGATGGTCCAAGTTAGGGTTTTCAAGATTTTTCCTTCACTATCACATGACCCAATGGGGATACTATGCAACAACCGATGGTATTTCTATCTTAACAACTGATGGTGGGGATCAAGGGTGTCAATTGATGGTGACAACCGATGGTCACCCCTTAGGTCAGGTTTTGTCCCAATTAGAAGCTTAATGATCAACCACTAAATATCCTAATGATGCTATCAATCAATGATGACATTAGCTTAGCATCTAATGGTGTTAAATGAATATAGTGATGTTCTAACAACCGATGGTTTCTTAATGATCAGAACCAATGGTGGATCAGCTTATAACCTCCAATGGTGAGTTAAGGATGCAATTGTATCATCAATTAAACCCTAAATTAATGGTTTCATGGTTCAATTGATATAATGGTCAGACCTATACTCCAATTAATAGATTTGAGATATGAACCTGATCCAACGGTTAGGATATAACACTTATTCATCCAATAGTTTTGATTAACGGACTTGATCCAAAGGTTGAGATTAGATTCTTCAACATCCAATGGTTTGGATTGAAACCTATAGTATTACATGTGAGTTCTAACAATATGAATTTGATGGTATCCTTCATGTGATCAATTTAAGGAATTTGATGGTTGATATGTTGGCTTGCTTAAAATGTACAACCAATGATGGGATTTATCCCTAAAACCTATGCTTCCCATTTATGTTGTTAAAAAATGAATGTTTAGGGTTTAATGGTGACTCTTTCTAGGTTATAACTCAATGACTTTATAGGTGGTTTATTTTAGGTGTTTACTTATGTAAGAAACCAATGGTTTTACATACTCAACAATCCAATGATTGTAAGTTGGTGTTTGTGGCATGCTGGTATGGTTTCATGATGTTGGAACCGATGGAGATTTGCCTCTAATAAGGTAGTTTTACATTTTCCCTCATATGAATAATGACCATATTGTGTTGATATGTAACCGCAATGGGATATATCTTGTTACATTTAAACCTAATGAACTCAGGTGATGGTGATTAACTATGATCAACCATCCTTAGTGGGATAGTAGAACAATGGAGTACTCTCTTATTGTTGTGGAACACTAATATTGTATAATGTAAGGGTAACATCCTGAGTTATGCATAAATCCATACTTGAGAATTGTCACGACCTCCCTTCTAATAATAATAATACAACCATAGCGGAAGCATTGTACGTAATGGAGATCATGACAAATTGTGAACTGATATCATTGACCAAGTGAAATCCATAGAATAAAAGGAAAATCCACCAGGGTGCCTGATTACAAACCATAAACAAAGACTCTAAGTCCAACATAAAAGAGTTCAAAGGATGAAACTCCAACATAACATAACAAAAAGGAAAGACATCTATCTAAAAGGCACCCCACCAAGTAGGATTCACGAACTATCTTTGAGCTTGAGCTGATGTCCCTGAAGTCTACTTCTGCTCCTCCTCGTCTGCGAACATCTCGTCCCCAGCCCATGCAAGGCAACGTAAAACTATGTGAGTGGCACTGAGCAGTTATATAAGAAAATAGCTTATAATTGAAATGACATGAGGAATAACTTGGAACATAAATACATAACATAATTAACATGATTGCATGAGAACATGATTAACTTAACATGATTTCATAATAAGATGGTTTTTACTTGAGTTGATGTAGTCTCTCTCCTGATTTGAACCCACAGTGCTCATAAGGCCATTCGAGGCTCACATAAGGCCAATCAAGGCTCACATAATGCTCCCACAGAGCTCATAAGGCCAATTAAGGCTCACATAAGGCCAATTAAGGCTCACATAACATGATTGAGAGAACTATATCAACATAACATGAATTATTATACTTGAACATAGTTATCATGATTTCTTGATCAATTAACATGGCAGTGATTAGTAGTGTTCCAAAAGAAAGCATATTCATCAAAACTGTAGAAAACATAAATTCATAGCATTTTCATGATTTTCATAAGCATAAATCGAATAATAGCATAGTTGCACATCATTGAGTAATCATAACAATATAAATGAATAATGTAAACCCATAACCCTAGAATTATACTCAGTGTACATGATCCACTCACCCGATCCTGAAGGGATATACTAACGATAGATGAAGTCCTGCTCAGTCCTAATATCCTGTGAATAACATAACTATGAATTAATTACATATGCTTAACATAGGTGTATCATTCTCTAATTAAATTTGGAAATTAGGTTGGGTGTATGGGTATGAAACTAGGACCATTGGATAGATCTAGAAAAACTAATCAAAAACCATATATGGATCATCCCCATCAGAGCTCTAGATTATTTTCTATGATTTTATAAAGATCAGAGATATTCTGACCAATCAGAGGCGAGGAAAAATCCATTGAATCGATTTATTAAAATGCTAGAATTATTAGCTGAAAGAATGGCAAAAATCCTGATATGTCCTTGCATCATAAATCTAAGACAGGAGGCGTGACAGGGCATATAGGTAAAATACTCATCAATATGAATATGCGATTGATATTAAAATGATCAGGTGAAATAACATAATTACCCATGGTAGTGTGACACTAATATTGACATCATAAGGGTGTGAGGGTAATTTTAGCATTTGATTTCTTCTCTGCTGGCCATGGCATTGATGGTACCACTGGAGCTTATGAGCTCAAATCAAACACCAGGCTACAGACCATAAATCAAATAGGTAGCGACTGGAGATCGTTCCTCAAGTCTTTCCGATCTCAGCAATCCCAGGAACTTGCGACAAGGTGGCTGGAGGCCTGAGAACAGTAAGCCGCCATGTCCAGAGTAGGGGACCCAACTCAAAACTGGGTTTTGATCAAACAACGGTAGAACATAATGAATGAGGGAAGAAAAAGCTTCGGGCTGGCATGACGAAGGTAAAGGAGGGGTTTCCGTGGCGTGGGCATGGCCGAGAAGCCTGGCCGGAGATGGAGTTGAACAGTAGAAAACCGGTTTTAAGGGCACACCACGGCGGTGGATCACACGACCTAACGAGATGAGGAAATCATAGAACAGGGCATGTAGATGGTTACCTAAAGAAGAATCGAACTGGGAAGGTTGGAGCCCTATGCTCGAGCTCGCCAGTGGAAGTGAGGTAGATCGAGTCCGCAGCGGCTCCTCGGTTGAGTTCAGCCCAAATCGGCGGCGGAGGAAAGTTGAACGATGCCTGAGTGTGCTTC
This sequence comes from Alisma plantago-aquatica, assembly GCA_963693085.1. Lineage (NCBI taxonomy): Eukaryota > Viridiplantae > Streptophyta > Magnoliopsida > Alismatales > Alismataceae > Alisma > Alisma plantago-aquatica. The sequence continues at coordinate 1,319,956,936 of OY856409.1, read as the reverse complement.
CTAATTCGCTAGCTCTTGGTGCGACGGTCCCTCGTGACCTGGGGTGATGGCACCGTTGACTGGAGGAGGAAGGTCAGTTGGGCATTTCTACTGTGAGTGCTTATAGGGGTTGATCTAGGGCTTGTTAGGATCATGAAGATCTCACAGTTCTATTGGTGTCGAGATAACGACGAGCAGTTTATGAGGGAGGGAGTTATCGTCGGGGAGGGAATCTGGTCCCTATTCCCTCTCTCCGCACGGAGTCTGCGGGAGGTAGGGGATGAAGCCCCTCCTGTCAGATCCTCATCTAACGGACCAGAAAGGAGCCGAGTGCGATTAGCTCCGTGTGACAGGCTGCAAGCCCGAAACTTAGGAAAAAAAATCAAACGCTTGTGATTATCAAACTAATTAATCAAGGATTAGTCATTATCTTCTATTTTTTTCCTAATGGCATTAGAGGCATCTAGGATTATCTAAAAGTAACCAAATTTGGTGAGCAAGCTAATACGACCATGAGGAATCTAATTATCCAATTAGATTTTGGATATGAGTTAGCGAAACATGCATTTTATATTATTAGTTACTTAGGGTAATTAACACGTTAATAATCATTGCAAGGGAATTTTATTACCAAAATCCGAGGGAAGATATATAAATACTAATATCTACTCATATGCCAACATGTGGGACACGTTATACATGTATACAGATCCAAACTATCATTAAATCCCAACTAGTCACCATTGCATAATTAGGGTTAAGTTTTCAAGCATTATACATGACATTAATATGACTAATTATTGATGTAAATGATTCCATTCAAGGTCCACTTGGCACATTTAGCTCATTTTGAAATACGAATTAAGCATGGTTTGTACTTAAGTCATCATATGAAAAATGGATTCTTTCAATTTAGGGTTTCACCTTTATTAAACTTAAGAAATTTTTGGGACAAAATTTTGAGGGTCGTTACAAGAATGGTATGGAATGTGATGAAGATGCTTTGTCTTATGCATCCAATATTATATATGGGGATGCTATGGGTGATGGTTTATGAATGAATGATGAACTATAATTTCAATGTATCCTACCTTTCTAAACCTAATCCTAATGAAAGTATAAAATGGTGGCTAATCATGTCATCCTTTATTGAATGATTAATATAGTGATGGAATATCCTTCCTAAATCCTAATGACTGTTTGAAACTCTAATGTGTTAACTGGTGGTCATCTTAGCTTTATGATCTATGATTTCTTATGTTTAACTTGTACACTATAAGTGTGATGATGGCCAATCATACTTGGATTCCTTATATGTTGATATAATAGAGGAATGCTCTTAAATGCCAAGATAATCCTGCAATATCATCTTGTGAACATCTTTTAGTTCTTTAATACCAATTATGATGAGCCTGTGCATCACATGAGTGGTGATGTTTGTTGAGCCTTGTTATAAGGCATGTAAAGATAATGATGAACTTGCAGGGAATGATATGATGGTATTAGTGACCTTTGGGCATGGTTGAGCCCTGAATGAGGTATAGTCCTCTTATGTTGACAAGGGTTGATACCTTGTGATATTGTCCTAAGGATATATATCCTGTGATAGTATGATGAAAAATGTGGTCTCATGAATGGAAAGAGAATAGTACCCTTTGCTGAAGATGTGATGACAAGTATAGTCTTTTGATTGACATGTGAATGCTGCCATGTGATGTTAAGATGAGAAATTATGTTTTATATGTTTTACATCTTCTGAAGTTGTTATATAATAATGTTTTCTAGAGATGAATTAGGGTTTGTATGTCCACTTGTTTGGTGCAACCTTAATTTACCCAATTGGAAATAACTAATCAAGTGAAATCCTAATCATGTAGTGCCCTGTGCTGTAGAACCATCTTCAATGTCAGAACTTGGAGTGCATACTCGTACAGACTGAGGGGAAGAAATCTTAAGATACTACCTCTCCTAGTTCTTGTACGGAGCCGTCAGTAGACCTTCGTAGGGGTCAGTTGAACTTTGAGTGGTACGACTCAAACTCTATAGGGCGTAATAAAATATATAATACAACTGTGTAGCGTATCTCTTTAGGGTTCTACACAACACCTCACATTGGATGATAACCCTTGTTTGCTTTCTTTATATAGAGATGATGTATAGTACAATAACAGATGAAAGATATGCTTATGTTGTCAGTATTATCATGTTGTAAACATGCTTATGTTGTCAAATATATTGACACTGATAGTTAAGAGGATGATGCCTAGCCATGTTTAATATTCCTAGTGATTCCTTTATAATTAGAAATGCTTAAACTGCTGGTGCAATTATCAAACACAACAAAAAAATGGCAAAATACGGTGCCAAAGTGGAGAGTCAACACTACAACTACTAGGTAGATTTGGCACTTTCTATCCCTGACAATGATGCCAGAAAGCTTGGTGCAATCTTACTTAAGGACACACACTAATCAACTAGATGGTGAATAGATGCAACCCTAAGGGAAAACACACAAATATCTCAAAATTTATAATGGGACCTAGTCCAACGCACTAGCTTAGACTATTTGCACTTCACCCACAAGCGCACAGGGTCATGCTGTAGTATAGGCAAGTGACAAGAGAAGGGTCGATCCTCAGGGAGAGAGGGGGCACTAGAGTTAGGTTAATGTGAGATACATTCCTAAAGCAAAATGTAGGGTTTAAAAGTTGGTTTTGGTTGATTACACTATGATTTCAAGCGATTAGCAAAAAGAAAGAAACTATATTAACAAAAACCCTAGATTACCCTAAGCAAGTTAAGACTAAGAAACTAGGCTAAACAACCAAAAGAGAGAGAGCAAGGAATTACACTACACTAGCAATGAAAACTATCAACTAAGAAACAAGCTAAGCACTAAAGCAAGCAAAATCCTAGGTTATCACTAACTAAATAAATTAACACAAGCAAGCTCAAAAGAGACCTAACTACCTAAAAAAGAACTAACTATCTAGAACTAAGCAATTAGCTGAGCAACAACAAAGGCAATTGTAACATCCCAGGATTTGAGACCTCGGATAACATGATCTTAAAAGGAATGATTGGACTACCCATATCACCAAGGTGCACCTCCTTTTCTGGGAGCCCATCACTAAGAACTCCATAGTTAAGCGTGCTCAGCTTGGAGTAGTACTAGGATGGGTGACCAGTCGGGAAGTTGACCCCGGCTTGCGCATGAGTGTGGATAAAGTGCGCAGTTAAGGCTAGTGGTGGTCTGTGGGGCCAGTCGTCATTCCTGAAACTCTACTACAGCCTAGGGCAGTGGGCCCGGGTCATTACAAATGGTATCAGAGCCAAAACCCCTCCAGTAGGTGGGACCCACATGGGCCTGAGGCATGCCAGTCTTGAGCCGTGCGGTCCAGACATGTAGGAAAGGGCTGTCCATGGTTGACGTAGCCACCCTTGCGCTGGTATTCCGTGATCGGGAGCTGGGTGTCCATGGGCCATTGTGGGTCTGCACTGAAATGGGGAAGAGATTATGAGGCCTTATAGTTGAGCCTTGACGAGGACGTCAAGAGTCTAAGTGGGAGAGATTGTAACATCCCAGGATTTGAGGCCTCGAATAACATGATCTTAAAAGGAATGATTGGACTACCCATATCACCAAGGTGCACCTCCTTTTCCGGGAGCCCATCACTAAGAACTCCATAGTTAAGCGTGCTCAGCTTGGAGTAGTACTAGGATGGGTGACCAGTCGGAAAGGTGACCCCGGCTTGCACATGAGTGTGGATAAAGTGCACAGTTAAGGCTAGTGGTGGTTTTTGGGGCCAGTCGTCATTCCTGAAACTCTACTACAGCCTAGGGCAGTGGGCCCGGGTCATTACAACAATGAACTAAACTAGCATTAACAAGCTAAGAAGACAACATAGGTTTTAAGGAATGAGATGAATATGTGGGATGTTTGGGAATGATACATTGACATTAGTTGGGGGAAGGTTAACATAGCATGCAATTCTCATATTTTCAATCTAGCTTGTCAAACCAAACAACAAGGCAAGAGCTATTGGAATATACCCTATGCTACTAGTTGGAGAACTAGGTCTAGGTGTAATTCTAATAAGACTTGGCAGGTCTAGGTTTCTAGGGTAAGTGGTATTAGGGAAATTGAAAGCCAAGGATAGGAATGGGAGTAGAGATGAGGGTGTTTCACCTCATGTTACTCACCATCTAGCCTTTAGAAAACTCTAGGCAATTACCGTAAACACACTTACACTAGCTACTTTGATCTCACACCTACTTGTAGGAGAAGGGAGTTGTATGTGGGAACAAAGGGTGCTAGATAGGGATCCACTATTTGGACCTAGGAGAAATTCCTAAGATAGGTACATACATTCCATTTCCCCCTAGAATCTAGGTGTCATCAAGCATCATAAACCAAGCAATCCATGTTTAAAAGCACAAACCACAAGAAATATAATGGGAAATGAGATAAAAGCAAGATAAAGTAATCATAGAATGGAAATATGTTCATTACAAGTTATTTCCCCCCAACATGGTATCAAAGTAACATTTTAACCCCAAACAAACCACCACTAGGAGCTTACTAAACATGATCATACAAAAGAGAAAAAAGGAAATAAGAAAGAGATAGAAGGCCATGAAGCTTGTGGAAGATTCTTATCCTTCACCTCCTAGCTACTGTAGAACGTCCTCCCTCCTCCAAGATGGGTGAAAATCATGGAAATGTAGGGGATTATGGTAGAAAACCTAGAAAACTAGGTTTGTATGGTGGAAATGAAGTGGAAATGGTAGGTGGAGGTCTTGAATTCAAGGGAGATAGAAATGAATGCTCTAGAGTAGCTAGGAGGGTTATAAGGAAGCTAACCTAGTGTTGTGGCCACCACCCATGTATATATAGGTGGTGGTGGAAGCACTAGGGTAAGTAGGGGTATAGTTGGAAAATTAGTGCAAAAAAGCTAGGTTTTAGGTGGTAGCATGACCGTTGCGGGCAGAACGACCGTGGTGGGTGGAGGATAGAACGACCGTGGTGGCAGAGAATGGCCATGGTGGGAAATGAAAAATGTCAGAGTGGAATTGGTGAAATGTAGGTTGGTAGCACATCCGTAATGGACAATACAACCGTGGTGGGGGCTAGGTAGAACGACCATGTTGGGAAGCACATCCGTGGTGGGCGAGGTGGAGTGGAGGTCATTCTCATTAGCATGCCCATTCTTATCATTGGTAGCACGACCGTGCTGACTGGCATGATCATTTTGGGGGCTTCTCAGCCCGACTATGCTGGGTAGCATGACCATTTTGGCAGTGTTGCTATAGCTTGACAAAACGAAGATAAACTCTGTAAGTTTTACATTGGTGATCACGACCGTTCCTTGTCACCACGGCTGTGTTAGGGTCTTCAATAGTACTTTGAACTTGAAACTTCATGATCCATGGTTGAGGGAGCATTGGGGTCTTCTTTGGAACACTCCATGGGTGGAGGAATCCTAGAACTCATTCCTTCTCTCTCATCCATCCAAGACATGGTCCAAGTACTTGAAAAACATGCAAAGAATGTCCATAAGTGCATTTGATAGTAATATGCATATTGAGGGAATTAAATTGTATTCTACTATGTTTATATGTGATTGAGATGCAAAAAGACACAAGATGAAGCCCTAAAATAGGGCCGCATCACCACCCCAAACTTAAAACATACTTGTCCTCAAGTATACTCCAACTTAATCTCTCTTTAAATTCAATCAAGGAGCAAAGATATTGCAACATTGTGATGTTTATTGGCTAAAATGAGTTCACATGAGGAATTAGGCTTGCAATCCACTACTATCTACTCATTTTCATTCTTTTCAAGTGTGAATCAAGCGCAGAGCATAAGAACTTAGAATATGGATCACCATTCACATATGCAAGCAATGCAATTTTCATAATGCTTCATGTAAATTGTATCATGCATGAAATACATTCAAAAGGTTAGGATTACTATTTGAGTTGCTAGAGCAACGTCATACACTTCATTTCACTGCTCATGACGCACTTGGATTGGGTAGGGGAATGAGGGCTAGAGTTGATTTACCCTATCCCTACTAGGCATAAAAAGAGAAGAAATGGTTATGAAAGGGAGTGGAGTGCTATTACACTCATCTTTTCTTTATTTTAATGCTCTAAAATAGGAGAACCCTTTATTTTCTTTTTTCTTTTTTTGTTCTTTTTCTTTTCTTTTCCCTTGGTGTAGGTAGGGCATATGATGACTAGAGTGAAGTCGGGGGGGGGTAAAGGTATGACCACCCCAAACTTTTGGGGATGGTTAAGGCTGATATGTGCACTTTGGCATCCTTTCATGAGGTGGAGAGGTAATAAGATGGTGGAAGAAATGTTGGATCAAAGAAGTGTCACAAGCAATGGAAATTCATGTATAATCTCACTCAAGCAAGTTAGTCTATGTAAAATTCACCAATAAAACAAGTCATGCATAAAATTTATAGTATAGTAGATTGTCACCTTTTCATAAAGAACAATAAAACCCAAACGTTCAAGACTTGCAAGAATTAGCCTTTTATTCAAAACAATTTAAATTATTTCAAGAGGCTTGGAGCACATGCAAAATTCCTACATAGGATTCATTCCAGCCAAAAACATCAAAAGCAAGTTGCATTATCCAAGATTTAATCTATTCACATCACAACATATAGAGATTCAGCTAAAACACACTTTTGGGCAAGAACATTCAAATTTGGGTAAAATTGGTCAAAATGGTTTCAATTTGCGTTCAATGACATCAAAACCTACATTTAGGGAAATTAAAGCATAAAGCATCAAATCCTAGTTAAAACACACAAAAATTACCAAAATCTACATGGAAATGAAATGCATGACATGGAAGAGCAAAAAGAACATAAAATTTAAAAATTACATAAAAATGCATGAAATTAAACTACATGTATGAATGAATGCTAACAACAATAAATATACACTAGAAAGAGTAAAGTCAATCAAAAAGAGATCAAGTGAGACAATCATCAACAAAATAAGCTAAGGGGGCATACCTTCCTACCACCCTAAACTTTTGAATCATGCTATCCTCAGCATGAAACTAAAGCTTAAGAATGATAGGGTAGGTGTCACTACTTCGGTGGTGATGGATCTTGTGGTGGGCCAGCCTGTGGAGGTGGGTGCTGGTAGTAGTGGCCCCAGTAGTCCACCTATAGAGGTGGGTATGTCTCATGATATCCAGATAGGGCTCCCCAAAAATCCTCCCACCATTGGGGGTTTCTCTACACTTCACATGCTGATACTAGTACATGTGGTTGATCTGATGATGCATCTACTGCTGATCTAAGCACATAACCCGTTGTGTCTATTGAATCACCTCCAACTATGCATGAATGGATGGCATATCATATGTATTTATTGGAGGTGGCTTCGCATCAAAGTCCTTGTGTCTCTATCTTATGCGACACAACTGCTCAAGGATGCGTTGCTACTGTGGAACATTTGTCTCTCCTCCCCCCTCAGGTAAGTCTACTAGAATGAGTTTGTAGTCTTCTCTAGGATACTGGAATTCCCACTTGAAAACTTATTTTGGTAGATTTTCCAACAGCCTGTTATCACCAAGTAGAATAGCAACATGGTAAGGTAACTCTAAAGGGGTGCCAGGGTACCCGAGGTTCATGTTGTAAATGATCTTTTTGTCTCTTATGGATATCATCTGGGACCTTGCAAGATAGTTCAAGTCAACCAACTTGGTCCCTTCTACCTTTGTGAGGTTTTGAAGATCACAATCATGTGCTTTTGCTATGATGGTCGCAAACTCCCCCATTATGGAAGGATTCTTGCTCTTGGAGGGGTTGTTTTTAGGTGATAAATCATCATCATTCCTAGATTCACATAGCCACGACTTACCATTACTGACATCACAAACATGTCCTTTTGAGAGCAGCAACCTTGTTTTTCATACTGGCCAAAGACAATGTTGGCTAAAACCTTCTAAATATATCTCAAAGCAGGGTTGAAAATTTTGCTTTTTTTACTTTCCCACTATGAAGGTGCCTTGGCCAGTGAATGTTTCCCACATCTTAGAATGTTGCATTTTCCATTTTTATCATACCTGCCCCATCAAAATTTTGTGCCATCTCTGGTATTGGTGCTAATATCTTGTTGAGGTGGGAGGACTTTAGTACATGTGTGGAGTCATTGACCCTGAAGTGGATTGCATCCTCCCCTTGATATTGCACCTTCTCTAGAGATCTAAAGAATTCATGAGTTGTCTCTATGTATGTTTCTTCTACAGTGGTCAACAAGTGATACAACCCACTTGATTCTAAGAAATCATTGGTGATATCTTGCATCCTTTAGGCTTTCATGGTGTTGGGGCAAGCATATCTTGTGGGAATCACCCTCCTGGTAGTGCACTCAATTTGGAGGGGCCTTGTAAACACTCTCCTTGATATGCCTCTCCCATATGCGGATTCCTCACGTTGATTTCCAAACTACTTCATTCTATCCTCCTCTAGATTGGATAAGAGGTCCACTCGCTCATCCTCCATCTCCTCATTCTTAGTCTCATCTACCTCCTCCTCCTTATAAGTTTGTGACCCGGAATTGCGTCCAAGTTCAAGGGCATCATCTCAATGGGTGCATCCTCATCTTCTTCTTCAACTAACAACTGACATTTAGTGGGTTGTTGAGCAGTGTGAGACTGGGATAATGAAGTAGAGTGCCTCATCGGAGTCGTTCATGGAGGTAGGCATGAAGATGATGTGGCAACTGCTTTCTTGTCCCTCCTTTCTTAGGCCGATGCATCAACATCAAAGAAATCAATAATGTTTTCCAACTCTTCTTCTTCCCCCTCCTCCTCTTTGGGATTTCTATAGCTTGGATCCAATGTGCGGTGGCTTGAGGATCATCATAATTGGGAAACACTTGTTGATGCTGACCTTTGGAGAGATTGAGAAATGGAGTTGGATGGCAATGCAGGGCTATGTGATGGCGGCTTGACGTTGGAGGCCTATTTGGCACAACGTTTTCCTCTGGTGAGGAATCTCATGGTCTTCTCTACTCCTTTCTTGATTTCTTTTCTTGTTCCCTTTATTTTTGCAAGGATTTGATGGAGAAATGAAGAAATACAACAAATTTTCACACTTCCAGAACGTAGGGGAAAAATCTCCTTGGAGATGGATCAATAGATGTTAATGGAGGGTGGAAAGTGGAGCTTGAGGTAGGGGAAGGTGATTGGGAGCCAAAGGGAACTTGAATCTAGAGTTTGGGAGGAAGATGAGGTGATTTGGGGGTAACTGGGGGTCACCCTAATCACCTAAGGCCGCAGAACGGGTGTGCCGGGTTGAGCAAATGAAGAACAAGTCGTGTTGGGTCATGAAAATTCGAGGAAATTAAGTGCTGGACCCAGTCCAGCACGACCGTTCTGGAATAACACCAACACGGCCATGTTGGTCAGAACGGTCGTGCTGACCGGGCCCAAAACATGGGTTTTCCCTATTGAAAGTGACAATGCCAGTACAACCGTTCCACCCTGGCATGGCCGTGCTGGTACCACCAAGTTGACAAAACTTCACAAATTTTCAGAACACTCAATCATTCATAATACAATCATCAAATCTGATCCAATTAATGTTACACCACTACTTTTTTTAATGAAATGTACCCCATTCCTCAAACTTTCACCTATCTCCTCATCAAAACTAAAACAATATTGTTAAGCACAAGTGTGTGTGTATTCTTAGAATCGTGTAAAAATAAAGCAAAAGTATCAAAAAGTGAAGGTTGGGTGTACAAGTTCCCAAACCTAGGTTGGTTGGCTCCCACTAGCACTACATTTTACGCCTTCAGCCAAACTTATTGATTCTAGTCTCTATCATCCTCGTGGAACTTTCAAAGCATCCTTGTAGTAAATGTCCCTCTCATGTGCATTCAAGCACATCTCTCATCAAGCGGGCGTTCTTTAATCAACATCACAATGTCAAAACTTTGATTGTCTTTGCCTAGACCTACTTCAACAACTACTTTCAATCTTTGCCCATTGACAATAAACTCTCTTGATGCATCCTTCTCACATTTCACAACAACTCCATATGGCTATTCATTCTTGATTAGATAAGGTCATTCCCATCTATACTGAAGCTTTCTAGGAAAGAACTTCATCCTAGAGTTATACAACCATACCCATTGTCCAGGCTCAAAGTCCTTCTTATTGATCATCTTATCATGTAGAAATTTTCTCCTTTCCTTGTAGCTTTTGGACAATTCATAGGCCTCATGTCTCATTTCCTCTAGCTCATGCAGCTGCAAATTTCTTTTCAATCTAGTAGTGTCTCCATCCATGTCCATGGCGTTCAAAGCCCATAAAGCCTTGTGTTGCATTTCCACAGGTAAATGGTAGCTTTTTCCATACACGAGTTTGAATGGTGTGGTGCCAATTGGGGCCTTAAATGAAGTCATATATGCCCACAAAGCTTCATTGAGACATAAAGACCAACCTTGTGGTCCGACCTCACCATCTTCTTAAGAATGAGCTTTACCTCCTGATTAGCTAACTCAACTTGGCCACTCATTTGAGGGTGGTAAGGAGTATCCACACAATGATTCACTCCATACCTTTTTAGCAATCCCTCAAAACTCCTATGGATGAAATGGCATCTTCCATCACTAGTCATGGCCCGTGGTACAAAGAATCAGCTGAAGATGTTCTACTTTACACAATCACAAACCACTTTTTGATCATTGGTTCTCGTGGCAATAGCTTCGATCCACTTTGATACATAATCAATGACTAATAAAATGTAAACATATCCAAAGGAGGGAGTAAATAGATCCATGAAGTCAATTCCCCAAACATCAAACACCTCAACCACAAGAATGGGTGATAGAGGCATCATGTCCCTCTTGGGGATAGTGCCCACCTTTTGGCACTTTAAACAACATTTCCAATATTCATGAGCATCTTTGAACAAGTTTGGCTAATAAAATCCACTCCGAATAATCTTGGCGGCTGTGTGTTTTCTGCTGAAATGACCTCCACGCACACTGGAGTGGCACATGGCAAGGATCTCTTGCTACTAAGTTTCTGGGACACACCTTCTAGTGAGTTGGTTGGGACAATATTTGAATAGATGCGGGTCATCCCAAACATATTTTTTTTCACCATATAAAACAACCTCTTGCTCTCTTCCCTTGTCCAAGTACTTGGTATCCTTCAACTAGCTAAGAAGTTACCATGGTCTTTGGGTGGATGAAAGTAAGAAAAGTTGCTCATGTGACAACATTTCCTTAATTCGATTCATATCATCATACAATTCCTCAATGTGGGAGAGATGGTCGGCTATAGAATTTTTGAGTCCCTTCTTGTCAACAATCTCTAGATCAAACTCTTAGAGAAAATGAATTTAACGGATCAACCGAGACTTAGAATCTTTCTTTACCATGAGATATTTCAAGGCTACATGATATGTATAGACCACCACCTTGTTTAGTAAGCGATAAGAATGAAACTTGTCAAGAGAAAAAATCACGACAAACAACTCTTTTTTCATGGTAGTGTAGTTCCTTTGGGATTCATCAAGAGTCTTGCTTGCATAGTAAATGGCATGTGGAATCCGGCCAACTCTTTGGCCCAACACAACCCCCACCACCATATTCAATGCATCCATCATGATTTTGAATGGCAAGGATAAATCTGGGGGTTGCATAATAGGAGCAAAGATGAGCTATGATTCAAGTGGTTGAAGGCTTCAACACACTTGTCATCAAAATAGAATTCCACATCCTTTTCAAGCAAGTGACAAAGCGACCTTGCAATTTTACTGAAGTCTTTAATGAATTGGCAGTAGGAACCTGCATGCCCCAAGAAAGAGCAGACATGTCTTAAGGGGGAGGGGATGATAAGAGTGGAAATTAGGCCCACCTTGCCCTTATCAACCTCAATGCCGACCTTAGAAACTTGATGACCTAGAACAATGCCTTCGAGAACCATGAAGTTACTCTTCTCCCAAGATAGCACCAAAAAAACTTTAACACATCTTTCAAGCGTGACTGCTAAGTGGAGCAAACATTCATCAAATGTCTTACCAAACGTTGAAAAATCATCCATGAAGACTTCAAGCGATGAATCAAGCATATCAACAAAGATGGATGTCACTGATATTTGAAATGTAGAAGGAACATTGCACAACCCAAATGATATTCTCCTATAAGAAAAAGTACCACTTGGACAAGTGAACGTTGTCTTCTCTTGATCCATGGGATGAAAAGCTATTTGGAAGTGACCAGAGTACCCATCAAGAAAATAGTAAAAACTCTGTCCTGCTAATCTTTCCAAGATCTGATCTAGGAATGGGAGATGGTAATGGTCTTTCTTGGTCTTCTCATTTAAGTTTCTATAGTCCATGCACATCCTCCACTTGGATTGCTCTCTTATAGGCATCAACTCCCCATCCTCATTCTCAGATACAGTGATCCCACCCTTCTTGGGCACAACCTGGATGAGACTCACCCATGATCTATCAAAAATGGGATATATTATTCGAGCATCTAGTAGCTTCATGACCTCTTGTGTTACAACTTCTTTCAATTTTGAATTCAACCGTCTTTGCATTTGATGGGTTGGTCTAGCATCATCCTCAAGGTAGATTCTATGGACACAAATGGATGGGTCAATACCCCTCAAATCAGCAATGGACCATCCAATGGCTTGAATGTTTTCTTCAAAACTGCCATCAAGGCATCCTCTTTTTATGAAGGAAGGATAGAGGAAATGATCACTAGGAGGGTCTCATTGGAGCCTAAGAAAGCATATTTTAGTCCTTTGAGAAGAGACTTGAGCTCAAGAACTGGAGGCTCTTCAAGGAAATTCTTCAATGGTTCAGAAATAGAAGGGAGGTCCTCACTTACAACCACTAAGTCCAGCTTATATTCCTCATCCTTATCATCATCTTCACATGGGAATTCTATAGTATGCTCTAGACCTCTACCTTGTGTGGCAATCTGAATCCACGCAGGTAGGCATTCCTCTACAATCTCATCAAGACACTCAATAAGATAGCAATCCTCCTATGTAGAGCCTATGACCTCGGCCTTAGCAGACGACTTGAAAATATTTAATCAGATATTCATATGCATGAAGGTCACATACATGGTATCGTTCCTCACATGAATCATGCCATCAACTATAGACAAGAAGGGTCTCCCCAAGATAATAGGCACCTTTCTTGATTCTTTTTCCATATCCAACAGAATGAAGTCAGCATGAAAGAATGCAGAGGTCTCATCATCAAGTCTCACCAAAACATCATCAACACACCCTCTAAGAAGTCTCACTGATCAGTCAGCCAATTGCAAAGTGCAATGAGCTGGACCCAATTGTCCCATTTGTAGTTCAGCAAACACATCATACAACATTAAATTCACTCTAGAATACAAGTCAAGAAGAGCTTGGTCTATGCGGTGTGCTCCAATGTAGCATTAGATGAAGGGAGCATCATGATTTGTTCTTTTCCTTGGCACGGTGTGTTGTAGAATTGAGCTCACTTGCTCAGTGAGATTGACATTCCTTGGTGTTCTTCCTATTGTTCTCCTCTTGAATGTATACAAGTCTTTCAAGAACTTAACATAAGATGGGATTTGCTTGATTGCATCAAGCAAAGGAATATTTATCTTCACCTGCTTAAAAGTTTCCATGATGTCTTCGTTGTGCTTTTTCTTCCTTCTTTCAGTGGATGGTTCCTTAAGAACATCTAGGAATGGAGGGAGTGGTGCTCCTGACTAGATCAAACCAATAGAATCATCAATAGGTATCATAGGAATCACAATATCATCTCTCTACATCACAGTATCAACCCAGGTGCTTGTCACAGTATCCTCAACCTGAATCTCAGTATCACCATCTCTAATCACAGTATCAACTCTGTCATCATAGGATGATCTATCAACAGAAGTGTTCCGTGGCTTCTCCACAATCCTACCACTTCTCAAAATTATCACCACCTTCACATGCTCATGGGTGGTGGAAGAGGAAGCTTGTGGTTGTGGTAGTGATTGCTGAGGTGGTGGTGGTCTTGGGTGTGGGGTATTTGGGTTTTGGAGGATGAATTGTGGCTGGGGTTGTGGTTGTGATGGTTATGGTTGATGGGGGTGATATTGTGGAGGGGGTTGTTGGTATGAGTGAGGAGGTGGTGGAGTGTATTGGTAGTTGAATGGAGGTTTTTGAAGTGGAGGAGCATAAGGGTTGGGTGGTCCTTGGTACTATGGAGGAGTACATGCACTTTGGGGAATGCCCATAAAACTGGCATCATTGTTTGGGTTAGGCGTAGGTTGAGACGGGAGTCTTCCTTCTTCAGGACAAGAAAGTGAAAGAGAAATTTGATAAATCCTTTTCTCAAGATGGATAATCATTTTCCCATGGGAGGACACATCTTTCTTTACCTCATCTAGGCTCCTTAGCCTTCCAAGAACCTCTTCTTCAAACTTGGAGCTATACTTAGGGCCTTGATGTTACCTTGGTTTCCCTTGCATGTTACAACCCAAAATTTTGGGCTTCTATGATTTGAAATGCAATTTCTCCAATTAAATGTATGATAATGAAATTGTATGATTTATGTGTAATGAATGGATTTCTTTGATTATATGTCCTTTAAATATATGATTTTTGTAAGAATTCCTAAAGTGAGAGGGATTTTGGAGCAATATATTATATGTCACAAAATGTATATTCCTTTTGGAATCATCTTTTTTGGCCCTTTTTTGCTTTCACGCATGATCTCAGCCCCAGGATCCCGATCGCATGGTTAAGGGACTTTATCAATAATGAATATTTGATTTAGGGGGAAAAAGATTGTAGTCCATAATCAAGTTATCATTAAGAGCCTGATAAGGGTGTGTCTTCCTTTATGGATTTTAGAGTGAATTATGGTTAATAGATTTAGGAAATATATTAATAAAGGATAAAAAAGGAAAAGATGATAGTTTGGCCCAAGCGAAATACACACATATATTAATAAAGGATAAAAGGGTCAACAACTCATTAATTCCAATATGGTAAGATATGTTTATGTCTTTTTAGGACTTGCATTAAGAATATAATTGTGACTAATGGAAGGAAGGGGTGAAGTCGGTAGTTGAAGTATGGGAATCACCTCCCTTTCCTAATTGCCTCATTGGGTAAGAGATTATGTCTCTCTCCCTTTTCCCCTTCTCATCTATCTACGTAAGAATATCTAGGGTTTCTGACTAGACAAGTATATATATAGGCCTTGGAGTCCCAAACTCCATCTGGCACCATGGCACCTAGTCTCTTCTGGCCGTGGGTAATCTTGAGGAGGCAAGACCGGAGAAGGGAACCTAGCCCTGGCCACGATGGTCTCGAACCTTCCACCGCTCTTCCAGCTTGGAACCATTCTAGACAAACCTAGAGTATGGTTGCAGTGACAAGCTATAACATGGTCCATAGCCACAGACAAGCACAGGCGGGTCCTCTTCATCGCCATCACCCCTTAGTAGGGTTCAACCACCTCGCTTGTTCTAGAATAGGCAGCGACAACCACCTCCGGCACCACAACGGGTTTTCTGTTAAGGAGTCACGGCCACAGGCGTGTGTTCCGATCAGCCTGGGTGACCCATACGAGCATATTGGGTGCGACGGAAGGGGAACGTAGGCATGGGATCCCTGCTCACCAAAACCCACATCACGAGTCGACTTGCGGGTCAGCCGACGGAAAGGCTGGTCTGTGAGAAAGGAAAGAACATAGGTAGGAGAAGGATTATAATTTAATGACCAAATTGACCTCCATATGAATGTGACATGTAAGGGCACATAGGTCTTTCTACACTAAATCTCAGCCGACCGCCTGCATGGACAAAACCAAGTAAGTAGATGATGTGGCAACAACCTATTGGTCAATTAGTTCTTATCTTGTTTAATTCCTAGAAAATAATTACTAACTTAGATTAAGAAGTATTATATATGAAAATTGATAAAAAAATGCAAGGAATTCAATAAAAATGGTTTTAGGGCCTAAATCTGATCATATCTCATAAAGTGGTTAAAGTTGCTAATCATAATGCTTTATAATGAGGAAAAAACCTAATTTGATGTTATATGAAATTGAGATGATTAATATGGATAATATACGAGCATATTAACCTGTTGTTAATAAATAGATGTTTTGAATGTCTAAATGTATAATCCATGGGCTAAATAACCTAATTTAGGGTTTTTTATGTGTTGACATGCATTAATGGGCTTAGAAACCCTAATATAAGTGTTAATGGGTTTTAATGAATTGTACTTTGAAATCCTTTGTGTAAAAGTGATGTTATGTTAATCCTAAGCCTAGTACATGATAAGAAGGCTTTAATGTGATTAAGTGGATAATTAGGGTTTTGAACCTAGAATTGCTATTTTAGGGTTGTGTGGACATAAAAGATGAAAGTTGTAAATAGATCTAAAGGAACCCTAATGAAACCCTAATTCAGATTAGAAAACCTAGAAAGAGATTCCAAGTCAATAAAGTAAGTTCTTGATGAGTATGTAGTAAATAGGTTGTACATGCTTTTCAAGATTCTATTCTTTAGTATGATTGGCTTGCTTGCTTGTTGGATTGCTTGTTTGGATTGCATTGTGCTTATTTCCTATGAAATCTGCAAATCTGGTATGTGGTTAATTATGAGTACACACTTTAGTTTCACGACATTTTCCTGATGTTTTATTGATTGCAAGGAATTAAACTATTTGGACGCTTTTTTTTGCAATCTTTAAAGTGAATATGAGTATCACAATTTAAGTATATATATGTGACTGTCTCGAACCTACATACCAATATATGAATGTATGATGCAAGACCAAGCCCCAGAGGGAAGGTCTGAAGTGGTCAAGCCCTAGAGGGAAGACCACTGGGCACCCAAAGAGGAGACCCCAGGTACCAAGATCAGGATGGAGAAGGTAGCCTGAAGTCCCTTGCAAGGACTAAACCCTAAGTGAAGGTATCCCAGAGTATAGTAAAAGCGGTTGAGAAGTTACATTGAAAATGTAATTTTTCATTGTTAACAACTATTTGATATGATTAGGTTGTTAAAGCTTATGTGCAATGTTTTGTTTGTCCCCACATACCAGTATATTCATTTATATTGACTGACATTTTATTTTTCGATATTTTAGGAAACACCTAAAATTGGAAAAATAGTAAAGTGGAACCTGTGAAAGATTAAAGTTATATTATCAAGGAGGATTTAGTTAGATAGAATTCTTCTATGGGTAGAAGTCTCAGTTGCCTATTTTTGAAGGTATGTGAAAGTAAATTTTTATTCCAAGTTTTTAGTTTTGTCTTTCGTAGAATTTATTAATTATTTTTTATTATTTGCAAAACCATTGATGTATTTTTGGGGTAACGCCTTTGACTTCTTGGTCTTCCTTAATTGGGGGTTACTGGGAAATGGGGTTGTTACGATTGGTATCAGAGTGATGGTTTTCCATTTAATCTCTAATAATTATTAAATTTTATAAACTCTTTATAACCCAAGGGAGTTATTAGAGGATTTTCCAATGATGGAGGTATCTAGAAAAGGATCACAATTTGGGGGTTGGAAAGATTTTCCTCTGCCCTGCTAGTCAGTCTACGAGAACTCCCATATATTGTGTGACTGCCTGGCCAAAATCAGAGTATTTGACTCGAAGTAAGATACCTCTAGGACTCTCTGATCTGTCTTCTTCGCTTCTCAACCATAATTCAGATAGGATTCTAAGTGTTTAGGATTTCTCTCTCTCCACACCTCTCTTGTGTTTGGGATAAGATTAATAAGGATTAAGGAATCCTCCACTAAATAATGGAAAGCATGTAAACAAGATGTCATGGACATAAATTTTAATAGTTTAAGCGTAAACTAAAGAGTAGTTACATGCTTAAGGTTGCATGTCGTGTGTTGCAGTGCCCTCAGGAGAGCTCTGAGGTTATACCTTTTAGTAGGAGGATGAGGAGAGAGTTAACCTTGGAGGAAGAATCCTTCAGGAAGAGGAAGAGACCTGATGCATCCTCTGAGGATGATGCTAAACCTAACCCTAACTGGTAGATAGAGAAAGAGATGACAAGATGAGTTGAATACCTTAGTGTTCTATACCTTCAAGTATGTGGGTTAGACATGCATCCTTTATGTAAGGGTTTGAGTACAGATGAGGAGCATGAGCTATGTGTGGTTGTTTGATCGAGTGCCTTTTGGTGACCCGACCTTGGGAGGTCGTGCCTGTTAGGGTGAGGGATCACTCCCTTATTGAGGAGGTTAGTGATGACGTATAGGGACCCTAACAAATATATATGAGTAGGAAAAGGCATGTACCTACATAGAATAGAGTGGTAGTAAGATTGGGAGCAGATGTCATACCTAAGCCAGATCGGTTATGATGGATGGTTCATGAGATGAGCATGTTGAGCTTTGGATAATCTTGGCTGAACATAGGTTTTGTATCATACGCTTCACCCGGGTAGGTGTAGACATGTGTCCTTAAGGGCTTGACCCATCTTATAAGGGAGAACCTCCAGTGTGAAGATCAGTTGTAGGGTTAGCTCCAGAGAGAGAGCAAGACCCCGAGGAAGAAGGTTGGAAACCTAGACTCCGAGACATGAGGAATCATGAGAAGTTGGGTATGATGTAGCCTAGAATGGACGACCCTAATTAGATGTATGTGGTTTCCTCATGTATGATCCTTAGAGGCTTGTCGTACCTTGGTTGCCTTTAGAGTAACCAAACCTAAGAAAGAGAAAGAGGCTTCTTGAACTAATGTACAAATGATATAGGTGACTACCTTTTAGGTATAGGAAGGGGAGTTCCTTAGACCCTGAAGAGGTATGGTAACAAGTTGTGAGGCCTCACACCCAGTTGGTTTTCATTGTGTAGAACTCTAAGGGTTGTCTATATGGAAGAGTGTTAATAAGTATATGCCCTATCATGTATAGGTTCGGTTCATGATGTAACGATTGAGCATGATGTTAGACAACTGATGCATATGAAGTGAACCTGGGGTTCCTAGACCAAAGAGGGGAAGTAGTAGTACCTGGTACACCTAATACTCACAAAGATGTTGAATTCCTAAGGATTCAAGTATGGCACCCCCTCATACTTAGAGGAAAAGGAAACCCCTCTCGGACTAAAGTATATGTTTGATGAACCCCTTACACATGTTGGTGGAATATGTATGAGATTGGCCAACTCTGAGGAATAAGGAACAAGTATGACATACCAAGGAACTCAGAGTGGCTTAGTAGGTTGTATTCTTGCTAGCTACATGTATAATTAGTGTGATAGGTCTAAGCATGCACATGATGATGTAAACCTTGGAAGTGAGGACGTTTTTGACCTTTGTAGCTATCAATAGATAGTTTTCTCCCATCCTAGGAAGGGACCCTTCATGTAGGGTGAGTACCAACTTTTATTTAGGTTTGAGGTAACTTAAAGAGGTATTTCATAGGAGCTTGATGAGCTATGTGGAGAGAACATGGTATGAGCACGAATCTATAGACCCTTGTGTGACCATCTCTAAGGGCCATGAGGATATGTTGCCATGGAGGTAACCTGTATGGGGCTAGACCAAGGTAGGTAGGTCGCCATGATCCCTATGAAAGGATATAAGTTTGACCATGAGTGCCTAGAGAGATGATGGAGTTTTGGGTAAGGATTCAAGTTTGAGATGTACCATGGTAGAATCCCAAGTCAATACTAAGGTCAGGTAGCGATAAGACCAATGGGAGTAGGAGTTGTTTGCTTCCTGGATGCACAAGATCATAAGATTGGGAGGTAATAGTTATCTTTGCCCAAGGACCATGGTTTAGGAGGTTGACCACCTTCATGAGTTCATGGGGCCCAAGGGAAAATAAGGGAGGCACTCCCTAGATGCATAAGGGAAGAAGGATGACCCCAAAAGTACCGGAACCTTAGGGTCCTTGAGGAGTTGACTAAGGATTATATATATATATGTATATATATATATGTATATATATATATATATATATATATATATATATATATATCCAAGAGTATTTGGGAACAACCTTTCCATGGATATAAGCATAGGTTGGAGATATTCATGATGTGGAGACATATGATATATGTTTCAACTTAGATTGGAATGTGTAATGGCGATGTGGGATGCACCATCTCTACTCTTAAAATGGGATGAACTCTATATTTGGAATACAACCAAATGCTTATTTCCTCTCATTATGGATGTGAGAGATAGGG
The DNA here is from genome assembly GCA_963693085.1 of Alisma plantago-aquatica. Taxonomy (NCBI): domain Eukaryota; kingdom Viridiplantae; phylum Streptophyta; class Magnoliopsida; order Alismatales; family Alismataceae; genus Alisma; species Alisma plantago-aquatica. The sequence goes on along the minus strand of OY856409.1, from coordinate 1,319,936,728 downwards.
AAAAACACATGCCATGCATTAAGGATAAAGATGATGTGAGTTGAAACATTTCTATGATGTTTGAGGATAGAGAAAGTATCACACCTTCTGGAGAGTATGTTGAATAGATGGTTTGCTTACAGAAGAGAACTAAGGTAGTCATAGTATGAGGACGTTCTTACCAAGAACAATATGGAACGTATGGGTTATAAGTTTGGGTTTGATAACTCAGATGATGAGCTTGAAGTTTTCTTGACTTAGTTAGACCTAAACCCGAGATGAGGATGATAAGTGGAGTATAGGAAGGTTTATGTTTTCACCATCACCTAGCATGTAAGGGAGCTTAGGTGGTAACGAGATGTTCTTAGCAGAATACAACTCAGGTATACAACTGTCTTGTTTAGCTAGTAGAGAGGTTGGAAGAGGTTTCCAAGTGAACCCAAATTTCTTTAGAAGATGAGACTTGTATGGCTAACACAAAGATATAAGCAGACTTGTTGGTTAAGTTGGTGGTTACCTAGTTAGCCAACTAAGAGCTTGATGAGATAAAAGGACTGTTCTAAGAACCTCACATTCACCTCTTGGGAAAAGAAGGTGGTGAAACCCACTACTAGAGTGTTTTAGGGTTTCTGAGGAGTCAACCTTGAGGAATCATGTCATGCAAGAGGTTCATGATTTTAAGTACACCATACACCAGGGTACTACTAAGATAGTTGAAGTTTGTCACAGTACTTTGAAGGCCTGGAATGAAGAAGTATTTAGAGTCGCATGTGGCCTATCGCCGTACATGCAAGAGGAGGGATGAAGGCTGAACACCAGTAACCCAGTGAGTTTCTATAGATAATAAGGAGTCCCTGAGAGGGATGGGAGTAGATCACCATGGATAGTGTGGTGGGTCTCCCCAAGAACAAGATATATCATGATGCAATATGGGTTATGGTAGATTGCCTTACCAAGTTGACCTAATCCCTTGCCTAAGAGAGAGAACCATCAATGTGACATATGTGGTTGAACTACATATATACACAAGAGAGAGATAGTTCAACTACACCGTGATCTGAGTTCAAAGGTTCTGAGTATGACCTCAAGTTCACTTTCATATGGTGGAAGTAGGTACATGAAGAACTTGATGCTAGATTGAAGTTGAGTACATCATATCACCCCTGAATGATGGACAATCAAGAGAGTATGATCCAGGTTTTAGAGGGTCTGATGAGATCATGTGTGCTCATTCAAGGTGGTACATGGGAGCAATTCCTATCCCTAGAAGAGTTTGCTTGAGATGATAGCCACTATAGCTAGTATCGGGATGTAAGAAGCTCTGTAAGGAAGGCTGTATTGGTCACCGCTTCATTAGGATGATGTTGATGAGAGGACCTTGTGAAGATCAAAGAGACCATAGTGTGTGCAGATGAAGTCACTTTTATCGAGCAATGGTTGAGAAACCCCAGGGGTGATAGGAGTCATGAGCTGATGCAAATCAGACTGAAATGTAGTTCACTATGGGAGAACCTGTATTATGAAAACCTAACCCCTCTGAGCTATAGCTGAGAAAGTTGAGTCCTCGATACATAGGTCAATTTGAGATGGATTGGTGGAGTTTCTTATGTTTAGCCTTACCCCTCAGGATAACATGATGTATGCTGTGTTATAAGAGTCTGATCTAGAGAACTATGTGATGTACCCGAGCCATGTGCTGAGCAATTAACCTATTGAGCTTTAGGGGAGGCTGCCATATCCTGAGTCACCTGTGAGAATTCTAGATACCAAGGTGAAAGAACTCAAATGTAAGAGTATAAGATGATAACAGATCTTTGGAAGCACCATGGAGAGGATGAAGCCACATGGGAGCCGATGATGGACATGAGAAAGTCTTATCTTGAATTGTTTGTATGTTGGTGCAATTTTGGGGGAAAAATTCCTACAAGAGGGGAAGGATGTTAGAACCCCAATTTTTGGGCTTATATGATTTGAAATGTAATATCTCCAATTAAATGTATGATAATGAAATTGTATGATTTATGTGTAATAAATGGATTTCTTTGATAATATGTCCTTTAAATATATGATTTTTGTAAGAATTCTTAAAGTGAGAGGCATTTTGGAGAGATATATTAAATGTCACAAAATGTATATTCCTTTTGAAATCATCTTTTTTGGACCTTTATTGCTGTCACGCACGATCTCATCCCCAGGATCACTGTCGGATGCTTAGGGGACTTTATCAATAATGAATATTTGATTTAGGGGGAAAAATATAATCATCCAGAATCAAGTTATCATTAAGAGCCAGATAAGGGTGTGTCTTCCTTTATGGATTTTAATGTGAATTATGGTTAGTGGATTTAGGAAATATATTAATAAAGGATAAAGAAGGAAAAGATGATAGTTTGGCCCAAGCCAAATACGCACATATATTATTATAGGATAAAGGGTCAAAAACTTGTTAATTCCAATATGGTAAGATGTGTTTAAGTCCGTTTAAGACTTGTATTAAGAATATAATTGTGACTAATGGAAGGAAGGGGTGCAGTTGATAGTTGAAGTATGGGAATCGCCTCCCTTTCCTAAGTGACTCAATGGGTATGAGATTATGTCTCTCTCCCCTTTGCCCTTCTCATCTATCTACATAAGAATATCTAGGGTTTCTTCCTAGACAAGTATATATATAGGCCTTGGAGTCCCAACCTCCATCTGGCACCAGGGCACCTAGTCTCTTCTGGCCGCGGGTAATCTTGAGGAGGCAAGACCAGAGAAGGGAACCTAGCCTTGGCCACGATGGTCTCGAACCTTCCACTACTCTTTCGGCTTGGAACCATTTCAGACAAACATGGAGTATGGTTGTAGTGGTAGGCTACATCATGGTCCACAACCACAGACGAGCATGAGAGGGTTCTCTTTGTTGTTGTCACCCCTTAGTAGGGTTTGACCACCTCCCTTGTTTTGGAACAGGAAGTGGAAGACACCTTCGGTGCCATGGTAGGTTTGCGGTTAAGGAGTCATTACCACATGCACATGTACTGATTGACCTGGGTGGCTCATACAGGAAGATTGGGTGTGACGGAAGGGGAACACATGCCTAGGATCCCTGCTTGCCAAAATCCACATCGAGATCTGACTTGCGGGTCAGCTGGTAGGAAGGCTGGTCTACGAGAAAGGAAAGATCAAATGTAGGAGAAGGATTATAATGCAATGACCAAATTGTCCCTCTATATGTACGTGAAATGCAAGGGCACAAAGGTCTTTCTACACTAAATCTCATCCGGCCGCTTGCATGGATAAAATCAAGTAAGTAGATAATGCGGCAACAACCTATTGATCAATTAGTTCTTATCTTGTTTAATTCCTAGAAAATAATTGGTAAATTGGATTAAGAAGTATTATATATGAAAATGGATTAAAAAATGCAAGGAATTCAATAAAAATGGTTTTAGGGCCTGAATCTGATCATAGTTCGTAAAGTGGTTAAAGTTGCTAATCATAATGCTTTATAATGAGGAAAAACCCTATTTTGATGTTATATGAAATTGAGATGATTAATATGGATAATCTACGAGCATATTAACCTAATGGTAATAAAAAGATGTTTTGAATGTCTAAGTGTATAATCCATGGGCTATATAACCTAATTTAGGGTTTTAATGTGTTGATATACATTAATGGGCTTAAAAACCCTAATGTAAGTGTTAATGGGTTTTAATGAATTATACTTTGAAATCCTTTGTGTAAAAGTGATGTTATGTTAATCCTAAGACTAGTAGATGATAAGAAGGCTTTAATGTGATTAAGTGGATTATTAGGCTTTTGAACCTAGAAATGTTGTTTTAGGATTTTGTGGACATAAAAGAGGAAAGTTGTAAATAGATATAAAGTAACCCTAATGAATCCCTAATTAGGATTAGAAACCCTAGAAAGAAATTCCAAGTCAATAAAGTAAGTTCTTGATGAGTATGTAGTAAATAGGTTGTACCTGCTTTTCAGGATTATGTTCTTTAGTGTGATTGGCTTGCTTGCTTGTTGGATTGCTTGTTTGGATTGGATTGTGCTTATTTCTTTTGAAATATGCAAATGAGGTATGTGGTTAATTATGAGTACACACTTTAGTTTCCTTACATTTTCTTGATGTTTTATCGATTTCATGGAAATAAACTATTTGAATGTTTTTATTTCTTCTATCATTAAAGTGAATATGAGTATGACAATTTAAGTATATATATGTGACTGTCTCAAACCTACATACCAATCTCTGGATGTATGATGGAAGACCAAGCCCCGGAGGGAAGGATTGAATTGCTCAAGCCCCAGAGGGAAGACCACTAGGCACCCAGAGAGGTGACCCCAGATACCAAGATCAGGATGGAGAAGGTAGCCTTAAGTCCCTTGCAAGGACTAAACCCTAAGTGAGGGTATCCCAGAGTATGAGTAAAAGTGGTTGAGAAGTTACATTGAAAACATAATTTTGCATGGTTAACAACTACTTGATATGATTTGGTTATTAAAGCTTATGTGCAATGTTTTGTTTGTCCCCACATACCAATATATTCACCTCCAAAAACTATGAAAATTAGCATGTTGTGGGACATAATTTTAGAGTTCCTATAAAAATTGTCTAGTTACCAATAAATAAATAAAAATCAAATACTACACTATTATACTACAGTCTACAACATGGTCAGTTGAGTTGTTACTAATAAAAGATCAACTGACACCACACTTTGTAGAACTTAAACATCATACAAAAATCATGAAAATTTCACAAGATGTATGTAATCAAGTTTAAAAGAAGAAAAAAATTCAGATCAATTGGATGTACCAATTTAAAAATAATATTCAAACACCAGACTGTTATATTTCATCCCAAAAGCATCATCTATTGAGTTTGTCCTTAGGGAAGAGACTCCTCCACTAGATTTTTCATGAATGTGCCTCCACATGAGGAATCAACAGTGGTTTGACTCAACTCAACCAGCTCGGTGTAGAATGCCTAAACAAGCTGCCACAAAGGTACCTCATGATGAGGACAATCACGCATGATCTTTTGGAACCTTTCCAAAGCTTCATGGGAAGGTTCATTCTCTTTTTGTGAGAAGGAGGTAATGCATGTCCGCATCTGAGTTAACTTGGCGATCTGGTAAAACTTCTTAAGGAACTCATTCTTCACCGCATTCCATGTCACTAACTTAGGCTTGGACATGTACCACTCCTTATCTTTTTTAGGGAAAATGGAAAGAGGGTTCTTTTGATTGAGTCATCAATGGCGGTGGGTGTGCAAAATGTGGAGCAAGTTTCAAGAAAAGCATCTATGTGGTGGTATGGATTCTTGTTCTCAATCCCGTAGTAGGTAGGAAGGAGTCTGAGAAGGGCCGATGGATGGAATGGAGAATTGCTGATCTGACATTTGGCCAAAAAGGGTGGCGATTGGGGAGTTGTAGTTCCCCAGGGTAAATTATTTGTGGAGAGGGTGGTTGGATTGTTGTGGAACACCTGTAGGAGGGTTTTGAGCATCTGAATAAGCAATTTCAACTTCTCGATGTTGATTGTGGTGGTGTTGACATCTTCTTCTACCTATCTCGGGTTGAAGGGCACCAAGGCAGTAGAAGTCAATCATCTACCAAGCATGCACAACTGTCATTTGCACAATACACAACCTACAAACAAGATCCATGTTAAAAGACTAGTCTGCAAGAGTAAATAAAGAATAAAGAATAGTAATTGTGAGGGAAGTAGGAAAAGCTAATCTACACTAAATAGCTAGGATGAGCGCCTCTACTACCCGACAATGATGCCAGGAAGCTTGGTGTGATTCTCAAACACAAAAAAATAAAATGGCAAAAGACGATGCCAAAGGGGAGAGTCAACACCACAACTACTAGGTAGATATGGTGCTTTCTATCCTCAAAAACGTTTCCAGAAAGCTCAGTGTGATCTTACTTAAGGTCACACACTATGTTGATGCAACCCTATTTTAGGGCTTTGTCTTGCTTATTTTTGCATATTAATCACATCTAAATATAGTAGAATGCAACTTGATTCCCTCAATATGCATATTACTGTCAAATGCACTTATGGACGTTCTTTGCATGTTTTTAGGTACTTGGACCATGACTTGTATGGATGAGAGAGAAGGAAGGAGTTCTAGGATTCCTCCACCCATGGAGGGGTCCAAAGAAGACCTCAAAGCTCCCTCAACCTACCCCTAGTGGTTAAGGGTCAAGCTCAAGCAAGGAAGTCCATGGATCATGAGGTTTCAAGTTCAAAGTTCTACTGAACACCCTGACACCACCATGGTTAGGGAAGAGCATCGGGTTGGGTCGGTGCAATTCGACCCGCGACCCAGCCCACATAACCCGATCTAGACCCAAACCCAATTTATAATATGGGTGGGACGGGCCTAAATTTAAACCCATATTTTATTTGGGTCGGGTATGGGAAGAGGTACACCCAGTCCCAAAAACCTGAATGCCTAGATTAGATTTTATGTACATTATATACGTATACATCTATCTTTGTCTTGAAAGAAAAACATACAAATTTCTTGATGTAATATGCAGTATGTACCTAACCAATGGAAACTTGATACTATGTAATCAATCAACATGATTAGAACATGATTAGTGAATTCATACTAGTAAGATAATCATCATTGACATGAAGAGATGTACTTGATTTTTTTGTTTTGATCTCATTGTGTCCACATGTAGGAGACAAATGATCTTTTGCTCAGTGCATAGTGGATTATGCTCATATTTTTGCTCATATGCCCACATGTAACAGACAAATAATCTTTTGCCCTTCCAAAACCTATTTCATTGTATATACATATAGGATGAGGAAGCCAAAAGGCACAACATTATGGAATCCATTGATTTTTTAAGTATCATACATTCACATGTACAAGAAAATGATTTGTTACTCTTTCAATATCCTTTTCATTGCTGTACGTGATCACACAACTAAGGTATACATATTCTGTCTACATATCACAAAGTGTATATACATTATTTTGAAGGTTTATCACAAGGTTAGATCTAGTGAAATTTAGTATGCTCATTCGATGTTATATGGCAAACCCAAATCTGGTCCAAATCCCAACATTCTTATATGGGTCGGGTATGGGTTGACATTTTTCAATTTTATCCGGGCCCGAACTTGACCCGTGGCCCGCTTTAAAATGTGGGTTTGGGTTTGGGACAGGAAAAACCCAGTATAACCCCGCCCGATGCTCATCCCTAACTATAGTGCCAAGGAATGGTCGTGCTCACCAATGTAAAAGTTACAAAGTTGATCTTCACTTTGTCAAGCTACAACAACACTACCAAAATAGCCGTGCTACCCAACACGATCACTCTTAGAAGCCCTCAAAATGGTCATGCCAGCCAACACAACTGTGCTTCCAATGATCATAATGAGCATGGTGATGAGAATGACTTCCACTCAACCTCGCCCACCATGGTCGTGCTACCCATCACTGCCATTTTACCTAGACCCCACCATGGTCATGCTGCCTAGAACGGCCATGCTACCAACCTACATTTCACCACTTCCATACTGACATTTTTCGTTTCCCACCACGACCGTTCTCTTCCACCATGGCTATTCTACCTAGCCCCCAGCACGTCCATGCTGCCCAACATGATCATGCTACCAGCCTACATTTCATCACTTCTGCTCTGACATTTTTCATTTCCCACCACGACCATTCTCTACCACCATGACCATTCTATCATCCAACCATCATGACCGTTCTGCCTAGAACGTCCGTGCCACCACCCAAAACCTAGCTTTTTCTACACCGATTTTCCAACTATACCCCTACTTACCCTAGCTAGTGCTTCCACCACCACCTGTATATACAAGGGTGGCACCCACATCACTAGGTTAGCTTCCTTATCACCCTCCTAGAAATTCTAGAGCATTCATTGCTATCTCCCTTGCATTAAAGACCTCCACCTACCATTACCACTCCATTTCCACCCTAAAGACCTAGTTTTTTAGGCTTTCTACCATAATCCCCTACATTTCCATGCTATTCACCTATCTTAGAGGAGGGAGGACATCCTACAACAACTAGGAGGTGAAGGATAAGAAGTTTTCATGAGCTTGATGGCCTTCTATATCTTTATTCTTCCCTTTTTTCTCTTTTGTATGGTCATGTCTAGCTAAGCCCCTAGTGGTGGGCTATTTGGGGTTAAAATGTTACTTTGATACCATGTTGGGGGAAAATAACTTGTAACAAACATATTTCCATTCTGTGATGATTGTCTCTTAGTTCTATTTCATTTCCCATTATCTTGCTTGTGGTTTGTTCTTTTAAACCTGGATTGCTTGGTTTATGATGCTTGATGACACCTAGCTTCTAGGGGAAAAAGGAATGTATGTGGCTATCTTAGGAATGCTCCTAGGTCCAAATTATGGATTCCAAGCTAGCACCCTTTGTTCCCACATACAACTCCCTTCTCCGACAAGTAGGTGTGAGATCTAAGTAGCAAGTATAAGTGTGATTAGTGCAATTGCCTAGAGTTTTCTAAAGGCTAGATGGTGAGTAACATGAGGTGAAACACCCTCATCTCTACTCCCATTCCTACCCTTGGATCTCAATTTCCCGAATACCACTTACCTAGAAACCTAGAGTTTCCAAGTCCTATTAGAATTACACCTAGCCCTAGTTCTCCAACTAGTAGCATAGGGTATATTCCAATAGCACTTGCCTTGTTGTTTGGTTTGGCAACCTAGATTGAAAATATGAGAATTGCATGCTTTGTTAACCTTCCCCCAACTAATATTAAAGTATCATTCCCAAATAGCCCACCTATCCATCTTATTGATTAAAACCCATCTTGCCTTCTTAGCTTGTTAATGCTAGTTCAATTTAGTACCTTTTTTTCTTCTCAACTAATTGCTTAGTTCTTGATAGTTAGGTCTTGCTTAAGTAGTTAGGGTTCTTTTGACCTTTCTTGTGTTAGATTAGTTAGTTAGTGATAACTTGAGTTCTCCACTTGCTTTAGTGATTAGCTTGTTTCTTAGTTGATAATTTGCATTTCTAAGTGCAGTGTAATTCCTTGCTATTGCTCTTTTGGTAGTTTTGCCTAGTTTCTTAGTCTTAACTTGTTTAGGGTAATCTAGGGTTTTTGTTAACCTAGTTTCTTTCTTGTTGTTAATTTCTTGCAGTCGTAGTGTAATCAACCAAAACCAACCTTTAAACCCTAAAACCTACACTACACTTTAGGAACATAGCTCACATTAACTTAGCTCAAGTGCGCCCTCTCTGCCTGAGGATCAACCCTTCTCTTGTCACTCTCTTGTACTATAGCATGACCCTGTTCGCTTGTGGGTGAAGTGTGAATAGTCTAAGCCAGTGTGTTAGACTAAGTCCCATTACAAATTTTGAGATATCCGTGTGTTTTCCCTTGGGGTTACATCTAGTCCCCATCTAGTTTATTAGTGTGTGACCTTAAGAAGATCACACCAAGCTTTCTGGCGACATTGCCGAGAAGTACATGAACTTATCCTAGCTAGTTAGTGTAGCTTAGCTTTTCATACTACCCTCACCATTACTATTCTTTATTCCTTGTTTACTCTTGCATACTTGCTGTCTAACTTGGATTTTGTAGTTTGTTTGTGTATTGTGTAGGTGACAACTGTGCATGAGTAGTACACATTCGACTTGTATCGACTTGGTTCCATACAACCCCAAAATAGGTAGAAGAAGATGCCAAATCCAGCAAAAACAACACCAATCAATTAAAACAAAAGACCCTGGTCCTCATGGTGAAGCTCAACCTCAACCCAACCACCTCTCCCTGAGTACTTCACCCTGAGGAATTACAACTCACCAATTTCCAGCCTTGTTGACTAGGGTGAACAATTCTTCATTCAACCAGCCCTTCTTGGACTCCTTACTACTTACTATGGGATGGAGAATGAGAACCCCTACCACCACATAGATTCTTTTCTTGAAACTTACTCCACTTTCCACACACCTGCCGTTACCGATGACTCAATCTAAAGAACCCTCTTTCCCTTCTCCCTAAAAGAAAAAGCTAAGGAGTGGTACATGTCCAAGCATGAGTTAGTGACATGGAATGTTGTGAAGAATGATTTCCTTAAGAAATTCTACCCCATCACCAGGTTGAATCAGATGCGGAGATGCATTACCTCCTTCACACAAAAAGAGAATGAACCTTTTCATGAAGCTTGGGAATGATTTTAGAAGCTCCTTCGTGACTTCCCACATCATGAAGTACCTCTATGGGAGCTTGTTCAGACATTCTGCACCAGGTTAGTTGAGCTGAGCTAAACTACTATTGATCCCTCCTGTGGAGGTACATTCTTAGCAAAGCCACCAAAGGAGTCTTGGCTCCTATTTGAGCATCTTGTGGAGAACTCTCCCCACTGAGCTTCAAGAAAAAGGGAGAACTGTGATTGAAACTACATTCCTCCTCCCCCTCCTGTAGCTCCAGTTAGAACAAAAGCCAAACCCCAAATGATGAAGATGATGGATGATATGATGAGCATGATGAAGAACCAAGTAGGAGGTTATGATAACCAATCTACAATGGCAATTGATGTCATTGATGAGGATGCTTTGCATGCTTCTGGAAACCACAAAAACTAGGGTCCCATGTCAAACTCTTATACTCCAGAATGGAGGAACCATCCTAACTTCCCTTGGAAACAACAAAGTGAAGAGCGACAAGGGCAGCCAAGGAAACATCAAGGTCCTAGGTACAATTCTAATTTTGAGGATGAGGTTCTTGGGAAGTAAAGAAAGATGTGTCCACTCAAGGGAAAAGCATTAGCCACCATGAGCAAAGACTTAATTAATCTCTCTTTTACTTGCCCAATGTGAGGAAGGAAGACTCCCATCTCAACCCATGGCCAACTTAAACATTGATGGCGGCTACGTAAGCACTACTCAAGGTGCTTATGTCCCACCACATGGCCATGTACCTCCACTTCATGAATACCAAGGGCCACCCAACCCTTATGCTCCTCTAACCCCCATTCAACTACCAATACACTTTAACTCCACCTCACTCATATCACCAACCCCCTCCACAATATCATCCCCATCCACAACAACCATCACAACCACCATAACCACAATCTCAACCATAATTCATTTTCCAAAACCCAATTCCCCACACCCAAGATGACCACCACCTCAACAGCCAGAACCGCCACCATAAGAATCTTCTTCTACCATCTATGAGAAAGTGAATATGGTGTCAATCATATGGGACAAGAAGTCTTCTCAAGAGCTTGTAAAAGTGAGAGATAAAATGATCAAGGTTTGTGATGAAAATCCATTGTTGTGAGAATTTAGTAGAGATCATAAGAGCATCAAAGATTCTATTGTTCCACGTTTGCTTGAGAGTGTTGAGTGCATCCAAGCTCTTGTTGCCACCTTTCGTAATCAATAAGTACTCCCAAGTGCCCTACCTTTGATGGAGAAGATGATATCTTACATTTCACCCTAATTGGAGGTCATGAGATCAACTATCCCACTCTTTCTTGGAAGAACCAAATGCACTAGAGATTTAGTTTCCCCGCCATTCTGTGATGAGATCATGTTTGCTGCTCCACATGATACTGAGATGGCAACACTTTATGCACCACCTTATTAGGAGTCTATGCCAACTCAAGCTCCACCCTATGAGACAAGAATCACCATCATACCACCTCAAGGACCACAAAATTCTGTAAAAGTTTGGTACAAGCTGTCAACAATTCCATGACACTTTAGAAGACCCCTTTCCCCAAGAGAAACATAGTCATATCATGAATCTCTTAGGGACCTTAAAACAAGGGACATCATGTATCAAAACATTCATTTCCTTGGTAAAGGATGTTTGCATGGGGAGGAGGAAATTGGTGTTATCGCCACCCAAAGAAATCATTGCCACAAGATATGTGAACTTCATCTTGGACGTTGGCTTACTTGAAAAAAGGGACGATTCAGGAACCCCTCTTAACATGTGCTATATCATAGCGCAACCCATCAAACATCCTCTCCTAGATTTAGGTGCAGGAGCAACCATTATGCCATTATACATATATTTACAACCCAGTCTAAAAAATAATGGAAGCGGTGGATTGTGTCATTACCTTGGGTGATGAAACTAGGAGGAAACCTATAGGAATACTACTAAACGAGATAGTATCATTGGATCAAAGGATAAATATCATGTACCTAAACTAACTTTCTGATCATGGACTATGGCCCTATTGATGGAAATGAATACATCATACTGGGAAGGCCTTTCTTGTCCATCGTGAGTGCATAGATCAATGCGCGTGAAGGCACTTTGACAGTCTCACATAGAAGGAGTAAGATTGGCTTCTTTATATTTACCGAGGAATAAAGATACAAGTTGGGTGAAGAAGATTTTGGCATCAGTCTAGACTACCACGATCCTGTAGAATAGTGGAAATCAAGTCCTTACTTTCGATTGCGAAACATTCCATGGGATGAAGCTCAATTTGTCAAAACTCTAGAAAGGGTCACTTTGGAAGTGTAAGGAGACACCTAAGGTGTCAACACTTAAAGAAAGCAACAAGCCCAACTGAAGGCTATAAATTTAGTGCTAGTGGGAGGCAACCCACCTGGTTTGAGATTCTTAAACCTTGTTGTTTTATCATAATTTAGTTTTTCTAAGAATACACACACACTTGTGTTTAACAATTTTATTTTAGTTTTGATCATGAGATAGGTGAAATAGGTTAAAGTTTGAGGAATGAGGTACATTTCATTGAAAAGTAGTGATGGAATATTAATTGGATCAAATCTGATGATTGGATTATGAATGATTGAGTGTTTTGAGAATTTTTCAAGTTTTGTCAATTTGGAGGTACCAGCCGGCCATGCTGGCGTGAAATGACCGTGCTGGCATTGTCATTTTCAATAGGGAAAACTGAAGTTTTGGGTCCGGTCAGCACGACCGTTCTGACCAACACGACCGTGATGGCATTCCGCCAAAATAGATGTGCTGACCAGGGCCCAACACTTAAGTTCCCTGAGTATTCACGATCCGACACATTTTGTTCTTCATTTTCTCGACCCAGCACGCTAGTTCTGCGGCCTTAGGCGATTATGGGCGACCCCATTCACCCCTAAATTTCTGGCTCTTGCTCCCAAACTCCATATTCGAGTTCCCTTTTTCTCCCAATCACCTTACCCTACCTCAAGCACTACTTTCCACCCTCCATTAACCTCTATTTCTTGATTTCCAAGGAGATTATGCCCCTACATTCTAGAAGTCGAAAATTTGTTGTGGTTCTTTGTTTCTCCACGAAATCCTTACAAAAATGAAGGGCACGGGAAAAGAAATCAAGAAAGGGGTAGAGAAGACTATGAGTATCCTCACCAGAGGCAAAGGCTGCACCAAATAAGTCTCCAACATCACGCTACCATCACATCACCCTACATCACTATCCAACTCCATTTCTCAATCTCTCCAAAGGTCGTCATCAACAAGTGATTCCTGACACCGATCCTCATCAAGCCACCACACATAAGATCCGAGCTACAACAATCCTGATGTAAAAGAGTGAAATCACCCCTTTACTAAAAATTTGAAGAATTGACATCCATTCCAAACACTCTCAAAGGTATGATGGAATGGGCATAAATTTTCCAAATTTATTAAACATTGGTATACAAAAGGCCATTGGAAAGCAGAGGAATAACAATTTACTGACTATATTCAATTTCATATGAAGGATCACAAAAATACATTATTCTCCCTTTAAAATTTACATCAAGATACACAAACATGATCTAGATAGAGGGAAGTCTAACTACTACAATCTTGTCTCCAAAGCAACATCTCCATCCACCAAGTCCAAGCCAAAAGCTAAGATATTCTTGTCTTATCCATCACCTTGCTCAACACCTGGGTGGTTGGGAAAGCACCCAACAAAAGGGAAAAAGAAAAAGTATGTGTCAAAAACTAACCTAGGATAACAAGAAAAGTAAAGCATGTAAAAGCAGGCTAGTGATCATCATATGATGAAGATAACAAGAGTATGAGGCTACTTTCAACATATGCTTGCCATAAACAAAGTATAATAAAATAATTGCATGCATGATTAGTATTGACTACCTTAACTAAGTAGGGTTGAGGCACCTACTAGACCTTCAACCAAAAGGTGAGGGGAGAATAAGACATTCCCAGTCACCTACACACATTTTGTGTGTGTGTGTTTGGGGAGAATCAAACGTTACTCGGGGCGAATGAACAAATGCTCTACTATGGGTGGTTCTAGATAAGTACCACTACTATAGCTAGTTAGTCTAATAAAATCATCATGCTAGAATCAATGGCAAGTAATCGCATCAATTAAATAGAACATGGAAGTGGGGTACCAAGACCCAATAATAATATTCTAAAACTGATTTATGAGGAAAGTATAGTAAAGATTCAAGAGTATAGGAAATAGGGTTTAATAAAGCCTCATTAGAGAAAAAGTAGGTTAAGGAACAAATATTCCCAACTTAAGGTGTAAATGCACATACCTCTTCCTTTGAAACTACTCTCTAAAACCCTAAGCAAGATCAAAGTCCACTTGTCCTAATATCATAACCATGTTCATGCATTAGAATTATGTACATTCATTAAAGACTAAAAATCCCAAAGTTACCAACTTTTTACACAAACCATCGATTTAGACATAGAAATTATGACCATTGTCTTAGTTAGGTTTTTTTAATCAAAATAACATATAATATTATGTATTTTGAAGAAAGGACTTTTAGATGCATTTTTGGTGATTTTTAACTAATTAATTCATTTTCTAGAAAATTACCTTCGACAAAACTTGAAATCAACATTTGAAAATATTTTTATTAAAAAGAGCACATTTTTCTGGGTTCAGAACATATTTTATTTTTAAATTTGGATAAGCGAATCAAAAGATATGATTTTTGCAATATCAACCAATCATAGAACGACACGTCATCAAATCCATTGCAAAAGAGGCAAAGAGAGAGAGAGGGAGTGGGGGAGTCAGCTGACTTGGACCAACCAAACAAGGCTGTGTTTCCCTATCAACGGCCAATGAGGCACTCTCAATGAAAAAGAAAAAGATAGAAAAATAACCAGACTACCCTCAGCGAAAAAAATTCGATAAGAAGGCGAGTGAGGGTAAAACTGAGAAAGCACCGAGAAGAACCTTCTCCTTTCTTGCAGCCAGCCATGGCTACAAGTTGCAGCAGCTGCAGCTCGGCCTGATTTCGATAAAACCCATAGAATCCATCAAATCTTAAACTAAAGGTGCGAAAATGAAGCAAATATGTTAAGGAAAGGTACCTCAAACACAATTGAACATAGGATACACGAGGAAGGCGTGCAACCTACCGGCGGTGTGCTTCGGTCCTTGACTAGGTAGCAGCAAGAAATGAAGGTAAGGAGAAATTGAGAGGGGGAAAAGAAACCCCAGACGATGGCGGAACTAAGGGTGTAAACATTTGTTTTTATAGTTAGGTGTTAGGGTTTATAGGAGGGTAGCTTCGAGATGCTGTTAGGTGAGAATTAGGCAAATTCTAAATACTTGATGAAAGTTTGTGAGTAGGGGATGGATGTGTGCATAATTCACTCCCGAATTCAATGCAAGAAACATCACAAGAAACTGTCAAGAAATGAGCGAGGAAATCGTGAAAAACCAAGCCCTGCAGTCGGCCCACTATTCATGTAAATGAACCAGTCTGACGCAAGGTAGGAGATGTAATCTCCACCATCCACTTGCAATTAGGTGGCTCACATCATAGTCAAAATTGAGACATTTAATTCCTTTCCCAAACTAATTCGACCAAAGTGCATTATTCAATTATTGATCTTTTTCTCTTTTCTTCTTTGAGGGTGCAAACGAACTAAAAATTAAATGAAATTTGACACAACTTATTTTTGATATGAGGAATATGAATATGCAATTCGATTTACCTTACAAAGACTTCTAATATTTTATTTAAGTAAATCTTATTTTCTCTTTCCTCATGCATTAATGACTCTAGGATTATCCAAAATAATGAAACTACACCCATAAGTCATATTAAGGTGGTGGATACAAATTTTCCATTATTTCCATTTGTTGGTGTTGTTTATTATTAAAATTAATGATTTTAAGGTTTTGCATATGTTCTCTCCTAAATTTATCTTCTCATCAAATATTTTCCAAATTTAGTCAAAATTCATCCAAAGATATATTTTAACATATAGAACATGGATTTGGCATAATTTATTTTTTTGAAGACTTTTATTATTTATTTAATACATTTAAATTGTATCACTTATTTTATCCTTTTAATTTATTAGAGGCATCTAGAAAATTTCTAAAAATATAAAACTTGACCTATAAACAATACTAAATGTGAGGAATACAATTCTGATAGTATTTAATTTTTTTAACATATATTTAATTTTTTTGGTCTTTAAATAATTTACTCTCTCCTGAATTAAAAAAAATTTAATATTGACCAAATTAGATGCAAATTCACACATAGACTAATTTTGATATGTAGATTATGAATTTGATGTTTATTTCCACTTTTGAAGTCATTTAATAATTTATTTAATGATTTGGAGAAAAACTCATATTTTCTAATTCTGATTAATGCAAAGATAATTATTAATTTTCCAAAATTGTGAAACTTGTCATTCAAGAAAACTTTAACTCAAGGAAAATGAATTTGAAGTTATCATTAACCAATTAGTCTTACTTTTATGAATTTTAGCCCATTATCCAATATTACCACTATTTCTCATTTTAAATAATTTCATATCAGATTAACATGTTTAAAGCATTATTATTCATTCATTTTTCTCTTCCTTGTTCCATAAGGCTAAGGAATGATCTAGAACGAATTATTTTATCATTATCTCATATATGTGGTAAATTTGCATATTAGGCCCTTCTTAAAAAAATTACTGAGGTATTTTTGCATAAACCCAAATGTTGGCATAAATGGTGATCATAATCACCCCAAACCACTAATGATTCCACAAATTGAATATCAAGGCCAAAAAGGATAGAAAGGAAAGGAAAAGATGGGAAAGATGACCAAAAGACAAAATGTCCAGGGTTCTGTATGTTACACCCGAGGAGGAGGAGGAGGAAGAAGAGTTGGAAAACATTGTTGATTCCGTTGATGTTAATGCACCGGCCCAAGAAAGGAGGGCCAATAATGCAGTTGTTGCATTGTCTTCATGCCTACCTCCATGACTGACTATGAAGAGACACTCTACTTCATCTGCCCAGTCTCGCGCCACTGAACAAGCCACCAGACACCGGTTGTTGATTCAGGAAGAAGATGAGGATGCAGCCATTGAGATAGTGCCCTTGAACTTGGACACAAGTTTGGGGTCACACACTTATGAGGTGGAGGAGGTAGATGAGACTGAGAGTGAAGAGATGGAGGATGAGCCAGTGGACTTTTTGTCCAAGCTATAAGAGGACAAAATGAAGTGGGTTGGAAAGAATCATGAGGAAGCCATATATGGGAGAGGCACATCAATAAGAGTGTTCACAATGCCCCTCCACCCTGAGTACACTACCAGGAGGGTGATTCCCACAAGATATGCTTGCCCCAACACCATGCAAGCCCTAGGGATGCATGCTATGACCAAGGATTTCTTAGAATCATGTGGGTTGCATCATTTGCTGACCACTGTAGAAGAGATATACTTAGAGACAACTCATGAATTCTTCAAATTTCTGGAGAAGGTGCAATATCAAGGGGAGGATGCAATCTGCTTCAGGATGAATGACTCCGCACATGTACTAAAGTCCTCTCACCTCAACAAGATCGTAGCACCAACACCAAAGACGGCACAAAATTTTGATGGGGGTAGGTATGATAAAAATGGAAAAAGCTGCTATTCTAAGATGTGGGAAACATTCACTAGACAAAACACCTTCGCAGTGGGAAAGTAAAAAATAAGCAAAATTTTCAACCCCACTTTGAGATATATTTAGAAGGTTCTAGCCAACATTGTCTTTGGCTGATACGACAAGCAAGGTTGCTTCTCTCAAAAAGACCTATTTGTGATGTCAGTAATGGTAAGTCATGGCTATGTGAATTTGGGAATGATGATGATTGATCACCTAAAAATAATCCTCTCCAAGAGCAAGAATCCTATCATAATGGGGGGGGGTTGAGACCACCATAGAAAATGCACTTTATTGTGATCTACATAACCTCAAAAAGGTAGTCTGGGCCTAGTTAGTTGACTTGAACTATCTTTCAAGGTCCCAGATGATATCGACACAAAAAGATCATTTACAACATGAACCTCGGGTACCCTGGAACCACTTTAGAGTTACCTCACCATGCTGCTATTCTTCTTGGTGATATCAGGCCATTGGAAAATCTACCAACATGGATTTCCATGTGGGAAATCCAGTATCCTAGAGAAGACTACAGACTCGTGCCAGTGGACTTAACTGAGGGGGAGGAGAGACAAATGTGCTAGAGCAGCAACACATCCTTGAGCAGCTGCGTCGCACAAGACAGAGACACACAGACTTTGATGCGCAACCACCTCCAACTAATACATATGACATGTCAGCCATTCATGCACAGTTGTACGTGATTCAGCATACACAACATGCCATGTGGAATTAGATCAGTAGTATATGCATCATCAAATCAACCACGTCTACTAGTATTACCAGTATCAACATGCGCAGGTGCAAAGAAACCCCCAATGGGAGGAGGATTTCTGGGGAGCCCTATCGGGATATTAGGAGACATACCCACCTCCATAGGAGGACTACTGGGTCCACTACTACCAACACCCACCTCCACATGTTGGCCCACTACAAGATCCATCACCACCAGAGCAATGACAACTACCCTATCATTCCTAATCTTTAGTTTCATGCATAGGACAACATGATTCAAAAGTTAGGGGTGGTAGGGCGGTATGCCCCCTTTCTTAGCTTATTTTGTTGATGACTGTCTCACCTAATCTCCGTTTGATTGACTTTAGTCTTTCTAGTGTAGATTTTTTGCTGTTAGCATTCACGGAAACATGTAGTTTAATTTCATGTTTTTTTTTGCACAAGTTTTCAAAAATTTTGTTCTGTTTGCTCTTCCATGTCATGCATTGCATTTCCATGTAGATTTTGGTAATTTTTGTGTCTTTTAACTAGGATTTGTTGCTTTATGCTTTAATTTTCATAAATGTAGGTTTAGACGTGATTGAATGCAAATTGGTACCATTTTGTCCAATTTTACCCAAATTTGAGTTCTTGCCCAAAAGTGTGTTTCAGATGAATATCTATCTGTTGTGATGTGAATATATTAAATCTTGTATAATGCAACTTGCTTTTGATGTTTTTGGATGGAATGAATCCTATGTAGGAATTTGCATGTGCTCCAAGCCTCTTAAAATAATTTTCTATTTTGAATAAAAGGGTAATTCTTGCAAGTCTTGAATGTTTGGGTTTTATTGTTCTTTATGAAAAGGATGCAATCTACTATACTGTACATTTTATGCATGACTTGTTTGATTGGTGAATGCTACATGGGCATACTTTCTTGAGTGAGATTATACATGAATTTCCACTACTTGCGATGCCTCTTTGATCTGACATTTCGTCCACCATCTTCTTACCTCTCTGCCTCATAAAAGGATGCCAAAGTGCACATATTAGCCTTGACCACCCCCAAAAGATTGGGTTGGTCATAAATTTGACAACCTAGCAATATCTTTCTTTGCTTGATCTAAATCGGATACTAGAGAGTCTCTTTCTTTGACAACCTCATCAAAATCTAAATGTGAACATAGAATAGGTTGTTTCTGAAGATCATTCACTTGAGTTTGCAACTTTAACTTTTCTAAGGAAAGAAGATTGCAATTAGCTTCTACTGATTTTAACTTAAGATCATAATCTTCATTTTCCTTTTTGAGATTTTCATTTTCGGATACAAGAGCAAGAAGTTTAGCATTTAAATCTTTATTTGATTTCTTAAGTTTCTTCTTGCACTCAATATATTTCTCATGAGTAACTTGAAGACTAGCAATTAGATCTTCTTTTGGTAGATCATAAAGACTTACCTCTTCTTCGTCTTCATTTGTTGTAGCAATGAGGCATTCTACTTCTCCTTTTCCATCATCATTATCATCACTTGAATCATCCCAAGCAGCTCGATATGCTCTTTCTTTCTTTTTGTGAGATGATTTCTTCCCTTTCTTGAGTGTTGGACAATCACCTTTCATATGTCCTTTCTTACCACATTCAAAGCACCTGGAAGAAGAAACACTAGAAGTTTTATTAGTTTTAAAACTTTTATATTGCTTACCATTTACAACAAGAGTTTCTTCTTCACTATCATCTTCACTTGTGTCATAATTGTCTTTAGTTGAAGCTTTGAATGCAATATCCTTCTTTTTCCCATGTTGACGTTCACGTTCTCTTCTTTCTTCCTCTTCTAGAGTTGCCTCATGAGCTTCTAAATTGCCAATGAGTTGCTCCATTTTCAGTTTAGTGAGATCATTGGCTTCTTCAATGGCTGTCACCTTGGGCTTGTCTTTGGGAGGAAGTGATCGAAGTACCTTTGACACCTGATCTTCTTCAAGAAAAGTTTTTCCTAAGGCATTCAAACCATTAACAATAGAAGAGAATTTTGCAAACATTTCACTAATGGATTCATTCGGATCCATACGAAAGTGTTCAAATTTCTGTTTAAGCATACTAATCTTAGAGTTCTTAACTTGAACCGTACCTTCATAAGTTATGGACAATCTATGCCATATTTCATAGGCTGTTTCACAGTTTGATATTCTATTGAATTCTCCTACTGAAATTGAACAATAAAGAGTACTTACAGCCTTTGCATTCATTTGAGCCGATTTTACCGTGTTTGCATCCCATTCTGCATATTGCATTTGAGGAAGCTCGTATGGTGTTGACACCATCCTCCATAAGTCCCAATTTATGCCTTGGAAGTAAAACTGCATCCTTCTCTTCCAATATTGGTAGTTTGTTCCATCAAATACTGGAGGCCTAGCAACAAATGTCCCTTCAATGTTGAGGTTGTTGAGCACCCCGTCACCCATTCTTCAAGACCTTGTTAGGGTTCCTTGAAGCCTGCTCTGATACAAATTGAAAAACTACTAGAGGGGGGGGGTGAATAGAGTTTTATAGATAATTTTAACAATTATTGAACTCAAGCAATCAACCACAAGAATATTGGACAAGGGGACAAGGATTTAGAGTGGTTCCAACTTTAGAAAATACTAAAGTTGTCAGTCCACTACCCGGTTGCTTACCCAACTGGGATTTGGAAAGAATTTAATTTTATTACCTCGCAAGGACTTTACATAAAATTACAATTCTCTCCCTAAACCCTTCAAGCAGCCTTCACCTAGAAGTAATCGCCCAACCTTGAAGCAGCCTTCACCTAGAAGTAATTGCACCACCTTGAAGCAGCCTTCCTCCTGAAGTAGCTTCCCGTTGCAATAGCCTTCTTGAAGTAGCTTCCCGTGCGATAGCCTTCTTGAAGTAGCTTGAAGTCCACCTTCTCCTCCGAGAAGAACCTTCTCCAATCCGCAGCCTCCAACCCTAGGAGTAGCAAGGAGAATACAAAGAATAAAAGGAACAAGAAGGAATATAGAAATTACAACTTATCCTTTTAAGCACAAGGCTTGATTTGCCTATATCAAGCGTATTGATCTCCTAACCAATGAGTGTAGAAGTGTAAGTGCTGTGGTAAGGAGATGCTAGCCTATAGGACACAAAATGGGAGCAATGGGAATGAATAGCCAATGTAGGAATTGCTCTATTGCTCAAAACAGTATTGCCAATGTGTATTCAAGCTCAAGTATAGCACAAGTGTAGCTTAGATAGATTTAGGTGTCCTAAGGCATGTCCTATTTATAGGAATGACCTATAAGTGCTTAAGGATGTTCTAGACACTTTCTAGGGGGTTCTAAGTGCTTAACTAGCCGTTAGGTACACGTTAGTTGCTTTAGCAACGGCTAGTTAATTAATTCTACAGTTGCTGTCAGAGTCCATCTCGGTCGACAAATTGTCGACCAAGATACCTACTCAGTCGAAGTTTTGTCGACCGACAGGCTCTCTGGATCAACGTTCATTTGCAACTGCCATCTACCTTGTCAGCTGTGTCTAACGGCTACTTGGGTCTTTCTCGGTCGAGAAGTTTGTCGATCGAGAGTGTCTCGGTCGAGGAGTTTGTCGACCGAGATTGACCCTGTTTCAATGTTTCAAATAAAGATATTAAGTGTGTGTATGAGTGTGCATGTGTGACACTATGGAAGGGAATGACCTATCAAAATGTGGTGTTTAGCTAGGGAAGATCTAACACTTGATTTACATGAAGTCTAAGTACTTGTACATTATATATTTGTACAAGTTTACAATTGATTACATTTCATGACATTTATAATCATCCAAGCATATAGATTCCCTAGTACTTTGTCATTCACCTTATTCCTGCAACACTCAAGTAGCACGTTAGATTGACAAGAATGAAATGTTTGTCATCATCGAAACATAGGGATTATGCTAATGTCAATTTAGCCAACAATCTCCCCCTTTTTGAAGATGACAAACATTTCCAAAATATAAAATAAGGAAATATAAATCATGTGAGTTTCATACCTGAAGATTACCTTTTGTAGCCATTCTTGTTTTGCAAGTGGATGCTGGCCGAGATATTATGAAACTTATATTTTATGTTTTATATTATTTCTCCCCCTTTGTCATTTCAAAAAGATATCCAATATAATAGATTTTATTTCTCCCCCTTAATTTTATGCTATGCTCCCCCTTAAAGAGATATTCAATTAAAAACAAGGCATTAAAGCAAAGCAATTATTGTTAAATTTAGCCACAATTTATTTCTCACTCATTTGCAAAGGATGTTAAGCCTTGAAATGATGTGAGAATCCTTTTAAGATTGTAGTAGATTACATGAAAAAGTATCTCTAACCAAATGCACGGGATGTTAAGCCCAGATTTGTTTAGAGAGTTCCATTAAGAACATAATACATATCACATTCATGGTTTATTTTTATCTTAAAAATACTAAGGTCATAACCATGTTTTTGTAAGCTTCTTAATCAAATAATCAAATTTGTTTTTATGAGCTCCCCCTTAATCTTATCATTAAAGCTATTTAAAGCTTCTTAGGTCACAAATGATTTTAAATTTAGATTTTGACCTTTATCAAAAGTATACGAAGATTAAGTACAATGAAATGATGTCCAAATAAGCATTTTGTCAAAGCTTATTTTAGGTCGTCCTTGACTACGACCATAGCGCCCCTTGGTCAAATTATATTTCAACCAAGAGGCATAAATTGCAGATTTCCAATTAAGCATTCATATCAATTTTTGAAGCATGTTTAAGTGATACTCAATAAAAGCATGAAAGCACGAAAAAATCTTTTAAAGATACCAATTGAAAAAAATTTATAACATTGTGCTCTTTGCAAGCATTTCTAAGAGATATATCACCAATGAATCATTTGCTTGCCTATGTAATGATAAAAGCATAAAAATAGAAATTTTCTTTAAACTAAGCATAATTTTTAGTTTTTGACTTAAATTATTTAGAGAATAAACCAAATTAATCTCATATAAACTTTCAAGGATGATTTCCATGATTTATACTTTATTGTATAGTTATTAATCACAAATAGATAGCAATTTTGATCAATTTCAGCAATTTTACAGCAGTCTGAAAATCAGTGACATGCTCGGTCGACAATTTCTCGACCGACTGTTCACTCGGTCGACAAATTCTCGACCGACTAAGTTTCTGGAATATGTTCAGAACTGTTAATCGATTTCAAACAAAAAGAGATAATGCAAATTAGAGCTCGATTCTGTTGAGATAAGACATTATGATATCAAGAATCAGTTTAGGTCAAATCTCAACTAGTTAATTTTAAGCTACTAAGTCTTAGGAAACCAAGCTAACTCATCATTCCTTTTCTTATATGGGCATGAAAATGAATAATGTCCAAGACGCATGCAGTAATAACAACTAATAGAGTCAACTTCATTTCTCTTTCTAGGAATTGTGTTCCTAGGCACAAACATAATCTTAGTCTTGGATGCTTTAACTCTTTTGGGTTTATTTCTCCTTGGATCATATCCTAATCCTCTTCTTCCATTATAACTAGAGGAAATTTTCAGAATATTTTCAAGCATGTCATTTCTTCTTAACTCATTTACGTTTCTTTATAACTTAGCAATATCTTTCTTTGCTTGATCTAAATCGGATACTAGAGAGTCTCTTTCTTTGACAACCTCATCAAAATCTAAATGTGAACATAGAATAGGTTGTTTCTGAAGATCATTCACTTGAGTTTGCAACTTTAACTTTTCTAAGGAAAGAAGATTGCAATTAGCTTCTACTGATTTTAACTTAAGATCATAATCTTCATTTTCCTTTTTGAGATTTTCATTTTCGGATACAAGAGCAAGACGTTTAGCATTTAAATCTTTATTTGATTTCTTAAGTTTCTTCTTGCACTCAATATATTTCTCATGAGTAACTTGAAGACTAGCAATTAGATCTTCTTTTGGTAGATCATAAAGACTTACCTCTTCTTCGTCTTCATTTGTTGTAGCAATGAGGCATTCTACTTCTCCTTTTCCATCATCATTATCATCACTTGAATCATCCCAAGCAGCTCGATATGCTCTTTCTTTCTTTTTGTGAGATGATTTCTTCCCTTTCTTGAGTGTTGGACAATCACCTTTCATATGTCCTTTCTTACCACATTCAAAGCACCTGGAAGAAGAAACACTAGAAGTTTTATTAGTTTTAAAACTTTTATATTGCTTACCATTTACAACGAGAGTTTCTTCTTCACTATCATCTTCACTTGTGTCATGATTGTCTTTAGTTGAAGCTTTGAATGCAATATCCTTCTTTTTCCCATGTTGACGTTCACGTTCTCTTCTTTCTTCCTCTTCTAGAGTTGCCTCATGAGCTTCTAAATTGCCAATGAGTTGCTCCATTTTCAGTTTAGTGAGATCATTGGCTTCTTCAATGGCTGTCACCTTGGGCTTGTATTTGGGAGGAAGTGATCGAAGTACCTTTGACACCTGATCTTCTTCAAGAACAGTTTTTCCTAAGGCATTCAAACCATTAACAATAGAAGAGAATTTTGCAAACATTTCACTAATGGATTCATTCGGATCCATACGAAAGTGTTCAAATTTCTGTTTAAGCATACTAATCTTAGAGTTCTTAACTTGAACCGTACCTTCATAAGTTATGGACAATCTATGCCATATTTCATAGGCTGTTTCACAGTTTGATATTCTATTGAATTCTCCTACTGAAATTGAACAATAAAGAATACTTACAGCCTTTGCATTCATTTGAGCCGATTTTACCGTGTTTGCATCCCATTCTGCATATTGCATTTGAGGAAGCTCGTATGGTGTTGACACCATCCTCCATAAGTCCCAATTTATGCCTTGGAAGTAAAACTGCATCCTTCTCTTCCAATATTGGTAGTTTGTTCCATCAAATACTGGAGGCCTAGCAACAAATGTCCCTTCAATGTTGAGGTTGTTGAGCACCCCGTCACCCATTCTTCAAGACCTTGTTAGGGTTCCTTGAAGCCTGCTCTGATACCAATTGAAAAACTACTAGAGGGGGGGTGAATAGAGTTTTATAGATAATTTTAACAATTATTGAACTCAAGCAATCAACCACAAGAATATTGGACAAGGGGACAAGGATTTAGAGTGGTTCCAACTTTAGCAAATACTAAAGTTGTCAGTCCACTACCCGGTTGCTTAACCAACCGGGATTTGGAAAGAATTTAATTTTATTACCTCGCAAGGACTTTACATAAAATTACAATTCTCTCCCTAAACCCTTCAAGCAGCCTTCACCTAGAAGTAATCGCCCAACCTTGAAGCAGCCTTCACCTAGAAGTAATTGCACCACCTTGAAGCAGCCTTCCTCCTGAAGTAGCTTCCCGTTGCAATAGCCTTCTTGAAGTAGCTTCCCGTGCGATAGCCTTCTTGAAGTAGCTTGAAGTCCACCTTCTCCTCCGAGAAGAACCTTCTCCAATCCGCAGCCTCCAACCCTAGGAGTAGCAAGGAGAATACAAAGAATAAAAGGAACAAGAAGGAAAATAGAAATTACAACTTATCCTTTTAAGCACAAGGCTTGATTTGCCTATATCAAGCGTACTGATCTCCTAACCAATGAGTGTAGAAGTGTAAGTGCTGTGGTAAGGAGATGCTAGCCTATAGGACACAAAATGGGAGCAATGGGAATGAATAGCCAATGTAGGAATTGCTCTATTGCTCAAAACAATATTGCCAATGTGTATTCAAGCTCAAGTATAGCACAAGTGTAGCTTAGATAGATTTAGGTGTCCGAAGGCATGTCCTATTTATAGGAATGACCTATAAGTGCTTAAGGACGTTCTAGACACTTTCTAGAGGGTTCTAAGTGCTTAACTAGCCGTTAGGTACAAGTTAGTTGCTTTAGCAACGACTAGTTAATTAATTCTGCAGTTGCTGTCAGAGTCCATCTCGGTCGACAAATTGTCGACCGAGATACCTACTCGGTCGAAGTTTTGTCGACCGACAGGCTCTCTGGATCAACGTTCATTTGCAACTGCCAACTACCTTGTCAGCTGTGTCTAACGGCTACTTGGGTCTTTCTCGGTCGAGAAGTTTGTCGATCGAGAGTGTCTCGGTCGAGGAGTTTGTCGACCGAGATTGACCCTGTTTCAATGTTTCAAATAAAGACATTAAGTGTGTGTATGAGTGTGCATGTGTGACACTATGGAAGGGAATGACCTATCTAAATGTGGTGTTTAGCTAGGGAAGATCTAACGCTTGATTTACATGAAGTCTAAGTACTTGTACATTATATATTTGTACAAGTTTACAATTGATTACATTTCATGAAATTTATAATCATTCAAGCATATAGATTCCCTAGTACTTTGTCATTCACCTTATTCCTGCAACACTCAAGTAGCACGTTAGATTGACAAGAATGAAATGTTTGTCATCATCGAAACATAGGGATTATGCTAATGTCAATTTAGCCAACATAGCCCTCATCCCCCTACACAAGCCAAGTGGGTCATGAGTAGTGAAATGAAGTGTATGATGTAGATCTAGCAAGTAAAATAGTAATTGTAACCTTTTCGATGTATTTCATTCATGATACGATTTACCTGAAGCATTATGAAAATTTCATTGCTTGCATATGTAGATGCTGATCCATATTCTAAGTTCTTGTTCTCAATGCTTGATTCACACTTGAAAAGAATGAAAATGAGTTGGAAGTAGTGGATTGCAAGCCTAATTACTCATGTGAACTCATTTTAGCCAATA
Source organism: Alisma plantago-aquatica (assembly GCA_963693085.1). Taxonomy (NCBI): domain Eukaryota; kingdom Viridiplantae; phylum Streptophyta; class Magnoliopsida; order Alismatales; family Alismataceae; genus Alisma; species Alisma plantago-aquatica. The sequence continues at coordinate 1,319,909,396 of OY856409.1, read as the reverse complement.
AACATCACAATGTTGCATTATCTTTACTCCTTGATTGAATTGAAAGAGAGATTAAGTTGGAGCATACTTGAGGACAAGTATGTTTTAAGTTTTGATGGACAGAAAGCTTGATGCATTTTTGCCAATGGTATTATACACTACTCAATTAGAATTTGAATAGATGCAACTCCATGAGCAAACAACACATATGGTATAACTTTCAAAATTTATAAAGACCTTGACGAGCACACCTACTTTTACTAACACAGTACACCCGCAAGCGCACAGAGTCATGTCATAGTATAGGAGGGTGGAAAGTATAGGGTCAATCCTCAAGGAGAAAAGGGGGCACTAGAGCTAGGTTAGTTTTTGGGCTAGGTTCCTACTACCGAGTCTAGGGTTTAAGGGTTTGAAGGTTGTTTTGATTGATTACACCAAGTTGAGAAAGAAAGCAATTAAAGGAAAGAAAACAAGAATCAAAACCTAAGTTAACACTAGACAGTTAATTCTATTGAGAAAGGAAAGATAAGGCAAGCAAGAAAGGTAAGAAAAGAACAATCTACACTAAGGCAAGTAAGTAAAGGTCTACACTACACTAACTTAACAAAGTAATCACACGAGCAATTAAAGACATAAACTAGCAAGAACAAAGAAAGATCAAGACAAGAATCTAACTAAGCAAGTAAAGAGCTAACTAAGCTAACTCTAGCTAAGCAAGAAGGAAATTAGGGTTTTAAAGAAATAAAGGGTAATGTGGGATGTTTGGGTAATGCACTTATCAATTAGGTTGTGGGTGGTGACATGTAAACACTATGCTTTCATTTAGATTACCAAACCAAACAACGTGCTAGAGTCTAATGAATATCCCTAGACTACTAACTGGCCATGGATGGGATAGGTAACACCTCCTACTGCCCTTACGAGGCTCAATTGGGTTAGGATCTAGGTTCACTTCAATTAGATTCCAAACAAGCCTAGGTTTCTAGGTTAGAGGATCTTAGGGTTATTAGGGGCTAAGGGCAGTAATGGGAGTGGAAATGAGGTTTTAGGCCTCACATCACCCACATTCTATCCTTGAAAAAGCTCTAAGCTAATCACACTAAATTCTTCTAAACTAGCTACTTAGGTCTCTCAACTAGGGTTTGGAGAATTGATTAGTATGTAGGAAGATGGGTGGCTAGCTAGGAATCCATGAATTGGACCTAGGAGAAAACCCCAAAATTCACACATATAAGAAATTTCCCTAAATTCCTAGGTGATTTCAAGCACAAACCAACAAAAAATTCATGGAGACTGAGATAGAAATAGAACATAATCATTAGCAAACGAAATTACAATGTTTACATATCATTTTCCCTCAACAGGGTATCAAAGTAACATTTTTGACCCCAAACAGCCCACCTAAGGGGCCTAGTTACTCATATAAATGGAAATACTAAAAGAAAGGAGAAAGCAGTAGAAGAATTCATGGAGGTCGGTGTAGATGGAGCAATGCTTCTCTTTAGCTACTAAAGACATCCTCCTTCCTCCAAGGTGCAAGGGCATGGAATGATGGTGCAATAGGGCTAAAACACCAAGAAACTAGGGTTTTGGTGGTGGAAATGTGAAATGGAGGTGGAAATGGAGTGGAATGGCTGAGGGGGAGAAATGGGATGGTAGACGGTAGATAGGGAGGGCCAACCTCGAGCTAGATCTTCCACCCAAGTATATATAGGTGGTGGGGAAGCATTAGGTTAAGTAGGGGCAATATGGGGAATGTAGTGAAGAAAATTGTAGGTTTTTGGTGGTAGCACGACCGTTTTAGGCAGCTCATCCATGCTGGGGTCGGTTGGGAATGGCCATGGTGGATGGGAATGGCCGTGGTGGAAGAATGGAATGAACAGTAGAAATTTGGGCTTCTGGGTCTGCCAACACGACCATTCTAGTCAACACAGACGAGCTAGGCTTTGGTCAACACATGCCTACTGGCAAACTGGGTAAAATTTTGAAGGTCATGTTGATTGGGGCATGTCCCAGAATGGCCATTCCATGGTAGCACGACTGTTCTGGGTTCTTCCCCTATATTTAGGTCTTGAACTTTGTCATCCATGGATGGTATTGCTTCAATACGTTCTTTGACCACTTGGGGTAGGTTGGGAGTAGTTTTGGCCTCATTTTGGGTTCCTCCAAGCCTGGGGAAAACCTAGATTCAACCATAATCTCTCTCTTCCATCAAGTAGCATTCAAAGTACCTATAAAACATGCAAAAACATCTATAAGTGCATTTGATAGTAAAACATTTATTGAGGGAAATAACATGTAATCTAACAGTTGTACATGTGATTGAAGTGCAATATGACACAAGATGGAGCCTTAAAATAGGGATACATCGCCACCCCAAACTTAAAACATACTTGTCCTCAAGTGTGCTCCAACTCAATCTCTCTACAATTTTTCCACAATCAAGAAATCACAACTGCATTGTAATAGATAAATATTGACTAAATGGGCTCAAAGATGACTAGGTACATGCATTCCATCTCTCTTCTCTCCTATTTCACAAACCAATTATACAAACTTCAAATATAGAGCATAGAAAACACAATCCATCCATTTGGCTGTCATATCACTCTAGGTAAACCGTTTCATGGTAGTAAAGGCAAAAAATGACTAGTTTTCCTATTTGATATTTACGCATTCAATCTCATATGTCCATCCACACTAAGTAACCCATGTGTCTCCGAAAAAGGTCAAAATAAGCTAGGTTTGATATTTCCTAGCTCCATGGGCATGCAAAAGGAAGAAAGGGTTGTGGTAAGAGTTTGGAGTGCTTTTGCACACTTATCTTTTCTTTATTTAGATTCTCTTAAACAGGAACATCTATATTTATTTTTACATTTTTTTATTCTTTTTCTTTTTCTTTTCCCTTGATGTGAATAGGGGACATGATGATGAGATTGAAGTGGGGGGATATGGATATGGCCACCCCAAACTTTTGGAGGTGGCCAAGGCTGAATGTGAGTGCTTTGGCATCCTTTAATGAGGTGGAGAGGTAAAAAGATGGTAGAAGAAAAGTGAGTCAAAGAGGGGTTACAAGTGTGGATATAAACATGAGATCTGCTACATGAAAGTTACTCCAACAATTTCATCAAGCAATGACACACCACATGAATGAGAAATATTAAAGCCACATTTCTGTCATGAGATTCTATAAAACTCAAAGTGCTTGCAACTTGCTTCAATCACAATTCAACCAAACAATTCACAAGCATGAGAGAGGTGGTTCACATTTAAAAAGTCAATATTGGGGCCATTTATCAATAAACCATGATAATTCACTAACATTTGTCAAAGGTCATCACTTTCAATCCAAAAAGTAGAGATTTGGTCAAAATACACTTTTTAGGCAAGAAGTTCTAAACTTCGGCAAAATTGGCCAAAATGATGCCAAATCACCGTCAATCACATCTTGACCTACATTATGAAACATAAAGCAAAAAACAAGCAAATCCTACCTAAAACATACAAAATTACAAAAATCTACATGATATGCAATGCATGACAAAATGAGCAATTTTTTTGAAAATTATGCAAAAATTGCAAGAACGTAAACTTCTTGACATGAAGGTATGCAAATTAGGTAAACAAAGTATGGACACACAAGTATGAGAGATGGTTATACTATTTGATCATATTGAGAAAAAATTTAGAATAAGGATGATAGAGGAAAGTTGGCTAAAGCCAGGGCTTACCGCCCTACCACCCCAAACTCTTAAATCATGTTGTCCTCAACATGAAATAGAAGCTTAGGATGATAGGGTAGAGGACATGGAGTTGGGGTAGATAAATTCCAAGTGGGGGAGGGAGATCTCAAGGTTCACGTGCATGACCGATCCACCATGGTCGTTTTGCATAAGATGACCGTTCTAGCTTGCTAGCAACATGGTTGTGCTGTGTAGAATGGCCATGCGGTTTCCTTCTTGTAGCTTTTCTACTATTTTTCAATATTCTCTTCAAGTATGATCTTCTCATTGGTTGAATCTTCCATGTATCATCTTTCCTCCGTTGTACATGTTCTAAAATGATTGACAAACAACAAAATCATCAAGTATAGTGTGTGTGTGTGTTTTCTTGGAAAGTGTAAATATAAACCAACAATATCAAAAATAAAAGGTTGGGTGAAAACTCCCCAAACCTAGGTGGGTTGCCTCCCACAAACACTAAGTTTTATGCCTTAGGTTGGGCTTCTTAGAGATTCATGCATCATTCATCCATTTTGCATCATCATATCTATTCTTGCAATAAATGCATCTCTCATTTGCACTCAACCTATGTTCCTCATATCTTTTATCACCAAAGTTGTCATCAAATATTTCATTGAGATCTCCTCCTCTCAAATGACCAATTGGACTCTTGAAGTGAGAATGTCTAATATCCTCATCTCGAACTTGTCGAGTTGAGGACTTGTATATGTTGATCTTATCTTCATGTCCATGAAAGAGACTGTCATTATGACACTACAAATGTGTATCTCGGCATCAGATGTAGATAAGAATGGTCTCCCCAGGATGATGGGAATCTTCCTATCATTTGGCTCCATGTCAAGAACAATGAAATCCTCCAAGAACACTGTGCCTCTTTCCTTGTCTATCATCACCAAAACATCATCCACTCTTCCTTTTGGAACTTTGATGGAACAGTCTACCAATTGGAGAGTGCAATGTGCCGGTTTCAACTTGCCCAAGACCAAGTCAACATAGACACTATATGGAATCAAATTTACACTAGATCCCAAATCAAGTAGGGATTTGTATATGCGATGCCCCCCCAATGTAGCTAGGTATGAGTGGGTCTCCTGGGTCTTTCCTCTTCACGATAAGTGAGTGTTGGAGGATTGAGCTAACTTGTAAGGTCAACTTGACTCTCTTTGGTATTCTCCCCATTGACCTTCTCTTCATAGTTCATAAGTTCTTAAGAAACTTGGCATATGATGGGATCTACTTGATAGTATCCAACAATGGAATGTTGACCTTCACTTGGTGAAACACCTCAAGAATGTCAACATTGTTCTTTCGTCTCCTCCTTACTTCCGGAGGCTCATCTAATGATTTAATAAATGGTGGCTCACTAGCTTTGGCCTTGCTTGAATCAACATGAGGTGGAACACTAGGGATGGTGGGACCATAAAATGGAGTGTGAGGTGGAGCTTATGGTATCCCAAACTCAACATGCGGTGTCATAGAATCATCTTCATCAATCTCAATCATAGTATCACCACTTGGATGCCTTTGATTTGCTTTATCAACCTTTCTTTGACTTGCAAGCTGCTCAAGAGATTTTCCACTCCTTAGAATTGTCACAATACTACCTTGCTAATGGTGGAGAGGGGGATAATGTTATAGCTATGGAGGAGGTGGTGGTGGCACTTGGTATTGAAATTGAGGTGGAGGGGAGAATTGCGGTTGGAAGGTGAATTATTGAGAAATTTGTGGTGATGTAGGGGGAGGAGGTGTGTAAGGCTTGGGATGGCCTTGGAAATGGTAAATTGGCTGCACTTGCATAGGAGGTGGACTATAGAGAACATGAATGGAAGGCCTAGGTCCACTTGTTTCATTGAAACTTATTATGGGCTTTGAAGATAATTTTTCTTCTTAGAGAGAAAGTATAGAAGATAGTTGCCCTATTCTGTCCTCAAGCAGTGTAACGTTCTTCTGGACATCATCAAATATTTTCAACCTAGAGAGAACCTCTTCCTCAAACACTGAGCTATATCTAGGACTTTGTGGTTCCGTGTAGCTATGGGGGTGACGCGTCTTTATTTCTTCACCGTAGAACTCAATAGAATTGACTAAGTGATAATGAACACTTCTCACTTGTTTCTTCATGAAGCTCACCAAGTCACCAATAATCTTCATCACTTGTAGGGTTGAATCACTATGATCTGGAGATGTCACACCAGAGGCTCAGTCACCATCATTCATCATGCTATAAGCTTAGATACTTGAACCTTCTACTAGGTGCTCAAATAAAGGCCATATCTCCTCATGTGGCCTAGCCATAAAAACTCCCCCATAAGAGGAATCTACTATAGCTTGACCCTTTGGAGATAGATGGGAGTAAAAGGACTAAAATAGCTACAACAAATAGATCTCATGGTACGAGCACTCTCTCAACATCTTCTTAAATATCTCCCAAGCATTGTGAAACTGCTCATTGCCCATTTGACTGAAACTTACTATGGCACGCCACATTTGTGTCAACCTTGAAATATAGTAGAATAGCCTTAGGAAGGCATCCTTCATCTATTCTTAACTCACGATGCCCCTTATCGAATCATACCAATCTTTGGCTTTGTCTTTGAGGGAGAAAGAGAACAAGGTCATCTAATTGTGTCATCACTGGCTGTTAGTGTCCTAAAGGTGGAGCATACTTCAAGAAATGAGTCCAAGTGCATGTAGCGTTTCTCACTCTCTGAGACGTAGAAGGCGGGCATGATCCCAAGAGGACCTAGAGGGATTAATAATTGCTTCCCCGACATTCGATCAACTCTACTAGAAATTTATGATTTGTAGTTGCTAGGCATGAAGTAATCTTGAAGTGGCTTGTGAGGTGCATTTTAGCCTTCAATCTTGTCTTCCCTGAGTGTCTTTTCACTTGAACAAGGCACAACCAAACAAAAAAGGCATGTTGGCAAACCGATATGCACAAAGACTGCAAAGAATAAAGAATAGAAATGATGAGGGAAGTAGGAAAAGATCAAAGAAAACTAACTAGCTAGGCCGAGCACCTTTCTCTCCGACAACGATGCCAGAAAGCTTGGTGCATTTTTGCCAATGGTGTTACACACTACTCAATTGGATTTTGAATAGATGTAACTCCACGAGAAAATAACACAGGGGGATAGCTTACAAAATTTACAAATACCTAGATGAGCGCACCTATTTTTGCTAACACACTACACACACAAGTGCATTTGGTCGTGTGGTAGTATAGGAGGGTGGCAAGTATAGGGTCGATCCACAGGGAGAAAAGGGGGCACTAGAGCTAGGTTAGTTTTTGGGCTAGGTTCCTACTGCAAAGTCTAGGGTTTAAGGGTTTGAAGGTTGTTTTGATTGATTACACCAAGTTGAGCAAGAAAGCAATCAAAGGAAAGCAAACAAGAATCAAAATCTAAGTTAACACTAGACAGTTAATTCTACTGACAAGGCAAGCAGGAAAGGCAAGAAAAGAACAATATACACTAAGGCAAGTAAGGAAAGGAAAGAAAAGAATAACCTATTGCATGGGTGGAGGAATCCTAGAACTCCTTCATTATCTGTCATCCATCCAAGGCATGGTCCAAGTACCTATAAAAATGTAAAGAATGTCCATAAGTGAATTTGATAGTAATATGCATATTGAGGGAATTAAATTGCATTCTACTGTGTTTAGATGTGATTGAGATGCAAAAAGACACAAGATGAAGCCCTAAAATAGGGCTTCATCACCTACTAAAAAATCTTATGTAGTTAGTTGTGCTTATGGTGTTAGCTCTACTTATGATGTAGATTTGTTCACTTTATTAAACATGCCAATCTTGATATCCATGTTATGCTACTAGACATATTCATGATGTTAGAGATGCTTATTCTACTAGTTTGCTTGTGCTGTTAGAATGGAATATGATAATAGTATGACTAATAATAACGACTGTTATAGATGCAATCTTATGAAACCTGAGTAGATATCTAATAGAACAAATGGATTTATCTGTACCTATATATAGATTCATAATTATACTTGTTTCTAGATTAAATGCTTAATTTGTTTCACATGCTGGAACTGTTCAATCTACTGAATTAACTATTAAATACTCCAACTGCTCAATTATTTACTATTTAATTTGATGTAATCAATATCCATTGGAGAGAGTTATATCTCTCACTGGGACTGAGTCTCACCCGTAGGTCACCACATCTTTTTAGGTGATTGACAACAATGATAGTAGAATTGTGGAAGCAAGAAAGAAATATGGTGATAGACCTTAGAGAAGGCTATTTAGTTGTCTATTGTGTCCTAGAGTCGTCTCTGTACTCTCAGATCTAGGTGAAAAGTTTATATACTATTATTAATTGAATCAAGTTTTTGATAGCATGTTGATGCTTGTATATGTGGAATATGTGGATAGTGTTCCTTTGTAAAGTTTATGTTGTAGCTTAGGCTACACAGAAGTTGTAAAGGATATTGAGCTTTATATGAAATAAAGCAAGTTGTTGGGGCTTTATGTAAATGTTTCTGAGAAATTGGAAATGTTGAAATTGACTTTAATATACCTTGTTTTATGGGTTTGTGTTTAATTATGTATAATCATGTTTTTTGTTTTGAGTAATCTCATTTATGGTAACATGTTCTCACAAGTTGGAATCAGAGCTCTAGGTTCACTAAGTCTACAGGGACACTAGGACTGAGGACTAAGATGATGTCCAATTTAGGAATATGACATAAAAACATGGTGCATATTGCCTAATCTCAGTATTTGGGTGCCCTAGCCAGGTATTTAGGTCTTGAAGAAAAGGTAAGTATGAAACTCTTAGTTTGATTTCTTTCTTATTATTATGACCAAGTAGTCATTTTGAAACCAAGTAGTCATTTTGAAACATTCTAAAGAGCATAACAAATAAAAAATTATGGTGTTAAAACCTAAATCTCACTCAAAAGAAAATGAGAATTACATCATAACCTATCAAAACTTGAACATTTGGTAACTATAAGAGAAAGAAACAACACTTTGAAACCTAAATATGAATATTGATAAGCTAAAGAGGAGTTTTAGAAGTTGTAATTCAAGAAGATAATAAAGTAAATCCAAATTAGTCTGTGCTAATAAAGTGATTCAAGGTATGAAACTCACATAAGATGGAGAGGACTCCTGCGATAAGTATAAAATGAGAAGATGAATGAGAACAATGGTAGATGAATAAAGTGGCTCAGACTCACCTATGTGTGTAATAAGTGCTAAGAAATCATGGGAGGTGACCCATGTCTAATGAAGAGATTGTGGAATATGATGATCTATTCCTTGATAAGTGGTCGAGAAACATGATAACATGAAATGACATACATATGAATGATGAAGAGTTAATGAGAAAAGAGCAATGAGATATGTTAATCATGATAGTTCCTATGCTAATGGTAAGGAACTAGAGATGAAAAAGGTGAAATAATAGAAAAGAAGTTGCAATTTGCATAATAAATATAAAATTGGTTACGTTTTTCTAGTTACCCCTAGATGATGCTACTTTGATGTGGGAAGTGTGTTTTCATTTGTGTTCCTTCTTTTTTGAGGAAAAGCCTCTAAGTGGATCTCATGCTACTTGGTATGCGTGGGTTGTCTATAATCCTGAGATAGATATCATGATATAATGTGTGGTTGCCTTGGACTATAGTTCTAAAATCTTTATGTTTTGTAATGAGCATGCTTTTTGATCCCTCCAAGAGTTAGGGGGATTCCTCCTATATGTTCTTATCCGTTATGATGTTGAGGAAGTGGATGAGACTAGGGTATGAGTTCTTTATAGCACATGTAGTGGATACTAAGGTAATGGATCCTATTATCTAGAGTGTATTTGTTATATATGAGTTAAAGATATTTATTAGATGAGTTGTCCAATGTTACTCTCTAATAGAGAGAGAGTTGATGTTGATTCTCCAAGTGTTGTGTGGGACAAGAAGAGTGATTCTAAAATGTTGTGTATGGTCAACTAATGGTTTGGCAGGACCACTATCAAGGATACATGGTTTGTTGATCAACAAACATGTGTTATCATGTTCCTTTAAAATAAACCTAGGACTAGAATATCAATGGATATGAGTTAGAGTGTATGACATAAGTTACATGACCATGGTGAGTTTAGAGTTATGTCGTTTGACTAACCAATGTATCAATATAATTCATAAATAAGAGGAATAGAGTAATAATGTTATGTCTCATAAGTCGTGACAAGCTTTGAATGATGACATTTCAAAGTATTTCAGAGATCGATGGTCAGTAGCATGGTTAACATCTTTGCTATATATTAAGAATGTTGAAGAAACTATACTTATGTGTGACAAGTTTAGTAAGAGTGATTTAGGGTTAACTAGAGTACCCTCTTGGAGTTATGGTACATCTGCTAAGTGGGTTGTGTGAATCCTAGTAAGATGAAGATGGTGTCAGTGCCCTACCCCTATCAAGGTCAATCAGGAAGTTATATTTGATTACAATTGCAAACAAGTGTATTAATCTTCAAATAGACATGGATATTCCATCATCAAGATGACTGGACACTCCTCTAAGAACACCTTATAGTTCTTGACAATTATGGGATGCTCACCTGATTGATTGAGTTGCTAACAACCATCAAAAGAACATGAGATGAAACTTTGTAAAGTTACACATGATAAGAGATACATGATGTTTCATGTTTGGTAAGATCCATCAAGTGCATCCTTTGAGTGATGTGTGATACAATAGATAGAATAGCTCAGGATGACAGTTAGAGTGCCAAGTTGAAAGGTACTACCAGACCTATACATGTGGCACAACAATTCCTATGTTGAACAAAGGTGACACATGCGAGAGTTGAAGGAGAAGAATATGACTTTTATGATAATGATGTGACATCACCTTGATATGAAATTAACCATGAGAAATATTTAAGATGAGGTGCATGAGAAGTATCCGTCTATGTTACCTTATATTTCGGGGGTGAAATCCATGTTAGCAGTTTATGGTTGAGAGACCCCTAACCTTGCTTAAAGTTTTGAACATGCTTAATTACCACAATGGAATACTTATAACCATAATATAACCATTTTATATGTTTTTTTTATCATGCGTCGAGCTTAATTTTCAAATTTGGTCCAATTTGGACATTGTTTGTGCAAGTTATGCAATTTTATGCACATTTTTGACTTTTATGCAATTTACCCAATTGAGAGGTTTTATTTGAAATTTATCACTTTCAATATGGTGCTTGAATTTATTTTATCATTCTTTACATTTTTGAGCCATGGGGCTCCTAGTTGAACCTTGGTTTGGAGGTGCTTTCTTCAAGGGTATTTTAGGGTTTACCCCTTTATCGATGAGCTACCTTTAGGAGCTATCAACCAAGGGTTTATTTGTTTGGTTTGGCAAACCAAGAAATGGTGGAAAATTAGGTATCCAGAAATGGTGGGGAAGCTTCTTGTGTGGTTTCTTGTATATCCTTAATAGTTTAAGGCCATGGGCACATGGAGAGCTACTAGGACACCTTAAGTTTTTCTTTTTCTTTATCCTAAAGTTTTATATACCTATCCTTATGCACCAAATGAAATTTTTTCTCTATACCACTTCCCCCCTTTTAATATCTTCATATTTCCTCTATTATACAATAGAGGACCGGTCCAAGGAAGAAGACGATGTGGATCTTCTTGGTAGAATCATCTAAAGTTACGATTTGCTTCCTTTAGGGTTTCTAAAGCTCCTTCTTGGTGATCTTGACCTAAACAGGTAAGTATCCCATTCTTTCCTCCATTTCTTTCTCTGTTCTTCTTCCTTCTACCTTTCTTCAGGTTGGAACCTTTCTGTTCCATGGTAGAAGTTGCTCTAGAAGTCAAGAATCTACCTTTCTTGCTTCTTCTTCTAGGGTTTTGCTTCTTTGTGGAGAAAAGTGCCTACTTGGCCGAGTTTAGATCTGAAACTTGGGTTTTATTGCCTTATTTGCTCGACACTCTTGCTGTTTGGGATCTGAAATACTCTCTAGAGGTGAGTTTTATAACCCTCTTTACTTATATTGTTTACTTTAAGCTTGTTAGCTCACATTCTTGCCTAAAAATGGTGATTTAAGCCTTATGAAGTTGAGCTTGCTTGAGATTTAGAATTTTTATGGTGTTCCCTATTCTATTCCAGTTCTAAATGAACCTGTAAATAGGTGTACGTCCTTCATAAGGTATAAGATGATCTAAGACAAGTTGGTAACACAACCAATGGTGCTAAGCATCTAACAATTGATGGTCCAAGTTAGGGTTTCAAGCTTTTTCCTTCACTATCACATGTCCCGATGGAGATACTATGCAACAACCTATGGTGTTGCTATCTTTACAACTAATGGAGGGGATCAAGGGTGTCAATTGATGGTGACAACCAATAGTCACCCCTTAGCTCAAGTTTTAGCTCAATTAGAAGCTTAATGATCAACCACTAAGTATCCTAATGATGCTATCAATCAATGATGACATTAACTTAACATATGATGGTGTTATATGAATATAGAGATACTCTAACAACTGAAGGTGACTTAATGATCACAACTAATGGTGGATGAGGTCATAACCACCAATGGTGAATTAAGGATGCAATTGTAGCATCAATTAAACCCTAAACTAATGGTTTCTTGGTTCAATTGATCTAGTGGTTAGACCTATACTTCAATTAATGATTTTGAGATATGAACCCGATCCAATGGTTAGGATCTAACACTTATTAATATAATATTTTCAATTAATGGAAGTGATCCAAAGGTTGAGATTAGATGCTTCAACATCCAATGGTTTGGATTGAAACCTATAGTATTACATGTGAGTTCTAACAATCTAAATTTGATGGTTTCCTTCATGTGATCAATTTAAGGAGCTTAATGGTTGATATGATGGCTTTCTTAAAACGTACAACTAATGATGGGATTTAATCCTACAACCTATGCTGCCCCTTTATGTTGTTAAATAAGGGATTTTTAGGGTTTAATGGTGACTCTTTCTAGGTCACATCTCAATGACTTTATAGGTGGTGTGTTTTAGGTGTTTACTTATGTAAGCAACCAATGATTTTACATTCTCAACAATACAATGATTCTAAGTTGGTTTTTGTGGTATGTTGGTATGGTTTTATGATGTTGGAATCGATGGATATTTGCCTCTAATAAGGTATTCTTACCTTTGCCCTCATATGAATAAAATGGATAATGACCATATTGTGTTGATATGTAACTCTAATGGGATATATCTTGTTACATTTAATCCTAATGAACTCAGGTGATGGTGATTAACTACGTTCACCCTTCCTTAGTGGAAAAATTGAACAATGGAGTACTCTCTTATTGTTGTGGAATAGTAATATACTATAATCTAAGGGTAACATCCTATATTATGCCTAAATCCATACTTGAGAATGGTATGGAATGTGATGAAGATGCTTTGTCTTATGCATCTAATATTATATATGGGGATGCTATGGGTGATGGTTTATGAATGAATGATGAAATATAACTTCAATGTAACCTACCTTGATAAACCTAACCATAATGAAAGTATAGAATGGTGGCTAATCATGTTATCCTTTTTTTGGTCGGTCAAAAAAATGTGTTACTATAATACCAAACTTTGGGCACAAAGTAACCCATTATAGAAAGAGCTAAAAAACCTTGATACCAACAAGATGGTAATCAAGGGCAAAAGACCATACAGACCTAAAAAATTGTACATAAGGATTTAACCCTAAACAACTCAACCTAATGACATGAAGCCTTATGCATAGCCAAGCACTCAATAGCATAAAGGACACCCACAAAGTATGAGCACATAGACGATGCAGGAATACCACACCCCACAAGACCAAGATCTCTAGGGAATTAGCACCTACACTACAATCTTAGGCTTCATAAGATATCCATGACTTAGATGTAGTCCAAGTTAGCAATGGGAAGCATGAGCACATCTTGCTTACTTAACGGAATCAATCATTGGAGCAGCAAAGAATAGACAAATCCGAGGTTGTAGACCGCTGATCCTCTCTTCACTAGCTTTTAATACACCCACAAATTGTGACGAGAGGGGTTTGAGATCAAACAAAATCATCATACCCTATTCCGTGGCTAGCTCTAGCTTGAGGTCCAATGAAGCATCACATGATGGAACATACTCTGAATGCTGTTGTTTACACAACACCACCACAACAAACACCTGAATGGTGTTGGCTTGTCGCAATGGAAGAGGGAGCTAATGGGGGAAGGAACAAGGACGTTCTTATCCCCATAGAAAAAACCAAACTCACGATCATCAAGTGTCTCGAGGCCAACTCTAGACGAGGAACCCGACCAGGACCCGATGCCCCTATTTACACAGAGGCATTTCAATGAACACTTTAAGAGTGTTCCATCACACAGTAGTAGAAAGGTCAACATGATTTCGCCAGGTTAGCACCGAAGCACCTCATCCACCCTTCAGCCAGCAGTGAAACTACTAGTGTGATGAAGGAGGAGGTACCCTCTGCCATGTCAGGGATCCCAGAACTGGAGGCGCCGCCAAGTAGGAAGTACTGCCGACCGGACAGGGAAAAGTAGAAATGGTCGATGTCGTGGGGCCACCGTCACACTGGTTGAGGCTAGGTTCTGGCTTGGGATAAGGAGGGACATGAATCAGAGAGTGAATTTGAGGGAATCCCTTACTACGTCTGCGACGACAGAGCATCTATGCAAGAAACCAGATCTAGCAGGAGGTGGCTCCTCTCCATTCATCCCTCTTAAATGGGATGGAGTCGACAATGTCGATGCTGCCGAAATCGACCCGGGTCCTGGCTTCAGCACTACGCATCAGGTCTCCTCGTCATTCCATGTTGTGATCAGCCCCAAATGATAGCAACCAGAAACTTGCTTGAGAATCCCTTTCTCCAGAGATTTCTATTAACTTCAGTCGAGGAAGCCACACCATGGCCGATGAGGGCCAGGGATATATAATGATGTTGAGATGAGAAATAATATAATTGTGGCATATCCTTCCTAATCATTGATTGAAACTCTAGTGTGTTAACTGGTGGTCATCTTAGCTTTGTGATCTATGATTTCTTATGTTAAACTTGTACACTACAAGTATGATGATGGCCAATCATACCTGGCTTCTTTATATGCTGATATAATAAAGGGATGCTCTTAAATGCTAAGATAATCCTACAATGTCATCTTGTGAACATCTTTTAGTTCTTTAATGCCAATTATGCTGAGCCTGTGCATCACATGAGTGGTGATGTTTGTTGAGCCTTGTTATAAGGCATGGAAAGATAATGACGAACTTGCAGGGAATTATATAATGGTCTTAATGACCTTTGGGCATGGTTGAGACCTGAATGAGGTATAATCCTCTTATGTTGACAAGGGTTGATACCCTTTGATATTGTGCTAAGGATTTATATCTTGTGATAGTATGATGACAAGTGTGGTCTCATGATTGGCAAGAGAATAATACCCTGTGATGATAATGTGATGACAAGTATAGTCTTTTGATTGACAGGTGAATACTTCCATGTGATGTTGAGATGAGAAATTATGTTTTATATGTTTTACATCTTCTGAAGTTGTTATATAGCAATGTTTGATTGAGATGAATTAGGGTTTTATGTCAACTTGTTTGATACAACCTTAATTTACCCAATTGGCAATAAATAATCAAGTGAAATCCTAATCATGTAGTTCCTTGTGTCGTAGAACCATCTTTAGTTTCAGAACTTATTGGATGGTGAAACGAGTATTTCTAAGGGAAACTCAAAGTGCATACTATTGAGTATGCTGGGGTGACAAGTTGAGGGAATATCCTTGCCATCCATAATTGCATGTTATGGAGTATGACTGTGGTCATGCCTCAGATATTGTGAAATGTGAAAGATAGCAGTAGTTGTTAGAAACTTGCCTCAGAACGACCATGTGTGAGCATGTTCTCTAGTGTTGTGACCTATACCATGGGCGGACTAGTTGTTAGCAACTTGACAATATGTCGATGTAGTGGAAGCATTGACTAATATGTCACTAGCTTTTTACTTGTACTGACTGAGGGGAAGTGTAAGGAGGCGTGATCACCCCCTTACTAATAAAAGATTTGAAGAATTAACATCCATTCCAAACACACTCAAAGGTATGTTGGAATAGGTATACATTTTCCAAATTTATTATAATGGTATGCAAAAGACCAAAGTGTATCGACAGAATAAAAATAACTGACTAAATTCAACTTTCCTAAAAGATTACAAAAGTACATCATAATATCCCATAAGGGTTTACATGTATGATACACCATAAGGATCTAAGTAGAGGGAAATCTAAACTACTTCAAATATGTCTCCAAGCAACATCTCCAAGAGCTAGGTCCGTGTTGGAAACTATGTTCTCCTTAGTCATGTTCAACACCTTGATCTAAAGATGGGTGGTTGGGAAAACACCCAGTAAAAGGGAAAGGAAAAGAAACTATGTGTCAAAAAATATGAATAGGATATCAAGGAAAAGAAAACATGTAAATAAAGGCTAGTTTTCATCACAAGATGAAGATTTCAAGAGTATGAGGTTATTCTTAAATAGATGCTTGCCATAAACAAAATATAATAAAAGGTTGCATGTATGATAATTATGACTACCTTAAATAATTAGGTTGAGGCACCTACCAGACCTCAAGCTATATGTGAGGGGAGAATTAATACATTCCCAATTACCTACACATATTTTTATGGGGGAGAATAAGACATTCCCCATGGCAAATTAATACATGCCCTATCTATGGGTGGTTGTACATAGGTACCACTGCTATAGCTAAATAGTCCATAAAATCAACATGCTAGAAAAGAATTCATAGCAAGTAAAAGCATCATATCAATTAAAACATGGCAGTGGGGTACAAGACCCAAGAAAAAGAATATCATTTCTAATTTTGAGGCAATTTAACAAAACAATCATGAATTGAGGAAATAGGGTCCATATAGTGCCTCATAGGGAATATAGGGTTTGGTTTGCAAATATCCCAACTCAAGGTGTAACAAATGCACATACATAAAGAGAAATTGCACATACATAAATAGGGATTGCGCATACCTATCTTACTGATATCAATTACTAAGTTTCACCACTTTACTGATATGAATTACTAAGTTTCACCACTTTAATTGATTCCAAGTTCCACTTTGCCTATTTTCAATGTATTAACATGTATTAGAGTACAAAATGCACATTAATGTATAGAAAGCCTCATTTTAGAACTTTTTAGCAAAAATCAAATTTAGATTTTGAAAATGTCACCAATGAACTTATTAGGTTCTCCTAATCAAGAAAACATATTTTTATGTTAATTTTGGAGTTATGATGATTAAGATGTAATTTTTATGGATTTTATGCATTAATTACAAAAATCACCCTTCTTCAAACCATTAAATCTGACCTTGAAAATATTTTTATTAGATAGAGATTAATTTTCCAATTCCAAAACATATTTATTTGTCAAATTTGGATAAGCGGATTAGAAGATATGAATATTTCAATACTGACCAATAAGAAATTGCCA
The DNA here is from genome assembly GCA_963693085.1 of Alisma plantago-aquatica. Classification (NCBI taxonomy): domain Eukaryota; kingdom Viridiplantae; phylum Streptophyta; class Magnoliopsida; order Alismatales; family Alismataceae; genus Alisma; species Alisma plantago-aquatica. The sequence continues at coordinate 1,319,892,128 of OY856409.1, read as the reverse complement.
CATCCTCAAACTGATCGAGATAATTGAAGAGAGGGGGAGAGGGAGAAAACACCATTTGACCTAAGATCAGGTTTGTAGTTGTATAGGTAACCAAACTAGACCTTCTAGAGAAGGTAACACAACAAGAAACCAAAACCCTAGAAGAACATGGTAAATAGAGATGGAGATCATCGATTTTAAACATATAAGCATGAGTTTTAAGCATGTAGTAAGCAATATATGAGAAGGGGGTTAAAAAAACTTGCCTTTAGGAAGGTAAGAAGGTCCAAAAAGCAAGGATCCTAAGATTAGAAGGTCTGGTTGCTCCAAGACAAGCTCATTTAATATGCAAAGATCACCTTCTCCACTTTAGAGGTGCAAACCCTAGCAAAAGAGCATGGAGATGAGATGTTTTAGGGTTCTAGGTAAAGTTTTTACCATGGAAGGTCATGATTCCGACCTGGAAGAAGGTGGGAAGAATACTAACAGCATGAAAACAGGGAAGGAAAGGAGGATACTTACTAGTTTTGATCAAAATCATCAAGGATGAGCTTAAAAAATCCTAAATAGAGAAATTTGGAACCCTAGGAGCCTTCTTTACCAAGGTAGGAACCCTCTTTTACCTTGGGATAGAAACTTCTGGACAAACATAGAAGAGACAGTGCTCTAAGATGGGGGAAAGAGAAGGAGAGGATTTCTTCTTGGATTGGGAGGTGGGAAGGGGTAGGCATGGCTTTTATAAAGAAGGGGGCAAGCATGAGGTGTCTATGGGACTTTCCATGTGTCCCTAGCCTAGGGATTCATGGCCATACAAGATGACATCTCATAGAGACTTCTTGTATATAAAAAGTCTGTACTAAAAGCCCAGGGAGACTTCTAGGCCATCCCCACCATCCTTCAAGCAAACAAATAACCCCATTGGTTGATAGCTTTTAAAGATAAGCTCCTTTATAAATAGGGTAATCCCTATAATGCCCTTGGAGAGAAATACCTTCAAACCAAGGTGCAACCAGGTTCCCCATGGTTCAAAAGCTCGAGAATGGTAAGGGAATATCTATGGATTACAATGCATGTGATAATTTGCAAAGAAAACCTACCAATTGGGTAAATTCCATAAAAGTCCAGAATGTTCCTAAAATTGCAAAACTTGTGCAAACCACATTCAAACTGAACCAAATTTAAAACTTAGGCACATTTTATGATTTCAAAACAAATAAAAAATTTATATTAAGGTTTAGAATGCCTAATAAGGTCCTTAAATAGACTTTAAATGAGGTATTTTTGCATAAACCCTTTTAACGGTACAAATGGTGAATAAATGTTCACCAAACCACTATAAATTCCACTAATTAAACATGAATGACATAAAGGACATAAATGAAAGGGAAACTTTGAAAAAAGGGTTACATGGAGATTACATCTAAGATTTAATATTGTTACAACCTCAATTTTGCATATGTTTTCATAATTGAAATGTAATGATTATGTGAATATGGACTTAATTGAAAAGTTGTATGCTTTGTTTCAAAAGATAGATTTCTTTGCAAATATCCCTTTGGATAGGAATTTTGTGATTCCTATTATTAGATTCGTCCATTAATGGATATAAGAGAAGAAAAGAGGAAAAGTCCAAATAATGGAAAAAGATATAAGATAATGTATATTAAGCAAAGTATTTATGGGAAATACTTGGAAATATCTAGGAAGTGGCATTAATGGCCACAATTTAGTAAAATTCGTTTACATATGATTTCTAATAAAATAAATAGGAAAAGAGGAAAAAGGAAAAGAAAAAAAAAGAGAAATTCAATTAGTAAATGAATAATTAAGAAATGGAGAAAAGAAAGATGTAGAAACCTCTAGAAGACAAAGGAATATTCCCTAAAGGTGGATTTCATGCCTTTTGGATTCCTTGGGTTCCAAGGAGTCCAAGTTACAAAGATAGTGCATTAAGAAAGAGAAAAGATCAATTAATTATTGCTTTATTAAGAAGGAAATTGGAGATAATGGTGAAAATATAAGAAATATGTGAAAATATGGATAATGGAATCATTATGAATGATATTTCAACTCCACATGGTTTCTAGTAGTAAAAGGAATCAAAATATAGACAATAAAAGATTAAGAGGGAGAAAAAATGATTAAAATAAGTTTTATTAAAAGATAACTTGCACATGAAGATCATTCCCTTTTCTTTTGGAATTTGGGACTCAAATTAAAAACATGAGTAGTTTAAGGCAAGATAAAGAATCCCTTAAAATTTGGTTGCAAAAGGATGCACAGTTTACGAGATATGGATTTTTAAAGAATCCCTAAAAAGAGAGGATAACATCAAAATATCACAATTTGATTTCCATTTAGGTTCTAACATGGGGCCTGGTAGCCTTTGGATTTGAATCCAAGGATGGATGCACCTTGTCTAAAATCAGAGGAACATAGGAACTAGGAGACTTTCCTCCCCGATTTCTTAATACTCCAAGCATGGTTGGACAATGACGTGATACCAGTGGATCCGGGGAGGGAAACCGAGTTCATCAATGCTGAGGAGCGGTCGTTTCTGGAAAGGAAAAAGATTTTCCCAAATCCCTGTTGAGCTGGAAATTAAAGAGGGACCAGAGTCCCGGTGTATGTTGAAGTCTATGCCTATATAAGCCTGGACGCGACTTCAAGCCAAAGGCCAGAACAGTTCGTGGTCTGCGATTGGCTATTTGGGATTTCCCCTCTGCCATTATGTAGGCTGCTATGCTCTGTTCTAGATAGAAGGAGTAGGCTTGCAAGGAGGACGTCAAGGCCTGGACCCTTACCATGGTCTTCGAGGACTGCAAGCAGCACGTCGAGATCTCATCGAAGCCAGAAGAGGACCGCACCGCGTCTGCTGAGGAGATCATGGGAGGCGTTCACCGGCAGAGGACCGAGTTGCTCTGCTCCAGACCTTGGGGCCGGCTAGCAGAGTAGGGGACTCTGACCACCGCAGGTTGCCTGACGGGTCCGATTGAGTTCACCGAAGGAAGACGAACCTAGGGGAGCCTGGTTTTGGGTGCTCAGGGCAATGGAGGTGGAAGTGAACCCCATTGGTTGACCAATCGCGGTGCTGCTTCATGAGGGAGAGAAAGACTAGAGGTGGGAGACAAGAGACATGGAGATTACACCTCTACCCTCAGGTGACGAACAGGAGAAAAGGAGCAGACTGGTCTTTTTCCCCAAAATATAAAGTAATTAGTCGTAATATCATAACTAAAGCTAGGATGATCAGATTAAAGTGAACTATATATGAAAATTGATCGGGAGAACGTGTACAATCCAATAAAAATACTTTTAAAGCCTTTTTTTCATTCCTATTTACAGAAGTACATTAAGTTGATTATAAAGTGCATGAAACTTAGGTTAAAACCCTAATTGTGATTAAAGATCAAATGTATGATGCCTAATTGGTTAAATCGAGCATTATTAGTCTATTGGATGATAAAATAAGAATCGAATCTGATTTAGATGAGAAGTTGCTTATTTTAGGGATTTAATCTATGAATCCATAATAATGCATGTATAAACCCTAGTCTAGGGTAAAGGAGGAGATTAATTTGAATAGTTTGAATTATTTGGAAATATACTGATAAATGTTAATCCTAAGCCTATTAGTTGAAATAGGATGTGATACTTAGGGTTTAAAAGTAGTTTGGTCTAATTAGGGTTTGTGGTACTAAAAGTAAAGGCCAAACCCTAATTGCAAGTAAAACCCTAATTGCAATGGAAACCCTATAAGTGAACTAGAAACCCTAGGAAGCGAGCTAGGTTTAATAGATCTTGATGACCTGAGTAATAAAAGGAAATTGTATGCATGTTTTATGATCTTATTGAATGCTTGCTTGCCTATTGTTGATTGGATTATTTCTGTCTCACATAAGCTTGACAGGTATGCAGTTACGCTTATGAATAATCACTCTAGTTTCACGACGATTCCTGAACACTTTATCAGTTTCTTGGAAATAACTGTTGGATGCCTATTTATTTCATGCAACTATAAAGTGACTATGATTATCACTATAAATGTGCATACATGACTGGCTCAGATCCTGGTCCACCTATGTGGCTTTGCAAATGCTCAAAATGGGTAACCTAGAGTAAGGTCTAGGTTATCGTGAGTTAGAAATTGGGCTACCCACGTGTAGTACCATGAGACTCTGTAGCATGCCATGAATTAAGGAGTGGGCTACCTACGGGTAGTTCCATGTGACTCAACCCTAGAAACTGGTTCACCTGTTAGGTGGGATCATGAGGGATTTAATGGAGATCTACCATAAGGAAGGTAGTATCAAGGTCCACTACAGGGACAACGTAGAGGCTAGGGTATGTAGGGATTGAGCAGTTATGCAGGAAACATAAAGTTGTTTGTTTAAATCATAATTGACTGATTACATTGTTATCATTGTTGCACAATTATTGTTTCCCCCACATACCAGTTTTTTTGCTGACCGAGGTTTTGTTTGTCGGCGTTTTAGGTACAAAGCCAAAAGGACAAACAATAAATCGTCATATTATGAAATACATGCATTAAAATACAAGGAGGATTAGTTAGAGTAGAATTCATATGTGGATAGAAGTTTAGAGATCCAAGTTTTCAATAGGTATGCAAAGTTTTTACTTTTTTTACCATATTTCAGTATAGCTGGTAGAATTTAATAATTGTCATTGATTATTTGGCGAACCTTTGATCCGGTTAATTGGGATAATGATTCTGACCTTCTGGTATCCCTTAATTGGGGGTTACCGGGAGGCGGGGTCGTTACATTTGGTATCAGAGCATAGGTTCCTCACTTAATCTTTAATAATTATTAAATTTTACAAATTCCATAGAACTGAGGGAGTTATTAGAGGATTGTCCGAAAGACTGAGGTGTCTAGAAAAGGATCACGTCTGGGGGCTGGCAATATTTTCCTCCGCACCGCTAGTCGGAATACGAGGACTCCCGGATTGTGTGACTTCCTGGCCGATGTCTTAGGATATGACTCGAAATAAGATACCTTTAGGACTCTCTCATCTTATTCATCCCTTCTTAACTCAAATTCTAATAAGGACCTTAAGGATTAGGGTTTTCTCTCTTCTCCTCACCCTCTTGAGGTACGGGTAAGGTTAATAAGGTCTAAGGAATCCTCCACCAAATTAATGAAAAACATGTAAATAAGATGTCATGGACATAAGCTTAATAGATTAAGCATAAACTAAAGAATAGATACATGCTTAGGTCATATGACATGAGTTGTCATTGCCGTCAGGAGAGACCTGAGGCTAGACCTTATTGTTAGGAGGATACGTAAAGAGAGTTAGTCTTGGAGGTAGAGATCTCCATTATAAGTAAAGACCTGACTCATCCTCTGAGGATGATGTTAACCCTAACCCTAAGTGGTGGTTAGAGAGAGATGGCATGATGAGTTAGATGTCACGATAGACTAGGTGTGTTGGCATGCCTTTAGATGCCATATGAGCCATGAGAGGTTGGATGACCTAGTACCCTTGACAACTCAACCCTGTGAAGGGTCGTGCACATTAGAGCGAATGATAGCTCATTCTTTGATGAGGTTAGGGAAGAACCTATGGAAACCCTATGAACTTATATGAGCATGAAAATATAGCCCAAAAACTAACCTAGCTCTAGTGCACCCTTTTCTCCCTGTTGATCGACCCTATACTTGCCGCCCTCCTATACTACGACACGACCCCATGCACTTGTGGGTGTAGTGTTTTTATTAGAAGTAGGTTTGTAGGTTTAGGTGTTTATAAATTTTGAAAGTTATCCATCATGTGTTTCTATTTGCGGGGTTGCATGTATTCAAACTCCAATTGAGTAGTGTGTAACACCATTGGCAGAGACGCACCAGAGATCCACTTGAATCCTGCATCCTAAGAAAGAAAGAGCATAGGATGGACACAACCCCCATTGCTTGGTGGAACCAACCTGAGGGGTTTCTAAATGAAGATTATCACATCTACGACTAGCAGGAAAAGAACAACTAGCAACCACTTCTCTAGTAATAAAAGAACGTGTCGCATCCGGATGAACCAAAACATATATAAAGCATAAAGAAGACAAATCAGAATGAAATAACTCCATTTTACTTGTCACGACCATTGGGTTGACTACTCCCTCTGGATGACTCATGGCATAGAATTGAGTAGTTTCCTATTGTTGCCCCCATCCTCTATTGGCTTGCCCAGACGAATGAGATTGTGACATGTAACCGCGTCCTCAACCTCCACCGTCATTGAACTATTGTTGTTGTGACCCTAGTTGACTCTGTCTCAGATGTTGTGTCACCTCTTCATCCTTCATCAGACATGCCCACACTTGTGGCACATCCTCATCTTGTACTATGGCCTAGATGACCCCGTTACTGATACTGACGCTGCATTTTGAGCTTCTATTGGTGGAAAACTACAACCTCTGCCCTTACTATGCGATCATTGGGACTGAATTACCGACCTCTATTGTTACTAAGGTGTTGAAAATCTAGACTTCTTAAAGCCTGTAGAGAACTATCCTTGATAATGTGTAGGTCTCTTCTTAGAATTTGCCTCTCGCTTTTCCACAATTGATCATTCTATCATCTTGACTAACTCAATAAGCATGGCAAACCGCTCTCTATTCTCTAAAGATGACTCAAGAATCGTCAACTCAGAGTTCAAACCTTTCTCAATTATTCTGATTCTCTCATTATCGGTTACATCCATATGCAGAAGAAACTTCAAAAGGTTCATGAACTTGGCTTCATACACGTTGATCGTCATATATCCCTGTCAGATCTTCTCAAACTGTATGATTTTCTCATCTAGATAGGTCTCATGGAAGTATTGTCTCTGTAACTCCTATCAAAATACTTCCCAACTAATCACAACACCTGGCCTTTTCTCTTCATTAATGGCCCACCAATGGCCAGTACTCCCTTTCAGCAAGTACACTATGTGCTTCACCTTATCCTCTTTGGGGATGTTGAGGATCTTGAAGGCCTTTTCCAACTCGGTCAACCACATATCAACATTAGTCTGATCTGCCATACTGACATACTCTAACACCCCCACATGCCTTAACCTTTCAAAGGTCTTTCCAAAACCCTAGGATTCCATATTGGGGACCGTTGCCCTGGCTTGGGGTACGAGCATCCTATTCTGCCATATGCGTCATTGTGGCCATAAATTATTCAAACATGGAATGAAAATCAGGATTGGCTACCACAGAAGGGTCGAACTGGGGCACATCAAACACTCTGTCATCGCTTGCATGCCTCCTGGCACCACCTCCTGGTGCAACAACATTACTCTCAGCATGTTCTTTGTGTTCTCTAGACATATCTTTTCTTCTCTTCTTCTTTTGCATAAGTAGAAGTTACCATTAAATATGTCAGATGACACTAGAACAAACACAAAACCTAGTCATATGTCCCTATAGACTCAACAAACCTAGAGCACTGATACCAACCTAACTGTGACACATCGATCCCAACAAAATGAGATAACTCAAAACAAAGTGTGGAACTAACACTAATCATCCAAAATTGTAAAAAACATGGTAAATTAAAGTCAATTCAATATAACCACAGAAGTGGAGGCATATAACATTTGTGTCCATAAACATCACTACTTGTATTAAATAACCTACCACAAGGGTATACAAATCACTATTTAGTGGCCATCATGCCGCAAACCTATTACATATACAAGCCATATATGTACAACCATGGCCTACTTCCAAAAATTGTGTGGACATACAACGTCTACAAAACACCCCCAAGGACTTGAGAGTATAGAGACGACACATAGGACTCTTTTACAAAGAACTCACATCATGTCCAACCTTTAATAGCTACTTCTCCTCTTGTTGCTTAGCCTCAATTGCATAAACTCTACCTTATTGTGGAAAGCCACCTAAAATATGTGGAAACCCACGGGGTGAGACCAAAGTATCACAAGAGATATACCTCTCTCCCAAGGGATATTATAATCACATATAAACTAAGCAAGAAGATAACAATATCATCAAGGTGAGCACATTTAACTAAGAAATATAAGCACAATAGTTAGCACATGTTAAGAAGATTAAGAATACACAACAGAGCAGTAGAACATCTTATAACTTTAGAAGGAATATGAAGAAAATGTATAATAGTTGATTTCTCTTACCACATTATAATTTAATAAACCAATACAAGAGATAAGGCAAAGGGTCATCCAATGCGAGTCGTGTTTAACCCTAAACAAGTATATTACATGGCTGTATTATGTCTTTTATTATGCCCTGAGGAGATGAGGTATACCACTCATGCTCCAACTGACCACTACTAAGCCGAAATCAGTGCCGTATAAGATCTGGGAGGAGACAAACTCCTATGATATCCCACACCCTCAGTCAGTTCAAGTCCTTCACAATGACATATAAAGTCCAACTGCAAAATAACCTAGTCTAACTTGGTATATAGGCTCAGCACTAGTGAAAATTGAGTTACGACCGCAACCTCACTCCTTCTAAGGTATGACCGTGACCATCCCCAAAATATATCATATACATATACTGAATTACATCATCAGATGTATGACCTCGATCATTCTCCTATTATGGTATGACTACGGCCAATCTCGTAAAACACATATACTCAACAGTATACGACTCTGAGCTTCCACTAAGAGAGAACCTATTTCACCATCCAGCAAGTACTAATGTTGTAGATGGATCTATGCCATAGGGAAACTACATGATTAGGGATTTAGTTGATTATTTAAACCAATTGAGTGTATTTTACCATAAATCAAGTTACAACATACAAACCCTAAATGAACTCTATAAAGATAAAGGTAGAGTACAACTCCATAAGATATAAAATGTGTGAGCATAAACTTGTCACATCATTTCTTGATATTTCTTCCATACAAGGCCATCAACATTATCACATCATTAGGTGATATTAATCCCTCATATCATCACTAGAGGATATTACGTCACATTAGGCATTGAGCCTATACTAGGTCGTAAGACCCAAACCACATAATTGTTGGACATCATCATTATATCATCATGCCTAAAAAAGGCTCATACTCATTACCCTATGTCATGCCAAGACCATATCATTCACTAGATATGTTATTCATTCCACCTTCAAGGTTAGGGTTACCCAAGTGGGAGAGAGAAAGCATAATCACAAGCTATTCATTCAAGCAAGCTTAACAAGTACATCATACACTTAAGAATTAGGGTTAGGGTTTCTCATATGGCCAATTGGGGTTTCCATTTCAGTACCCAACATTAAACCCTAGAAAACCGCTTTCCAAATTCTTGGAGCACATTAGGGTTAAGCATTATGGTTATGTCAATCAATTATTTGTTCCAAACAATATTATGTATCGACCATCACTAGAATTTACATGTGTAGTGACCCACTATGTTAACACATTGTAGAGACCACCACATCACTAGTGTAGCCACCAAAATAGTATAGGGTTAGCTCACCCTTGTAACTGCAACAAAGGGATAAGTGTAGTGACCACAAGAGAACCACCTATTTTGACCAACCAAAGGGTCAACACTTGTTGTGACCAAACCAAGCATCAACACTAAGAGTAAAAACCATCCATATAGGGTTTATTGTGCTCGCAACAACCTGCCAACAACATGTAACAACCAACTCAAAACATAGTACCAAGGAAAATGTAGTGACCCAAAGGTCAAGCCACACCAAACTACACATAACCAGCTCCCATAATATAACTAAACCATGATTAAATCATATGACAAACACCAAGAAAGAAAGACAACATCAAGGAGAAAACTCTATGCAAAGATAGACATCAAAACCCTAAAACGAAGGCCACAAGATAAACATGGAAAACAATGATAATAGGAGGAAAATCATGCGTAAAGATCATGTAATTTAGAGATGATAACCTCCAACCTCATAAGATGGTCGAACCATAACTTGGTGACAGAACCAAAGATCATATTGCATGTAAGAACATCAACCCACCATCACATAGAAATCGGGTGCATGAGATTAGGGTTTAGGAGAAAGAGTAATCTTTAAGCAAGAAAACTTCAAAATCATAAACTCTAGATCATGATAACACCATATAATATCTTTATATCTCAGTTAATAGTAGCATGCAATTAATTTAAGGGTGCAATAATAGAAGAGGGTAAAGTTATAAAACCCACCTTTGAAAGAAGATTAAGTTCCAAAGACATGGCCTCCATGAGAGAAGAACTCCAACTTGGATCAACTCTAGGGCCACAAGGTCACCTCAAGATGAAGAAACATATCAAGGTTAAAGGATAGCTCAAGATGAAGAAAACTCAACCTAGGATGACCAAATAAAGAAGGAAGAAGGAAAGAAGAGAACTCCATCTCACTTAGGTACCACCATAGTCAATCCATAGTCTTTGACGTTAGTTAAGAGAAGAACCTTAAAGAATAGCCACCATGGTTGAACCATAGTGTCACAACCAAGAAAGTAAGAAGGAGAGGTAGGGTACAAAAGAAACATGATAACGGTAATAGAGCCACTTACCAAGAAGGAAGATCACCAAGAGTCACCACAAGAGAGATGATCAAGCTCAAGATCACCACATGCAAGGATGACCGACTACCAAAGCACCAAGATCAGCACTCTCTAGCTCCACTAAGCTCCAAGGTAGGCCCAAGCAAGAGAGAGGAAGATGAAATAGATAAAATTATTGCTTGCATGTGAAGGAGAGAGCTTATATACACATGGGTAGGAGGGAAGCAAAAGATATGAGGTGTCAAGATGTTAGAGCATCAAAAGGACACTTGTCTCACAAAGGATCGTCCATGCATGCACACATGCAAGAGAAGTGTTAAAACTAAAGTGGTGTAGTGACCAATTAATCTCCAAGCACAACTTGGTCGAAGCACACATAGTGTAGCGGTCACAACACACCACTCAAGACAGTGTTGCGGTCGCAACACATCACTACACAAGGCATCCGCTGCAACACGCACACACACAAGAAACCTAGTGACTAAAACCAAAGATCAAAACACTAAGGTCGAATAAAACACATCAAATCATGGTGTATCGATTAAATAACTCTCAAGACTCTACATCAAGGTGACCACATTGGTTGCTACTCTTAAGAAACACACATGGTCATCATCACCATCCATGTAACTCGTGCAAAACCTTAATACCACCTCAAGATGCCACCTCATCAACCAAGGCCCAAACAAGGTGCCACAAAGCATCATCCTCTCTCTCATGATGCTAAAGCACAAAAGGAACAACCCAACTGTGACAAATTGCAATATAAACCCTTCCATGGGTAAATAGCAACTTGGTCCACAATAAGCATAACCAACTCAAGCATCACCCAAACAGGGCCAAACTGAAAACATAAACTTGTCACATGTTATTAAGGCATATCAAAAGATTATATTAAGGTTTAACCATCTTATTAAGCAAAGCAAGCAAAGTCAAGCACTAAGCTAAGTTAGGGGCCTTACAGTAGGTTTCTAGGATAGAAGCTCTTATGAAAATTAGGGTCCAAGGGTAGTAATAGAGGGTGGGAATGAGGGTTTTACACCTCATCTCCCACCTATCCTTTAGGTAGATCCAAACTAATTACACTAAATTCTTATAAACTAGCTACCACTAGTATATTTCTGACCTCTAATGTCACTTTTCTCAACTTCAATTTCAAAGGAAAACTGACACCCTAAGCCCTAAAGCATCGATTCTAGAGCACAAACATCACTAGTGGTAAAGTCTTATCGATTAAAAAAAATGAGTACCACTTTTTCTATAACTAATATTAATTCTTCACAAAGTCAAAGTCCTAGATAACCCACGAAATTCAATATTTAGGAAAAAAATTGCCTCTAAAAAATATTAGGTTAGCGTTGGTTGTTGCAAAACTGATGACATACCCCTTCACCAAAAATAAATTTTACCTCCAAAATATATCTGTTGCTAGTTTAACTATAGTCAAACCGACAATGTACGTCTTTTCCACCGTGAATTGTTTTTACAAGTGGTGTCAGTTTATAGGTAAGAAACTGATGACAGAGGGTTTACTCCACATCTCATAAAAAATATATTTCCCCCAAAGTTGCTCTATGTCGTCGGTTCTTTCACCAAAATTGACATCTAGGTGATTATTGAGGCTAACATTTTTGTATTTGAAGAAGGGTATCTGGCATAGATTTTCCTCTTTGAAACTGACAATGAAGTCCAAACTCGATTGTTGGTTTCTCTCTGCCAATAGAAGATTATGTCCTTAGCGAGGTTGGAATGTTTATTGACGATAAGAACATATTTTGTTGGTTTATTCACATAAACCAACGTCTAAGGTCTTACTGAGGATATCATTTTTCATTTAGATAAGGGTCCCTGTCATCAGTTTCCACCTCTATAACCAACAAATAAGTACTTAGTCATCAGTTTTTATTAACAACCAACGACTAAGTTTCACTTAGTAGCACCCACATTTCCCCCCGTTCTCTATTTCATCACTCCCCCGATACCTAGCTATGGTGATTTCATTGTTATGTTGCTCGTGGTTGTACTGACACCACAGTTGTCACCGTGCAAGCTTCCGTCACCATTGTCGTCAATTGGATCCTCCTCTATTACCACACTCTGCTACTTCACCTCCCTCAATCTCCTGTGGTATTGCTCAACTTTCTCTTTTCCTAGGCAACCTCCACCTTCGCCTCCATCATAGAGTTGTGCCCCTACTAATGCATGAACTCTCTACTTCTCTGCCTCTATCGTCGCCACTCCACCGTCAAGATGCTCTACCATTGTTGTTCTACCTTTGCTTCTGTCACTCTTCCAGCCAATACTACACTGGTTTCCACTTCCATAGTTGTGCCTGCTGCCACTACCAGTTCTGCACCGCCCACAAAGGTGATCCTCTTACCCCCTTCTAGTTTTTTACTTCGTTTTTATATTTCATTTTTACCCAATTAGAATTTTTGTAGAATTTATTATTTTATCCAATTAGAATTGAAATCTCATGTATGATAATTTATGATGAAAACAATTTAGTCGTGTGATAATGGTATTTATTTGTGCTTCTTGCTTAAATTTGGAAAAAAAATAATTATATTTGAATGTCTAGGAAATGAATTCATATAAAGAAGATGGAACATCAACATTACATGAAACATGGACTACACTTCCTTGAAAATGCATGTATTATTTCATTCCTATCTTAATGTATACTTTATAGCACCTATGATATGAATGATGACACTAATACCATAGGTATATAAATGATAACATTATATGTTGGCCTAGAAACCCATCCTAGATTTCTTCATTAGATTTAAATCTTGGATTGGACTGGTGTTGAACATTTAATCTCACTTAGGAAGTAAGTGTATAATGTGTATTTGGTTTTAAAGATGTTTCTTCTACACTTCCCTGTTTGTTCTGTAAGTACATATGTAGGTGGATATTTTCCCATCTACATCGGTGTACTTCGATAACTTTAGGAAAATGCTGCAAAATTTTTCTTGAGACAAAATCACATTATACACTTACTAGTGAGATTAGGCATTCAACTATGGGATAGGTGACCGGCCTAAATCGCGCGTCCTAAAGTTGGAGGCGGATTTGAGGTAGTCGAGCTTTTACATTTATAACCCAAATCCTTCTAGGCCCCCGCAACTTTGCTTACGGGGTCGAAGTAGATATACGGGGTCAAACACAGGGACAAGGGTGGTAGTGTTGAGAACTCAGAGTCGACACGCTACACTCCGACAAGGAGAAAAGATGATAAAATTCCCAAAAAGGGAACAACAAAAGTCACGAACAAAACAAAGAAAACTATCTCCAACTGGAGCTACTAGAAATATTTAAGGTTTTAGGCATTTAGCAGTTTTTAGGGGTTTTCATGCAACAAAAATAGGAAGATTAAACTTAGAGCTTAAAGCAAGGCGCGAAGGATAAACTTTGGTAAAACAAGCAGCGGCAGGAACATCCTGTACCCCTCCTCTCAGAGCGAATACCTCTAACCAAGCATCAACACCCCTCTCGAGGTTGCTAGACTTTAAATTAGAGTGAAATGTTACTGAAGCAACTCCGTTCCAGGCACTCTCGTACTCCAGAATTAGATCAAACACTAGAGCCACAACACAACTCTCGAAGTTGTTGCGATGGGAAAACACGATTCAGTAGCTAAGAGAAACGCGATATAAACATGCAAGATAGAGTTCAGATATTAAACATAGCAGCCATCCAACAGATGCACCAAACATAAAACAGTAGGTAATTAAGATTCTCTATTTCCATAAACATTAAATGCCTTAATACATTGCGTAAATAAAGAATTAAATAACATAATTAAAGATATGTGTCGCCTTCTTGATGTATAAGGATGACAGGCTACTATGGCTCTCCAGCCCGATACTGGTTAAGAGCCTAGCCCGATACAGCAGTGTCGGGCGGCACACACTCTCGGGCGGCACATTGTGACGGCCGACTGTATCGCTCAAGGACCCTGGACGATACGCTCATGTAGGGCGGCGCACCCTCTCGGGCGGCACGCATGACGGACGGGGTGTATCGGGTTCGATATCGTGTTGGGCACGGAGTGACACATTCTACTGTCGGGCTCTTGTATCTCTCTTCTACGTCAGCCGATATCGGTCCGCAGTGTCGCCTGGGACGGTCCTAAGTGGACCATCCCCTCCCTCTCGGGATGACGAAAAGCTCACCTAGTGTTTCCCGGCACGAGCACTGGGGCGCGATACTCTCGCTCTCGTAGTTTCTTCTGAGGATAGCTCAAAGTTCCCAACTGTCCAAACTATCTTTTCAGCTTCCTGTAGCTGTTATTTATAGGCAGCGATTGGGGGAAGTTATGGTGCTCGAAGCACCACGTGTCCTCCTTATTCACGGGTCGGTGGACGGCCGATACAGGTATCGCTCAGCACGGGGGTGTCGACTGTCGGTCACGTGATGGGCGGCGCCTGCTGGTGGGTGGCCTGTGTCGCATGACAAACTGTGTTGTTGTGGCGGGCTCGGCTCCCTGTCGGGTAAAAGACGTGTCGTCCGTCAGTTTCTTCTCACGCGGCGCCCCCATATCGCGCGTCGTTGTGTCGCTCCACTCTGTCGGGCAGAGGTGGTATCGGGCGTCAGGAAGGTCGATGTAGTTTGAACTTATTTGTGGGCCGGGACAGTCTTATTGATGATAAAACAGACCAAAATGAGGAAAAACACTGTAAAAGATGAAAATATTGGATTAAGAGCGTGATTTGGCCAATTATTGCAAAAGTGCTTATAAAAGAGAGGAAAATAGCAGAAAAGGGCAGTTTTGATAACAGAATAAAGGGCAAAAACGTCACCAAAATTGGTGTTATCAACTCCCCCAAACTTAGCATTTTGATTGTCCTCAATCAATATTTAAACTTTATTTATTGATGCTTCTTCTTGCTCGGCGCAGTTTTCTGTTTAAAAGGTGAAACAAGAATCGTGATGCCTTAAGGATAATGCTGTCTCACTACGAACAAAAGACCTTGCGTTTCCTACCTTATTGTTTAAGTAAAATTCTTCTCTACAGCTTTGGCGAGACTTTGTTGTATGATTCCGAAGTTAGCTTACACACCAAACAGCTTTAGTTTTGGGGCAGAAAGTTGTGTAAAGGATAGGCTAAGGCTTTTTGGGGTTTTTCTTGTCTCCCATTAGTCCATCCAGGTAAGGGTCTGTTAACGGGCAAGTGTTCCCTACAGTCCAAGTCAGTTGGCTTTAGAGCAGTGATTTCACATCCTACGTACCACTGCCCCAGATCTACCATGCCTAAAGATAGGTACTTTTGGAAAACAAGTATGTATATATATATATATATATATATATATATATATATATATTTTCTTTTATTTATTGGGCACAACTCTCATGCTTTTATTCACACTCATAAGGCTTCTTTCTCTTTTTGGGATTTTTGTTGGGTAAGGGGAAACAAGAGGATTTTTGCTGTTTGGGCAACTTTTTCCTTCTCCATACTTGTCTCTTAGATGTTTGTGAGATTATTATATTTTTTCGAAATTTTGGGCACGGCAAAACATAATCTTTTGTTGTTTGAGGCAGCATTATCAAAAAGATATAACAGAACTTGCATCTCGTTAAGCACATAGAAAACAAACTTTGCAAGAAGTCGCAACAGGTTTTTACTATTATAACAACTTTGTACATATGCATGGGAACAAAATAAGCAAAATTTTTCAAAATTTTTATATGAGCACGACCATGCACATGATATAGGAGGAGAACAAAATGGCACAAAGGGTGGGGGTGAAGAAGAAAATTTTATACCTCCTTCACTGGTACATGGGTACCCCTCCCAAACTTACTCCACACTCTGTCCCAGAGTAGTGAAGAAGACGGGGTGAGGTCATGCTAGTCCAGTGAAGGTTAGATGGTGGTTGCGCTTGTGCCTTGGAAAAGCTGCAATATGCTTCTTTGCTGCAGCCATTTTATTTTCCCAGTTGGAAGCAGCCAAAACAAGTGCAAAACTCTAAAAAAGGAAGCTCGAAGCTCGTACATAGTAGATAGAGAGCTCTTGAAAACACTTGTGAATACTTCCCCCCTTTTTAAGAAGATGGAACCGGAATGCCCAGATTCCATCCGGAGGCCACCGGCAAAAGACTCGTGCTGTCTCTGTAGATGGTCCTAAACCACCGCAGAAGATAGACTATGATAAGAAAGTGATCCTCCTTCGGAGCTACCAAATCAAGAAAAATCCATCCTCTCTCTTTCTTTGACGGTTGATGGCTAGCTGCCTCGGGATTCTGACATTTCTGTCCGACAGTTGTTGCTTCAGCTGCGGCCGCAATTCTGATTCTTGTGCCTTGGTTGTTTGCTTGGCCGGAGGTTTGCTACATGTTATCAAGTCCACTCATCAGTTAAGTGTTAGGTCCAGAAAAACTAAAACCTCGATAAACCTTGTCGCGATGTAGAGCCCGGTGTATCGTTTATCAAAAGAAAAACCAGAGGCGATACGTAATCGGGTGATATGGGGATGTGTGCGGCACAACACGCTGCCCGACATGGGTATGTCGGGCAACAAGGTAGCATGAGACAACTGCCCGATAGGTCGTCAAGACGGAAAACATGTCGCCCGATATGGAGTATCGGGAAAATGCGATCGGTCGATGTGTCGTGAATCACATGTGTCGGGCGATACGAGATAAAATGACTAAGTTCGTCAACCCGATAAGCAGCGCGCGATATGAAAACTCGTGTCGGGCGACAGGCTGTCGGGCTATACCTTTGCTCTTTGGAGCCATCGCCCGATACGGGGGCGAAGGCAAGCTGGCCGACACACGAGCAAAAGTGGATTACTGCATGTCAAATAGGTGGCAAAAAAGAGTAAGTATAGTAGCCCGACACGTTGAACCCTCTTTACTATATATAGCAAACTCAGCTGTGGGAAAAATGGGCAGTTCTGGGGTGTGCGTCAGCCGTTGGGACATGCCGTTCCCGAGACGATGGTCCCGTCAGTCTCAGTAAGGGCAATTACTTGCATGCACGATACAGATGCACACCGCCCAAGAATACCATCCGTCACGGCCGTTGCGACTCCCGAGAGATTACAGCCCGATACGGTTAAAACTGGCTGCCGAAAACTAAAACTAAGCAGAAAAACATTTGACGGGAAAGACATCATCGGTTCAGGTGTTAGGTCCCCTGACCTCAGAAAGTATTACTCCCCAAAGCTCATAAAATACAGCGGTGGCCCATGAAACAGAAGAGTCCGTACGCTCGGCGCGTGCACTGACTCAGGCCTTATTACAGTCTGTAATGTTCGTTTTACAAGGAAGAGGAAAAAAAGCATCCCACTCTACGAAAGAAAGAAAAACTCGGGTTGCCTCCCGAGGAGCACTGAAGTTAGCGTCGCCAGCTCGACCGGTGCAAGCCCTTCGCATTCAAAATTTGACATTACCCATATCCTGCAGGTCGATTTCGACTCTCCTGACAAAAGCTTCATCTTCATAAAACCTCTTTACTCTGTGCCCATTCACCTTGAAGACCTTTGTCGGATCATCTTTGTCGTAGAGCTCCATCATTCGTGATGGGTATATCTTCGACACAACAAACGGTCCCGACCATCTTGTCTGTAACTTTCCAGGGAAGAGGCGAATAGAGGATTTAAATAATAGAACTTTATCCCCTTCGCTCACATCCTACCATCTTAGGTGAGCGTCATGCCACACCTTTGTTTTTTGTTTGTAGATTCTTGCATTTTCATAGGCGCTCATCCTCAGCTCTTCGAGCTCTTAAAGCTACAAAAATCTCTTTTCTCCTGCTTTTTCGAGGTCCATGTTTAAGAATTTGATCGCCCAGAGGGCCTTATGTTCCAGTTCTAGAGGCAGATGGTAGGATTTTTCGTAGATAAGTTTGTAGGGGGTGGTTCCGATGGGCGTTTTATAGGCGGTCCTGTAGGCCCATAGTGCGTCGTCAAGCTTCATAGACCAGTCTTTCCTCGTTCGAATGAGAGTTTTCTCAAGGATCTGCTTGATTTGCCTGTTGGAAACTTCTACCTGCCCTGACGTCTGTGGGTGGTAGGGTGTAGCGATCTTGTGCTTCACTCCATACTTATGTAGGAGTGTTTCAAACTGTCTCTCTCCAAAGTGCGACCTGCCGTTGCTTATTACAGTGCGTGGTACACCGAACCGAGGAAAGATTGTCTTCTCGAATAGCTTGATTACTGACTTGGCGTCGCATGTTTGGGTTGCTACTGCTTCCACCCACTTCGATACATAGTCTACTGCCACTAGTATGTATTGATACCCTCGGGATGGGGGAAACGGTCCCATGTAGTCGATCCCCCACACGTCAAAGATTTCTACTTTGATCCAGCTCGCCATCGACATTTCATTCCTCTGCCCTATGTTCCCTGTAGACTGGCACTCTTTGCAAACTTTTACAAATTGTGCAACGTCTTTAAATAAAGAGTGCCAGTAGAAACCTACCTGTAGCACTTTTGCAACCGTTCTTTCGCTACCCAGGTGTCCACCGTAGGGGGAGGCGTGACACTCCTTCAGGATGTTCGCAGTTTCTTCCTCGGGGATGCATCTCCTGTATAGACTGTCAGTGCATCTTCTGAAGAGGAGAGGATCATCCCAATAGTAATTTTTAGCATCCGCGAACAACTTCTTTTTCTGATTGTAAGTAATGTCAGGAGGCATCTCTCCACAAGCTAGATAGTTGCAGATATCTGCAAACCATGGCATGTCTTCTTCTTTAGCATCGGTCAACATAAGGGCCTCATCGGCATAGTCGTCGTTGATCGGCGGTCCCCCTGGTCTTTTAGCTACGATCCTCGATAGGTGGTCGGCGACCACATTTTCTGCACCCTTCTTGTCGATAATTTCATGGTCGAACTCTTGCAGCAATAAGGCCCACCTCAACAGCCTGGGCTTTGTGTCTTTCTTTTGCATTAGATATTTTATCACCCCATAATCTGTATATACCTTGACCTTTGCTTCGACGAGGTACGATTTGAACTTATCGAACGCGGAGACGACCGTAAGCATCTCCTTTTTAGTTGTTGTGTAGTTTACCTGAGCCTCGTCCAATGTGCGACTAGCGTAGCAGATCACATGGTGCTTTTTATCTTTCTTCTGCCCCAGGACTGCTCCTACCGCTTAGTCGCTAGCGTCGCACATAAGCTCAAAGGGTAAATCCCAATCTGGCGCTTGGAGGATGGGTGGTGACACTAAATAATTTTTCAGGGCCTGGAAAGCATTGAGACAATCGTCAGAGAAAACAAATTCAGCATCCTTTACCAGAAGATTGGACAACGGTTTGGAAATCTTCGAGAAGTCCTTGATGAATCTTCGGTCGTATTCGGCGTGTCCAAGGAAGCTCCTCACTCCAGTCACGGACTTCGGGGAAGGAAGCTTGGATATGGCTTCGACCTTGCTGGTGTCCACCTCGATTCCACGCCTTGAGATCTTATATCCCAGAACAATGCCCTCTTGTACCATGAAATGGCACTTCTCCCAGTTTAAAACCAGGCTGCTCTCCTCACATCTTTGTAGAACCAATGATAGATTCTTTAGGAAGGTATCGAAGTCCTTTCCATAGACTGAAAAATCATCCATGAAAACTTCTACGATATCTTCTAGAAAATCTGAAAACATTGATATCATGCATCTTTGGAACGTGGCGGGAGCATTGCAGAGTCCGAAGGGCATCATTCTGAAAGCATAAGTGCCATAGAGGCAGGTGAATGTTGTTTTCTCCTGGTCGTCAGACAAGATGGGTACTTGATAGAATCCTGAAAAGCCATCAAGGAAATAGAAAAAATTGTGATGTGCTAATCTTTCAAGAACTTGGTCAATAAAAGGTAGCGGAAAATGATCTTTTTTGGTAGCCTGGTTTAGCTTTCATTAATCGATGCACATCCTCCACCCGGTGACGGTCCTAATCTCCACCTCGTCGGCCTTTTCACCTTTTACCACTGTCATCCCGCCCTTTTTGGGTACTACGTGGACCAGACTCACCCAATTGCTATCGCTGATTGGGTAAATGATCCCCACATCCCTTAGCTTGATTACCTCTTTCTTGATGACTTCTTTGAGCATTTGATTTAGCATCCTCTGGGGTTGGGTCAGAGGCTTGGCAGATTCTTCTAGGTTGATGCGATGCATGCACAAGGTGGGGCTAAGGCCTTTGATATCCTCTACTGAATATCCTATAGCCCCCCTATGGAGTTTTAACTCCTCAAGGAGTCGGTCCAGCTGGTTTCTCGGAAGAGTGGCATTTACGATGACAGGGTTTCTCTCTTCTTCATCTAAGAATTCATACTTCAGGCCTTCAGGAAATAGTTTCAGGAAATAGTTTCAGCTAAGGCTTCGCTCTGGGTGCCTTCTCTTGAGGCTCCTCCTCGAGAGAGGCATACTTCACGGACTCCACCACCTCATCTTCTTCGTGCAGATCTTCTTTAGACAGGTCGAAAAGGTCGAGATACTTCACAATTTCAGGATCTTCGAAGCCAGAATCCTGACAGCTTATAGCCCTCGCAAGGGAGTCCACTATCTGGATGTCCTCCTCTATCTCCTCGCAGAATTTATCGTAGCTATCTGCAAAACATGCAGATTCAGACAAGGAAGGACCCTTCATGGCTTCCTTCAGCTTGAAGTCCACACTACTACAGAAGTTCCTTTTAGTGTCGGTTGTTTAACCCCCTTTGGCGTCGGTTTCTGAACGACGCCTATGTGGGCGCCGCTAAAAGGTGGACACTTCAGCGTCGGTTAAAAAACCGACGCCTATTTAATATAAAGGCGTCGGTGTTTTACAAAACACCGACGCCAAAAGGGTTCCCGCCACAGAAAACAGCGTCATCTAGGACGCTTTCTGCGTCGGTTATATACTAAACAACCGACGCAGAAAAGTGTCCTAGATGACTCCCATTTCCTGTAGCGCGAACACGTTTGGCGTCGGTGTTTTATAAAACACCGACGCTGTAAGTCTGTGCTGACGGTTATCGGTAAATAACCGACGCCTATATCTATTTTTTTTTTATAAATCTGTTTGCAGGCCTGCTGTGGCTGGTCAGCAGGATGAGAACCTGCAGTTCAGTTTTCTGAACTGCAGGTTTACGACATCCATTGATATCAGCCTACAAACAGGCCACAAACCTGCAAAATTAACATAAAAAGATTCACACAAGTAGATACATTCAGACATCAATTCAATTGTCACGTTCACACATATAGAATCATTCAAATACATGTTTTAACATTCAGAAACATTCATTTACAAAGTATCATTCATCATCACTATCAACATCCCAATTATATCTTACAGTTGCCACTGTTTGTACAGCTATTGCCCATTCTTCTCTTACTTCATTTAATGATTCCCTCGTATATGGAGCATGTACATTTTTTAAGCGTTTGCCTATAGTGTGGTCAGTTTTAAACACCTGCAAAGAGAATGATGTATATATATAAGTAATAATATAAAAATAAGATTGATATATTTCATACTAACTAATGAGACTATATATAATACCTCATGTATGGTATCGATGTCCAATGCGGCATGTTTGATAACCATCTGCATAAATCGCATCACATAGTATGCGCATGCCCAGCCATTGTCTTGTGTAGCGCACTATAAATTGAAACATACAAATTAATACAACTAAGCACAATTCACATCAATAATATATACATTGGAGTCGGGGAGTCGGGAACTTACTTTTACGTTCTCCCAAGACAATGGCTGGTTCTTTTTCCTTGGGACCTTTCCTCCAGCATTTTTGAATGCATCTAAACCCCTACATGTTAATATAACACACTAAGTTGCATAAGTAAATAGTAATGTAATAAAAGATGTTAACGGATATAAAAAATGAAATATTTCTCACCAGAATAATGCCATTCTCATTACGTGTCCAATTTTAGTGTTTAATGTACTTCCTGCGGGATCTAGATAATAAACAGTGAACGTCCCGGGGACAATAACTAGTAACTCCCAATGTCTACCACTAGAGGTAAAAAGTTAACAATTAATAACTCAAAATGCAAAATAATAATGGAATTTTCTTAAGTCCAAATTATAAATAAAGCAAACTTACTTGACATTGAATGGAGCTATTATTATCGTCTTCATTTGATGACCAAAAATTGTAAAAGCATCTATACAGTATTGTTGAACACTATCAGGGTCTTTAGCTACCATACTAATCAATGATGGAATCAAAAATCCCACATGATCATATGCAAATTGTTTGCAATGATCTTCGATTAAGTAGCTGCAAAACATATAGACGTATGCATTAATATATAAGAAACTAGATCACCGGATCTTACACAAGGTATATGGATGTATAAACAAGATCTCACCTTATCCATGTCTCTATCATTGATGTATTCAACCATTCATACATAAACAGCTCAATAATATCTTGTATAAATAAAGAGCTGTCGTATGATTGACCTGCATAATCTGCATCTAAAGAAACAATTATAGGGCAAAGTATATTATGTGCCCGTAGCCAACATGCCATTCCCCTACAAGCAGGACCTAACGGGTATTGTAGGTCAGTTGGAACCCAAGTTGGTAATGCGGGAATTGGAGGTGGAGGCCTAGGTGCTCCTGGTGTCTTCTTTTTAACCTGTATATATAATTTCAGATCAGTTGACATCATATATACACATTAACAGTCTAAATCAATGTAAATTTATCTTACAATTTCAGTCGTGTAGAGGACATCTGCTTTGGGCCACAATATGACCCCGCTTTCTGCGTCACCAAGTGTATCAATATCTGGGTGGGCATATGGCAACGCAACTTCCCTCCAATCGGGTAATACATGTATCGGGCTCACACGAATGTAGCCCTGCGGCATTGGACTCCCATGAAACGTTGCCCCAGGAAGGGACTGGTAAGCTTGCGCCTCTGCAACAACATAGTTTTCCATTCTTAAGCGGCATGGCTTCAATGCCTACAAATTTACGTAAAGAATGTTATACATATATACATATCATCTTGAAAACATATCATCTTGAAAAGACTAGCTACAATGTCATAAACAATACTTACAGCAGACGTGTTAGGCGATGGGTCTCCAGGATTACTTGCAGTCTGTGCACCAGGAGAAGAGTGGGTCAGCATAGGCTGATTGGAAGCCTGAGATGTCTGCCACCGCAGCAATTCTTCCTTGACCTTCTCAGCAACCACATCGTTGAGCTTCTTAGCAACTATATCCTCGACTCTCTTATTCTCCTATACATGGATAAAACAAATATTAGCTTTTTATTAATGAATTTCCTTTTGCAGTAACATTATAAAAATAGAATATATATGTTACCTCTTCTTGAGAAAGTCCCGCTCTGGGTTTGCGCTGGGATGGCCCAAAGAATGCTTTGATGCCCACACCAGCGCCGGCACCTCTAACACGTCCAGGATGCTCTGGGTTACCCAGAGCAACTGTCAATTCATCCCTTGTGCCCTGAGGGATGAACGTGCCTTGTTTTCTCTGCTCGTGCAGCTCCCGCTAATCACCATAAACAAAAATTGGTAAGTTAACACCACAAATAATCAATATTCAAATGATTGCTCTAAGAGTTGTATTTTACCATTTTTGCAGCCGCCTCAGCAGTTTCGGGCTTCTTTATTTCACCCTTCTTGTTTTTCCTGCCAGCTATCCAGATATCATGGCGAGGGAAGGGTGTGGCTGTAGACTCCTGAGTAGTCGCAGACTCCTGAGTAGCCGCAGACTCCGCCTGTAGTCTTTGGCGAACGCTTGCATAGCCTTTTGGACCCATAGTATGGTCATGTACATTCAGTGCACGCCTTGCTTTTTGTGCGTCACTGAGGGCCTAGTTAGTATGCACATTTATAATTACGTTAGTAGCACTAAATCTTAATCTTGAATAGGTGAATACAATGTATATTAATTAAAATGGGAGTGACGCCTAATACCTTGAATTCTTCAGATTTTCTTGAAGCAACAAAATTGTCCCAATCTTCTTTGTCCAAGAAGTTCCATTGTTCAAGGGCTGACTTCTTCTTCTTATCACCCTGTCTTATGTATTCTCTGTTCAGATTTGTCCTGTAATTCCTAAGCATCTTTCCAGCGCGTTGCATCACACTTTTACGATGCACCATCTCATCCAATGCAAACAGATTCTGTAAAATAGAAATGTTATTAACTAGTACCAAAAATATAATTGCAAATAATAGAATTTGTAATCTACAAAAAAGAATTGCAAATAATAATAACTCACGCATAAATCTTTCCATATCAAGTCTTTCTTCGCCTGAGGAACTTTATGCCAATTATCATATTTAACACCACAATGGCTTCGAGTGACAACCCCAAGATAGTTTATAAAATTATTGCGGTTCACTCCAATTGCATTCCCTCCATTATCAAACTCCACAACCAATTTGGATCCACTGCCACTCAGCGCAAGTAACTTTTTCAACAGAGTGATACCCCTTTTCTTGTTAAGTTTTTGTTGCTGTGCATCAAGTTGCTCAATTGCTTCAGTGGGTAGCTGTGCATCATCAACCTAAAATTTGACAAAAATAAACACACCGAATTAAGCCAATATAGAAATACAGGATATATGACATAACTAGAAGATAATGAATTTTATAGAAATACGGGATATGTTTTTAGAACTTACGTTGGTATCCTCGTCATGCTCGTCATGGACAGCATGCTCATCATGGACTTCATGCTCATCATGGACATCATTCTCATCATGGTGAGCCATCTGAAAATTTCATTAAAAAGGAAAACATTTAGCATTTGTATCAACTAGAATAAGGAAAACATTTAGCATTTGTATAAACATACATGTCTCTAAAATTGTGATCTTTTATCAATTAGCAATCCTTCAATGTACAAGTAATATAAAAAACAATGATTGTTCACATTCTAGGCCAACAAACACATTTCATGTCATTCTTATATATAATAAATGTGTACCACCTATCCCATCCTTGAACACCTAATCTCACTAGTAAGTGTATAATGTGTATTGGGTTTTCAAGAAAATTTCGGCAGCATTTCCCCGCTGTTCTCTAAGTACATATGTACTTAGAGAACAAACGGGGAAATGCTACTGAAATTTTCTCGAAAACCCAATACACATTATACACTTACATCCTAAGTGAGATTAGGTGTTCAAGAACAGTCCCAAACCGGGGACTATCCAAGATTTACTCCTAATGAGCCAATCTTGGACGGGTTTCTAGGCCAACAAACACAATAATAGATATCTACAATGAAGCCGGACTCCATACAAACAGTATATAATTTAGTGATTGTTCATTCTAATTTATATCAATGTACAAGTAATATAAAAAACAATGATTGTTCACATTCTAGGCCAACAAACACATTTCATGTCATTCTTATATATAATAAATGTGTACCACCTATCCCATCCTTGAACACCTAATCTCACTAGTAAGTGTATAATGTGTATTGGGTTTTCAAGAAAATTTCGGCAGCATTTCCCCGCTGTTCTCTAAGTACATATGTACTTAGAGAACAAACGGGGAAATGCTACTGAAATTTTCTCGAAAACCCAATACACATTATACACTTACATCCTAAGTGAGATTAGGTGTTCAAGAACAGTCCCAAACCGGGGACTATCCAAGATTTACTCCTAATGAGCCAATCTTGGACGGGTTTCTAGGCCAACAAACACAATAATAGATATCTACAATGAAGCCGGACTCCATACAAACAGTATATAATTTAGTGATTGTTCATTCTAATTTATATCAATGTACAAGTAATATAAAAAACAATGATTGTTCACATTCTAGGCCAACAAACACATTTCATGTCATTCTTATATATAATAAATGTGTACCACCTATCCCATCCTTGAACACCTAATCTCACTAGTAAGTGTATAATGTGTATTGGGTTTTCAAGAAAATTTCGGCAGCATTTCCCCGCTGTTCTCTAAGTACATATGTACTTAGAGAACAAACGGGGAAATGCTACTGAAATTTTCTCGAAAACCCAATACACATTATACACTTACATCCTAAGTGAGATTAGGTGTTCAAGAACAGTCCCAAACCGGGGACTATCCAAGATTTACTCCTAATGAGCCAATCTTGGACGGGTTTCTAGGCCAACAAATACATGTGTTGTCATTCTTATATATAATAAATGTCTATAAAGTACAGGCAACATGGTTAATCCTAATCAATAGAGCATTATTAAATAATAAATCAAGAAATCAATAGTTTCAAACAAAAGGTCTAGGAATCTTTACTAGACATTATATGTATCCCTAATCATCATATTTAACATACTACATTATTATGAACATCCAGATCAGATTAAGATCATACTATGTTATAACCATTGGTTTAATAACCCTATTTCTGCATGTACATGTTTATCAACTTTAAAACCCTATAATTCATGAAATCATTCTAATTCAATTTAATATGTTGGGATCACATAATTATATAATGACATCAGAATATATAGAAGAATCATAATTAACATGATTAACAACATGCTCATCAAACTAGGGTTTTCTTGAATATCATCTAATATTTGTGTACTAGACATTATATTTATCCCTAATCATCATATTTAACATACCATTATTATGAACATCCAGATTAGATTAACTCTAATCAAATACATTACATGCATTTTTATCACAACAATTTGATCGATGCATAAAAAAGCAGAGCAGCTAGCAGCGGGAAGACCAACCTTGTCAGAGGGAAGAAGGCAGAGGCTCCGGTGGCTCTGGCTGGAGAAGTAGCTAGCAGCGATGGCGGTGGAGGAGCAGCTAGCAGCTCCGGTGGCTCTGGCGGTGGTTGCGGCGGCGCGACGACCGTGGAAAAGCACCAGGCGGCGCCGAAGAGTCAGGCGTGGCGGCGGCCTCAGGCGCTTGGAGCAGCAGGGGCAGGCAGCAGGGGCGGGCAGTAGGGGCGGCGGAGAAGGGGGCGCGGAGAAGGAGGAGTGGTGGTGGAGAAGGGGGAGCCGGAGAAGGGGGCACCGGAGAAGAAATAGCCGGAGAAATGGCACTGGAGAAGAAATCGCCGGAGAGAAATCGCCGGCAGCAGAGAAATAGGGTAATTGCTCGCAATGAAACAGAAGAAAGGGGAAGAGTCGGGCGATCACGGAGTATTAGTTCCCATATAGCGTCGGTTGTTTGCACCCACCGACGCCTAAACGTCTTTAGCGTCGGTTGTTTGCAACAACCGACGTCCAATTGGACGATATTTTCATGAAATTGTTTGGTGGGAACAACCTTCCGCGTCGGTTATAAAAGGATAACCGACGCTGAAAGTGACACTTTTTGCGCAAATTTTCATCGCACATAGGCGTCGGTGTATACCTACATGACCGACGCTGACAATGACACTATTTTTTTTTGATCTAAATTTGGATTTCGCGGCCGACTTTCAGCGTCAGTTTGTTATAAACCACCGACGCTGAATACAAAGCGGTACCCGTGTCTGGCTGGTCTTTGAATATAGACGTCGGTTTGCTTAAAAAACCGATGCCTAACATATAAGGCGTCGGTTTTTCTTAATAACCGACGCCCAGAAAAGTGACATTGAATGCTATTTCTGTAGTAGTGCCAGGTGGTCATCTCCGACCCTCAGCGTGATAATCCCCTCAGAGACATCAATCAATGCCCTTCCTGTCGCCAGAAAAGGACGTCCAAAGATAATCGGGCAACGGGGATCTTCTAATGTATCAAATACTACTATGTCGCAAGGAATGAAGAAATTACCGACCCTGAATGGCACATCTTCAACAACGCCGATTGGTCTCTTAAAGGTATGGTCCGCCAGTTCGATCCTCATATTGGTACGAACCATGTCGGTTAAACCCAACCTTTGCACGAAGCTCAGGGGCATGAGGCTGATGCTTTCCCCTAAATCGGCAAGACCGTTTTGCTTAACGTTGTCCCCGATGGCAAACGGGATCGTAAAAGCTCTAGGGTCTCTTCTTTTGTTTGGCAGGTCAGGCTTCACGAAGGATGAGGAAGAAGATGCTAGGTGCACGGTCTCAACCCTTCCTCCTCTTCTTTTCTTCGTGATAAGATCCTTGAGGAACTTGGCGTAGGTCGGCAACTCCTCCAAGGCGTCAAGGAAGGGGACTTCAAGATGCAGTTTCCTGATCGAGTCCATAAACCTTTCGTGATGCTTTTTCAAATTTGACTTGATCAGTTTATAAGGAAACGGCAGCCTGGGAGAATAAGGATTCCTCCCACCAGATAGCTCATCGGAAGGCTTCTGTGCAGGCTCTCGAGCTTCTGCTTGTCTACCTCCGTCCTCTGCCGGAATCGCACTCTCAGGCCTTGGCTCAGTCTCTGGTCTGGCTTCATCAGTGCGCTCCACCGTCTTCCCAGACCTTAGTACTTCCATTCTGGCGGTTTCAAGGTAGGAGAGTGTTTTTCTTGCAGGGTCCTTTCTCAGAGCAGCCATCTGGGCCAATCATTGATCGACCTCGCGCTGGCGCATCTGCAGACTCGCCATCTAGTGTTGCATGGAATTAGGAGCTCCATGACTGATGAGCGCTCCCTGTGCCAGCTGGTTGATGATAGTGTCTTGTCTCTTTATGTAAGAAAACAACTGACCAACCAAACTGGGTTGGTGTGAAATCCCATCTCGGCCTTGACGTTCACCCTCAGACAGAGATTGCTCACAGCGAGTCATGATGTCAGAGCTCGATGGATCAGATCACCGTCCTTTAGAGTTCCTGAAATGGTACGAGAAAGCAAGTCAAAAAATAGAATCATTATTTTGTGCAAAGAAAAGAGTAATGATAGTAAAATAACAAAAGAAAGAAAATAGTCATGTCAAGCTCATTTCTAAGGTTTAGGCACTGGAGTTTAGTTAGTGGATTTAGATTCGTCAACAGTGCCATTTTGCCTTGTCCCCGACAACGGTGCCAAAAAGTTGACCGGCCTAAATCGTGCGTCCTAAAGTTGGAGGCGGATTTGAGGTAGTTGAGCTTTTACATTTATAACCCGAATCCTTCTAGGCCCCCGCAACTTTACTTACGGGGTCGAAGTAGATCTACGGGGTCAAACACAGGAATAAGGGTGGTAGTGTTGAGAACTCAGAATCGACACGCTACACTCCGACAAGGAGAAAAGATGATTAAATTCCCAAAAAGGGAACAACAAAAAGTCACGAACAAAACAAAGAAAACTATCTCCAAGTGGAGCTACTATAAAGATTTAATGTTTTAGGCATTTAGCAGTTTTTAGGAGTTTTCATGCAACAGAAACAGGAAGATTATACTTAGAGCTTAAAGCAAGGCGCGAAGGATAAACTTTGGTAAAACAAGCAGCGGCAGGAACATCATGTACCCCTCCTCTCAGAGCGAATACCTCTAACCAAGCATCAACACCCCTCTCGAGGTTGTTGGACTTTAAATTAGAGTTAAATGTTACTGAAGGAACTCCGTTCCAGGCACTCTCGTACTCCAGAATCGGAGCAAACACTAGAGCCACAACACAACTCTCGAACTTGTTGCGACGGGAAAACACGATTCGGTTGCTAAGTGAAACGCGATCCAAACATGCAAGCTAGAGTTCAGATATTAAACATAGCAGCCATCCAACAGATGCACCAAATATAAAACAGCAGGTAATTAAGCTTCTCTATTTCTATAAACATTAAAGGTCCTAATACATTGCGTAAATAAAGAATTAAATAACAAAATTAAATATATGTGTCGCCTTTTTGATGTAGAAGGCCGACAGTCTACTGCGGCTCTCCAGCCCGATACCGGTCAAGAGCCTAGCCCGATACAGTAGTGTCGGGTGGCACACCCTCTCGGGCGGCACACCGTGACGGCTGACTGTATCGCTCAAGGACCCTGGCCGATACGCTCATGTCGGGCGGCACACCCTCTCGGGCGGCACGCATGACAGATGGGGCGTATCGGGTTTGATATTGTGTTGGGCACAGAGTGATGCGTTCTACTTTCAGGCTCTTGTATCGCTCTTCTACGTCGGTGATAACACCAAACTTTGTGACGTTTTTGCCCTTTATTCTGTTATCAAAACTGCCCTTTTCTGCTATTTTCCTCTATTTTATTAGCATTTTTGCAATAATTGGCCAAGCAACGCTCTTATTCCAGTTTTTCCTATCTTTTACAGGGTTTTCCTCGTTTTTGTGCAATAAGGCCGATTCCGGCCCACAATAAGTCTAAGCCCGTCTCGACCTTCCTGACGCCCGTTACAACCCAGCCCGACAGGGGCTGGGCGACACAAGAATCATCGGCGGAGAAGGGCGCCTTGCGAAAGGGACGTACCGGCCGACACACCTTCTACCCGACAGGGAGCCAAAGCCGCATCGACGACCAAACTCGTCGGGCGACACAGCCACCCACCGGCAGGCGTGCCGCCAGCCACGTGACCGATAGCCAGCGCCTCGCGCCGAAGACATACCTGTATCGGCCGTCCACATCCATCGACCGACGTATAAGGGAGCTACGTGGCGCTTCCAGCACCATAACTCCTTCAACCTCCAGTATAAATAGAAGCTACAGGAATCCGAAAAGACAGGTCAGAAACGTCGGAAGTTGGATAGGTCGGGACGGCTAGCCAGTTCACTGTTCGGACAGTTGGGGACTTGAGCGATCTGCGAGAGAAGTGCGAGAGCAACCGTATCGTGCCCCAGTGCTCGTACCGGGCGACACTAGGTGAGCTCTTCCTCATCCCGAGAGGGAGGGGATCGGTTCACCTAGGACTGTACCGGGCGACACTGAGGGCCGATATCGGCCGACGTAGATACGCGACACGAGTGCCTGACAACAATGCCCGACAGTAGTATATGTAAATCCATGGCCGCCACGATACCGAACCCGATACGCTCCGCCCGTCAGTCGTGCCGCCTGAGAGGGTGTGCCGCCCGACATGAGCGTATCGGCCAGGGTCTTCGAACGATATAGTCGTCCGTCAGGCGTGCCGTCCGAGAGTTTGTGCCGCTCGACACGGCTGTACCGGGATAGGTCCCTGGACGGTATCGGGCTGGGAGTAGTAGTAGTCTGTCGCCCTTCTACATCAAGAAGGCAACATCTATCTTTAATTCTGTTATTTAAATTCTTAGCTTATGCATTGTATTAGACCCTTATTGCTGATAGAAATAGAAATGCTAAATTGCTCTTTGTTTAATGCTTAGTGCCTTATGATTGGGTAACTACTGTGTTGGATATCTGAACTCTAGCTTGCATGTTTTGGATCGCGTTTCGCTTAGCTACCAAATCGTCTTTCCCGTCGCAACTACTTCGAGAGTTGGGTTGTGGCTCTAGTGTTTGGTCCGATTCTGGAGTACGAGAGTGCCCGGAACGGAGTTGTTTTGGTATCATTCTACTCTAACTTGAGTCCAGCAACCTCGAGAGGGGTGTTGAAGCTTGGTTAGAGGCACCCGCTCTGAGAGGAGGGGTGCAGGGTGTTACTGCTACCGCTTATCTTTCTGAAGGTCTTATCCCTTTTATTATGCCTTAACTGCAGTTTACCTTTCTATTCTCTGTTGCATGAAAATTCCTAAAAACTGCTAAATGACAAAATCTTAATCTTTCTCGTAACTCCAGTTGGAGATAGTTTTCCTTGATTTAATCGTGACACCTGGTTGTTCCCTTCGGGGAACTTCATTATCTCTTTATATCCACCAGAGTGTAGAGTGTCGATTCAGAGTCGTCAACACAACCCACCTTGTCCCTGTGTTCGACCCCGTATGACTACTTCGACCCCGTAAACAAAGTTGCGGGGGCCTAGAAGGATTCAGGTTACAAATGCGAAGGCTCGACTACCTCAAATACGCCTCCAATTTTAGGACGCGCGATTTAGGCCGGTCAACTTTCTGGCGCCGTTGCCGGGGATGAGGCAAATGGCACTGTTGACGAATCCGAATCCACTAACTACACTCCCGTGCCTCAAGCTTAGAAATAGGCTTGACAACACTTATTTTTCTTTTTCTTTAAGCATTATTCTTTACCCCAATTATAATTTTCTAAACATGATTTTTATGCAGATTTCAGGTACTCTGATCTACTGAACACCGAGACTGTCAACCATGCCTCCTCGCGTAGAGCCATCTTCTGGAAACGAAGGCCCAGGAGGGAGGCCAGCTTCGCCTCCACCGGAAGACAACGACCGGTATAGTGATCATGAGCGGCAAGAAGATCTAGAATCACCAGGGCATGAGGAAGAGCATCATCAGCATAGACGTCGTCGGAGACACAGGAGGAATCATGATAACTGGGAGCGACGCCGAGACGCCAGCAACAATGACGACTCGGAGGAAGAAGAGAAAACTCTGAGAGAATTGGCTTCTACCAAGGCCAATAGATCGAGGTGCCCCGTTATCATCCCAAGGTTCAATGCTACAAACTTTGAGCTCAAGCCATCTGTGATCTCCATGATTCAAAATAAAAGCTTCAGGGGGAGTTCTAAGAGCGACAACCCTTACCATCACCTTGATGCTTTCAAAAATATTTGCGAAACCATAAAGATGCGAGGGGTTCCCCAAGAGGTCATTTACTGCAAGGGTTTCATCTTCTCTTTGGAGGATAAGGCTCTATCATGGTACCTTGGGCTACCCCACCAAGCGCTGAATGGATGGGGAGAACTGGCTGACGCATTTGTAAACAAGTTCTACCCCATGGAGAAGACGATGAGAAACAAGTTAAAAATCACATCTTTCACGCAAAAGCCAAATGAAAACCTCCACGACGCCTGGGAACGATATCTGGAATATCAGAGGGACTGCCCTCACCACAATTTCAAGAAGGGTTTCCTGGT
Organism: Alisma plantago-aquatica; assembly: GCA_963693085.1. Classification (NCBI taxonomy): domain Eukaryota; kingdom Viridiplantae; phylum Streptophyta; class Magnoliopsida; order Alismatales; family Alismataceae; genus Alisma; species Alisma plantago-aquatica. The sequence goes on along the minus strand of OY856409.1, from coordinate 1,319,858,868 downwards.
CTCCACCTTCTACAATGGGCTAACTCCCGATGAAAGGGTATCGTTGAATGCGGCAGCAGGAAGTGACTTCTTAGGGAAGAAGCTGAGAAAGTCCGAAAAGATCATTAGGAACATGGCTGAGTTGAAGGCCGATGTTGACTATGATAGATCCGATAGAGGGCAGGCGAAGAAGGCAGGGGAAGGAATCTCCCTTGAGTCCAAGGCTCTGGAAAACATAACTTCACAGATTCAAAGGATAGCAACAGATGTGAAACAACTGAAGGATCATGGAGGAAAGGGGAAGAAGCAAGTTGAGAAAGTCATGAAATGTGTTACCTGCGGTGAAGGAGGACATGGGGTAGACAACTGTATCTACACCAAACCCGGCACCGACAGCGACTCCGACTCGGAAGAAGAAAGGATCGAGAATGTATCCTACATGGGCTTCAAAAGACCAGACCACCCTGGATTTAGTTATGGAAACAAAGATGCGGCCGAGAACTCGCATCAGCTAAACACCCTGGCCAGGCCCGTGCAACCTTTTGAAAAAAGAGGGGGATCAGGCCAATACACCAAGAACAGCCAGTTCCAGCCAGCAAAAGGTAATTTCCAAGCACCAGGGAAGTACCAAGGCCTGCCCCGTGAACAGGAGAAAGGAGTGAACCAATCCGAAGTGATCGGCCAGTTGTTCGATTTTGTCAAGAAACAGGACACCGTTAATCACCAGTTAGCGCAAAGTGCGCTGTCCAACTCGGGGGTTTTGAACTCATTGCAGGTCCAGTTGGTAGATATGCAGACACATCAGCGCCAAATCGACCAGCAGCTAGCGCAGCTCGCCGAAATTATGAAGAATCCTGTAGGGAAGATCCCGTCTAACACCGAACCAGCTAAAAGATAGATCAAGATGAAGAAGCTGAAAGATGTCTAGCTGTAGACAGGAAATGCAGCGCTCCTCGGGAGGCAGCCCGTGTTTTATTTTCCTAGAATAGGATGTTATTTACTTTCTTGAAAGGCAGACATTACAAACATTATGGACTGTAATAAGGCCCGAGTCAGTGCATGCACACGTGTGCTGACTCTTTTTGTTTTAAGGGCCACCGCTTTAGTTTTGCCAGGATGGGTAATACCATCTGAGGCCGGGTTTACCCTTAGGCCAATGATGTTTTACCTGCCTGTCGCCTCTTGCTCTAAGTGGGTTTTACTTCGGAACACTGTCGCGAAAGATCTTGTATCGATCAGGCGAAGTCTGGTCTTGCAGCTTTACAGGCCGAATCGGGCGGCACATCAACCGACTTACAGATTGCGCCCGTCTCGGGAGGGAACGTTTTACCGCAACATCTGGCCGCTATATATACGGTGAAAACTTTACCGTGTCGCGCTCCCGGATTTTACCTTTTTCAGCTACCGTATCGCGCAGTACTTTTCTTGCCCTCCGCTCCCGTGTCGCGTAGAGACCTCTTTCGATCCCGTGACGCGCAGCACTTTAAGGAAAACAAAGGTATCGCGCGACAGCCCTATCGCCCGAGCATACCCGATACGGACCTTTATCGCGTATGATGTATCGGGCGAGGATTTTACGTTGATTTTTCTTGTCGCCCGGTACTGTTATCGTGCGACACGCTTCTCTCGCACCTGCCCGATACATCAGTGTCGGGCAGTGACCGTATCATCCGTTTATTCTTGTACCGGGCAGCGCTCTTTCAAGACCCTACTGGGCACTCAACTCCTTTTGGTCGTATCGCCCGACACGGTTGTATCGGGCAAGCTTTACCTGATCTTGTCTCAAGGCCCGATACAGTCGTGTCGGGGTGCCTTTCCCCTTATTAATTCTCCTGTTGATAATAAAATAGCATTTAATTGATTAATGATAGGGATGGCACGCACAAAGATAACCGTTAGACTCATTGGCGAGCAAGGCAGGAGAGTCGTCACCGAACCAGAGGCAGAGGTGACCACTATCGGGCAGAAGCTGTCGAACCCTGAAGCAGCTGGACCCTCAACGTCTGGAAAGAGGGTGAGGACAGAAGAAGCGGTCACTCCAGCTGCAGTACCTGCTCCAACAATAGAACCCTTGGAGCACACGCCAGGAAGGTTCGTGCCAAGAGATGAAGAGCACGGACGCCGGTATGCTGAGCTAGGAGCCAAGCTCTACAGGCCTAGCAGGTTCGGCCACCAGTCATCCTTCATGCAGTTGGGCATCTTCGGGAGACTGGAGGACGTACTTGTTGTAGCCGGTCTGAGGCAAATCTGCTTCAGCCTATCTGCCTCCTACACCGAGCTCACAAGAGAGTTCATGGCGTCCCTTCACCTAGTAAAGAATACACCTGCAGAAGCCAGAATGTATGGCGGAGCAGACAGACTCCAGGGGCGGATTTACAATGCAGAGCATGTCATTTCGGAGAAGCTGCTCAACCAGATTTTCTCCTCCAGCGAAGAGGAGGGAAGTGGAAATAGCGCATTCATAGTCCTCAGAGCCATGGAGATGATACATATCTTCGAATACTTCAAGCAACTCCAGAATAATAACTTCTACAATCTCAGAAGCAAATATGCATTGCTGCTGATAAAGGACAAGCGCTACTTCCGAGACGCGGGGATAACAGAAGAGCTGCTGGATGGTGGACAAGAAGAAGAGTCATCTCAACACAGCAGCTCTCCTGAAAAAGAAGCAGAAGCAGAGACGAATGTCTGTGGGGCAGGCAAACAGATAAACATCTTACGGCAAGTTTTCGGACATGACGAACATGCCTCGCCCCAGAACCTGGAGGAGTCAATCCACAACTTCGACCGGTTCTCATGCGCTACCCTCACGCAAAAACAGGTCAACGAAATCCACATGAAGTTGGCTGACTCCAACCCTGCAGACATAGCTTACTCGGCAGGCGATGTCATAGTCCCGATTGACGACTTAAGGGACATGGTAAAAGAGGGAGGGTGTCTGGCGTTATCTGTGGTGGTCTCCTACATCCAGATACTACGAAATAAGTCTGAACACGCATACATAGCAGATCCAATGCTGTTCAACGACATTTGCCTAGCCGATGAACAAGGGGCAAAGGAAGCCTTCCTAGCAGAATTGGAATGCAGAGTCCCGGATACCATTGTCCTTCCAATCCTGCACAACAACCACTGGACGCTCTTAACTGTGTACACCCAACAACGAGCAGGGATTTTCTACAACAGCTCGGACAGCAATAAAGACCATCCAGTGCCTTGTACATCGACAGCGCTGACATCTCTTGAACGATTAGTACGAAAGTACTATATCAATATAGCAGCGCTGATACAACCATTCCTGGGAATGCAAGCAAGAGGCTGGCATGAACTCTAGTTCTGCCACCGCAACCCGCAACAAATTCAACTATCCAACGACTGCGACATCTTCGTCCTGGAATGGATGGCAAACGAGGCAACGCCTGATGAGCTTCTCCACATCGACTATCACAGCAAAAGAGGAGAATATGTGTGGGATCTCTTATCTAGCTCAGGCGCGCTGATCATCTAAACCCTCACTGATTAACATTTCCTTACCTCATCTATTTCACAACTCTGGGACAGAGTGTGGAGTAAGTTTGGGGGGGGTACCATGTACCAGTGAGGGAGGTAAAAAAATCTTCTGATCTCTTTGACTTAAATTCCTTATTTTTTTTGTTCTTATCTTAAATCCTTATTCTTTTGTTCTTTATCCTTTTGTTCTTTCCTATATCATGTGTACATATATATGTTTATACCCAAAATTTCTGAAAATTTTGAAAACTTTGATTATTTTGTCCTCTATGCATATGTACAAAGTTGTTGTAATAATAATAAAAACCTGTTGTGACTTCTTGCAAAGTTTACTTTCTGTATATTTAATGAGTTACAAGTTCTGTCATATCTTTCTGATAATGTTGTCTCAAACAAACAAAAGATTGTGCCTTGCCATCCAAAAATTTTCGAAAAATAATAATCTCGCAAACAGCTAAGAGACGAGTATGGAGAAGGAAAAAGCTGCCCAAACAGCAGATATCTCTTTTGTTTTCCCTTACCCAGCAAAAATCCCAAAAAGAGAAAGAAGCCTTATGCGCGTGAATAAAAGCATGAGAGTTGTGCCCAATAAAAGAAAAGAAAAAAATATATATACACACTTGTTTTCCAAAGGTACCCATCTTTAGGCATGGTAGATCCGGGGCAGTGGTACGTAGGATGTGAAATCACTGCTCTAAAGCCAACTGGCTTGGACTGCAGGGACCACTTTCCCGTTAACGGACCCTTACCTGGATGGACTGATGGGAAACAAGAAGAAAACCCCCAAAAAAAAAAGCCTTAGCCTACCCTATACACAACTTTCTGCCCTTAAAATAAAGCTATTTGGTGTGGAAGCTAACTTCGGAATCATACACCAAAGTCTCGCTGAAGCTGTGGAGAAGAAAAATTTTACTTAAATAATAAGGCAAGTAGGGCAAGGTCTTTTGTTCGCATTAAGACAGCATTACCTCCAAGACATTGCAATTCTTGTTTTACCCTTATAGCCCAAAAGTTTTACGGAGCAAGAAGAAACATCACAAAATAAGGTTTAATTTAAATATTGATTGAGGACAATCAAAAAGCTAAGTTTGGGGGAGTTGATAACACCAAATTTTGTGACGTTTTTGCCCTTTATTCTGTTATCAAAACTGCCCTTTTCTGCTATTTTCCTCTATTTTATTAGCATTTTCGCAATAATTGGCCAAGCAACGCTCTTATTCCAATTTTTCCTATCTTTTACAGGGTTTTCCTCGTTTTTGTGCAATAAGGCCGATTCCGGCCCACAATAAGTCTAAGCCCGTCTCGACCTTCCTGACGCCCGTTACAACCCAGCCCGACAGGGGCTGGGCGACACAAGAATCATCGGCGGAGAAGGGCGCCTTGCGAAAGGGACGTACCGGTCGACACACCTTCTACCCGACAGGGAGCCAAAGCCGCATCGACGACCAAACTCGTCGGGCGACACAGCCACCCACCGGCAGGCGTGCCGCCAGCCACGTGACCGATAGCCAGCGCCTCGCGCCGAAGACATACCTATATCGGCCGTCCACATCCATCGACCGACGTATAAGGGAGCTACGTGGCGCTTCCAGCACCATAACTCCTTCAACCGCCAGTATAAATAGCAGCTACAGGAATCCGAAAAGACAGGTCGGAAACGTCGGAAGTTGGATAGGTCTGGACGGCTAGCCAGTTCACCGTTCGGACAGTTGGGGACTTGAGCGATCTGCGAGAGAAGTGAGAGAGCAACCGTATCGTGCCCCAGTGCTCGTACCGGGCGACACTAGGTGAGCTCTTCCTCATCCCGAGAGGGAGGGGATCGGTTCACCTAGGACTGTACCGGGCGACACTGAGGGCCGATATCGGCCGACGTAGATACGCGACACGAGTGCCTGACAACAATGCCCGACAGTAGTATATGTAAATCCATGGCCGCCACGATACCGAACCCGATACGCTCCGCCCGTCAGTCGTGCCGCCTGAGAGGGTGTGCCGCCCGACATGAGCGTATCGGCCAGGGTCTTCGAACGATATAGTCGTCCGTCAGGCGTGCCGTCCGAGAGTTCGTGCCGCTCGACACGGCTGTACCGGGATAGGTCCCTGGACGGTATCGGGCTGGGAGTAGTAGTAGTCTGTCGCCCTTCTACATCAAGAAGGCGACATCTATCTTTAATTCTGTTATTTAAATTCTTAGCTTATGCATTGTATTAGTCCCTTATTGCTGATAGAAATAGAAATACTAAATTTCTCTTTGTTTAATGCTTAGTGCCTTATGATTGGGTAACTACTGTGTTGGATATCTGAACTCTAGCTTGCATGTTTTGGATCGCGTTTTGCTTAGCTACCGAATCGTCTTTCCCGTCGCAACTACTTCGAGAGTTGGGTTGTGGCTCTAGTGTTCGGTCCGATTCTGGAGTACGAGAGTGCCCGGAACGGAGTTGTTTTGGTATCATTCCACTCTAACTTGAGTCCAGCAACCTCGAGAGGGGTGTTGAAGCTTGGTTAGAGGCACCCGCTCTGAGAGGAGGGGTGCAGGGTGTTACTGCTACGGCTTATCTTTTTGAAGGTCTTATCCCTTGCATTACGCCTTAACTAAAGTTTACCTTTCTATTCTATATTGCATGAAAATTCGTAAAAACTGCTAAATGACAAAATCTTAATCTTTCTCGTAACTCCAGTTGGAGATAGTTTTCCTTGATTTAATCGTGACACCTGGTTGTTCCCTTCGGGGAACTTCATTATCTCTTTATATCCACCGGAGTGTAGAGTGTCGATTCAGAGTCATCAACACAACCCACCTTGTCCCTGTGTTCGACCCCGTAAACAAAGTTGCGGGGGCCTAGAAGGATTCGGGTTATAAATGTGAAGGCTCGACTACCTCAAATACGCCTCCAATTTTAGGACGCGCGATTTAGGCTGGTCAGTCGGCTGATATCGGTCCGCAGTGTTGCCCGAGACTGTCCTAAGTCACTACAAAAAATTTGGCTTTTGTTGAAGAACATTTGTGAGGAACCAAAAATCGTGAATAATGATGTCCATTTGTGAGGGCTCATCCTTCAAATATGGGACCACATCCCTCAACCGTGTTCTTGACATCGTTAGGCATTTTATGTGAACATTGGTCCCTCACAAATACATTTGTTACGAATTACCCCCTCAAAAACTCCATGCCAAATCTTCCCTCCATCTCATAATCCTTCCCTCCATTCTAAAACTCTGATTCATCTATCAAAATTCACGAAAAAAACCACCCAGTCCCGGCGGGCGCTAGTTTCCCCCTCATTTCCTCCGCACTCCTCCACTGAACCCTCCCCTTCCCGATTCTCTCATCGGTTCCTCCGCACTCCTCCACTGAACCCTCCCACTCCCGATTCTCTCATCGGTTCCTCCGCATTGGGTCATCCTTGACGCCAATCGCCCTGCTCGGTTGCTGCCGTTCATCCTTCGTATTGGGCTCATCCTTCATCGGGGTAAGGCTGTTGATGGTTGCTGCCCTCCGCCATTGACGATTGCTGCCGTCCGCATTGGTCGTTGCTGCTACGCAGTCACCGTGCTTGATTGCCGCCGATTGCCCTGCTCGGCCGCATTGGTCGTTTCTGCTACGCAGCTTGCTTCTTCGGCCACTGGAATCCTCTCTAGGTTCGTATCTTTTTTTCTTTTTCTCATTTGGGAGAGCACTAGCCCCCAGTTCGACGCCTGATAGCCAAGATTGGTTCTTCCTCCAATGGGCTTACAGTTCATACCTCATGTGTCCGCCTCATCTCCCCCCAATGTGATCTGCATAGGATTAGCTGGGTTTACTTAGTAAAAATACTAACCATCTAGTATTCATATGAGTTATCTCCTCCTCCCCTAAGGGTTAACGTTCACACGTATAAGAAACATATCACAATCTTGAAAAACTTTGACTATCCTCAGTTGCATGGAGATGGTCATACAACAGTAATACAGAGTAGTCAGGGGTGTGTTCAATATTTGGAAGCGAGGAAATAGCTCCTTGGGAGTAGCTACCATAACTAAATGGAAGGGAATCAAAGTTGTGATGTACATAAATTCCTAGGCTATGCATCTACAGTATAGCATCCTCATAATGCTTTTCTATCATACAACTTTGTGTTTTGTCAATAAGAAAAGAATAATTTACTTATGTGATTGAGTAGATATAGTATTTGATTGAATATTGTCTTTCTCGAATATGTACAATATTTATTAATTGTACAAACTCGAATTTATGTATAATACCTACCATGTAATCCAAGTCATACTTGATCAAATATTACTCATATATAATTATTGAGGCTCAAGCTTGGTTCAAAGCAATACACATGTGTGCATGTATGTGTAATTTTGCTACTCTGTTCTATTCTATATGAACAAGTGTTCTCATGACACACATATATATGGGTCATAGCCAAAGTAGTTGATAATGAATGTATTAATAATATTCCTAGTTTCTTTGAAGACAGTATGAAGGAAATAAGCAATACCTCCTTTAAATCTATTATATGTATCCTTTACTATATCTGGTGGTATAGAAATAAGGTGATTTTTGAGGAATGGTTAGTCAATGTGAGTGTGCTATAGTCTATTATCCATAATGAGATAAAAGTGCTTCTTTACTAAACGAGCCATGTGTTATTTTTTCTGGAATTGCTATACTTGTTCGTATTTTCTAAAGATGAAGAAGGGTTCCATCTGATGTTACTGGTTTATTGATGTAGTGGTGATCAAGATGGTTGTATGTATTCTACAATGTTGGAGTTTCCTACTTGTCCTTATGTTCAGAAGATGAAGTAGAGCTTCTATATATCTGGTGTTTTTTAGTCTATTGATCCAGTGATGATCAAGATGGTTGCTTGTAAAATGTTGTGCTGAAATGACCTTTCTTTTGAAGGGGAAGTGTTAACCTTGTTACCCCTCCCAACTCTGTTGAGAAAAATAACTTAGAACCTTCCTTTTAGTTTCTAAAATGTAATAAGAAGAATACGTCCAGAGGTAGAGGGAGAAAGGGGTAAACTGAGGATAACAATGCTACTTTATCCAATAAGTTTGATAACTTAGCAATTGTTTATCCAATAAATTTGGGTAGTTATAGTGGATTTCTCATCACACCAGTCATGGTATTGGGAGAGTTTTTGTTTTGTGGAATGGTATCTAATGCTCTGTTGAAAAGCTTTTTTAATATGATAAATTAATACATACTAGAATCACTATTGGTGATAAAAGATTTCTTCTTACTGCTATTTGTGGTCACTTGTACGAGTTCTGTTCTGTTTTCTCACTGCGTTGTTTTTGAATGTTTTGTTTTTGGTGCTTAGTATAATATAGCCTGGTGTTTTTGCATTTTGCAGAGGCACACTAAGTCATTGTCAACATTTTAGAAATCTAGGCAGAAGCCTCAAGAAAGAATGGGTGTTCTTAGTAATGTGGGTTCCTCCTTGTTCCCTTAATTGTTAAAACGACATTTGTATATATGTCTTTTTTCCTTTACCCCCTCCATCTAAAATAATACACTTTCTGTAACATGTGGTTGTGATGCATGCCCTAAAAGCCAATAACTATAGTAATGATCCGAACTCTTTACTTGGAGATTAATTAAAGGCTGACTGCCCAGGGCTCCGATGAGATACATCCATCCCTGATATAATAGTTGGCACTTTGGAGATCTTTGGCATGGATGGAGGATGCTCAGCTGTGGTGAACTTCTATGTAGGCTTATTTAGGATCTCATTCGCTGTGGAAACATGAAGGGCATTGTAAGTAAAATCTTTTAATGTATTTCATTTAAATTAGTTAAACGAAATACATAAAAAGATTTTACTGACAACGCACTTAATGTTTCCACAGCGAATGAGATCCTAAATAAGCCTACATAGAAGTTCACCACAGCTGAGCATCCTCCATCCATGCCAAAGATCTCCAAAGTGCCAACTATTATATCAGGGATGGATGTATCTCATTGGAGCCCTGGGCAGTCAGCCTTTAATTAATATCCAAGTACAGAGTTCGGATCATTACTATAGTTATTGTCTTTTAGGGCATGCATCACAACCACATGTTACAGAAAGGGTATTATTTTAGATGGAGGGGGTAAAGGAAAAAAGACAATATATAAATGTTGTTTTAACAATAAAGGGAACAAGGAGGAACCCACATTACTAAGACAAATATACAAGTGAACCAGAAGTTACTATAATGATGGTATGCTACTAACTTATAATGATACATATCATACAAGTGAACCAGAAGTTACCATCATTATTTCTGCCCATGCTTTAGTGCTTCTATGCCCATCATTTGATTTTTAAAGATACCAAACTTATTTACATATCATTTCAGTTTCCATTGGAGACTAGAACTTTGTAATTATACTATGTCCGCCAATCAAAATTTCTGGAAATAACTATTATAAATTTCTTGTGGGGATAGTGTGAAGGCAAAAATGATATCCATCTTATTAAGTGGGATGATGTAACCAAGGTAAAGGATGAAGGTGGTATGTCTATAAAAAAAGTCAAAGACGTTTGTAAGGTTGCTATGATATTAAATATCTGGATAGTAGCTTCAAAGAAAGGTAGTCTATGGATCAAATTGATCCATGAGAAATACCTTCTTAAGGTTTCTATCTAAAATATTGATATCTATGGTCAACTTTCTTGGTATTTAATTCAGATGATCATACATCTGAATTTAAAATCCTATTATGAAAGATTGCTAGAAACAACATCTCAATGATGAACAACCTAAAAAAAGAGGGTTTTTCTATACTTCTATATGTTTGTTGTGTAGAAGTTCTAATGAATTTATCATTCATTTATTCTTTAATTGGCATGTAGCTGATTTCATCGGGGTAAGGCTGTTGAGTGTAAACTCACTGATAGGATTCCCCTGTCATGAAGATTGGACTCATGATAGGGGTAAGGCTTCTTGTATATTGATAGACTTCTTGTATGTCTTCTCCCTTCCCTCCCCTTTTGCTACAATTGTTGCAAAAAAATCAGTCCTTTTATACTACTGTTTCTTTGATTTTTTTTCTATTTCCTCTTGTGTCTCCTATTCTAGCTTCTTTTCTTTTCTTTTTTTGCAATTTCTCCTTCATTTCGTGTTCCTTCTATTGCATCTAAATTTTTGTTACTTCTCTGTCCCCTCTTATTGCTATTTCCTTGTTACTCATATCAGAAATTCAGATTCTTACTCAAACCTAGACTACTAGTACCACTTCTATTTGCAAGTTTTCTTCTACTTTTTCTTACTTATTCTTGCTCCTACATGACTACATCTCAAACAGTTGTTGCTGTTTGCATGTATTTGTTAAAGCTTCCTGATCTCTACTTATATTTTCCTAACAGCTGTTTCCTAACATCTCAAACAGTTGTGCTTAACTTATTATATATTTTCCTTCATGTAGATGGATTTTCTAATAGATCGGAGTTGGATGTATATTGGGAACAGAGTGCAAAGTGATGTATTCAAGGCAGGGTTACGAAAGTTCATTGAGTTTGCTCTTATCCATCAGAGACCAACTAGACAGGGGAAATTAATATGTCCTTGCAAGGTATGTTTGAACAGATACCTTAAAACAGAGGAGGAGGTATTCTCACATGTATTACTAAAAAGATTTGTGCATAGCTATGATGTTTGGACGTTTCATGGGGAGGTGATTGGTAGGAGCAATCCTGTTGTGGCACCAAACATGCCTAGCACCGACAATATGCATCAGATGTTGGAGGATTTGTTTGGTATGGGTGACACAACAAATGACCACTCTACTGAAGCTACAGAGGAACCTGCAAATGTAGATGCACAAAGATTTTACAAGCTACTAAAAGAGGCAGATCAACCACTCTATAGAGGTTGCACAAGTCATTCTAAGCTATCGTATTTGGTTGCCTTGCTATTTCTGAAGGAGGAATCTGGATGGTCTAACGATTCTTTCACAAAGTTGTTACAGTTGATTGTTTCAGGATTTCCGGAAGAAAATTGTCTATTCCCGGAGACGTACTATGAAGCAAATGCGATCGTGAAGGATTTACGACTTGATCATTCTACTATAGATGTATGTACAAATAATTGCATGCTTTTTCGCAAAGATGCAGCTTCAAAAGAAAATTGTGATACTTGTGGTGCTTCAAGATGGAATGAAAAGCAATACAAAACAAAGGGAAAGAAGGTAGCTGCTAAGTTCATGTATCACTTCCCTTTGATACCTCGGTTAGGGAGGCTCTATATGTCTTCATCTATTGCTAAAGACATGATTTGGCCATCAGAAGTAAAAGGCAAGGATGGTCATATTCATCATCCTTCAGACACACCAGAATGGTTGTCTATTGATGCCAGGTATCCAGACTTTGCTGCTGAACCACGCAATGTTAGATTGGCATTAGCAACAGATGGATTTAATGCATTTGGCAATATGAGTGCATCACATAGCATCTGGCCTGTGTTGGTGACACCTCTCAATCTTCCGCCTTGGCTTCTTATGAAAGAACAATTTATTATGATGTCCCTATTAATCCCAGGTCCACATATGGTTGGCAATGACCTTGATGTATACTTGGAGCCATTAATTGAGGAGTTGCAACTACTTTGGGAGCTTGGAGTCAAAGTTTATGATGCATATAGAAAAAGGAACTTCACTATGCGGGCGATGATTTTATGGACCATTAACGATTTCCCAGCATATGGTGACTTATCTGGTTGGAGCACTAAAGGTAAGAAAGATTTGGGATGTCCTTGTTGTAATGTGGAGACTGTATCAAAATGGTTACAGTATGGGAAAAAGCAATGCTATGGTTTCCATCGACGTTTTCTTCCAATGAATCATCCGTATAGACGTGATAGGAAAAATTTTGATGGTGAAAAAGATTTTCGACTTCCACCTAAGCCACTATCTGGAGAAGATATACTGAGGCAATTTGATGGGTATGAAAATATCACATTTGGAAAAATGAATAAGCGCAAGAGGCTTGGAGATCAAATTCAACCATTACCTCCTGGTTGGAATAAGATAAGCATCTTTTTTCAGCTACCTTATTGGAAGTATTTATCTGTTAGACACAATCTGGATGTGATGCACATAGAAAAGAATGTGTGCGAGAATATTTTAAACACATTATTGGGTGATTCTAAGAAAAGTAAAGACAACTTACAAGCTCGTCAAGATTTGAAGAAAATGCGCATTCGAAGAGATTTATGGCCAGTAGATGCAGGTGACCGCTATTACTTGCCTCCAGCATCTTACACCATGACTAATGCGCAGAAAGATAAGTTCCTATCCGTGTTAGAAAAGTTGAAAGTTCCTGATGGCTATTCTTCTAACATATCTAGGTGTGTTAGCAAATCTGATAGAAAACTTGTTGGGCTGAAAAGTCATGATTGTCATGTTCTTATGCATCAACTTCTACCTGTTGCCTTGAGACATTGCATAAGCTTAGATGTGTACAAGCCTATTGCTAATTTGTGCTCATTTTTCAACAAGCTTTGCTCTAACATTATTGATGTGGAAGAATTCAAAGAATTGGAACAAGAAATTGCTGTCACTCTTTGCCAGTTGGAGAGAATCTTCCCTCCTTCTTTCTTCACCATCATGATGCATTTGCCCATTCATTTAGCTTATGAAGCCAGGCAAGCCGGATCTGTCCGAACTAGGTGGATGTACCCAATAGAGAGATACTTGAAGAAATTGAAGAAGTATGTAAGAAACAAAGCTAAACCGGCTGGTTGTATTGCTAGTTGCTATTTAGCTGAAGAAAGTTTGACATTTTGTGGTAGGTACTTGCATAATTTTGAGACAAAACTGATCCGCAATGCTCATAATGTTGATGGATCTCCAATTAGAGTTGGAGTGTCAAGAAATTTCGACATCCACACTTTGGAACAAGCCCATCGTTATGTCCTTTTCAATAAAGAGGAATTGGATGTTTACAGAAGGTAAGATTTAATTAGGTCCTAAAATTCTTGCTGATATTTGTATATATGTTGTACATTAATTTAGACACTTCTTATAAAGCAGTGAACACATGTGTATTCTTCAAGATATGGAACCCAACATTGCCCCACGGACCCTAGAAACAAAACATGCAAAGGAGTTCTCTAAGTGGTTGAAAGAGCATGTAAGTCTCAAACATAAATATTGTTGTCACTCTTAATGTTCAAGTTAGTGTAGATTACATTAATGTTTTACTTTTTTATGAAGGTAATGCAAATGCGAGAGATTAGGCCGAACAGTATTAGCGATGATTTGAGATGGTTATCCCAAGGCCCTTGTGCTGAGGGAATGTCTTATGAAGGATTTTCAGTCAATGGATATCGTTTCCGTTCAAAGCACATTGAAAGTACATGTACTACACAAAATAGTGGAGTGTATTTGTGTGCTGACACTTCAAGTTATTCAAGTGGTAGAGATCGAAATCCTATAAATGCTGAAGTCACGTACTATGGCTACTTAGAGGAGGTTATTGAGCTAACTTATGGTCCAGGAATCAAAGTTCCATTATTCAGATGTTCTTGGTATGATGAAAGCACTTCTAACGGGTTGCGAATTGATGAGTATGGGTTCACACAAATCAACACTTCAAGGATAAAAAAAAGGAGGAACCGTTTATCCTGGCTTCTCAAGCATTGCAATGCTTTTATGTGAAGGATCCTAATGATGATGATTGGTGCACAGTGCTAAAGCATCCTCCTAAAGATTATTCTGAAGTACCTCTTATTGAGAATTGTTTGACTGGTTTACAATCTGATGGTGGTGTAACTAGTGATGTGTCTTGGACGAGGAGTGACACCGGGGGATCTTTTGTTGATAGAACTAAAAAAAAGAATGATGGGGCTAATGTTTAGTTCATTAATCAGTCTGTTTTGTTTGCAAGTCTAGAATACTTTACTTGGGGAATATGTTGTATTGCATTTTTTTGGCAAACTGTTACTATATGGCATATTCTTTGCAATTTATTTAGTCTTGTTTCATATATCGGCAAGTAGGACATCATTATTCTTTTTTGGGATATGAAACCAAGGTACTCTACAAGTTATATGTTTTTCAAATGCTGAATATTCATATGTTGGTGTCTCATATTCTCTGCAATTTATTTGTTTTTCAAATGTACCTACTACTTTTGTTACTGACATTTCTGCACTAATAATATAATTTTTTTCCTTGTCAATTGAAGGATGGCAGGAAGAAGATTCACTAGATCTAGTTGTAACAACACACCCAGTCAACCTATTGCTGTCCCTCCATCCACAATTGAAGAAAATTGTGAGGATCAACCTATTGCTGTCCCTCCATCCACAATTGAAGAAAATTGTGAGGATCAACCTATTGCTGTCCCTCCATCCACAATTGAAGAAAATTGTGAGGATCAACCTATTGAAAATGATGTAATAGTTGAAGAAAATGTTGAGGATGAACAGGAGAATAGGAAGTATGGACGTGGGCCTGCAAGTGAGCAAAGCCTACTTCCTAAGCAAGGGCAACCACGTCACAAGGTCCAATGGGATGATGAAGGAAATGCTATTGGGGAGAATGGTGTCAAATTGAATCGTTATTGTCATATGCTAGCAAGGAAACCACACATATGGCATCTAGACTTGAAGTGGAACGAACAACCAGAACAAGCTTTTGCAGATAGAAAATCATTTATTGAGGTAATCGTTTTCATAAAAAGACCAACAAATTGTATGATTGTGATTTCTAAAGTAATATTTTCTATGTTTTTGTAGACGTACTTTGATTTAGGCAGTCACCCTAATGCATGGAATCACATTGATGAACACATTAGCAAAGGGATATCAGTGTGGAGGGCCCGTGTAAAGAAAGATTACTATGAAAAGTACAAGATTGAACCACAATTGATGATGAAGAAAGTTGAGAAAAATGCTTCCATAGATATGGAACAGTTTAAAAATCTTGTTAAAGAATGGGGAACCGAGAAGTCTAAGGTACAATGGTTTCATATAACTTTTTTTTTGATCAATAAGTGTGTTTCTCTTTCATTACTCACAAAATTTACAAAGGGGAGCAAAGCTCAATACATCTATAAAGATAGATATCAAAAGTCAAAAAGAAGGATGCAATTTATCTATGCAAACTTCTATAATCAGTATTCCTGCAATGCCACACACTGTTTGGTTTGCTCCTACTGTCTTCAAAAACACATTTGTTTCTATGTATCCATATGTGATAAATGATAAGAGTAGCAAAGTATTGCTGTTCATTTATGTTCTTTAGCAGTTGTACTTCGTTTCTGTTCCAACAGCAAAGTATTGCTCAATTCCTGAGCATGCAGATATCATCTCCACTTCCCAGCTCAACGTTGCTGCAGATTTTTTGAATCTGCTCAATTCCTCTGATCTCAGGGAGCTTCCACACTTCACATCAGTCCCCTTTCCAATGTGGAATTGGACATTATAGAGATATCTATCTCTTATATTGAGGATGTTCTTCCACATCCAGTTGTTGGCTTGCTTATATTGAGGATGGTTTCATATAACTTGCATGTATACCTATCTACTTTTTCTAATTATATGTTTCTTATGGTTTAGAAAATTTCCGAGATCAACAAGGCAAACAGAGCAAAAAAAGTGATGGATCATACCACAGGATCAAAGCCATGGAGTTGTTATCGGGCAGAAATGGTATTAATAATGGACACTTGCCTTTCTTAGTAGGAGTTGAACATATAACATGGACAATTATTATGTTATCTATCATGTGTAGGTCAGTGAAGATCAACCCGTTGTGCCTCTTAACAAATTTTTGGAAAAAGTTTACGACAAAAGCCCACAAGTGGTTAGAAAATGGATATTTGCTTTCCTATGATGTCTACAAAGCTTAATATGCTTAAATATCTGAATTTATGCTTTCCTTTTATGATGCTTTCTAATTACAGCTTGAAATCTCTGATATCGTGGAAAACCAAGTAGCAAACCAAGAAGAAATAGATCCTAGAAGTGTTGATAATCTAACACGTGCTGCTTATTTGCAAGTTTTAAATCCTTCAAAAAAGGCTAGGATCCGAGGTGTTGGAATTGGGCACAAAGAGATAGGACATAGGGGAAAATCTGCCCGTATAAGATATGAAATGCTTCTTGAGGAAAGCAATGCAAAGGATGTATGTTGGAGAAAATCTAAACTTGAACTATTAGTTACAACTAGTCTATTAGATTGATGTTTGTACTTTGTTTTCTATTTCAGGATAAACTTAAGGAACTTGAAGAAACAGTAAATGGATTGAAGAACTCCGTCTCCCAATTAATGACTTGGTATAATCAATCACAGGTAACTCAGATTCAGTTGTCTATGTCAATGTAATATATAATTGTTTTTTGACATTGTTGATGTATTTGTTATAGGATGGCAGTATTAATGTTGATTGTGCAGTTGAATACCCCAATCAGAATACTACAGGTGTCTTACACATGCAAAGTGGCACAAATAGGTCGGATGTGGGTTCTTTTCACATACAAGACAATACAAGAAATGGTGCAGATGTAGGCATGTTTCCCAACCAAAATAATTCAAGCGGGGATGTCTTAGGAAGACTTTCTAGACCAAGCAATTCAAGGGAGACTGGAGTAGGCAGACTTTCCATACAAGGCAATTCAAGGGAGAATGGAGTAGGCAGGCTTTCCATACAAGGAAATGGACATCAACGGATCTTTGCGCCACAGGTAACTCATTACAGCTATAGATTATTTTCAATATTCATACACATCAGAATATTAACATGTACACTTTATTAAAGGCTGCAGTTGAAAGTTGGTCCCCTTCCTCTGGTAATAATCGACAAAGTTATCCTCAAATGCAGAACACACCAACCACATCTTCATCGGTGTCTTTCACACCAAGAAATCAGCGTTTAAATTCTGTAAGTAATTCATTTCAGCTTATCTAAAACTTGATTCAAGTTGTCATAAAACTCAACTTCTTGCCAAGTTGTCAAAGGCATTTCATCCCTCCTTCATATGTTTCGTGTCCTCTTACATTGTTCATAACATAAGATGAATTCATACCCATCTTTGAATATTATAGGCCTCTACAATCCACATTGGAGGACTTTTTATGTGGTCTTCTTTGCACTCATGTGCCCACCGTTGGGCCCAAGTAGCATTGCTCAAGAATTAAATGGCCTTCCTCATTTGTGACACATATTTGATATAAACCATCAGTAAATGTATTGCTCATCCCAATAGTAATTCTTAATGTCGTACATGAAGTTTTTATTTGAATCACCAATGTACTCTGAGTATAAGACTTTAGCAGCAAGATAGTTCATGAAATATATACCATGGAGTGTCAAAAGAAACTTTCATCAGCTAGCCATCGAGGAGAGAGCCATCAATCGGTCTACTGTCATTTTTAGAGAGGTGAATGCAACTGAGATGGTTAGCTACCATGTTCTCTCTCCTCTTCTTTTCACATATCTCCATATCAAAATCCTGCAACAATAAGATCCAACATGTCAACCCGAGCTTGGCTTCTTTCTTCATCATGGAGTAGTGTATGGCTGCATGGTTGGTGTAGACTATCACCCTTGAACCACTAGGTACTACTTGGACTTGTCAAAGGCATACACAATACACATCAACTCTTTCTTAGTTGTGGAATAATTCCTTTGTGCTACAACCAATGTATTTTAGATGTTATATACCATGAGGTACCTCTTATCAATCCACTGTCTCATAACTTCCTTCATTGTATAATCACTAGTGTTGTACATCATCTCTAAGGGTAGAGATTAATCAGGTAGAAGGATAATAGGTGTGGTTACAAAAGTAGCTTTCAAATCATTCATATATCCACACAAGTAGAATCAAAAGAGAAAATCATATCTTTAAGAAGAGGATTGGTGAGGGGCTTTGCAGTCCTTGAGAAATCCTTGATATATCCTTTGTGAAAATCTTCTTGTCTAAAGAAGTCTCTAACTTATTTCATTACAAACGGTGGTGCAAGATTGAATTTGATCTTTGCCTTGTTTTCCTCTATCCCTTGTTACTTACTCAATGGCCCAAAACAATTCTCTCCTTCACCTGTGAACTGGGACTTTGAATCAAACATCTGTTTTCTAGACTATCTAAATAACTAATAGTTGAGTAATTAATATAGAGTGGTCATTCCAGATTTTGCTTAGGAACAGAGTGAATCTTTTGCTTGTGCACCAACACTCCACGAACTTTAAAGATGGCAGTAATTGTGATGATGAATATTGTTATTGCCTACTATTTCTGCTCCAGATGCCCTTGTCCCCTGCTTGTCCCCTTCTTTTGAGTCATTTTCTTAAGGGGCTGTTGATATTAATAACCTTGGGAATGGCCACTCTCTGTATGGGCTAACTCTATCTACTTTGTTTTTAATTTTTGGCTGTCCAAGCTGCTCCAAATTTTTGGCTGTCCAAGCTGCTCCAAGAGTAGCAAGAAGAGCTTCATTTCTGTTCTTTAGTAGGTGTACTTCATTTCTGTTCCAGCAGCAAAGTGTTGCTCTTTTAGGTGCTCGACTCTTTCACAACCACTTGGTCCAAGGCAAGACCTCATGTTTAGAACTGCATACCTCCCAAGCGTCTTTTAGAGAGATAGTTTTTAGTTTCCCGAGCATGCAGCTGCAGATTTTTTGAATCTGCTCAATTCCTCTGATCTCAGGGAGCTTCCACACTCCACACTTCACATCAGTCCCCTTTCCAATGTGGAATTGGACATTATAGAGATATCTATCTCTTATATTGAGGATGTTCTTCCATATCCAACTATTGGCTTGCTTATATTGAGGATGGTTTCATATAACTTGCATGTATACCTATCTACTTTTTCTAATTATATGTTTCTTATGATTCCTTTTTGTATTTATATTGATAGGGTAGAATTACTTTTAATGATGGATTTCAACGGACAATTCACCTTGGAGTAGACCAAAACCGAAATATAAGGGTAAGTTGTTTGTTGTACTATGATTTATGTATTAACTTTAAATTCTATTAATATAATGATTTGTCATTTTTAGGAGAAGAATGTTCAAGTACCTAACCGTATGAGGCGTGGCATTGATGAAGAACACAACACCATTTGAAGGAATATGAAGACATTATAGATCTTAGGAGTTTCTAGCATGATATGTTGATTGTCATCAATCTCAAATTTTAAAACCATATGTACTCTTTATTTATATCAACGTTGAGCACACAATGTATGGATAATACTTTGTTTCAATATCAAAAATTGGTTGAGGTGATTTAACATTTTTATGTGTCATTTTGGTGTTGAATCTTCTTATGATGTCATGTGAATTAGTATAAAAATATTGCTTGAGGTTATGTATACAAAGTTTTCATTTAAAATTTAATATTCACTATAGTAACAATTAATTAACATTTAATAAATCATTCAATAATCAATAACCAAATCATAAATATATTGATGAAGGTCCAGATTGACCATCAAAATTGCATTCATGGCTACCACATAGCCCCTCAAAAATATATTCTCTAGGACCATCAAGTCCCTCAAAAATGTTTCATGAAGGCTAAATAGTCCCTCAAAAATGTATTTATGAAGGCTAAATAGTCCCTCAAAAATGTATTTATGAAGGCTAAATAGTCCCTCAAAAATGTATTTATGAAGGCTAAATTGTCCCTCAAAAATGTATTTATGAAGGCTAAATAGTCCCTCACAATTGTATTCGTGAGGGTATTCGTGAGGGCCACTGGTATTTGTCACGCGAGTTCTCTTCACGGACCATTTGTGAGGGCCAGACCCTCAACCGTCCCTATTTCTGAGGGCCTGTAGAGAGGGGTTTGTGACAGGACTCTCCCGTGAATAATGGCCCAGTTTTTTGTAGTGAGTGAACCATCCCCTCCCTCTCGGGATGAGGAAAAGCTCACCTAGTGTTTCCCAACACGAGCACTGGGGTGCGATACTCTCGCTCTCGCAGTTTCTTCTGAGGATAGCTCAAAGTTCCCAACTGTCCGAACTGTCTTTTCGGCTCCCTATAGCTGCTATTTATAGGCAGTGGTTGGGGAAGTTATGGTGCTCGAAGCGCCAGGTGTCCTCCTTATTCGCGGGTTGGTGGACGATCGATACAGGTATCGCTCGGCACGGGGGTGTCGGCTGTCGGTCACGTGACGGGCGGCGCCTGCCGGTGGGTGGCCTGTGTTGCGCGACAAACTGTGTTGTCGTGGTGGGCTCGGCTCCCTGTCGGGTAAAAGACGTGTCGTTCGTCAGTTTCTTCTCGCGCGGCGTCCCCATATCGCGCGTCGTTGTGTCACTCCACCTTGTCGGGAAGAGGTGGTATCGGGCGTCAGGAAGGATGATGCAGTTTGAACTTATTTGTGGGCCGAGATGGCCTTATTGATGATAAAACGGACCAAAATGAGGAAAAACACTGCAAAAGATGGAAATATTGGATTAAGAGCGTGATTTGGCCAATTATTGCAAAAGTTCTTATAAAAGAGAGGAAAATAGCAGAAAAGGACAGTTTTGATAACAGAATAAAGGGAAAAAATGTCACCAAAATTGGTGTTATCAATAGGTGGTACACATATTCATTATTAACCCCTAAACCCTCATTTGGAAACCCTAAACCCTAATATGCAAACCCTAATCTCTAAATCTTAATCACTAAACACTTGATTCAATACTTTTTTCTTTGTGATCATAAAATGGATAGATCATGGATGTTTGTTCGAAATCGTTGTGCTTTGGAGTTTATTATTGGTCATGATCAATTTATAATATTCGTGGAGGAACATAAGAAACAACCTGGAGATTGTCTCTATTGTCAATGTAGGAATTGCAATAACAACTTGAAAGTCGACACTATTGACAAAATAAAAAGTGATGTTATGTGCAATGGGATTGTATAGGGATACTGTTGGCATGGAGATATTCCTACTATGAGATCAATAGATGTCGATAGAAGAAGTTGTGTTAAAGAAGAAATTTTCGATGATGTAGATGTGAATGACCTGATTTCAATAGATATGGTTGATGTGATGCTAGATAGTTATGGGGTAGAGCACATCAATCTACCTTTCTTATTTAAAAACATTGTGCATGATGTTGAGAGACCATTATACTTAGGTTGTACTAAGTTTACAAATTTGAGTGTTGTGCTGAGATTGTATACTCTGAAGGCTAACAACATATGGAGAAACAAAAGCTTCACATCATTGTTGTCTTTGTTGAAATTCTTCTTGAAGGCAACGAGCTTCCAATCTCAACATACGAATTAAAAATAATTTTGTGCCCAATGGGAGTGAAGGCTTAAGAAGATCATTAATGTTCGAATGACTATGTGTTATTTCAAAAGGAATATATCGATTTGACAGATTGTCCAAAATGTGGGAGGCCAAGGTATAAAATGAAGGCTTTGGGAGAGTCCAAAGCTGGCTCTCCTACCAAGGTGATGTGGTATCTAGCTATAATACCATAGTTTTAATGCTTGTTTTCAATACCATGAATGTGGAGAATTTAACATGGCATGCAGAGGCAAAGAAAAATAATGATGGGATCCTACGACATGCATCTAATTCCCCGCAATGAAAGAAGATTGATTTATTGAACCTTGAATTTTGTGAAGAAGTTAGGAATCTAAGACTTGGGATTTGTACTAATGGTATGAATCCATACAGTAAATTGAGCAACCAACATAGCACTTGGCATGTTATGATTGTTATGTACAATATTCCTCCCTAGTTTTGTATGAAAAATAAATATGTCCTGTTGTAGTTGTTGATTATAGGGTTCTAAAAAACATGGCAATGATACCTAGGTTTATCTTGAACCTCTGATAGATGACTTAAAGAAACTCAAGGGAGAAGGTGTGATGACCTATGGTGCTTCGCATAGAGAGACATTTTGTTTGCATGCTATGCTATTTTTCATTATTAATGAGTTTTCGACATATGTGAATGTGTCTGGACACAGTGTAAAAGGATCCAAAGCATGCCCTATAGATGAGGAGAATACTGATTCAATATTACTAAGACATGGTGGCAAGAATGTATATCTTGTTCATCAAAGGTTTATTCCTAAATTTCATCCTTACCGAAGGTTGCACAAAGCATTTAATGGATCAAATGAGGAATAGAGTGCCCCTAAACCTATATTAGGGGAGGTTATTTGTGAAATAGTAAAAGACTTTTCAATGCATTTGGTAAGAGATCACAATATAGTAGTCTCAGATAGAGTGACAAATCTTTATACAAGAAGAGCTCCATATTCTGGGATCTTCCTTATTTGAGTTATTTGGTAGTTAGGCATTGTATCGATGTCATGCATGTTGAGAAAATTGTTTGTAATAGCATCATTGGTACTTTGTTGAATATGCCAGGTAAGACTAAATATGGCATCAAATCTAGAATGGACCTATGTGGAATTGGCATAAGGAAAGAAATAATAACAGAAGTTAGTAGTGATCAAAAAACACATTTACCACGTGTTTGTTACACGTTGTCTAGATACAAGAAGAGAACTTTTTTGTGAGTGCATGATTAATAAAAAGGTACGACATGGATACTCTTCCAATATTCATGGATTGGTCCAATGAAGAACTTGAAGCGGATAGGTCATAAATCTCATGCTTGTCACACTCCAATGTAGAAAATATTGCCTGTGGCTATTTGATCTACACTATCAAAGCATGTAAGGTTTGCAATCACCATGCATTGTTTCTTCTTCGAGACTCTATGTAGAAAATTTATTGATCTTGAGAATATCAATAAGTTGCAAACATAAGTGTTTGTTACCCTATTCCATCTGAAGATGTATTCCCCCCCTTCATTCTTTGATACCATGGTACATCTTGTTGTTCATTTGACTAGGGAAGTAAAAATATTGGGACTGGTTTTCTTGCATTGGGTGTATCCTTTTGAGAGGGATGAGTGCTTTTAAAGGTGATGTTTGAAACCATTATTGGTCTGAAGGGAGTATTATTGAGGGTTATATGTCTAGGGAGTTTATGGACTTTTGCAATGGCTTTCTGAGTTGTCATGAAGCTCATGGAAATGAAAAGAACATTGATCTCAATTTTAGAAAAGGGACTTTAGGAGCACAAGTGAAAGTAGTTAGTCATGAGATGTGGGAGCAAGCACACTTGTACCTTTTACACAACTCAACGAAGTGAGTATTCATATACCCAAACATATTGATTTCATCAAGAAAAAATATCATTGGTCCAATTAAATGTCTTGCTAGAGAGCATAATAAGGCATTTTAGGTGGTTTGAAGATAGTCTTATGTCAACAATCTCAAACACCAAATAATATTGTAGAAAATATCAAATGACTCTCCTTTAGACCAAAAATAAATGTTATGTCTTATGAAGGGTTTGACATAAATGGATTTTCATATTACACAAAATGTCAAGATGATAAGAGTGTCATCCAAAATAGTGGGATCACCCTTCAAAAATCTTCATTGTATTTTTATAGTATGAAGGATGAAATTCCATGTGAAGATACAATGTTATATTACATTGTTTTTGAAAACATGGGAGTTTGACTATAAAGATTTTAGATTTCCGGTCTTTAGGTGTAATTGGGTTGATAACACAAAAGGAGTTGTAGTGGATGAATTTTTTTTTTGGTCCTTAAAAGCGTGTTGCTCCCTTGTAGTGTATGAATTGGGTTTCACATTAGTGATTTTTGAAAAGATTGGCCAGAAGGATGAACCATTCATAATGGCATCATAGGCAAAGAAAATATTTTATATTGATGATCTTGCAATGAAAAATGGTCGATTGTTATTCATGGTAAAAGGCAGTTCATTGTAGATCCTATAGATGAAGAAGAGTACTATGACAAGTATGATGACTCCAAACCATTCTCAGTTGGATTGCCAACACCAAATGTTGAAGATAACACTAACTTATATATGCATGGAGATGATACAGAAGGAATGTTAATTTATCCAAGTCCAATCAATACTAGAGGCATGCATTCTATTTTTCTAAATGTTAGATGTGCATTTTACATTCTTTAGCACTTATATTTCATTTTTTGACTAATTTTGATATGACATTTTTTAGATGGTGTTTGACCATGAGTATGATGATCATTATGATGATTACCATAAGAATAAGCACCATGATAATGTGCACAGTGAGGATGATGATATTGGTATAAGTTGTATTGTATTATTACATAGATGTGCATTTTATAATGTCTATCACATTTATAAGTTACATTTTTCTATGAATTATATATGTTTCTTGTCAATTTTAGCATCTTGAGGATGTACCTCTTGAGGATCTTATTGATCTTGTTGAGCATCATCGTGAGCATGCACGTAAAACAAGCATCACCATGATGAACAAGTTAGTAGAGGAAAGGGGTAAATGACTGAATTTGGTCATTGAGTTTGATGATGTACAAAATCCTATTGGGAAGAATTGTTATTATTTGTGCAATATATAAGGGTTCTTACTCATAAAAAATCAAATATAATAGTAGAATCTTGGCATAAAGTTGATCAAGGCACAAAATACTTAATACAGAAGGACCTACCTTTGAGATATTATGATTTTTAAGTATATTCACAATTCTATCTTTAAGAATATTCCATTAAGTATATGAACTTTTTTCGAGAAAATTTGACTTTGTTGAAAAATTGCATCGTAAAAGTGTTGCAATGATGTGGGAGGGTACTAAGGAATTATAGGACAAATATGATAAGAGAATTCATAATGAACGAGAAGAAGAAGAAGTTAGATATCGAGCAATGGAACTATGTTGACCTGAAGGTGTGGTATGTGTTTGTTTCTTCAAGAAAAATCGATGAATTCAAGGTATTTAGCCTCCTCATTTAGAATACATTTTTATGAATTCATTTTATTATTTATTGAACATATGTTTTGGATTAACCAGGCTTTAAGTTATGCTAAAAAAATGTGTGAAAAGAATGTGCACAACCACAAGTTGAATATAGGTGTCTACGTAAGGCTTCACCAATAGAGATTGGAAGCATCTTCTTCTCAACAACCTACTTCTGGGACTATTGAGTCCTCTACTACTAATTGCACCTCTACTTTGCCACGAGGAGTGGACAACTACACGACAAACCCAATATGGAGAAATACCCAACCCCACAATTGTTGAAGTTGCTGCAAAAATGGTAAAATTCAACTCTTACGGTGCATGTTCATCTTTGACCTTGATTGTTATGTATTACTTATCAATTACTATTGATGATGATTAGAGGGAGCTCTGTGAGCAAAGAAAAGAAGGCAAGTTCATCTTTGAGGGCCCAAAGGATGAATTGACAGATGCTCTAGATAATCCAGTGTATCGTGGGTGTGTTAGGGTTGCTGGTGCTGGTGTCAGTATAAAATCTTTTTTGGGTCATTAGAGCATAAGCAAAAATCTATCCAGGATGGAGAATTCTCAGAAGAGAAGGTATAAGAGATGATTACAAAGGAAATAAAGGAATCAATGAGACAGTACCATGTTTTTCATTCAACTCCTCAGACGGTACATGTGGTGCGCTACTCTTCATAAGAGGTGGAACCCCCTATGACAGAGGT
The DNA here is from genome assembly GCA_963693085.1 of Alisma plantago-aquatica. Classification (NCBI taxonomy): domain Eukaryota; kingdom Viridiplantae; phylum Streptophyta; class Magnoliopsida; order Alismatales; family Alismataceae; genus Alisma; species Alisma plantago-aquatica. Next base: position 1,319,832,872 of record OY856409.1, on the reverse strand, counting down.
GGTTGGGAGTAATCCCATGGACCCGCCAGCTAGAACAGTTGTTGTAAGTTTGTTTTATATAGTAGTATTTTAGATTGGTTTGTAAAATATATTTGTGTTTCGTATATATATATATATATATATATGTATATATGTATCAAAAAAACACTAAGAAACCCCCGACCATTTGTCCTCCACTTACTCCTTAGTATATTCAATGACATGCTTGTATTGCAAAGGACCTAGTCAACTCGCTAGGTTCTAATTGTAGGAAATTGCACTATGGTTAAGAGACTTAGAAGAATGGTCACCTATGATGGTCCATATTAAAGTGGACATTGCAGGTCAATGGTCTCCTATGATGGTCCATATTAAAGGGGACATTGCAGGTCAATCTCATGATAATAGTGTATTTTTTGCAAGATGTTATGGAGTTGTCTACATATGCCTGGTTGAATACAAATGTGATAGAACTTTAGATATAGTGATATATTATGGCTAAATACCTCATTTTATATATGTTTATCTTTTTTCTTTTATATTAATGCATACATGATATAGGTTTATTAGCTACTTATATAGTGTGTGTAAAGAGTTCCCACTACCACATGTGGCATTTCTAGTTCCATCATTGATTAGTTGTTAGATAAAGACCGAATATCTATTGTCTGAATACTACTCTACAAAATTTAAATATTTTTTTGATGCGAGAAAGAGCGTGATTATACATCCTTTCAATTTTGAGTAAGTTTTAGGCACTTGTTTTATGATTTTGACTAAATGATTATATTTAATTGTGTATTTTGAGTTTTTTTTGTTTGCCTTCTTTTCTATCAGGAATAATCATTGATGTTGTTGGTAATTGTCGTCCAGATGTTATTTTTGTATTATCTAGATCCAAAGGGTGACAAAATAGACAACGAAGGATACTAATGAAAAAAATATTATTTATGTGGGTAAAGTTTTATATCTGTCAACATGTTAGTGAATGCAACATTAATTACATGAATATTTACTAATTCAATTAAATGTCTTATATTAACTTATAGGAGTATGAAAAAAATGAAAAATGCTAGAGGAAAGGTGGATAAGAAAAAGAAAGCATCAAGTTGGAAGAATGTTGAGGTATTTTTCTGACTCCAATGCATATATATGCCAACTATACTTACTTTTATTTATTAAAGTTTTGCATAACTGCAAATTTATAGTGCCATATACAAGACAATGGCTTGACATATGATACTATGTGATGCGATACATGGACATGATTGTCAGAAATGCGATACTAGACATCCATTGTATACAAAATGTATTCCATACATAGTTTTGATCATCGTAAGTAAATAGTTTCATTTGATAATATGAAAATATCAATAAAACTCTTTAATTATGCCATTCTCTTTGCATCTATTTGAAACGATAGATCCATTTATGAGAACAATGGACACAAACCTTTGTTAAGGAAGTAAACTTTGCATATGAGTTTTCTAAACTTTGACGTCATTATTTCTATATACATGTGGTGCTATGACTTCTTGCAACTCTAAATTTTATGCAAGTGAAATATTGTTACATATGTGAATTATGAATATATACATGTGTGTAAATGAATGTCATGAGGAATTAATTTAATGAGACTTGTGTTTGTACATGTCATGAGAATAGGATCGGTGCACATGTGAATGATGTATATATACATGTGTGTGAATGAATGTGAAGATAAATGAATATAAAGAATTGTATTTGTACATGTCATGAGAATGGAATTGGAGAATGAATCTTGTAAGTGGGTGGATGAATTGTGTGTGTGTTTGTTAGTGTAGGTTTTGCAAGTGTGTTGGCATGTTGTTAAGCTGAACATAGGATGGAACCTATAGTTCTAATGAAATACATATTTTGCATCCTGTTAAAAAGTTGGACAACACCTGCTATTTAAAAAAACATAAATGTGTCATCAGTTGTTACCACAAAACTAACGTTGTAGGTATTAATCGCTAGTTTTTATACTATAACTAACGTTATAGGGATATTCTAAAATGATCATGATGGGATGAATGGTTATGCTACCAGTTGGTTTGCGGCGTCAGTTTTGGTAAAAAATCAATGACAAAATTGGTATATATCGTCAATTACAACATGTACACTGACAACACAGTTGTACACTGTGCCATTTTTTTTATAAACTGATGACACAGAAACCTTGATCAGTTAAAAATGTTTCATGGTATGACAGTTTAATGTCGATTATTGAACCGAAACCAAAAACACAGAACGTTGACTCGTCAGTAGGGTCGTTTGTTTCTTTAATCATAGCAACCCAGTTTAGGTCTGTATTTTCGGTTTACGTGTTCTCGAAAAACTGATGTTCTATGCATTGTAGTATCACCCACTTAGATGTTAGTAGAAAACCAATGTTAGAGGGTTATTTTAACTAACCCTAGAGGTGGTATCTATACTAGTATACTTAGATCTCTCACCTAGGTATAGGAGGATGGATTAACATGTAGGAACATGGATATATAGGTAGGGATCCACAAGTTAGACCTAGGAGCAAATCCCAAAAGAACTATATATAACCTATTTCCCCATATCATAGGTGATTTCGAGCTCAAATTAACAAGAAATCTATGGGAAACGAGATAGAAGTAGTATTTATAATCATTATCAAATAAAAATTATAAAGTTTACTTATTATTTCCCTCCAACATGATATCAAAGTCACATATTAACCCCAAACAGCCCACCAAGGGGGGTTAGCTACTCATAATAATGGAAAATACAAAAATGGAGAAGAAAGAGATAGAAGAACTCATGGAGGACAAAGCAATGATGAAATCTTCTTCTCCAACAGTTGTAAGCTTCATCAGTTCCCTCGTCCAGGTGGAATGGTATGGAAAAGGAATGGAAAGTGGTCAAAACCCTAAACGGAAGGATTTTGGGGTGGGTGGTGATGAAATGGGAATGGCGTGAGGTAGGTAGGTGATAAGGAGGTGGAATGAATGCTCAAGGAGGGTAAGCCCTGGCCTCCAGTCACCTTCAAGGCTTATATAGAGGTTTAGCATCTCTAGGGTTAAGTTGGACAAAAATAAGAAAATTAATATAGAAAAGAGTTACTATTTTTTGCCATCATGGTTATTCTGGGAACCATGGCCGTGGTAGGTGGAGTGTAGGCCAAAACGGTCGTGGTGGTTGAGATGAAAGAGTAGATTGAAATGAGTTTTTTGAAGGTTGGTAGCTCGGCCGTGGTGAATATTACAACTGTAATTGGGGCTAGGTAGCATGGCTGTGGTGGGCACTACGATCGTGGTAGAGGGGGGGATTGTTTTGCTATTTTCCTTCGCATGGGCTTGCTGGTATCTTGGCAGAATGGTCGTGGTAGCTGCCACAACTGTGTTGGGTCCTTCATGGCTATTGAGCTTGTCTTTAACTGCTTAAACTTGAATTGTTAACTATAAATTTGACATTGGCAGCACGGTCGTTCCATAGTACCGCGACCGTGATGGTCTTTTTCACTTGCAGTTTGATCTTGACTTTCGCAATCTTTAGAGGTTTTTTCTCTAACTCGGCCCTTAGCCACTAACGATAGGTTACGGAAGCTCTTGGACCCTCCTGAGTCTCTTCCAAGGGTGGAGAAATTCTAAGATCATCTTCCTCTCTTGTCCATCTAAAGTATGGTCTAAGTACTTGATAATATGCAAATAACGTCCATAAGTACAATCATGATAGTAATATGCATATTACATGAACTAGCATGCATTCTAATATATTTGGGTGTGATTAGAGTACAAATAACACAAGATGAAGCCCTTGGAATGAGGTCTGCATCACCGAGCATCGTGTGCCCATAGGTATTGCGGTATGGTGCGGGTTTAGCTTTTCAGTTATGCGAGTCTAGACATGTATTTATACCCGCTAAAATTAACTAGGTAAGGATATGAGTATGGTCAGAACCTCACAATTTACATTCTTAATCGTATTTATGTTGTCGGTGTTCTTTTGGCTTTGGGCTTTATCCATTACTAGACATCAGCTAGTAGTATACGCGATGATAAATCTTATCACCTCATTTTTTGTCCTTACACTATCAACCTGAGGTGAGAAGCCCTTCTTTCTATAGACGCGAAATCAAATGATATCTGCCATAGTAGCACTACAGACCCCACAGGGATCCTCGTTTGTCAAAGCTTGGTGTGTTTTAGTTTCGAGCTTAAAGTCTAATTTGTGTTAGAAGACCATAATTGTTGCATTGACTCTTTCTTGATGGTGGGAATTCATAATGTACATATGAATTCATAATGTACATATCCTATTTTATGAATCACTTTGCGTTATGTGGGGCGATACGGTGTAGGTGTTCGTCCCATGAGTATTAGGATTTGTAGCTGAGAGCTACAAGCTCATAATGTTAGGAAAAGAGACCTCGAACTTACTAGGAATTAGCTAGGAATACTCATTTAGCTGCTAGTGTGATTACTCGAC